>CM076570.1:1536723432-1537105643 GCA_034641835.2 Pinus albicaulis | reverse complement strand
TAAAGGCACTTACCTAATCTTAAGCTTTCGACTATTTTTTGATGTTTCCTAACTGAAAGTACTTCAAATCAGGCTAGTTTAAAGGTATTAACCTGATCTCAGAATACTTTTATGTTTTTTCTTATTGAAAATTTTGAAAGCAGGGTAGTTTAAAGGTACTTACCTGATCTTAAGCTTTTCAACTGTTGTTTAATGTTTTCTAACTGAAAGAACTTCAAAGCAGGCTAGTTTAAAGGTATTAACCTGATCTCAGAATACTCTCATGTTTTTCTTTAAGTACAAGCTGAAGCAATATAGTTTAAAAGAACTTATTTGATCTTAGGATGTTTCACTATACCTTCATTTGTTTGTTCTTCATTTCCTATCTATTTCATTCCGTAAAATCACCTTAAGAGATCCTTTGACATAAGTGACTTGCCCCATGGATCATGCTTGAACCTTGTTGTCCAATTAAAATCCTCCTATGACTCCATAGCCCAATGGGTTAAAACTGTCTTTGCCTTTCTATCAGCCAAATCATTCTTTCATCTGCAGACACCTTCACCCTTCATTTTTGAAATTGCCTTCACCTTCATCATGTCCTTGCCCAACCAAAACAAAACAAAACAAAAAAACCCAAGCTCTTCATAACTAGTCTAATATCATAATTTCATCTATTAAAGATCACATCTTTAAACTCATTCATAGAGAGATCCCTCTCTGGATTCAGGAGGGCTAGATCCTAGAATCCCAAAGTTGGTTGAAATAATGTTGCTTCTGCAGTTTTAGTCTTACCAATCTACTAAAAGTACAGATTCCTAACAAAGTGCATTGTATTTTTTCATGATTCCTTGGTTGAATATAAAATATAAGATAGAGGGGTTTTGAGTAGCAAGCTTTCCTGAGGAAAATTATCTATGTTGTGGATTTTTTTTCTTCTTTCTTTACTTGGTGTGATTATGCGATCGTGTTTATTTTCCGAAATTAATTTGTAGAATGATTAAGTATCTTGCTTTAGCATATCACATGATCGAATTGAATCCATTGGTATACATATTGTTTGTATAATTCCATACATGGTATTAGAGCATAGAAAATTACTATAGTGGAGAATAAATTGAGTTTTTACTGAATAGAATTCGAATTTGAAAAAATATTCTTTGGTGCAACAGGCAGATCAAGATGGATTTCAATGGCTTAAGATTGGAATATGCATTCAAGGGCAGTTATAATTATATTTCATGGAAAGGCAGAATCGAGGCAGTTTTGGAGGACAACTGGTTGAAAGAATTCACTGATAATGATATTCCCAAGCCCGCAGCAGCAGACACCACTCTTCTTGATGCTTGGCAAAAGAAGGTTGCAAAGGTGAGGAGGATCTTATTAGAGGGAGTTTGAGACCACATTGTCTCGAGTCTCCATGGAAAATCGACTACATATGCAATGTGGAAGGCTTTGACAGATCTGTTTCAGATTAGTAGTGACCATAGAAAATTGGCACTGAAGGACAAGCTCAGAAAAATCAAAATGGAGAAAGGTGACATTATTCCGAAATATTTGACCAAGTTCAACCAATATGGAGATGAGCTTGGAAGTGTCAGGATTACTGTAGCGGATGATGAATTGGCAAGCCTAATACTTCGAAGCCTTCCCAAGAGTTGGCATAGTTATAAGGACTTTGTCAATGTGAAGGAGAAGCTACCATATTAGGATCCACTTTGGTTGGATTTGGTACAAGAAGAATTCAAGAAGAATACCAAGGATGTATCCTCATTCAAGGAATATGATGAGGAAAATTGTGCCTTGGATGGTAAGGCAAAGAAGGGGAAGGGAAAGAAATCATATTCGAAATATGAGACTGGAAAAGAAGGCAAGAAGCATGACATGTCCAGAGTGAAATGTTTTCATTGTCACGAGCATGGACATTATGCCACAAATTTTCCATAGAAGAACAACAACAACAAGACTTAAGGATTTGCAGCGGGTGAAGCTTTAGCTTCGCAGATTGAGTTGGGCTTCTCACTCAGCGCTTGCATGGTGTCTAGTGCAATGGGATTGGAGTGGTACTTGGATAGTGGTGAATCTTTCCACATGATGGAAGACAAAGAGATCCTTAGTAGCTTAGAGGAGAAGGATCTTCAAATGCACATCGATATGGGTGATGACAGGAGGTATAGCTCTACCAGGATTGGTACAAGTATTTTCCAGAGACAGTCAAGTAAACCTTTATTATTAAAATATGTCATGCATGTACCAGGCTTGAAAATTAATTTAGTTTTAGTTGCTATGTTGGAGGATAGAGGATATGATGTGGTTTTCAGTGAAGGGAAAGAATTTATTCATCACAAAGCCACAGGAAAAGTTAAGAAGATTGGGATTCATGGAAAGAATCTCTACAAACTTGATGTAGATGGATGCTCAACATTGATGGATAAAGTAGATAGAGTGGTGAGCCGGGATGAGGGTGAGTTATGGCATAGGAGATTAGGCCATCTACACCATGGTGCTTTGAAGTTCATGCAACAGATTTCTACGAGGCTTCCAAAGGGTACTCTTGTGTAGATAGACACATGCAAAGGATGTACCATGGGGAAGTATGCAAAGGCCACTTTTCATGAGAAGGAGAATCGAGCAGCGGAAATCCTTGAGAGAGTTCACTCAGATGTGTGTGGACCCTTCTCTATGTTAAGATTCAACAAGATGATGATCTTAGTGAAAATTAAACACCTTCACTAGGTGGGGCCTGCAGGCTATTTTTAGGTTTATGTCTATTTTTAAAATGGTGAGCATATTCTAAAATTAGTAGGATGCTGATTCTAGATGGTTGAGAAAATTCTATTTTTAGATGAGTTTCTATTTTTAGAACATGGGCGAAGTCTATTTATAGATCACTAATCTAAAAATAGAATGCATGTCAATTATTATTAGACCTTAATGATAATCAGACAATAAATAATAACTTATTCTCTTGGAGCACTTGATTTCAATTAACTAATGTGGCAAACCAGCTAGCTGAAAGAATTACGAGTTGCAAGGTTGGTTGGTGACTCATGCATGATGGAATTCGTTGTAACTAAGTGTGACACAGTTGTAACAGAGTTAGAAGAGAAGTTATGGGAGTTGTTATTTAGTTTAACTCAGTTAAGTGAGTTAAACTCAGTTGTGCTAGTTGTAACTAAAGATACACTAGTGAAAGATGAGTGAATTAATTAGTTAATTAATTCACAAGTAGTTTTTTACTTGCAAATAAATAAATACAACAGTTAACTACTTGCATGTCAGATCCAGTGGAGACCCCATAGAGAGATAGGTGAAAGGGTGTGTTTGACTATATGTTGTGACTATAGTGATGCATTCAATGCATCTACACAAATATTGGAGTTTCCAATGAGGATTGTGTAGTCAAGGCAAGGCAAGGCAAGATCGAATTCATTTAGGGATATTCTTTAGCAGGGATTGCACAGTGGAGGTAGGTTGTCAGGAGGCAAGAAATTGGTGCATAGATATGCAAATTCCTACATGAAAGTGTGAGACGATTGTATATTGTACTGATAGATCTATGAGCTGAGCTTTGTTTGATATTGTTTCATGATTCCATGATATACATAATATATGATATTTGGGATTTTTAGCTTTAAGCGATCCCTGGTAAAACATCTTGTAATGTGCGCTTGATTTTTCTTCATGTGTTTTGCAATTGGCAATTTAATTTCCGCAAAGAATTGAGTAGAAGGATTATGTATTTAACAATGGCTTTAATTGTTAGATCAGGGGATTCTGGTAATATACATGTTATTGTAGTAAATTTCTACACTCTAAAGCTTCTACAACAAAGCACAAGTATTATGTGAATTTTATTGATGATTTTTCTAGAAAGTGTTTGATCTACTTCATGCAGAAGAAAGATCAGATATTCTCAAAATTTTGTGAGTTCAAAAAACTAGTACAGAAAGATACAGGGAAGCATGTAAAGGCTCTAAGGAGCAACAATGGTGGTGAGTACATCTCCAATGAATTCAATAACTCCTGCAGCAAAGAAGGAATTCAGGGAGAGTTGAATGTGCCTCATAACCCACAACAGAATGGGGTTGCAAAAATAAAGAGCAGAACAATTTTGGGTGTGAAACGAGCAATATTACATGATCATGGCCTATCATTGCATCTATGGGCAGAGGCATGCAACACAATGGTATTTGTGGAGAACCGTAGTCCTCATCGTATACTTGGCATGAGTGCACCAGAGGAGGATTTTTCTGGTAAGAAACATGATGTTTCATATTTTAAAATTTTTGGCTCATCTATCTATTGCCATGTGACCAAAGATTCTAGAAAGAAGCTAGAACCAACAGATGATATGGGGATATTTTTGGGGTACACTGATACTCCCCACAACTATCGGGTGTATTTTCCGAACAGTAGGATGACTGTTGTCAGGTGGGATGTAAAATTTGATGAGGAGAAAGCCATGCAATTATCCCTTGAGAGGGAGATTGATTTGCATGAAGATGAGGAACTATTGGTTCCAAAAGATGAACATAAAGATGTGGAGTAGCCACATGCAGAGGATCATGGAGTGGCAGAAACCACTCATGCAGATCCATCCACTAGACATGGTAGGAGGCACACCACAGAAGCTGACATATTGAGTCTTGATGCGACAGAACATGTAGGAGGACCTACATCACTGTGCAGATAAAGACAGTCTCCAGACAGGTTTACTGGATACATGGCTCTTATGAGCAAGTGTATTGTGATAGAACCATCCTCTTTTGTGGAAGCAGTGCAGCAACCAACTTGGCTTGACGCCATGGTTGAGGAGTATGACTCCATCATTAGGAATAGTGCATGGGAAGTAGTCCCAAGACAAGTCGGGAAATTAGTGGTTGGATCTAGATGGATCTATAATGTGAATCATGAATCAGATGGGAGTGTGGAGAAGTACAATGCTAGATTTGTAGCCTAGGGATTCTCACAAGTTGAGGGGATTGACTATGAGGAGAATTTTTCACCGCTTGCAAGGTACTCATCGATGATATCTATCCTTGCACTATTAGTGAAGATGGGGTGGAGATACATCATATGAATGTGAAGACTGCATTTCTCAATGGATTTATTGAGGAAGAAGGGTACATTGAGAAACCAGAATATTTCGATACCTTTTACAGTGATTCGCATGTGTGCAGACTCAAGAGAGAATTGTATGGGCTGAAGCAAGCACCTCGTGCTTGGTACACCAGGATTGAAAGCTATTTCATCGAGTTGGGCTTCACAAAGAGTGAAGCGGATGCGAACCTGTACCAGATTGTGGTTGATGGTAAGCTTTTGATTATCATACTTTATGTTGATGATTTTATTTTGACAGGTGATGAGAAACTCATAACTTCTTTCAAAGAGGATCTTGCAAGAGAGTTTGAGATGAACGACATGGGACTCCTTCACTATTTCCTTGGTTTGGAGATATGGTAGTAGGATGGGGAGCTATTTTTTTCTAAAGGAAAGTATGCCAAAGAGATTCTGAGGAAGTTCCACATGGAGATTTGTAAAGCCATGGAGACTCCTCTTGCAGGAAACTGGAGGAAGGAGGATGCTACTTCAGGTGAGGTAGTGGATGCTACTGTTTACAGGCAGCTTGTGGGTCCACTCATGTAATTGGTGAACACACGACCATACATATGCTACATAGTTAACCATCTTAGTCAAGCTATGGTTAAGCCAACCAAGCTCTTTTGGATGGAGGGGAAGCATGTCTTGACATATCTCAGGGGAACTACAAAGTATGCATTATGGTACACACGGACAGAGGGAGTGAAGCTTCAAGGCTTCACCGATGCATATTGGGCAGTCAATCCATCAGACAAAAAGAGCACATCAGGAGGGATCTTCAACATAGGATCGACAACAATTTCTTGGTACAGTAGGAAGCAGAGATCAGTTGCACTCAGTTCAGCCGAGGCAGAGTACATGGCAGTGAGCTAGGCTACATGTGAGGCCATCTGGATGAGGGAGATAGTTGTTGGTTTGTTTTATTGTCATATGGATCCAACGATGATACATTTTGGTAACCAGATTTGCATAAAACTCTAAGTTAATTCGGTATTCCATTCCAGGTCCAAGCATATTGGCATCCGGTACCACCATCTCATAGATTGTGTTCAAAGATGCATTATGTTACTTTAGTATGTTCCCATGGAGGATCAGGATGCAAATATTCTGACGAAGGTTCTATCCAAGAGAAAATTCGAATACCATAGAGGCAGGATCGGGGTAGCTAATAATCCCTTTCTTGTTGAGAGGGAGTGTTGAAAAGTCAACAAGAAATGTGTGTCTAATTTAATTTTCCCTTAATTAAATTAGACAATAAATGGTAATCTTATCTCATAATCACTTGTAATAGTAAACTAAGTGTGATAAACTCAGTTAGCTCATGGAATTTGAGTTGAGGGTGGTTGGTGAGGCATGTAGAGTGATTCTATTTGTTTTAGAGTCCAAGTTGCAGTTAGTGTATTAGTTTTAATGCATGAGAAATTAGTTAACTCAATTAATAAAGTTAAAATCAGTTTAAATAGTTGCAACTGATTGTTGCACTAGTGAGAGTTCAAGTGAATTAAATCAGATTTAATTCACATGCAGTGATATTTCAAGTAACTGATGAAGACCCAATTGAGATGGAGGTTAAAGGGATGTTAACTATCAGTTGTATTATTAAAAATATACCTGCATGCAGTAATACACCCATAGGATTTCCCGTGATCATTGTGCATTTTTGGAAGGCTTAAATTCCTAAAGAATAGGAATTTAATTCTACATGAATTTTGCAAGAAAGGCAGGCTAAGAAGAGGTAGGAAATTGGCTAAGTTTTGGTCGATTTTGTCCGGATCAATGTAAGACAATTGGGAGAATGTAGCAGACTCTTGTGAGAAGAGTGCATTGTATTTTTTCTTGATTCCTTGGTTGAATATACAATATAAGATAGAGGGGTTTTGAGTAGCAAGCTTTCCCTAGGGAAAATATTTTTTTTGTGGATTGATTTGATTCTTTCTTTACTTGGTGTGATTATGCGATCATGTTTATTTTCTACAATTAATTTGTAGAAATATTAAGTATCTTGCTTTAGAATATCGCATGATTGGATTGAATACTTTTGTATACATATTGTTTGTATAATTCCATACATGGTATCAGAGCGCATGAAATCCCTATAGTGGAAAATAAATTGATTTTGTGTTGAATAACATTCGATTTGCAAAAATATTCTTTGGTGCGATAGGCGGATCAAGATGGCTTTCAATGGCTTAAGATTGGAATATGAACTTGAGGGCAGTTCTAATTATATTGCATGGAAAGACAAAATGGAGGCAGTTCTGGAGGACAATAGTTGAAATAATTCATTGATAATGATATTCCCAAGCCTGCAGCAGCAGACGCCGCTCTTCTTGATGCTTGGAAAAAGAAGGTTGCGAAGGCGAGGATGATCTTATTAGAGGGAGTTTGAGACCACATTGTCTCGAGTCTCCATGACAAAGCGACTCCATATGCAATGTGAAAGGATTTTACAGATCTGTTTCAGAGTTGCAATGACCACATAAAATTGGCACTAAAGGAAAATCTCAGGAAAATCAAAACGGAGAAAGGTGACACTATTCCGAAATATTGACCAAGTTAATCCAATGTTAACATGAGCTTAGAAGTATCGGGATTACTGTAACGGATGATGAATTATTGAGCCTAGTACTTCTAGGCCTTCCCAAGAGTAACCATAGTTATTAGGACTTTGTCAATGGGAGGGAGAAGCTACCAGATTGGGAGCGAATTTTGTCGGATTTGGTACAAGAATAATTCAGGCGGAATACCAGGGATGGATCCTCATCCAAGGAAAATTATGATGATAATTGTGCCTTGGAAGGTAAGGCAAATAAGGGGAAGGGAAGGAACTCATATTCCAAATTTGAGACCGGAAAATAAGGCAAGAAGTGTGACGTGTCTAGAGTGAATTTTTTTCACTATCAGGAGCATGGACATTATGCCACTAATTTTCCAAAGAAGAAGAAGAAGAACAAGTAGGCTTCAGGATCTATAGCGGGTGAAGCTTTGGCTTCGCAGTTCGAGTTGAACTTCTCACTCATCGCATGCATGGTGTCTAGTGTGATGAGATTAGTGTGGTACTTGGATATTGGTGCATATTTCCACATGACGGGAGACAAAGACATCTTTAGTAGCTTGGAGGAGAAGGATTTTCAGATGCACATCGAGATGGGTGATGAAAGGAGGTATAGCACTACCAGGATTGGTACAGTAAATTTCCATAGATATTCAGGTAAAATTTTCTTATTAAAATATATAATGCATGTAACAGTCTTGAAAAAAAAAGTAGTTTTAGTTGCTATGTTGGAGGATAGAGGATATGATGTGGTTTTCAATGAAGGGAAATAATTCCTTTGTCACAAAGCCACAAAACAAGTTAATAAGATTGGGATTCATGTGAATAATCTCTACAAACTTGATGTAGATGGTTTCGCAGCATTGATGGGTAAAGTAGACAGAGTGGTGAACCGGGATGAGGGTGAGTTATGGCATAGGAGATTGGGCCATCTACACCACGGTGCTTTGAAGGTCATGCAGCAGTTTTCTACGGGGATTCCAAAGGGTACTCTTGCACAGATAGACACATGTAAGGGATGTACCATGGGGAAGTATGCAAAGGCCAATTTTCATAAGAAGGAGAAACGAGCAGCGAAAATCCTTGAGAGAGTTCACTCAGATGTGTGTGGACCATTCTCTATAGTTTCTATAGCAAATCACGGGCATTATACGATTTCTCTTGATGATTTTTCTGGAAAGCGTTGGATCTACTTCATGAAGAAGAAAGATCAAACGTTCTAAAAATTTTGTGTGTTCAAAGCACTAGTTGAGAAAGATACAGGGAAGCATGGGAAGCCTCTGAGGAGTGACAATGGTGGTGAGTACATCTCCAATGAATTCAAGAACTTCTATAGCAAAGAATTAATTTGGAGAGAGTGGATTGCGCCTCATAACCCACAACAGAATGAGGTTGTAGAAATAAAGAACAAAACAATTGTGGGTGTAGCACGAGCGATGTTACATGATCAGGGCCTATTGTTGCTTCTGTGGACAGAGGCATGAAACATAGCGGTATTTGTGCATAACCCTAGTCCTCATCGAATACTTGACATGAGTACACCAGAGGAGGATTTTTCTGCTAAGAAACCTGATGTTTCATATTTTAACATTTTTGGCTCATCTATCTATTACCATGTGACCAAAGGTTCTAGAAAGAATCTAAAACCAACAGCTAAGATTGGGATACTTTTGGAGTACACTGATACTCCCCACAACTATTAGGTGTATTTTCTGAACAACAAGATGATTGTTGTCAGGCGGGATATAAAATTTGATGAGGAGAAAGCCATGTGGTTGTCCCTTAATAGGGAGCTTTATTTTCATGAAGATGAGGAACTCTTGGTTCCAAAGCATGAACCTCAAGATTTGGATCAGCCTGTTGTGTAGATTAATCCGTCTTGCGGACAAGACCGATCTCTCTAGTACTAAAAGTAACTAGCAACAAACAGCCAATTATACTAATCTCTCTCTAAGCATACAGGATTCATAAAGATGCTATATAGGTGTAAGGCCTACCATATATCCAGCGCTTGCTTGATCTCGTTGAAGTCCTTCCCGTGCACTTGAAAGAACGTTCCTCGTGAATCTGCAGTCACAAACAAGCAAAAAGATTACACAGCACCTGTATAGACATTATTATAAATCATACTCATCATAATGATCAAGGAATCTATGAAATAAACCATGAATAGACAGTTTAATGAGAGAAATGAGTATATTTGTATTAACTTCAAATAAAGAAAACCTTTACAACCTATGCCTTGATGTTGTGCAGGTCCTCCCGGGGTCCGAAGCAGGAATCTCTTCTAATTTGACAAGCATTGCACTCTTTGAACCAAGACAGATAGAGATGAGTGATTTAACCTCACAGAAAGTCTTAGTTAACTGAGTCTGAATCTCAACAGCATTTAACTTCAAATATCTTAAGCTTGAACTCCCCCCTTTGAGGCTACCCAAGGCCTCTTTTTATAGTGGAAAAGAGGAGGTTTCTTGTTCCAAATATGAAGGGATAGAATCCTCCTTCAAAGGGATAAGCTCCTTACATCAAGGGGTTAGCTCCATCAAGTGAGGGATGCATGAACCTTCTCAAAGCGTATCCATTCCCGAAAATTCCCATCCAGAATCTTCTATAATTCATCTGAAATCAACTTTTTATCTTTACTTTCTCGTCTTTTTGAGTTTTACAGAGGTCCGCACCCATAACACAAAGAAAGTGCGGTATGGTTCCGCAGGAGAGCTGAACTTTAGGTGTGGGACCACAGGAAATGAATAGAGAAAGTGCGATACCAATGTTTAGGGGATTTTTAGGAACTTTTCTCTGATTTTGAAAGCTTGACATGAGGAGCTGATATGTTAGACTTGCAAAAGGAGGAAGTATGAGTAATAATGAGCTCATACTCATAGTAAAATGTCAGGATGACAGATTTTAGTGTAACAAATTCCCCCCTAAAGTGCAAAGTCTGGAATAGATGAAGCTGAAGTCTGTCATATATGAAGAGTGCAGTACTTTATCATTTCAAAGATCATCCTGTGGACACCCCAGTCGGAACCTGTAAAAACATTCAATGCAAAATATATACATATATATGTCATCACTGAGGTAGGCATTCCCATGCTCAGATAAAAACTAACTATAAACTAACTGAAATCGTTCTGATACAGGAATGATTTTGAATACATCATAGTACAGATATATGTAGACACAGTATGGACGCAGCCATCTGTTTATAAATAGTCTATTGTATAGATGACAACAAAATTCCTCGCAGCCTGGATGGTGGAAACTAGATCCAGGGTCTTGATTTCCGCATCTCGAACTAGTACGATTCTATCCATGTGAATAAATGTGTTGAAGTCGAACATGGTAGAAACCACTTGATTACCAGTCAATGATGTAAACTATTAACAAGTGTGAGAGTAACCACCAGTAATGTCAATGGCTCTCAAAGTACCCAGTACAATCCATGAAATGTGAATGAATGAGCTGAAGTCGAACATGTCATGGAATCATTCGATCGAAGGTCGATGATGCAACCTGTCGTCGAAGGCGAGAAACCTGCCATTGAGGCATGCAGATTTCAAGGTACTGATGATTTCTGGATCAACTTCCTAGATAATGTGCTGATGTCGATAGAAATTGATCTGTCGTAGGCAAGCCCACAACACAAAATCATAGATCAAGTTTTGAAAATATATTGGCAAGGACTGACTCAGGGATGGTCAAAAATGGATGACAGATATTTTGCAGATGAATGGTTTATTTGAACTGTTCTCTTGAACACATAACGACACTACAGATGGCTTGGTAACAATTGACCCAAAGCTAATACCCAGAAACCGGCTGAAGACTTTCAATGTGGTTTGATTAACTGTTAGGCAAAGGATTTCCCAACCCAGGTGAATGAAAGTGTCGTGTTCAAGAGTGGTTGACTGGATTTTCGAAAAATTTAAAATACAACAAACACGCCCATTTTTCTCTCTTTTCCCCCACCATTTCTGGCAAGTACCTCTTTATTTTTGACAAGCTTGAGGAGGATAACATTTTCTTGGTTATAAGCTCATCCTTCGGATGAGTCCAACTTAGTTTAAGATTCGAACCCTAAGAAGGAGTGGTTCGTTTCATTAGCTTCCTTAAGGGTCAGCACTAACATTTAAGTTTCTTAGTCCAGGTATAGGAGCTTTTGGTGTTTTTCGGTTTGATCAAAAGAAAAAGCTTAAGAAAACTCTCAGGTAGATTGTACTTTTCGTAAATTTGTTCTCTCGGGCTTGAAAAGGGATAAAATAGTACGGAGAACTCTATTGACCGTAATTGATCAACGTATACCTTTTCGTAAATAGTCTACATTTAGGTCAGTAAAAGGGGTAAACTTATCTGCATTCAAGACGATCATTCATTTACTGAGTTCGAATAATCAAGTACTCGGCAATCTTTTCATATTTAGAGAGTCTGAAAAGGGCTTAAAAGAGGACTCCAAGGTTTCGCTTTTTCGTAAAAATTTTTAAAGAGTCCGAAAAAGTGATAAAAGTGTGCTCTTTGTTGAAAAACGATCAGTTCACCTGAAAAATCTAGTTTCTGCAAAAAAACTTGAAACATTACACATACCTGTTTAAGATAAGTAAAAATGCTTTCAAAAATACCCTTTTTAAAGTGAAAAAAAAATAAATTAAAAATTTATCCATTCGAAAAAACTTATAAAAAGGACTTTTTCAATTTCATTTTTACCGTTCAGTTTCAGAGTGAAAAGTAAAAAGCTTTTGGGTAAGAAAGTTCCTGTGAATATTCTGGAAAATTCATCCATTAGAATCGAGAACCGTCAGTCCCAGGTAATCCAAAACCTCTCAATCTTGTTTTTCATCCGTTTCAAATTTGTTTTTAGGCTTTAGTTTGAATTTTTGGGGCAAAAAATGGTTAAAAAATTCGCCCGCGGGGTCCGCAGGTGAGACACACGCTACCTGCGGACCCCGAATTTTTCCTACAAAGAAAAAGTCGTGGGTTTCGCACCCAGCACAAACTGCGCATGCGGACCTACGCTCTGTTTACAAAGAGCGGGTGTGGTACCCGCGCGGTTGGATTGAAAACATTGATTTCTCATTTGTTTGCCAAAAATTTTCAAATAAGATTATTCTAACTTGCCTTTTTATGTATTGTAGGATTAACAAGATGCTTATCTGGCGAGAACGTGAGCACGAGGAAGTGGATGAAGCCGTAATACTTCATTTTCCCACACAAAAGGCATTAAAATCATGTGGCTTATACAAATTTTGGGCCATCTCCGGTATGAGGGCACAAGTAGAACTCTTGACATGGTTGGTAAACAGATGGAATGTGGAGGACCAGTGCTTCTTCATTGGTGGCCACCGGCTCGAAATTGAGCTGGAGGATATATACTTCTTGACTGGTTTTTCCAAGAGGGGCGAACAAGTTTCTTTGTTTGGGACTAGGCCAGGTGGCCAGTCTGTTGCTAGTCTCCAACTATAATTCTGCAATGACCATGCAAATCCTCGGGACAAACGGATTGACATAAAACACATCATCCGTCCTGAATTGAAATTTATTTCTTTTACTGTTACCAAAATGTGTGGGAGTGCTGCGCTTCATGTAGCTACTGGTTCCCAAATGCGTATTGCCATGGACTGTTTTCGCGGCAACATCTTTAACTGGTGTGAAGCTGTGTTGGCCAATGTAAAAGGCCAACTAACCAGAGTAAAAAATGGGAAACTGAATAACTTTGGATACGGATCCATTGTTATTTCTTTTGCTCTGGAGAGGATCCCCTTGTTAGCTCCACAGAGTATTTTTGTTGATGCCGGTCGACCTCGAGAACCGAGAATGGTTCGTTGGTCCGCGTTGATGGCTCATCATGCTATTGAGGGTACTGAGATTGTGCGATTTCCTTCTTCATATTTTCGTTGGCTGGATCGCCAACATTTTGTGATAGAGGATTTTCCATATGCCGGGATAGATTTCCGCGGCGACAGAGAGATGGCTCTCCCTGCTGGGGAACAGTGGGATGAGTCAGGTACAATCATTTTTCAACGTTTTCTAAATTCTAAAAAAAAAATTAATTTTTTATTGTCTTGAAAACTAATAACCAAAATTTTTTTGAAAACAGATGTGGGTCCACAAAGACCAGTCCATCTCTATCCTTCCGAAAGAAGACAACCAGTTGCGCCCGCACCAGCCCCAGCAGGCCAATCAGCTGAGATTTTGACTGACTTGGAGCATCATCTAGAGCGTTTGACTCTAGATATTCTACAGACCAGCATAGATGACATTCCTCTCAGGCTGCAAAGATATGTGATTGGAGTTCCAGGACCTTTCAGGAGGTTCCTATGCAGGGTAGCTCGGACAGTGGTTTGTTATCGTGATCACCATCAGTGATGGGATGATCGTGTAGACTCATATTTTTGACCTTTGTATTATCATTTTTGCCGATCATAAGGTGTTTCCAACCTATGATCGAAGACGATGTATATTTTTTTAAAACACTCCTATACTATGATATATCACTATTTGTCGGCTATCTGTGTACATATGTGAATGTTGTTTGTTTTACTGCTTTTGATTATTGCAAATGTCTATTTATCATACTAGAAGCCATTGAATCTGCTAATGTATTTAAATGTCTTGGAATATGCTGATATTCAATGTAATCAAATTCACGTTCCAAGAGACGAACTCTCAAAAACAACCGTAATAACACTGGATTCCTAATGGTATAAACCCTGTTAAGCTGTAATACAACAAGTTCAGAATCCAACCTTACAATCAAACTCCGAATTCCAAATGATATGGATTCAGACAATAATTCAATCACTGCACTATACTCGGAAATGTTATTTGTTGTTTGACCAAGGCTTACCCCATGCATGGATACTAACTCGTCAAAGGGTGAATAGATAACCCAAGCTGCGGAAGAAATGTTCCGTGTACTACGACAAGCACCATCAGCAAAACCAATGTAGGTTTGAAGAGACGTCGACATCTGCAATATCAAGAGTAAAACTCAGATACGCAGTCATAGTGACAAAAACACACTTCTAAACTAGGCACACTTTTCTAATCTAAAACACACCAGCAGTAAAGAAATCTAAACTAACAAAAATCTCCACACCTCATTTAAGCATAATATCGCTTTAGATAAAGCCCATTTCTAGGTTTATCCAAAGGGACACCATCAAAATCTATCAACTCATAGGCCCCTTTTGCTAACTTTCGTTTAACAATATAATGACCATGCCACATAGGCACGAATTTCCCAGCTCCTAGCTTGTCGTTAGCTTGATCATAAAGTAAAACTAGGTCTCCTTCTAAAAAATTTCGAGGGGTCACACTTCTATCATACTGAGCTTTTATCCTTTTAACATGAGCCTCGTTTGCTATTGCAGCATTTCGTCGATTCTCATCTAATTGGGCTAAGTACAAGAAACGTTTCTCCTCTTCAGACGTAGATGGAAGTAATTCTACGGCTAATTTTAGTGACGGTATTTCGCATTCAATCGGCAACACAACTTCCAAACCGTAAACCAGTTGAAAAGGAGTGAAACCTGTTAATGTTTTGACTGAGGTTCGATATGCCCAAAGTGCTGAAAATAACATGGAATTCCAATTCGTCTTGTGAATACCAATGATTCGTTTAATCATGGTGACTAAAACTTTGTTAATGGCTTCAACCAAACCATTGGCTTGCGGATAATACGGAGTAGAACTATCGTGGCGCAAGCCAAGCTGTTCTGTCAGTTCAGTCATCATGACATTCCGAAAATGACTTCCATGATCCGTAATAATAGCTTGAGGAACACCGAACCTAGCAATTATGTGATTAAATACGAATGTTACAGCAGTCTTGCCGTCAGCTGAATATGTAGGCATCGCCTCGGCCCATTTTGTAAAATAATCTACCGCTAAGATAATATACGCATGCCCCCCGGCCGAGTGAGGGTTACATGTAATAAAATCGATACCTCATTTCGCAAAAGGATCAACAGCAATTATAGGGTGAAGAGGAGCGGGTGGCACGCGCATTTTCCGATCAAAAATTTGACAGTTGTGGCATTTCCGAACTGCATAAATGCAATCTTTGAACAACGTTGGCCAGAAATAACCTGCACGCAATATCTTTTGGGCTATGGCATACCCAAACATATGACCGCCACATGCTCCAGAATGACAGTCATTTAATACCTTTTCAGCTTCTTCATGAGTTAGACAACGTCGGAAAACAGAATCCGCTCCACGTCGATAAAGTGTATCACCAATGATATTATACTGTTGGGATTGGAAGCGTATTTTCCGTCGCTGAGTTCGTGAAATGTCAGGCCGAAAAGATTGGGTTTGGAGATAAACAATAATATCTCCATACCATGGATCAAGTGTATTGATGAGAAACAAAGATTCGTCCGCAATGGACTCTTCTGCCACTGTTTCAGTATCAGTAGAGGGGAAATCACACATCAGTTCCGCAAATACCAAAGATTTCTTTGCCTTGGATTTTTCAAATTCCAAGTCAAATTCCTGCAGGATAACTATCCATTTGGAATATTTGCCCCCTAGCAATTGTTTAGTTAAAATATACATCATAGGGTTGCAATTAGAAATTACCGTGGTTTTACGTAACAAGATGTAATGTCTAAAACGTTGGACAGCTTGAACAGCTGCCAAGGCCAATTTCTCCACATGTGTGTATTTAATTTCAGTCGGATGCAAATTCCGACTAAGATAATAAATCACATGTTCATTGTGAGATTCATCTTCCTGAACTAGTACCATCCCAATGGTGGAATGAGAAGCAGCGAGGTACAAAATGTAATCTTGGTTGTAGTTGGGAGGATGCAATAACGGTGCATGGGTCAACACATGTTTAAGTGCATCAAAAGATCGATCAGCGATCTCGTCCCAAAAGAAAGGAATATTCTGTTTCAACAACCGGGTAAAACCCTTTGTAAGCTCGGCATAGTTAGGAATAAACCTACGTAAAAAGTTTTCTTTCCCCTGCAAACTTTGGAGTTGGCGTAAAGTCGAAGGAGGAGGAAATTTAACAATGGCTTTGACCTTCGATGGATCGACGCGAATACCTACTTTCGAGACAACAAATCCCAGTAATCGACCCGATTCTACGCAGAAAACACATTTATGCGGATTCAGCCTTATCCGATAATGCCTACATCTCATAAAAATTGCTCGTAAATGAGTGGGATGATCAGCCCTACGTAATGAATGAGCAGGTAAATCATCGAGATATGGCTGGACAATGTGCTTAATGTCATGAAATGCATAAGACATAGCCCGTTGAAAAGTTGCTCCAGCGTTCTTTAGTCCAAAAGGTAGTTTACAATAAGCAAACGTTCCCCATGGACAAATGAAAGTTGTTTTAGGTTGATCTGCAGGGAGTATGTTTATTTTATTGTAGCCGGAAAAACCATCCATGAAGGAGAAAAGTTCACTACCAGCACAATCATCGATTATTTGATCGATATAGGGAGTTGGATAATTATCTTTTGGACACGCTCGATTGATGTCCCTATAATCGATACATACTCTTATCGTTCCTTGTTTTTTAGTCACAGTAACAATATTCGATACCCAATCTGTTAAAGGAATTGGATAAATGAATCCCGCTCGAAGTAATTTTTCAACTTCAGTTTTTATAGCAGCAACTTTTCTAGGATGAATTTGACGTAATCGTTGACGAACAGGTTTAGCATCCGGGTAAGTCTTAATCTCATGAACTACGATCGATGGATCAATTCCTGGCATTTCTTCATAAGACCAGGCAAACACATCACGGAATTCTTGAAATAGGGCTTTATAAGTCTGAATTTCTTCATCCGTACAACAAGCACCTATATGAATGTTTTCAATTATTCCTGGTTTTACTGAAATGTCAATTGGAATTGTTCTAGATATATTTTCCAAATTTAACTCAGAATCAGGATTTTGCAATGGATTCTGAGGTTCCTTGGCATATTCAGCAGTAAAAATTGAAGCGAAATCATCTTCAAAATGATCTAATTCAGGTAAAAATGAAGATCAGTGATGTAGATCTTCCCATGGTAAATCATCAACAGACAAAAACTCACGAATTTGCTCATCTGTATGAACAAGTTCAGGAAATGTCGTTGTAGCTGAACTAGATATAGAAAGTGATTCCTCTTGGATCCCATTCATTGGATCAATTTCGGTTGAAGAGGGGTCGGAAAAAGACTGTACAGCCTGGTACGCAATTTCAAATGGACTCAAAGGCATCACGCCATCAAATGAATCTATCTCGGATTCTGAAGGTATAATCCAAGGATCATCAAACATAACTGTGTCTGACGAAATCATATGAATACTTGCAGTAGAAGGCGATACGTTAGGAGGAGGAAAGGAAAAAGTTCCTAGTAAACCAGAATCTTTAATCAAACCTACTCCAACATCCTTATAAGGGATAGCCATTTTACCAACATGCTGGATTGTTTCTGTAGAGGCTGGGTCGGACGAAAAATAAGTTAATTGATCTATTGTCACGATCTTTCCTTGATATGGAAATTTTATGAGTCGAAAGACCGAAGAGACAACAACAGTCATAGCATAGGACCAACTACGACCCAGAAGAAGGTTGTAATCTAGAGGGGCATCAACCACTTCCACATCTAGATTAACGATTTTTCCTTCAACCCCTATGGGTAAATCCTGCAAAATACCATAAGGTTGAAAACCTCGACCATCAAAACCTTTTAGAATCGTCGGAGATTGGTTAAGTGTAGGAGAACCAAGAGATTTCCAACACTGAAATGACATAATACACGTTGAAGCTCCCTCATCAATCACAGTCCGAAAAATAGGTCTGTTTTTTACTAACACTGGAATCTGGAAAGCCATTTGGTGAGGAAGACGTGGTGTAATATTTTCTAAATCGAAGATTATAAGGTTAGAATCCTGAACATCGACAGCTCCTATGGCAGACAATAATAATTTACGTTGTGCTGGACACGATTGCAGCACTTCCAAAGCCGACATTGCTGAAGGAGAAACAACTAAGTCTTCAACAATGTTGTAATTCTGAGTAGCTCTCGCATGTGGATTGAAAGCTGATTTACGAAGAACACCTTTAGCAGGCGGTTTGATTATCAAGTATGGATTTTGTTTCTCGATCTGTAGCGGACCGGAAACAGGAGGAGGTGCATTTGATGTATTAGCATTAGAAGACTCTGCTTCTTTGCCATCAACAAGATTCTTAGAACCGTAATATTGCGATCGCGTCACAATCCTTACATGAGACATGATCATAATAGGCTCTTCTAAAGTAGTCAAGGAAGAACCAATCATCTTACTATCTTGAATTGGAAAAGGATCCTTCAAGACAGCAGGTTGTTGCGATCCTTTAACGAATTTTGTAACTTCGTCTCGATATGGACATTCTTTCGTGAAATGATCTTGTTCACAAATGAAACAAGGATAGCGAGGTTTACGTTTTTCGTCATTGGATTCATCTTTATCTGTTTTCTCTTTCGAATTCTTTTTTTTTTTATTCCTCCCCTTCTTTTTACCACCGGATTTTGATTTTGTCGTAGATGTTTCAACGACATGAATGTCGGCGGAAACTTCGGGAGAAGATTCTCCTTTCGGGGAATCAGGTAAAGTTATAATTGGAGAAGAATTCTTTGAATATTTCTTCTTTCTTTTAGAATTAACTGTACCAATCATACCGTCAGCGGCATGAGACCCTGAAGGAGCTGCAGCTATTTGACCTTGTTTTGGAAGATCGGGAATTTTCCCATGTAGAGTACCTGACTGCGTATAAACGAGGTCAAGGTACTGAGCTTGAGCAATTACTTGCTCTTCAGTAACAACACCAGCCTTAGCTACATCTTCAGTGATCTTGGGTAACAATGATTTAACAAACCATTCTGCCAAAATTTGATCCGGAATATAAAATTTCACCAAACATCTTCTACGTCGCCATTCATGAATATGATCATAAATATACGTGGACGTAGATTGTTTTAGCGAAGTTAATAATTCTGTGCCGTTGTCGTATCTGACAGGCAACTGAAAATGAGTCAAGAAAGCTGTTGCTAACTGACTGAAATTATGAAACAAGCTGCGCGGTAACTCAATGTACCATTTGGCAGCAAGACCTATAAGGGTTCTTTGGAAAAGACGTAAGCGAATCGAATCATCAACGATTGAATTAGATGCACACCAAAGGTGATAAGTCATAACATGATTCAATGGATCCTCTCCTGACTTACCTTCGAATTTTGGTATATCACTGGGCAACTTATGAGGCATTGGCGGCCAGTTCTGATAATAGAAAATGGGATCATTTGTAAGGCGCGTCAAATCAGGTAAGTCCAAAGTTGCGATAAACGGTAATTGACGGTTAGGGTCGCGAAAACCTTGAGAAGCCAAAGCAGATCCAGGAGGCGGATACCCAGGATAACTAGGAATCGGATTTTCATTAGGTATTATGTAACCTCCCGGAAAACCAGGATGAATCAGACCATACTGAGGTTGTTGATAAGTATAACCAGGGTACGGTTGATACTGATAGCTTGGATTCTATACATAAGGACCGAATTGCGGCTGTCCCTGGTACGGTTGATACGTACATTGAGGTTGGCTTGTAACAACTGTACTTGTACTGGTTTGTCCTATAGGTATGTGAACTGAAGTCTAAACTGAAGGTCCTGACTGAGGTACAGAGACTTGAGGGATTTTCACGGATACAGTGGTTGCTGAACTCGGGGCTACAGATACTCCAGAAACAGGTGTGATAGGTTGAACAGACGTTGCAGCAGTTGCAGCAGTTTGAGGCGGAGTCTAAGGTGTACTAGGCCCAGTCTGCTGAACTGAACTAGGTGCAGGAGTTTGAATAGTTGGCTGAACAGGTTGCTGGGTTGAACCAGAAACCAATGGCTGGCCAGGTTGATAAGGCAACTGCACATTAGGCTGTAAAGGCTGTTGATATTGGGATGGATCCCACACCATCATTCTGGGGTATTGTCCCGTAGAAGGTTGAACATAAGGACCATAACCTGGTTGAACGTAGGGTTGATAATTAAAAGGTAAATTTTCGGCTCCTTGAACAGATGGTTGACCAGAAGGCTGTTGGTAACCTTGAATTGGGTACTGCCCTTGAGGTTGATAACCCTGAGGCGCGTACTGAAGCTGGGGTTGTTGAGGACCCTGAGGAGCATATTGAGTTTGGGGTTGTCCCTGAGGTATGCATTGTCCTGAAGGTTGATACCCTTGAGGTATGTACTGTCCTTGGGGTTGCCCCCCAAAATAATATGATTCCACAGTTTGTCCTGGGAAAAAGTTACCTTGAGGTTGTGCCCCGGGTGGTAACTGACTACCTTGAGGTTGCCCCCCAGGCAGTAACTGACTACCCTGAGGTTTCCCCCCAGGCGGTAACTGAGTTCCCTGAGGTTGGCCCCCAGAAGGAAACTGACTGCCTTGAGTTTGAGGATTGGGAATATTACCAGACATCATAAAAATTTGCTCTGCGTTCGACGTTTCAATTTTAAGTCCATTAAGACCAGATGATAACAAGTTTTCGATGGGTTGAGGAGTTGCTCCCAAGAAAGTACCAGACAAAGACTGATATCCCGAAGGAACAGAAGGACCACCATGTAAAAATGATTCCGGCGTTTGAGAAAACATGGATGACTCTCCAGCCATAAAAGATGACGGATAATAACCTCTGGGTGTAGGATGAAATGGAATTCGAGGTGGATAAAAAGCAAGACCCAGATTCTCTAAAAATTCTATTAAAGAGAGATACCAAGGATTATTTCAAATGGGGCTGTAGAAAATAGATTCACGCTCCCTAATATTTAACGAATGAGGGGAGTTGGGAAGAGATATGTCTTCGTCTGGATTAGTAAGTTCTTCAATAGAAATAAGTCCAGAGGGAAGATTTTCTGTAATGATATTTCTTACCCTAGGTGAACCTGAATCGCTAGAAGTTGGTGTGATAAATCCTGAGGATGTTTCTAACACAAAAGATTCAGTTTCAGGTTCAGAGATTTCAGGTTCGTCAGATAATTCACCAGAAGGAGAAATAGCTTCAGTAACTTCAGAAACTGAAATCGGTTCTTGAATGTATTCTGTTGTAGGTATTTGATGATCAGGATGTATAACTATAGTTGAACTTCCAATTTCTGTTGATCTAATTCTACTACTATTGGTTGCTACCAGAGCACGAAGCCCTTCAAGTTGACTTGGTGAATATTCAGGGGGTTTCCCTTGTATTCTCCGGGATTGTCTCGGCAATTCTGCCACGATTAAAAATTATCTAATCACACGCAAACAAAGAAAAATTTCAATGAAAACACCTAAAGTTTCTAAGAAACAAACAATTGAGTCATTCGCTTAAAAAATCTAAGAGTTCAAACCACACACAAACAGGTAACTTTCCGTACTAAAAACACTAGTTGGTGATGAAATCCAACTTAGTAGAATTTTAACACGAAAAGGGCGGTTGGAACAGTTACTACGACAACCTGCTTAATGAAACAGACCGGTGCAAGTTTCTCCACTATACCATCTCGAGTGAAGATAACCCTCCGGAGAGTCCAAGTGAGTCTAGCCGACGTCTGTTCCAGGTACAGTGGGATCTTCCCTCCACCGTCACCTTAAGAAAGAATCCTAAAGATTATGGTCACTAAGGTTACCAACTGAAACAAATATACCTGGGGGAACAGTCTACGATCCGACACACACGCAAGGGCAGAGTAACAAAGCTCAATCCCCTTGAAGGCTCCTTGAAATAATTCAAGGTTTACCGACAAGTGACCCCAAGCTCCTAGACAATGGTCTATCCGAGGTTTACCGTTTTTAATACGTGTATATCTTCTATCGTTCCCAATGAGGAAGGATTGATTACCTCACTGGTTCAGATATGATCTCGTGCTTAACTCCTTTAAGAGGAGCTTCCCAGAGCATACATGCAACAATTGGAATTCTTCCTACCGCAAGATTCGTCTACTTGTTTTTTTTAGCTATCTTGGAGAGTTAATTACTCCCTACTCCAATATACTAGCCTAAGCTATGTTGGTGAAAAGAGCCCTAGAAATAAAAATATTACTAGATGAATTTTAATTAAGCGTTACTTTTAGGAGTTGTTTCTTAAGTCAATGGGTGCGGAAATGAAACTTTAGATGATGTGAAGACTCGACTTCCAAAAAACACTAAAATGCACCTAGAATGATAATCAATTCTTTTTCTTTCAATGAACTTTCTATCTAAAGAAAGAGTTGGAGAATGCAATCCTTTTAATTCCTTCTTTAAACATAAAAAATAATTGAAAGAAACCACTTTGTCTTTTCAATAATGAGATAAATGATCAAAGCTCATAACAAAATCCTTTTTATTTCCAAACTTGAAGCTACAAAACAATTTTCCTTCGAAAGAAAGCTACAAAAATTAAAACTACTCAAAACTACAAAATCTAATCTTGAGAACTAAAATCTAAATTGAGTAAAAGCTTTTAAGATTTTTTTATGAATGTTTTCCTTAGTTGTTCAGCAAACTAAGAATCTATTCGTTCAGAATAAAAAACAGATCAAAAACACTCATAATATGTTTTATAAAAATGAAATTCAAAACTTTTAACCAAGTTTTTTCGAAGATTTGCAAAGAAACAAAAAGGCTCAATTTCTCAATATAGGATGTTTTCACAATCAGGTCGGATTCAAAAGACAAAAAGAGATCAATGTAATCTGAGATACTGCAAATTGTCAAAAGTTCGAATCGCTACAAAGATCAAGTGGAAAAACAATCCAAACTGCAAAATCTTCTAGAAAATCATCAAAACATCAACACTGTTGGAGTTCATTCACAAAAAATTCTTGACAGAAACAATAATCAGTCTGGGCAGAAACCAAAGATCTAAAAATAAACTAGAAAAAGAAATCTAGAGATTTTCTAAAATTTTTACAGGGTCCGCAGGCAACCAATATTGACAGGTGCAGTCCCGCACTGTATTCTTTACAGAAAGTGCGAACCTGCCTGCACTGTCAAAGTAAGCCAGAGTGCGGTCCTAGGAAAAATTATAGAAAAAACTTAAAATATTTCTAAATTTTCAAAAACAGGGAAAATCTAAATTACCCAGACAGATATGTATCAATCAAAAACCAGGAAAAAATGTTTCCTCAAATCAAAAATAAAAGAGAACCAAAAACAACAAGTTCTTTCCCCAGCGGAGTCGCCATTTTGTTGTGTAGATTAATCCGTCTTGTGGACAAGACCGATCTCTCTAGTACTAAAAGTAACTAGCAACAAACAGCCAAATATACTAATCTCTCTCTAAGCATACATGATTCATAAAGATGCTATATAGGTGTAAGGCCTACCTTATATCCAGCGCTTGCTTGATCTCGTTGAAGTCCTTCCCGTGCACTTGAAAGAACGTTCCTCGTGAATCTGCAGTCACAAACAAGCAAAAAGATTACACAGCACCTGTATAGACATTATTATAAATCATACTCATCATAATGATCAAGGAATTTATGAAATAAACCATGAATAGACAGTTTAATGAGAGAAATGAGCATATTTGTATTAACTTCAAATAAAGAAAACCTTTACAACCTGTGCCTTGATGTTGTGCAGGTCCTCCTGGGGTCCGAAGCAGGAATCTCTTCTAATTTGACAAGCATTTCACTCTTTGAACCAAGACAAATAGAGATGAGTGATTTAACCTCACAGAAAGTCTTAGTTAATTGAGTCTGAATCTCAACAACATTTAACTTCAAATATCTTAAGCTTGAACTCCCTTTGAGGCTTCCCAAGGCCTCTTTTTATAGTGGAAAAGAGGAGGTTTCTTGTTCCAAATATGAAGGGATATAATCCTCCTTCAAAGGGATTAGCTCCTTACATCAAGGGGTTAGCTCCATCAAGTGAGGGATGCATGAACCTTCTCAAAGCGTATCCATTCCCAAAAATTCCCATCTAGAATCTTCTAGAATTCATCTGAAATCCACTTTTTATCTTTACTTTCTCGCCTTTTTGGGTTTTACAGAGGTCCGCACCCATAACACAAAGAACGTGTGGTATGGTTCCGCAGGAAAGCTTAACATTAGGTGCGGGACCGCAGGAAATGAATAGAGAAAGTGCGATACCAATGTTTAGGGGATTTTTAGGAACTTTTCTCTGATTTCGAAAGCTTGACATGAGGAGCTGATATGTTAGACTTGCAAAAGGAGGAAGTATGAGTAATAATGAGCTCATACTCATAGTAAAATGTCAGGATGACAGATTTTAGTGTAACACAACCACATGCAGAGGATCATGAAGTGGAAGAAACCACTCATGCAAATCCATCCACCAGACATGGTAGGAGGCACACCACAGAAGCTGACAGATTTAGACTTGATGCGATAGAACATGTAGGAGCACCTACATCACTACGCAGACAGAGACAATCTCCAGACAGATTTACTGGATACATGTCTCTTATGAGCAAGTGTATTATGACAAAACCATCCTCTTTTAAGGAAGCAGTGCAGCAACCAACTTGGGTTGAAACCATGGTTAAGGAGTATGACTCCATCGTCAGGAAGAGTGCATGGGAAGTAGTCCCAAGACCAGTCGGGAAATCAGTGGTTGGACCTAGATGGTTCTATAAGGTGAAGCAAGAAACAGATGGAAGTGTGGAGAAATAAAAGGCTACATTTGTAGCTCGGGGATTCTCACAAGTTGAGGGGATTGACTATGAGGAGACTTTTGCATCGATTGCAAGGTAATCATTGATTATATATATCCTTGCACTCTCAGCACAAATGGGGTATCAGATACATCAGATGGATGTGAAGACTACATTTCTCAATGGAGTTATTGAGGGAGAAGTGTACATTGAGCAGCCAAAAGGTTTTGAGACCTTTGACAATGAGTCACATGTGTGCAGACTCAAGAGAGCATTGTATGGGCTGAAGCAAACACCTCGTGCTTGGTACACTAGGATTGACAGCTATTTCACCGGGTTGGGCTTCACAAAGAGTGAAGTGAATGCGAACATCTACCAGATTGTGATTGATGGTAAGCTTTTGATTATCGTACTTTATGTTGATGATCTTATTTTGACAAGTGATTAGCATCTCATATCTTATTGCAAAGAGGATCTTGCAAGAGAGTTTGAGATGAAGGACATGGAACTCCTTCACTATTTCCTTGGTTTTGAGATATGGTAGCGGGATGGGTAGCTATTTGTTTCTCAAGGAAAGTATCCCAAAGATATTTTGAGGAAGTTCCACATGGAGAGCTGTAAACCCATGGGGACTCCTCTTACATGAAATTGGAGGAAGGAGGATGCTACTTCAGGTGAGGTAGTGGGCGCTACTGATTACATGCAACTTGTGGGTTCACTCATGTACTTGGTGAACACACGACCTGACATATGATACACAGTTAAGCAGCGTAGTCAAGCTATGTTTAAGCCGACCAAGCTCTTTTGGAAGGTGGGGAAGCATGTCTTGAGATATCTAAGGGGCAGTACAGAGTATGGATTATGGTACATATAGATAGATGGAGTGAAGATTTAAGGCTTCACCGATGCAGATTGGGCAGGCAGTCCATCAGAAAAAAAGAGCACATTAGGAGGGATCTTTAGCATAGGATCGACAACAGTTTCTTGGTACAACAGGAAGCAGAGAGGCAGAGTACATGGTAGCCAGTCAGGCTGCATGTGAGACCATCTGGATGAGGAAGATACTTGTTGGTTTGTTTGGTCATCAGATGGATTTGGCAGTCATACATTGTGATAACCAGAGTTTCATAAAACTCTCGGTTAATTCGGTATTCCATGAAAAGTCCAAGCATATTGAAATATGGTACCAGCATCTCATGGATTGTGTTCAGAGACGCATTATGTTACTTCAGTACACTCCCACAGAGAATCAGGATACAGATATTCGGACGAAGGCGCTAGCCAAGAGAAAATTAAAATACCATAGAGGTAGGATCGGGGTAGTTGATAATCCATTTCTTGTTGAGAGGGAGTGTTGAAAATTCAACAAGAAATGTGTGTCTAATTTAATTTTCCCTTCAATTAAATTGGACAATAAATTGTAATCTTATCTCATAATCACTTGTAATAGTTAATTGAGTGTGATAAACTCAGTTAGCTCATGGAATTTGAGTTCAGGGTGGTTGGTGAGGCATGTAGAGTGATTCTATTTTTTTTAGAGTCCAATTTTATGTTAGTGTATTAGTTTTAATGCATGAGAAATCAGTTAACTCAATTAATTGAGTTAAAATTAATTTAACTAGTTGTAACTGATTGTTGCACTTGTGAGAGGTCAAGTGAATTAAATCAGATTTAATTCACATGCAGTGACCTGTCAAGTAACTAATGATTTACTATTAATAGCTTCATGCATGTCATTTCTGATGAAGACCCAGTTGAGACATAGGTTAAAGGGATGTTAACTATCAGTTGTATTATTAGAAAACTGCCTGCATGTAGTAATACACCTATAGGATTTCCCATGAGCATTGCGCAGTTTTGGAAGGTTGAAATTCCTAAAGAATATGGATTTAATTCTACAGGAATTTTGCAAGCAAGGTAGGCTGAGCAGAGGTAGGAAATTGGCTAAGTGTTGGTCAATTTTATCCGGATCAGTGTGACACAATTGATAGATTTCAACAGACTCTTGTGAGAAGAGTGCATTGTATCGTTTCATGATTCCTTGGTTGAATATACAATAGAAGATCGAGGGGTTTTGAGCAACAAGCTTTCCCCAAGAAAAATATTTGTGTTTGAGATTGATTTGCTTCTTTCTTTACTTGGTGTGATTGTGTGATCATGTTTATTTTCCGCAATTAATTTGTAGAAGGATTCAGTATCTTTCTTTAGCATATCGCATGATCGGATTGAATCCATTGGTATACATATTTTTTGTATAATTTCTACATCTAGAGAATTGGTCAATGAGACATGTCAAACTTTTAATAGAAAAAACGTACAAAAACAAAAAAGAAGGATTGAAAAAGTAATATACCTTTAAATTTTTTTCTAGAATTATATGTACATATTACTACAAAGCAATCATTTTTATATTTAGTTTTCATATATCAATATAAAAATTAAATAGTTTATTGTCATGTTATTTTTTCAGGAATATTATGAAAATCTCAAAGGCTGAAAGAGCTAATATCAGAAATATGCCAGTAGGAATGTCCAAAAAGTTGTACAAGGATATGGTCAAAGAAATGGACATAATTGCATCGCACGAGGAGCCACCTCAACAACAACGTGCTTCAAATGTAATATGTAATCATTGAATTTTTCTATTAGGTACAATAAATAAATAATTTAGCATTAAATATTAATTTTCAAGTATTTTCTTGCAGAAAAGAAAAGAAAATGGAACCCATTCAACACAGAAAATAGGACGACAAGGAAGAAAAGGGTTGATATCTATGTTTGTGAGTAATTGTTACTTCCTTATAACAACTTAACTATATTTCATTTTTGTATATTTTAAGTTGTTTTAAAGCAATCATCATTGAATGTCTTCAAATAGGTGTTGTTATCACCCAAAAATTTTCAAAACATTATTATGTCAACTCTATTTTTTATCGTGATTTCAAAATAGGTTTAGAAGTCATTTTACGATTTTGTTAAGGGTAGGTTAGATTTTTACAAGTTCAAAGGTCATCATTAAGTTCAAATAAAGTCTTTTAAAGGTTCATTCATTGTCAAATATCCATATTTTCCATTTTGGAGTCATTCCATAAGGTGTCGGGTCAAAACTATGCAATTAGCCAAGAATCCACGTTTTTGTAGCGCCGCTAGTTCAAAAAAGTAGACTTGCGCTATGAAAGAGCTAATAGTTTTGTAGCGCAAACTGGGAAAAATACATTGTTGGTGATACGAAAGCACAATTTCTTAATTGTCTTGTCATTCGAGCTGAAATTTGTCAGAATCCATTGGTAAATGATAGGTTAGTGGTATGATGAGTCAGTTAGTGATGAGATTCAATGTACTTACCCATATCGCAGTCATCATTGTCATGATAGGGTATGAATGAGGCATCATTCAGTTATGAGATGACATTTCAAATTCAAAATTTTGCCTAATTTAGTCATTCTCATTTCATTTGCCTCCATACGAGTGTCTGAGCTCTGAAGTAGTCAAGCCAAACTTATGGTTGTTCCATACAAAGGTTATCTTCATCCTAATCAAGCGAGGTTGTTTCATATAATCAAGCGAGGCAAATATATCCTAATCAAGCGAGGTTGTTTCATATATTCAAGTGAGGTTGTTTCATATATCCAAGTGAAGCTAACAGGTTTTTTCTAAGAAGCATGGAAGAGGAAAAGAAAGTTCACAGAGGGGGACATTGCTTAAGATATGAGCCTGAAAATATGAAGGCCATTGTTGAAGACCCAGCAGTGATGGAGACATTCAGCAGAGTAGGTTGTCTTTGGTTTTGTGAAATCTGCAGGGTTGCCACACACAAGTGTCTAAATAATTTTCCTTGCACTTTAATGGAACAACTAGCAAGGTTGGAATGCTAAATGTGCCAATTACACCAGAAATTATTGCCACTGTGACAGAAATACCAAGGGGACAAGAAACTTGGTTCAAAGGTCTCAAATTTGATATGGAGCCATGCAAGGAATTCATGAAATCTGAGTATGCATATATGGACCTCAATAATGCAATCCTTAGAGGTTGCATCAAAGACATTTATTCGAAGTTGTTGCTCAACATCCAGAGTTATTTTACATGTGAAGGAAGGTATCATAAGGTCTACACATATCATTTCAAGCTGCTTCTGCATTTCACAGGTAAAATTTCACTTGATTTGCCCTTTTACCTGCATAGGAGTCTTGCTAAAATGGCTGATAAAGTACAAGCCAAATCTGAAGGTTGTGAAACATCTTTGTTTCATCATGGTTTGATGAAGTTGTTGATTTTGAATGAGCTTCAAAATTTAGGAAGGGATTGGTCATATTTTTTGTTTATGAATGGTTTTGAGCTGGAAACCCTAACCCTAGCTAGAAACCCTAAAACTAAAGGAACTCCTTCACCACCAGTAGCAGAGTCTAGTCAGCGTGTGGTTGCAAAAAAAAAGGAATTTGCAAAACTTAAACCAAGGAAACAAGTTGAGAAAAGGAAAGAGCAAACACAAGTGCTTATTTCACCAACTCCATCACCTACAAAACAGAGGTCAAAGAGTGTCAAAGAGACAAAACAGAAAAAGGATGTTAGCAAGCAAGAAATCAAAAGAGTGACAAGAAGCCAAGCAATGGCATCAAAAGGAAAGACAGTTGTTTCATTTTCAGAGGATAGCCCAGTAATTAAGGGAAATTTAGATGACATATTGCATGCTATTAACATAGAGGAGACACCCATTGTGCAAACTAACTTCATTGGATTAGATGAACACAAACATAAAAAGGTTAAGTCTACAAAGAAGCTTTAGTTTGAGGGTGAAAATGTAGCCTTTATCTTTCAAGCAAGGAAACCTTTAAATAGGCATGCTAAGAAAATCAAGGAAGGCAGCAAGGAATTCCAAGAACCTATTGAAACAGCTAAATTCCCTGAAGAAGTGGTTGATCTCTCATCACCAACAGTAGAACATGCAACCAGTAGAACAATGAAGGGAAAAGAAGAAATGACAGAGTGTCAACATCTTGAGGAGAAATTGAGGTTAGCAAACCAAGAAATTGCTATGATGAGAAAGAGGGCTAGGAAGCATAGTATTGAAAAAGCAGAATTCAAAATAATGAAGGCACTATGGGAAGGTCAAACTGGTTCTAGCTCTGAAACCCCAAGCAGTGCAGAACAATTTTTCACATGGACAGTTCTAGCCATCAAGGAAGCTAAATTTGTTAGAGTAATCAATACTCACTTGAGAGCCAGTGATAGAAGACTTAGATATCAAGTGGATTAATTGGAGAAGAAACTGAAATTGACTCAAGATGAGTTAAAGAAAAAAGGTGCAGAATGACAATCATTAAAAAGTCAAAAACTAAATCAAGTGAAAATTAAGAAGGAACCTCATGAAAACTATGTTTTTCAGTTCATATGAATTTTTGATTTGATGAAACCAGTGTTATTTTGAGTTTTAGAAAGTTTATGGTTTTCATTTTGAAAAAATTTGGACAAAACTTCTCACTCACCAGTTTCGTAGCGCAAACAGTGTAAAAAGAGTGAAAAGCGCTACGAAACTGTTGTAGCAGCTTTTTTCACTCCTCATAAATTTTTGAAGGGAAAAAGTGTGAATTATGTCTTGAAATTGTTGGGGAGGATGTAATAAATGTTATTGAAGATAATTCTAGAGGAAAGAAATCAAAATTTTGGAGAAAAAAGGGTAAAGGAGCTGCGCTACGAAACTGTGTTGTTTTCGTAGCACATTTTATTTCAGCTCAATTTGAACAGTTTGATGATGGTTTTGGACAGCTTGGACTTAGGGAGGATTTTGGGCAGGTGTTATTTTAGTTTCAACAGCAAATAACCTCGAAGTGATGAGTTCATGATGGTCAGAGTGTCTCAAGAATACAAAGGATCATGTGCCTAGAAAACATGGGACAGTTTCCTACTTTAATGGAGATCAGCATTATGGTCATAAAATTTTGAAGCTTATCATCTGAATTCGACCATATGTGAATACACTTGGCAAATAATGTAATTCAGTTTAGATAAGGTTGTTATGAGTATAGATAAGGAATTTGAATCCTATTTGTAATAGGACTCTTTATTAGATTAACAGCTGTTTTTTTGGTAATAAATACCATGTCATATGGTTAGGCAAGGTGTTAAGAGTCAGGAGTTCAATGTATCTAGTTTTAGATAAGGTTATCTTATTTTGTAAATGATATATAAAATATCAAGAAGTCGAATATGCATGGGTTGGACATTTTTAGCAAGAGACTGTGTTTATTGTAAGTGATTGGTTTTCAGCTTAATACAGAGTTTTCTACTTAGTCAACTTGAGATTCATAAAGAGTTCTAGTGTGTTCTTGTTCTAATTGCATCTTATTACTATCCTATGGTAGTGGTGTTTGTTTATATTACTCAGAATTCATCTTGATGCTCTGACTTCCTATATAGACAAATTGACGGTGTTTTTTATTGTTTCACATGTGTATCTCTTGACTAGAACTTTGATATGCCTTGAATTCCATGCTAAGTAGATCGTTTGGTTTTTCTGAAGCTATTTTGACTCCATAAGCCCAATGTGCACTTGCTGATGTGATTTTCAACCAATATCTATCATTTATCTGCTTATTACCCCACGTAGAGTTAGCCATCTATATTTCTATAAAAAATCATTAACCCTTGAGAGAGCCCTCTCAGGTTGAGGAGGCTAAGCCTTAATCAAAAGATTGGTTTGAAACAGTTACATGATATTGATTTTATTAGCAGCCTATCAGGTCTAATTTTGTGATAACAGGTGCTAACATATAAAGAAGAACCATCAGAAGAATTTATTGACATTGGGTTACCTATGGGTTGTCAGTATATGTTGGCATATCATAAATTAATTGTGGAATTTGTAAGTATCTATCTTGTTTTACTTAGCTCCGTCTATAATTAAAAGGACAAAAAAATATTTTATATTAAATCTATGATTTTTTATGGGGTATAAAACTTGCAGGAAACAAAGTATGGAACTGTGCCAACAAATGAAATGTTGAAATATGGCATGAAATTTGGTTTTGAAAGAATGTGTATAGTTCACGAGTCAATTCTTGCTATGGTATATTTCTTTTCGATTTACATAGATGTATATTATTTAATATTGCAATTTTCATTACTCTCACCAATGTATATACACTCATTGCACTTTATTTTTATGTTTGTATATGGAACTTGAAGAAAAGAAAAAAATCAACACAATGAACAAAACATTCCTCCAAATAACCCAAGTCATGGAAGTAGCTCGAGCACTTACAATAGTTCCAGCGAAGAATGATGATCAATATGTTTGGATATCAAAGCAAAGCATTAAATTTTTTGAAATATTTGTCTATGAAATCAGACAATTTGTTTAATGTAATAGACATAGTTTCCTAATTGAAAGACAAAGGGATACCAATAACTGTCCAATTTTGTATGACAAATAATGTCTTTTTCATATATATATATATATATATATATATATATATATATATATATATATATATATATATATATATATATATATATTATAAAATACGTTTTAATTTATTCTATTGCATTCTCCATTCTCCATTGTCACTGTGAAATGTTACACCACTGATTAAATATATGGATGATTAAATATTATAATGAAGAGATGTGAAATCTGATGATATGATATAAGAAATTTATCCAAACATCACATTCAAATGCACTAATAAAAATTTAAGTGATATGAATATTGTTATAAGATATGTGCTGACTTTTGATGAATAATGAATTTTAGAAAATCACAATAATTGCACTGTCATGGGCCGATGTTTCTAAAAAATAGAAAATGAACATCGGTGTGTGTGTATGATACTGCTCACCGGTGTGTTTCTACGACCTATGAGCACCTCACCAAATACCAATACCAATTAAAACTCCCGGTGCGCTTTATTGACGACTACGATCTAGGCAGATAGGCATTGCATGCACCAATATGGTTTGTTGTTAACGCGTCGGTGAATTTTTATAACTTAACAACCTAGTGTGTTTTAACACCTTAATGTCCCAGTGCATTTTTACACCTTAATGGCATCGGTGCATGCACCTTCTATCGGCCCGGTGCGTATTTGTGGGTGACACACACCGGGACATTGCTAAATGACCCGGGGCTTCCGAAATTTGTTTTCCATCCCGGTGCTTGGTATGTTTACAGTACCAGTGCGTACAGGTAAAAACGCACTGGTGCATTCACACATGATGCGCACACCGATGAGAAAAACATCCATAAAAACCTCTAGCCACCGAGTTTTTTTTAGTTGTGTTGAGGTTCCGTTAGAAGGTCCGTCAAAACCTCCATTACCAAAAATAAATGTTGTAGAAAATTCTTTTTTGACAATTTTGGACAATTTTATAACACTAGAAACCTCCTTTATAACCTCCGCTAGAGGGTATTTTCCTTGTAGTGGATCAAACATTTAAAACAACTTTACAAAGTCAAGTAGATTGGTATAAAAAGAAACTAATTGGATCTCAACCTTTAATTGATGCAAGAATGTTTTCATAAAAGGAAATAATTACTTTTGTTTCAAAGTTATGAGAATCATCTGTAGTGATTGGAGACGTAGAGCTGTTAAGAAATATTGAAGAATCCATTTATCAAAATTATCATGAAGTAGGAAATAAACCACAAGTTGTAGCTAAGATAATAAAATTTCTTAATTCCATAAGCAGGGAATAGCTTAGAAAATTGGAAATTAATGATAGAACTAATGTGGTAATCAAAACTAATAAAGTTACCTCCAAAATGAATTGTGTACAACATTTATAGGATAAATGTAGAACATATAAAAAGGGGGTAGAATCATTCAATACTAATTTTGATGTTTTAAAGGGTATGGGAATGCCTTCATGCTTGGATAAAATTGAAAAATATTACCTATTGATGCGTAAAAACACTTTTTATTAAAATCCAAAATATATAATAACAAGTTTTCTGACATGAGTGGGGAATTAAATGGAGAAGTATTGGTTGATAATCTTATGGATGATTTTTATATTCACTTCCAAGTCAAAATGTCATTTCCAATTACACCAACATATCAGAAATACATCGAGTTGGATGTGTCTAAAAAAAAGATGATACAATACAATTATTCAACCATATCTTCATGGAAATGGTTGACTAAGTTTGCTCCATAAATTTTTCAACCTTTGCAAAAATATTTAGCTAAAGGAGGACAATGATAGCTTTTGATTGAATCATGGATGACATTTTCTATTTTAATGATTAGATCCTAAATTATTGTTTTTGCAACAATAGGTTGTTTTTTGTAATCTTGTATAAAAATTGAAAAGCAACTCATGTAGAGGGTTCACTTTTAGAGAGACAAATCTTGTATTTTTTATTCAAAGATACTAATTTCAGAAAGTTTTAATCAAAATATTCTTCTTTCAACAAGAAGTTTGTTCTCTTTTTGAATGCTTGTTTCCTATAAGTTTCATACTCTATTTCATCTGAACATTTTGAAGTTATATGAAATTATTGAGAGGTTATGATGAGGATCAACTTCCCTTATATATCCCGACAAAGTTATATTTTACAATGAGATCTATGATATGATCAGGTTTTTGGTATCATACCTATGTAGACATATATTGTTGTCTTGATTTCATGTGACTAAAGTATGTGATGTTGTTGAATCATTAGAATATCATTATGTTGGTTTTATACTTTATCAAATAGTTGATATATTCAGGTGAATATTGAAGATATCTATTACATATCTTTATTCTTTTTTCATTACTTTCATATTACTTAGTATATGTCATAGTTGAAAGTAATACTTTTGGTTAAACATCTGGAGGGGGTTTTCTTTTACATCTAAGAAAATTTTATAATCCATAGAAACATTACTTTCAAAAAACGCACATCATGGTGCCTTAGAATACTTCCCTAACCAGAAACTATCTTCAAGGGACAATGCCAGTCAAACCATTATATATTGTACAAATCAACTCAAGTTGAATAGAAATTACATAACTCACCAAGTGCAGTCCATTACTTTCTAGGAGGGAGAACCATATGAGAATATCCCTAGAAATTCATCTTGACATATGGATTATAGTGAATCACCACTATTGGTTTCATTTGTTAGGATTCTAAGAACTCTCATGTAAAAATAGTCCTTGTGCTAATTAGTGCAAGCATCTGCCCCCAACAAGCATCCTTGGCTCTCGTGAGCCCCCAAAATGGACATATAAGCAAGGTCATAGGGAGACGACTCATTCATATAAAAAAAACACAAGGGGGACCCAAATGCAAACTCTCATCCATCTCATACAAAGAATTGAGTCAATTTTAATGTTATGGATTATCTCATAAAAAATTATTGTGCAAATAAATGATCATGATGCACCTGATTAACAATCTACATCTAACCCCCTATGATTTATTGAAATCACAGTGAGTCATAAATCCATGCTACCATAGTAGCTAATACTTGGGTTAGAAGGTTTCCAATGGAAAGATATACAATGAGCCTCCTTTCCAACTCTCTAGATTTGTACAGTGGTGGCTAGCCAATTGATCTAGTGATCTTTTTGTGTCTAATGTTAAATGAAGGTCAACCCGTGGACCCCAAATCAGGAGCATTACCAAGAAATGAATATTAGTTAAGGTGCTCAAGGATACTAGTTTCCCTTGTAGTACAATTTTATCCACATGTGGCCTCAACATCTACATAATATTGGTTATTTAGTGCTCATTCAAGAAAAATGCATGGCTCAAAGTATTTAAGCAACTAGAAACTTTCCAACCTACAACGCATTGTGGGATTTTTATATACATGGATGCACAAATCCTCATAGTCTCTACTCTCACCAAGTAATATACATTGTTACATGTTTGTATAGCAACAAACCTACAATGATAAAAAATAAGGTATAATATGTTGGAAATGATTGTCATTGATGGCAAAGGAGGTAGAAGATGCAAAAATAGGAACAGTTACAAGGAGACAAAGACAGTCAATGGAGGCAGCAAAGAGGAAATGAATACAAAATAACAAACATGAAGCAGAGGCAGTTGTGTAAGAAAAATAAGTTGTGTATGAAGAAGGATTGGTTTTAGTATTATATGGATATTGTTGATACAAGAATTCTATGTGAAAGAGCTATGATATATAACCATCTATGCATTAATGACTTAATTGCATATGTGTATCCTTGGTGTGTCGAATATATAAACTATGTGGTGAGGGTTTTGTGGAGTTCTACAGAAAAATGAGGAAAAATCCTTGAAGATCAGCTTGTATGTTCAGTAATGAGAATGTGTTCCTGATGAAAGGCTTCGCCTCTGTCTTTATTAATCTGAATAGAAGTCTAACTGGATGCTCCATGCTCCAGAGTCCAAACTGTATGCGCTTGTGGGGAGGATATACAAACCCTGTGACGAGAATTCCATATGAATGAGACCCTGTAGCAGAGTATTGATAAGAAATGCATAATAAACCTCTGCATAAGAATAAACGAAACCGTGTTATGTATGGTGGAACTCTGTATCAGAATATAAAAGAACCGTTTATAACAAGAAACCGTGTTGAAATACGCAGTACCATAGTCAAAGGCGGAACCATAATAGTAACAAAAATATATATAATTGAAATCGTTGGAGAACGGAACCCGGAGTAAAACGTTGGATCGGAACCTGGAGTGGAGAACGGAACCTTGCGAGAGGAACAGTGAAGTGGTTTAGCATGAACAGTAAAAGCCGTAAGTAGATTTCATCGCACCGCATATCGACCATAAGTGGTATTGCCCGGAGGAGCAGTGATTCCATTGATTGATCAACACGTGTCCTCGACCGACATACCAAAACCGCCGTTTAACGTGCGCCTTCATGCATTAACTATCGTACCAGGACACGGAGCGAAATAGACAGGAGACGTCGATCTGGTGGGCCGACATCTAACGGTGATCGCATGTTGAACCCACACGAAGGTTAATAAAGGAGTCAGGAGGTTAATCCAGGTACAGTGGACGCGTTTGATTGGTCTTTGACTATATTGTGGGCCCAGGGCGGAGTCATACAAAATGAATTGGTTTATTTATGTTTTTCGGTGTATTATAGTCTTAATATAAGGTTCGACGGAATATGTTAAAAGAGTTATAACCGTGTTTCCAAGGTTCGGAGATAATACATAAGTCGGAGATATGTGTAATACATTCAGGTTATTAATATAAGGTGACAACCTTGGTTATAATGTTCGACAATAAAGTTTAAACTCGTAAATATATTACATATTACCATGGGTCTTGACATTTGATCAATTACAATATAGTTTAAATATGCGGATGACGGGTTATCCGTGTGAACGAATTGCAGATATTATATACACTGGGATAGTGAACAGGTGATTAAACACAGAGATGAAAGTTCATGAACAAGAAAAATACAGGGATTCAAAAGAGCAGTGAACAGGTGAAATGTACAGATGACAATAAACAAAGAAGATGCAGAACAGCTTCTTAACTGCAGTAGAAAAAGAAAAAATCCAGTAAAGCAAAAGTTCAGAAGAGGAGCTGATTGATATTGAAATATGTAATTAAGAATGTGAATGTAAATGATGTAATTATTTTTTATTGTTTGTGATGCAAAGGCAAGTATCCTAAAGAAAAGACAAAATCCCACTGTAGCATGGAAATTTGTACATATTGCTATAATTTTAAAATGAGTTGGATAAATGAAAAGGCAGAAGGCAAAAATTCAGGACTACTCACTTCAAATTCCCTGAGGAATGTAAAGAGTCGTGTAATGAACTCTATATATAATATCACATTGATATGCACAAGGTGCGGTTAGAGAGTGAGAGAGAGAAAATATTGAGAATGCAGAATATAGAAGAATAAGGCAGAGAAGATTAAGAGAAGGAGAGCAGAAAGAGAAGCTACAGAACAGAGCTGATATCTGAAGTAAATCAGCAAACATTCAGTTTGATAAATTGAAGGGAGTTGGTGCTTCCTTGCAAGTTGTAGCTTGCAGAATTGAAGTTAGAGCCTCCTGTAGGTTGGTGCCTGCAGAAAAACAGTGGTGAGAGGGAGTTGGAGCTTGCCTTTGCATCACAACAATAATAAGATGTGGTTTTCTCCCTTTATGGGTTTCCACTTATATCTGGTGTCTCTGTGTATGATATTTATGTATTGATCTTATATATATCATCTGCTTAATACCTGCTGCTCTCATATTAATTCTACTGTTATATTATACTAATACCTGCTGCTTACATTCTAAGATTACTCACACATTAAATTGGATATGAAATGAAGGTGTAAATAAGTTTAATGAAAAGTTTTGAAAGATCAGGAAGGTGTTAAACTGATTCACCCCCCCCCCCGCTCAGTTTAACTAAAGGTTCAACAATTGGTAGAGCAAGTTCCTTTTATATCAGTCTAACAACTGAAAGGAGATCCTAGGCTCTCAAGATGGCTAGTCAAGAAGGAAGCTCAACCAATAAAGCCCCTTTCTTTACAGGTACAAAATATGCCTTTTGGAAAATTAGAATGAAATCATATATAATGTCTTTAGAATTAGAAGTTTGGGATGCTGTGGAATTTGGATATGTCACAAATTCAACTGATTCAGAGAAAGAAGCTAAGCAAAGCTTTGTAGCTAATGAAAAATCAATGAATGCAATCTTAAATGGACTATGTGAAGCTGAGTTTATCAAAATAATGCATAGTAATACTGCCAAAGATATGTGGGACACTCTAGAGAATATCCATGAGGGAAATAAAAAGGTAAAGACTGCCAAACTTCAAATATATAGAGCCCAGTTTGAAAATTTAAAATGAATGATGATGAAGATATTGGCAGCTTATTCTTAAAAGTTGCAGAAATTGTTAACAATATGAAAGCTCTTGGAGAAACCATGCCAGAAAGTATAGTTGTGCAAAAGATTCTAAGATCACTCCCATCCAGATTTAATCCCAAGGTGTCTGCAATAGAAGAGACAGCTGATTGGGAGACTTTGACCATGAACCAGCTACTTAGAAATCTAACAGCATATGAGATGAGGCTCCCACATAAGAAGCCAAGTACGAGGGAATAAGCTTTTAAAACAGAAAAGAAGAAAGAAGAAAAAGAAGACATATGCTCTTGCTCTGATGAAGAAGAAGCTAAATTTGTCAAGAAACTGGATAGAGGCTCAGGTAGATACAAAGGTAAACTTCCCTTCAAATGCTTTAACTGTGGCAGAGTAGGACATTATGCTGCTAAGTGTCCTCACAAGAAAGTAAGGAATTAGGCTCAAGAATCAGATAAAAACACATCAAAGAACTGGCAGAAAGGAAAGAAATTCAGCAGAAAATCCTTCTATGCTCAACAAGACAGCAGTACATCTGAAGACTCAGATGAATCCTCTGGAGAAGAGGGAACCTCTGAATTTCTACTGATGGCCATAGAAGACCTTGAAGGACTCTTACTAGAATATGGAGAAGAAGAAGGGGAAGTCGACCTTGAGGGGGAGCTAAGAAGTGCTCTGGAGGAGATTGACAGACTCAAACTAAAATGCAGAAAGCAAAAAGAGATTCTCCTCAAATATGTGAAAGAAGAACAAAATTCAGAAGTCCTCATGCAGCTGAAGGTAAAGCTTGAAGAAGCCAAGAAGATTGAAGATATGTTACTTCAACAAATCAAGGATAAAACTCGAGAACAAGAGAAGCTGGAAGAAGAAATTGTATGTCTGAGGAAGAAATTAGAAAGTACCCAACAGAAAGTGTCTATATACCCTTCTCAAATGACAAGCTCTGGTAAGTTAAATGAAATCTTGGATGCTCAAAGATCTCCTCTAATAAAAACTGGGATAGGCTATGAAGGAGAATAAAGTAAAGGCAAAGAAAAAGAAAACAAAAATATAATTTTTGTGAAAGCAAAGAAGGTTGATGAAGCACCTCAAATAATTCCTACAAAAGAAGAAGCATGTAAGGAGGAAGACAGAACCCAGAAGAATCCTTGAATAACAAAGAATGAAAGAAATACTCAGACAACAGAAAAAGGTTCATATACTCCTGAGTTTGTCAAATTTGCAAACCATCAAAGGAGATCCTTCCCTCCTATGAAGAATGACACCTGCTATGTTTGCCACAAGCTAGGACACATTGCTGCCTACTGTCATGCAAGGAGGAGTAATTCAAACCAGCTAAAGATGCAAACAGCAAAGAGACTGTCTCAAATAAAAAACTGGAGAAAACAACCTCACATCAGGTATGCAAGTTGCTTCCATGGTTACTGTTTTTATTATAAATAATTTGGCCATAAAATCATTGAGTGTAGAAAGTATGAACAAATATTGATTTTCAACACTTCAAGGAGGTTTATGAATCAAAGAAAGTCTGCTCATACTCACAATTCTGCAAAAACTATGATCAAATGCTTTATGCGCAATAAAGCTGGACATATGCCTTCCAAATGTCCTCTAAAAGGATGCAATTCATCACCTCACAAAATATATCAAACAGAAGGATGCCTCCAGTGGAAAAAGAAGGAGAATAAGTGTGACCTGGCTCTAACTGCTCAAGATCTGAAAAGCCAGTGGTATTTGGACAGTGGCTGCTCTAAACACATGACAGGAGACAAAAGTAAGTTTATTACTCTTGATGAAAAGAAATCTGGTAATGTTACTTTTGGTAATGATAAGTCAGGAAAGATCAAAGGAAAGGGTTCAGTCAGCATAGATAATGGCAGAGGAAAGGCCCAAGATGTACTATTTGTAGATGGGCTAAAAGCAAATTTATTGAGTGTCAGTCATATGTGTGACAAAGGCTATGAAGTTCTCTTTAGAGCACAATATTGTGAAGTCAGATCAAGCACAACAGGAAAGACTCTGCTCAAAGGTGTTCGAACAGAGAGTAATGTTTGCATAGTAAAAGAGGAGGATGAAGCCTGCCATCTTAGCAAACTTGAGGAGTCATGGTTATGGCATAGGAGACTGGGACATCTCAGCTTTGACCATATCATCAGACTGAGCAAGAAGAAAGCTGTCAGAGATATGCCAGAAATAAAAAGGCCTTCAAATACCATATGCAAATCTTGTCAATTGGGGAAACAGACTCGCACATCCTTTAAATCTAAAGATAAGCTATCAACAAGAAGACCACTCCAGCTTGTGCACATGGATCTGTGTGGACCTGCTAGAACTAAGACACCAAGTGGAGAATCCTACTTCATGCTGATAATAGATGATTTCTCCAGAATCACATGGGTTTCTTTTCTCAAGAACAAATCAGAAGCACTGGACAAATTTAAGATATTCAAAGCATTAGCAGAAAATTAAACAGGATGCAAACTGAAATGTATCAGATCAGACAGAGGAGGAGAATTCACAGACTATGACTTTGCAGACCTATGTAATGAACATGGAATAAAGCAACAATTTACTATTGCAGGGACACCTCAGCAGAATGGAGTAGCAGAGAGACAAAACAGGTCTGTACAACAAATAGCTAGAGCTATGATGCAAGAGAATAATATTGCTCAAACCTTCTGGGAAGAAGCAGTACACACAGCAGTACATATCCTTAATAAAGCTCACTTAAGGCCAAGCAGTGACAAGACTCCATATGAACTATGGCATGGAAAGCCAGCTTCAATAAAACATTTCAGAGTCTTTGGTAGCAAGTGTTACATAAAGAATAATGATGAAAACCTTGGGAAATTTGATGCAAGAGAAGATGAAGGGATTTTTCTAGGATATGCTTCCAAAAGTAAAGGGTACAGGTGCTATAACAAGACTCTTCGGAAAATAGTTGAAAGTATTGATGTGAGATTTGATGAAGAACTTCCAAACAATACAAGAGATACAGACTGTTACAGTCCATCAGAAAATCATGAAGAAGAGGACCAGGATGATGATGAAACAAGCAAAACATCAAAAGATGCTGGACTAAACTCAAAAACCCCCTCAAGATACACTCAAAAGAACCATCCAGAAGAACAAATCATAGGAGACAAGAGTGTAGGAGTGCAAACAAGAAGACAGCTAAATGAACAGACAGAAGAAGTATACATAGCAATGTTATCACAAATAGAGCCAAAGAAGTTTGAAGAAGCCAGCAAGGACAAGTATTGGGTAAAAGCAATGAATGAAGAATTGGACCAAATTAAGAAGAACAATACCTGGGAACTAGTTCCTAGACCAATTGAGAAGAATATCATTGGTTCAAAATGGGTATTCAAAAACAAAATGAATGAGCAAGGACAAGTAATCAGGAATAAAGCAAGGCTGGTCTGCAAAGGATATTCACAAATTGAAGGACTTGATTATGAAGAAACATTTGCCCCTGTAGCCAGAATGGAAGCTATCAGAATGTTCCTGGCATTTGCATGCTACAAAAACTTCAAAGTATATCAAATGGATGTAAAATCTGCATTTCTGAATGGAGACTTAGAAGAAGAAGTCTACATGGAATAACCAGAAGGCTTCTCATTGACAGACAAAGAAGACTATGTGTGCAGACTGAAGAAGGCCCTATATGGACTGAAACAGGCTCCTCATGCTTGGTACTCAAGACTGGATAAATATTTGCAAAAAAAGGGTTTTAAAAGAGGTGGAGTAGACAGCAATCTATACATAAAATCCCATGAAAATGAACTTTTGATTGTTGTAGTGTATGTTGATGACATTATGTTTGGAAGCAACAAAGATGAACTAGCAAAAGGGTTTGCTGATGAGATGAAAACAGAGTTTGAAATGTCTATGATTGGAGAACTCAGTTTCTACTTGGGACTGCAAATTCAGCAAAAGAACACAGGCACATTCATCTCTCACGAAAAATACTTAAAAGAAATGCTGAAAATTTTCAAAATGGAGGACTGCAAACCTATGACAACACCCATGATCACGGGATGCAAGCTGTGTGCTGATGATGGGACTGCAGATGTAGATCAAAAACTCTACAGATCCATGATAGGAAGCCTGTTGTATTTGACAGCATCAAGACCAGACATCATGCTAGCAGTAGGACTAGTGGCAAGATATCAAGCAGCTCCTAAAAAAAACCATCTTCTGGCAGTAAAAAGAATACTCAGATATCTACAAGGAACAACACAGTATGGACTTTGGTATCCTAAAAGTAAAAGCTTCACTTTAACAGCATACACAGATGCATATTGGGCTAGTTGTGTTGATGACAGGAAAAGTACAAGTGGAGGTGCCTTTTATCTAGGAGAAAGTCTGGTGGCATGGTTAAGCAAGAAACAAACATCTATCTCCCTGTCTACAGCTGAAGCAAAATATATAGCAGCAGCAGCATGTTGTACACAAGTCATGTGGATGAAGCAAACTCTTCAAGACATGAAGGTAATCATTGATGAACCTATCTCAATCAAATGTGATAATACAAGTGCTATAAGTATATCTAAAAATCTTGTACTTCACTAAAAAAAAAACATATTCCAATCAAGTATCATTTCCTCCGAGAACAAGTGGCTCAGAAGACAGTAAAGCTGGAGTATGTACCAACGAAAGAACAGACAGTTGATATATTTACCAAACCTCTTGCTAGAGAACCATTTCAATATTTGAGAGATAAACTAGGGGTAGTATCTGCAGATGCTACTCTCTGATATAAAGAGAAATCACAATCTCAGGGGGAGAACAAAAACTAAAATATCATTCTCAAGGGGAGATCAACCAGCAAGGAAAGCATGAATCAGGTCCTCAGGATCACAGGATAAAGGCAAAAGAACACCAAGTTACTATCCTAGAGTTATCTACATTATTCAAGCATCAAAAGGTCAATTACAGAGCAAAAGGATCAGTATTATGTTCTAAAACATTATATTAAGAATCTGAAACATAAAAGACGAGTAGTGATTATCATTTGAAGCCTCTCAGCATTTTTAGTTGCTGAATACAATCATACATCTCAAAGTGTTCTCTCAACAAGTCTTATACATCACTATGGAGGAGCATGGTACAAAATCAGCAGAAGAGGGCCTAAACATAACTCAGAGAGAGGAAATGCAAAATGCAAACTAGGAAATGAGCAACCCTTTTGCCATTGATGTCAAAGGGGGAGGAAAAGAAAAAAGGGACTTCTAATAGGCAAGCAGAAGAAGCAGAGGATTATTGGTGGGAGTGTTGCCATCAATGCCAAAGGGGGAGACTGTTGGAAATGATTGTCATTGATGGCAAAGGAGGTAGCAGATGCAAAAACGGGAACAGTTACAAGGAGAGAAAGACAGTCAATGGAGGCAGTAAAGAGGAAATGAATACAAAATAACAAACATGAAGCAGAGGCAGTTGTGTAAGAAAACTAAGTTGTGTATGAAGAAGGATTGGTTTCAATATTATATGGATATTGTTGATACAAGAATTCTATGTGAAAGAGCTATGATATATAACCATCTATGCATTAATGACTTAATTGCATATGTGTATCCTTGGTGTGTCGAATATATAAACTCTGTGGTGAGGGTTTTGTGGAGTTCTACAGAAAAATGAAGAAAAATCCTTGAAGATCTGCTTGTATGTTCAGTAATGAGAATGTGTTCCTGATGAAAGGCTTCGCCTCTGTCTTTAGTAATCAGAATAGAAGTCTAACTGGATGCTCCGTGCTCCAGAGTCCAAACTGTATGCGCTTGTGGGGAGGATATACAAACCCTGTGACGATAATTCCGTATGAATGAGACCCTGTAGCAGAGTATTTATAAGAAAGGCATAATAAACCTCTGCATAAGAATAAACGAAACCGTGTTATGTATGGTGGAACTCTGCATCAGAATATAAAAGAACCATTTATAACAAGAAACCGTGTTGAAATACGCAGTACCATAGTCAAAGGCGGAACCATAATAGTAACAAAAATATATATAATTGAAATCGTTGGAGAACGGAACCCAGAGTAAAACGTTGGATCGGAACCTGGAGTGGAGAACGGAACATTGCGAGAGGAACAGTGAAGTGGTTTAGCGTGAACAGTAAAAGCCGTAAGTAGATTTCATCGCACCGCCTATCGACCATAAGTGGTATTGCCCGGAGGAGCAACGATTCCATTGATTGATCAACACGTGTCCTCGACCGACATACCAAAACCGTCGTTTAATGTGTGCCTTCGCGCATTAACTATCGTACCAGGACACGGAGCGAAATAGACAGGAGCCGTCGATCTGGTGGGCTGACATCTAACGGTGATCGCTTGTTGACCCGCACGAAGGTTAATAAAGGAGTCAGGAGGTTAAGCCAGGTACAGTGGGCGCGTTTGATTGGTCTTTGACTATATTGTGGGCCCAGGGCGGAGTCATACAAAATGAATTGGTTTATTTATGTTTTTCGGTGTATTATAGTCTTAATATAAGGTTCGACGGAATATGTTAAAAGAGTTATAACCGCGTTTCCAAGGTTCGGAGATAATACATAAGTCGGAGATATGTGTAATACATTCGGGTTATTAATATAAGGTGACAACCTTGGTTATAATGTTCTACAATAAAGTTGAAACTCGTAAATATATTACATATTACCACGGGTCTTGACATTTGATCAATTACAATATAGTTTAAATATGCGGATGACGGGTTATCCGTGTGAACGAATTGCAGATATTATATACACTGGGATAGTGAACAGGTGATTAAACACAGAGATGAAAGTTCGTGAACAAGAAAAATACAGGGATTCAAAAGAGCAGTGAACAGGTGAAATGTACATATGACAGTAAACAAAGAAGATGCAGAACAGCTTCTTAACTGCAGTAGAAAAAGACAAAATCCAGTAAAGCCAAAGTTCAGAAGAGGAGCTGAGTGATATTGAAATATGTAATTAAGAATGTGAATGTAAATGATGTAATTATTTTTTATTGTTTGTGATGCAAAGGCAAGTATCCTAAAGAAAAGACAAAATCCCACTGTAGCATGGAAATTTGTACATATTGCTATAATTTTAAAATGAGTTGGATAAATGAAAAGGCAGAAGGAAAAAGGTCAGGACTACTCACTTCAAATTCCCTGAGGAATGTAAAGAGTCATGTAATGAACTCTATATATAATATCACATTGATATGCACAAGGTGCGGTTAGAGAGTGAGAGAGAGCAAATATTGAGAATGCAGAATATAGAAGAATAAGGTAGAGAAGATTGAGAGAAGGAGAGCAGAAAGAGAAGCTACAGAACAGAGCTGATATCTGAAGTAAATCAGCAAACATTCAGTTTGATAAATTGAAGGGAGTTGGTGCTTCCTTGCAAGTTGTAGCTTGCATAATTGAGGTTGGAGCCTCCTGTAGGTTGGTGTCTGCAGAAAAACAGTGGTGAGAGGGAGTTGGAGCTTGCCTTTGCATCACAACAATAATAAGATGTGGTTTTCTCCCTTTATGGGTTTCCACTTACATCTGATGTCTCTGTGCATGATATTTATGTGTTGATCTAATTTATATCATCTGCTTAATACCTGCTGCTCTCATATTAAGTCTACTGTTATATTATACTTGCTGCTTACATTCGAAGATTACTCACATATTAAATTAGATATGAAATGAAAGTGTAAATAAGTTTAATGAAAAGTTTTAAAAGTTAAGGAATGTGTTAAACTGATTCACCCCCCCCCCTCTTAGTTTAACTAAAGGTTCAACAAAGCGAAACGCTAGAGGCCGAAGAACCAAAATTGTAACAGTCACATCTTCAGTGATGATTCGAAAGGATCCACGCTACAGGGTTTTGCCTCCTCATTGGATATCCGAAAATTTCAAATGAAATAATGTAACGCAGCTCTTCCTTTTGGAATGATTATTGGCTCTTATTTTCTATCGCCATTTTTCATGTTTTTGAGCTGTTGAAACGACTCCTCTTCCCATCGATCTATATTCCCACAAAATTTGCTTATTTATTGTAAATGAAATTCATTGGTAAAGGGCTGAAAGTCTGAAGTCTGAAAACTTAGAAAGAGGGGAATAGTGTGGTAGTTGAGCTCGGTGCTCCATTGTACAGTTTGGCAGGGAATTAAATAAAGTGATGCAACTCTGATTTATGGGATTCATGTGGTATGAGTTTTAGCATATGTCTCTCCTTTATGTTTCATATGTACATTGTTATGTTTCACCATTCATTCATAAACATTTCCAGTTGAATGTTTTCAAGTCATAAAGGTAGAATCCATTCTTATATGCTCTACCTTGGGGAATCATTCATACTCTGTGTGTTTTCTTCTGGATGAAAAGGATTCATTTATTATGCCCTTTTCAGCTTCTCAATAGTCTTTCCACTCCATCTTATTTCAACTTGATTGCTAAATCTCCTGCCTATCTTGCCCCATGAAATACCCTGTATCTTGATTTAATTCCTCAGCTCATGCTATCCTTTTGTCCCATACATCCCTGAAAATTTAGTCATTTATTAAAATCCCTTTTCCCATTTATATATCTAGCCTAAAATCAGTTCATTATTGTTTTATTGAATATCTATTCTATGGAGAGAGCCCTCTCCTGTCCTTGTAGGGTTAGCTACAAGGCTGAGCGTGGTTTAGTTCTAACCCTGATTTGCCTTTTGCAGCCTGAGGTCCAATTCAGGTGCTAACACATTCCTTAATGTATTTAATTTTGTTAGGGTCCACCTTAACACCCTCATGAGATACAATATGAACCAAATATTCCACCTCCTGTACTCCAAAGAAAAATTTGGATATTTTTGCATATAATTGTTTCTCCTCCAATAGTTTGAGCTCCCTTTCAACATGTTGAACATGATCCTTTCAAGACTTGTTATAGATTAGTATATCATCAAAAAATACTGACACAAATTTTCTATGGAAGGGTTTGAAAATGGAATTCATCAAACCTTGAAATGTGGAGGGTGCATTCGTAAGGCCAAAAGGCATGACCAAAAATTCATAATGACTATCATGAGTTCTGAATGTTGTTTTTGAAATGTCTTCAGTCTTCATTCTAATTTGATGATATCCTAAACAAAGATCTAGCTTGGTGAAGTAAATTTCTCCATGTAATTCATCCAATAATTCATCAATGATGGGGATGGGAAATTTATATTTAGTAGTGAGCTTGTTGAGCTCCCTATAATATAGAAACATACGCCATGATCCATCGTTCTTGTACACCAATACTACTGGAGCAGAGAAAGAACTCTGACTTGGTTGAATTATACGAGCCTCTAACATTTGTGCAACCATATGTTCAATCTCACTCTTTTGAGCATAAGGATGTATGTAAGGCCTGATGTTTGGAGGAACACTTCCTGGGATAAAATGAATAGCATGATCATTATCACAAATATGTGGAATTCCTTTGGGAGTCTCAAACACCTTGGAATGATTGTCCAATACTTTTTGGGCTCTATAGAAATAGATGATTTTCATGTTTGAACCTCTAGTGAGCATAATTGTGAAAAAATGCCTCGTTCTTCTTTCTTCAGAAGCTTTGTCATGACATTAGAGATGATTATATTTCTTGGATTCCCTATGATACCCTGTAATTCAACTTCCTTTCCTTCCAAAAAAAATTCAAGAAAAGCTTTTGAAAATTAAAAGCTACCATCCCCAAATATTGTACCATTTTTCTCCTAGTACAACATCGACACCACCCATTGGAATGGAGTGCATTGGACTATTAAATACATATTACCCCATGCTTAGCTTGATATTATGGCACTTTCCACAGAAATCTATAGTTCCTCCATTTGCAACTATCACTTGACACTCTGCTGCTGGGTATAGGAAGAAATTCAATTCCTTGGCTGCCTTACAATGAATAAAATTATGGGTACTAGCCGAATCAATCAACACTATTAAATTTTTCTTCTTGATATGTCCTTCTATCTTGACAGTTTGAGGAGTGGTAATTCCTACCAATGCATTACTGGATATGGTCAGATTCATTTCTTCTTCCTCTAGGGTTGGTTCCTGGTGTATATCCTCTTCTTTTGAAGTTTCTTGCTCCTTTTTTTCCTCTTCTTCACAATCTATGTAAAATAATTTCTTCTCGGCACACTTATGAACTTTAATGTATTTGGTATCACAACTATAACAAATCCATTTTGATTTTTTTTTATTCTAATTTTTGTGGTGTCAAACATGTAGGTTGTGGAAGTCTAGGAGTAGCAACACTTCCGTCTTTATAGTTGTGAGTGGTAGGCTTCCTTGTCGCCATAATTTTTATTTCAATTTTTCTTGACAACCTGAATGCCTTCTCCAATGAATTAGGTTCCCAAAGACAAACCTCATGTTGGATGTTATCCTTTAAAGTCCCTATGAAGAAATCAATCATGTGCTCCATTGGAATAATGTTTACCCTTATATTCAATTTTTGGAATTCCTCAATGTGTTCCGGCATTGAAACCTTTTGTTTGTGATTTATCAATTGGATAAAGAAGGTATTTCTCTTTGTATCCTCATAATGTGCTATCGTTTCTTCCATAAAAATTGACCAAGTGAAAAAAATTTACGAGATCAAAACCATTGCTACCATACAAATGTATTGGGTTCTAAATATAAATTTTCAATGAATAGCTTTTACGTATTTTGAACATTATGGAGATCAAAGTATTGCTCCATCTGTAGTATCCATGTTATGGGATCCTTGTCATCAAATCCTCATACTGATCTTTGGAATATGGTGGATCTTCAATCCAACATTAGACTTGATGAAATCACAAAATAACACTTCATTTCATTAATATCAAAGAACAATTCATTTCAGCAGAAATAACACTTCATTTCATCAATATCAAAGAACTGAAATTTTCTTACAAACATAATGGAAACAAACTAGCTAGGGCGTTGGTAGCTTATCTCTGAGAAGAGATGTGGTGGCTATAGGCCTCTGAATTGTGTTCTAATGAGGCTCGAGGGCCTATTTATTATAGAGAAATAGTGGAAAACCCTAAACATCCAAAATCCTAACCCTAGGAGATGGAGTGCCAAACCATGGGCCTTGTTTGGCTAAATTGGTGTTTCAACTTCCCGGGGTCGTAACTTTGGCATACTATCTCCGTTTGACGCACATGATACATCGTTAGAAAGATATATTAGAGGACTGCAACTATTGACCATGATGATCAATTCTAGAATGAAATCATATTATCCGAAATCGCGATGCCCAAAAAACGTCGTTTAGGGCCTCAAAACGACTCCGGAAATTCAGGACCCAAAAAACTTCTAAAAATAGTAAGTTGAGCCGAAACTGAAAAACTAAAAGAGACAATGGTGGGGCCCCAAGTGGAGTAGGTGGGTGGCCACCAATATCCACCTGGATCATTCCTCCCCCCTTAGGAAGCAATGGTCCCCATTGCATTGAGTTCCTCCATGAGATGAGGAAACTTCTGTCGAACTTGGTCCCTGGTGAACCACTTGCCGTGGTGCAGGAGTTGGCCAACTTTGATAACCCAATATAGTTGGATCTTCTGTTGGCCAAGTGTTCTTGATTTGGATGTCTATGATACAATCTGCAGTTGCTTGTTCCATGCAGTTTGGGTTTAACTCTGTTGGTGTGAGTTATTCTGCAATGTCAGAGGTGTCCAGTAGAGGTGGGAAGTAGGGATGAAGGTGGCCACATTGAATACTAGGTGCATACCAAGGAATGGTGGAATACTAATCTCGAAGGCATTGTTACCTACAACCTTGGTGATGGTGTATGACCCATATCGGAGCGGGCGAAGCTTGTGGTGGGGTCTAATGGGGCGCTCCTTTTGCAAATGTAGCCACACTTTTTCGCCCACCAAGAAGTTGTGTGGCACCCGATGTTGATCATGTCATTGCTTGTACTTAGCATTGGCTCTGTCCAATATGTCATGAACCTATTGGCAGATGTGCTGAATGTGCTCGATGAAGATGTTCGCTTTGTCAGCTTTAGACTCAACATGAGCCGAATCAACCTGAGTAGCCGCAAATGGCATGGCTACGTCAATGGGACATAGCAACTAGAATCCCAAGCCCACTTGAAAGGAGTTGTGGCCGTTTGAGTTGTGGAGAACCTGATTATAAATATCTTATACATAGGGGAGGCTCTCATCCCATGTGCGTGGATGCTTTGAATTGTACATGCGCAGAATGTGTACAATCATCCTGTTGACGACCTCTATATGGCCATCAATTTGGGGATGGAAAGTTGTGGACTTGGTGTGCTTGGTGTCCAGCATTGACCAGAGGCTGGACCAAAATGTGTCGAGGAACCTGTTGTCCCGATATGATATGATAGATTGTGGGATCCAAAATTTCACCCACACTCGTTCAAAGAAGAGTTTAGCAGTGGCTTCTGCTGTGATATTCTTCTTGCAGGCCTCCATAATGGCCATCTTTTAGAATCTATCGACGACCATGAAAACAAAGTCATTTCCATGCTTAGTAGAAGGAAGGCCCGACATGTAATCCATGGAGATGGATTCTCAAGGTCGACTTGGGGTAGGTAACAGAGTATAGAGGCCTTGCTTCTTGATGGTTGGTTTGGAAATGGTGCAAGTAGTGCAGGATCTGATGTACTTCCCAACATCCTATCAAAGGTTCGGCCAATAGAAATACTTTTGTAGTACTACCACTATTTTCTCGACCCCGAAATTCCCAGCGACTCAATTGTAGTGTTCTTCCCATATCATCTTGGCATGCTCGCTTGAAGGAACAGAAAGGTGTCCCAGGCGACATAATAGTGCATCTTGGAGGTGAAAATTTGGAACTTGCATACCCCCCAAGAGTGCCTTGTATGTGTGGCCGAATTCTGGATCGCTCTTGTAGAGAAGCGGCCAATCAGAAGTCTTGTGCCCACAAGAGTTGAGAAAGGTGGTTAGCACCATGATTGGTGGTCAACTGAGGCAATATGCAATATTATTGGTGCTACCCTTCTTGTAATTAATTTTCAAATGAAACTTTTGCAGATATATGGACCACTTCTGATGGCGATATTTCTGCAACTTCCCTTTTGTATGTATGAACTATAGGGGTCGGTGGTCTGTGTGGATGATTGTTTCCTTCCCCAGAATGTAATTCTTCCATTTTCGACAAGCCTGCACAATGGAATACATTTCTTTTTCATAAGTGGGATACTTGCGAACTCTGTCGGACAATGTCTCACCATGATATGCCACTGGATGCCCTAGTTGAGTAAGAACTGCCCCAATAGCATAGTCAGAGGCATCTATCTCGATCTCAAATGGTTGTTGCAAGTTTGCTAATGTGAGCACTCGGGAAAAATAGAAGCGATGTTTCAATTCTACGAACGCCTTCTGTTGAGATTCTGACCAAAAGAATTTTTCTTTCCCTCCTACCTTGGTGACTTGACTTAAGGGCCAAGTGATATGAGAGAATCCCAACATGAACCAGCGGTAGAAATTAGCAAGTCCCAGAAAGTTGCGAAGCTCTATTAGAGTGGTTGGGGCTGACCAATCCAGAATGACTTGGATCTTGGTTGGATCCACATGCACCCCCCTTTCATCAATAATGTATCCCAGATATTGAACCTAGGTCATGCCAAAAGTGCACTTCTCCAAATTGGAACACAACTTGTGTTGCCACAGTGTTTGGAGGACTTGTCAGATGTGGTGGAGGTGCTCTTCCCAAGTCTGGCTGAAGATCAGAATGTCATCCAAGTACACCATTATAAATGAGTTGGTGAATGGCCGAAAGATGTCGTCCATAAACCTCATGAAGGTTGCGGGAGAATTCGTCAAACTGAAAGGCATGACTATACATTCGAAAAGGCCCTCGCTTTGAAGGCCATCTTCCACACATTTGATGGTTCGATTGGTACCTGGTGATACCCAGACTTCAATTCGATATTGCTGAAATATTTTTCCCCTTTGAGTTGGTCCAGAAGGTCATCAATCCGTGGGATCGAGTACCTATTTCAAATAGTAATCTTGTTCAGCGCCTGATAGTCAATACAGAGTCTCCAAGTCCCATCCTTCTTCTGTACCAACACAATCGGGCTCCCACAGGGCAATGAACTTGGTTGGATGTGACATTTCTACAATAGCTCCTGAATCTTCCTCTTGATTTCATCATTTTCTAGAAAATAGCACTGATATATCGGTCCATTGGGTAGCGGCGCACCTGGGGTCAGATCAATGGGGTGCTTGACCTGACAGTGCAGAGGAACCCCTGTGGGTGAGGTGAAGATGTCCCTGTACTCCTCCAAAACCTTGTCCATTTGTTGTTGTCGTGTAGAGGAGCCCTGGTTGGAGGTCTTGGCCACAATATTATTCTTTCCCTGGGGGCGGATCATCAGGAAAACAAATTTTCTTGGTTTTGGAAATGAGCTTATTGCATTGTTTTGCAGTTACCAAAGAGATAGCGGCAGGCGGTGGTACCTCTAGTATCCTTTACAACTTATTTCCCAAAGTAACAATAACAGTGCGAGGTCGGGACTCATACACAACATGTGACACAAGTATGGTTGGCCTAATAATACATCAGAAACATCAAGAGGAGCAATGTCACATAGTACCTCATCCGCGAAGGGCTTAATGCTATAGGGAAGGTGGCACTGTTGGCTGATGCAGAGATCCCGTCCTTGGTGAAGCCACCCGATCATGTATGGTTGTGGGTGTGCTATGGTCAAAAAGCCAAACTGCTTCACGACATCTGCTGAAATAAGGTTCTTTTGGCTCCCATTATCGACAATAAACCATAGCGGTGAACCATTTACCCACATATGGGAGTGGAAGAGATGCCCCTCAACCTCTGGATCTTCTGGTTCATCCTTTTGGATCTTCGCAGTGGCAATAGTTGCATTGGGCTCTACATCAATAATTTGTTTCCCTTTGTAATTCCCCTTGTCAAGTTCGGATTTAGAGTTGGATCATGCATCTGATTCAAAAGCCCTCATCTAGACCACCAACGACTACTTGGCCCGACCCTCACTTTTGTTGTGAGTGGAGATCTTATGGAACTCACACCACTTTCTCGTGTCCTTCTTTGGCTTCGAGGTGTTGTTATTTGCTTGTGGCTTTGGCAGGTTGTCTTGGGCCGCCATGCCTTGGCTTTGTCCTTTGTTCTGCGGTTTGGGGGCCCCTTTCCCTTACTTTTGATTCACAAATCCAAAGTCTCGCTTCTTCTGTTTGAATTTCTGCTCAATCTTGGCAGCATACCGGTATGTCGTACCAAGCGAGGAGATGTCGAGGAATTCCATTTCCTCCTGAATGTATCTATGCAGACAAATTTGATACTTTAGCACCAAATGTTTCTCAAATCTTTTATACCCAACTTTGTCCACAGGGTATGGAACAGATTCATCACCTCATGCATATCTTGATCCCTTTGTTGTCGCGGCGTGGTCCATTGTATGTACTTGTCCTCATAGCTCCCCAAGGGATAATATTGTTCCTTGATGGTGTCTCGGAAATAATTCCAAGTGGGTACGACTGAGAACAAAGAGGGTTATGTCTCGTCCTTTTTCTCATAGTAGGTTTCCCACCAGTCATTGACATGGGGGGTAGCTTTGAGGAGTGCAAAGATAATCTTCTCCAGATCAGAAAAGTCATGAACCGAGAAATATCCTTCTAATATATTCAACCATCTATCTACGACATTTGCATATATTTGACCCTCAAATATGGGAATTTCAAAGTTTACTTTTACCTTAAAGGGAGTCGCACCTCCAGAGTGGATTTTGGATGCAGATGCGCCAATGGTGGGAAGTTGTTGAAGGATCTGGGCAAAGTTATCCATCATCACGTTCCTTTTTTTTTCGAGGGCCTCCTCAAGAAATATTGTGATAGGATCTCCTACTCCCTCATCTTTCTTTTCGTCCCCCATGGGCGGCAGTCGGGGTTTGTGAGGATGACCTTGCGAAGGTTCAACTAGATCGAGCCCTAAATCCTTATACCCCGACATTGTTGGGGACATGGAAAGAAGGATCGATAAAAAGCATACCACTCTGATACCATTGATCCAGATTTATGCAGGAATGCAACATAATACACATATAACCATAAATACAAAAATGCAGCAGAAATAAGACTTCATTTCATTAATATCAAAGAACTAAAATTTGCTTACAGAAATAATGGAAACAAACTAGCTAGGGCGCTGGTAGCTTATCTCTGAGAAGAGATGTGGCGGCTACAAGCCTCTGAACTATGTTCCAATGAGGCTCGAGGGCCTATTTATTATAGAGAAATAGTTGAAAACCCTAAACATCCAAAAACCTAACCCTAGGATATGAAACGCCAAAACTATGGGCCCCATTTGGAAATATTGGTGTTTCAACTTCTCGGGGTCGTAACTTTGGCATACTATCTCCATTTGATGCACATGATACATAGTTCGAAAGATCTATCCGAGGACTACAACTTCTGGCCAAGAATATTGACTCTAGAATGGAATTATATTCATCGGAATCGTGATGCCCAAAAAACGTTTTTTAGGGCCTCAAAAAGGCTCCGGAAGTTCAGGACTCGAAAAACTGCTAAAAATAGTAAGTTGTGCCGAAACTAAAAAACTGAAAGAGACAATGTTGGGGACCCATGTGGAATAGGCAGGTGGCCACCAATATCCACCTGGATCAAAATAACATTTATTTTCTTCTCATCATGAGTTTCCTCTACTACCTTTTTTCCATTAGGAATAATTTCCTGTAGCAACTTTGTCAAACCATCCATGTCGTCTTTTAAATCATTCTTCATGTCTTCCATGTTTCCTTTTAGTTTTTCTTCTATACCATCGATATTGGATTCCATGCCATCCATATTGGCTTCCATTCCATTATTCAAGCCATCCATCTTAGTTTTCACGCCTTTCTTCAAACCATCCATCTTCGCTTCCATTTCATTTTTGGTTACTTTTTGCGAGAGCGATTTTTTTTGCACTCGGTATCGTAATTTTGATATATCATGTTGCACTTATTCATCTTCATGGATCAAAATAAATCTTTCTAAGGGCTTAATGGGTGTGGAATTTTTTTTGGGAGGCATTAAAGAAATAAATAATGATATATATGCGTCAATATGCCCTTGGTATTACTTCGAACTAATTTTTCAAACAAAAGCTATGCAATTTGTTTTTTTAAAATACACACATTTTTCTTGCTTTTAGGAGCTCGACCTTGAAAGGGTTGTAACTCTGTAATTTTGGATCTCCAATATCTTAAAGTCAGTCATGTCATAACCCTCTGTCTTATTTCTATTGCCATAGGTGAGACCTAATTTTGATTCTTCAAGGTAAAGTGATGCCCAATCTCCCACAATGATCGAATTATGGGATGGTTCAGCAGAGCGAAGTTTTATGACGTGTCATGTGTAACTGTTTTGACCTTTGGCTCTGAAATCGATACAAAATAAACTACAGTCTGTGAAATTTCAGTCACCTTTTACATAATTCCAGTCCGATGTCTGAAACGAAAGTTATGATGATTTTCCCTTGACCGATTTTTTGAGATGAAATTATGGATCCTGCAAAAACCCTAAATTATGTAGAGCATATCTCCGAAAATATAGTGAACCAAGATCTAAAAATTTTACAAGAAGTTCCTCGGGATTTAGGCTCGAATGGGTTTTTTTCTTAGCTTCTGAAACTTTGTATAAAAAGTGTTATAGTGAAAATTTCAATATTACCTGTTTGCAGCAGCGAAATCCTAGAATCCAAAGCTCTGATACCAAATGTTATGAAACCAGCTCACAAAATAGACGAAACGAGAGATTAACGACTTGGAAATCAACAGCTTCAAGGGGTTAACCTCCTTTAAATTACATAAAAGAACAAATGACAAAACCTTCTTTCTATATATAGGAGTCCAATGGGTCACAATATAATCCTAGTCGACATATCAGTAACAATGTAAGGGCTCAACAATAATAATAGTGGTTTTCTATGGGGCACAATAATAACAATATGGGGACTAGATGGGCACAAAAATAAGAATAAGGGGGTTATAATAAAAATAATAATAAGGGGATACAATAGTATTATAGGGACCTAGCACATTATTCCCTACTGCCACATCATTGCAGTAGCATTAAATTACAACCTTGTGCCATGGCAACATGGCATGCCACATCACCACTTTCTCATGTGTCTTGTACCATGGATCGACGTGTGTATATAGGTAATCACATTGTGGCATGTCCAAGTGTCATGTCACCTCACACTCAACCTACAAGGCATCCACATGAGATGTGCCACCATGGACTGGAATCCTATGTTGGTAGATCCACAAGTTTACAAGTATGTGTGTGTGTGTGTGTCTATATATATATAAACTAAGTTTGGGGGCCCCTCCTCCTACCATGTCATGGAAATAATCATAATAATGATGGCCACCTTGTCAACCAACGATAGTGATCCAACGCGGACCCCCCCACCCCATATATCAATCTAATGGACAAGATATATTCTTAATATTAAAAAAGATGGCTTACTATGATTAATATAATGGCGGTAATTGACCTCGTGACTCAATGAATGATATCAAATGCAGACCCCCCCCCACCATGTCACAACCGAGGGGGCGGGGGCAGGAAGGGGGGCGCATTCATGGTTCTATGGCACGGTTCTGTTAGGTCCATATATTACTAGTGTAGTCCCTTATTGCTGTTAGTGTAGCCCCCTTATTGTTATTTTTGTACCCATGTAGCCCCCATATTGTTATTATTGTGCCCTATAAAAGCCACTATTGTTATTGTTGTGCCCTTACATTATTATTGTTAGGTCGGCTAGGATTATATTGTGACCCCATGGACTCCTATATATAGAAAGGAGGTTTTTTATTTGTATCATCTAAGAATTGTTCATTTATGTAATGCAAAGGAGGTTTCCACCTTGAAGTGGCTGATTTCTAAGGTGTTGATCTCTCTTTTCTTCTATTTTTGGAGATGGTTTCATAACATTTGGTATCAGAGCTTTGGATTCTAGGGTTTCACTACTTCAAACAGGTCATCGTGGAATTTGCACTATAACTTATTTTATACGAAGGTGCAGAAGCTAAAAAAAAACCCATTTCCGAAGAAATCATGAGGAACGTCATGTAAAAATATCAGATATTGGTTCACAATATTTTTGGATATATGATCTGTGGAAGTTAAGGTTTTTGCAAGCTCCCAAATTTCATCTCAAAGAGGTGACCTTGGGAAAATCGTCATAACTCTCTCTCTGAGCATCAGATTCAAATTCTGTAAAAATTGGCCAAAATCACACAGACTGTAGTTTCGTTTGTATTAATTCTAGAGCCAAAAGAGGAAACAGTGACACTTGGCATGCCATACAAGTTCGCTCTACTAAACCAATCCATAATTAGGTAATTGTGGGGGATTGGGCATAACTTTGTCTTAAAGAATCCAATCTAGGTCAGACTCATGGCATTGGAAAAATGATTTAGAGGGCTAATAAAGGATTGAAGGTAAAATCTTTGGGATCTGAAGTTACAAAGATACATCAGTTTCAATATCGAGCTCCTCAAAAGTAAGAAAAAGGTGTGTATTTGTTTTTCAAATTGCATAAGTCTTGTTTGAAAAATCAGTTTGAAGTGATTCCAAGGGCATATTGAAGCATAGATATCAGTATTGGGTTCTAAAATCCCTCCTAAAGAGAATTCAACACCCATTAATCCCTCATAAGGCTATACTATGACTCATGAAGACAAAGAAGTGAAACATGATATATCAAAATTACAAGAGCAAGTGCAACAACTTTCGCTCTCGCAAAGAGAAACACAAATTGAAATGGAATTTTTTAAGAAAGGCATGGAAGATAAGATAGATGGTTTGAAGAAAGACATGGAATATAAGATGGATGGTTTGAATAATGGCGTGGAAGACATGGAAGAAAAAATGGAAGAAATGAAGAATGATCTAAAAGCAGGCATGGAATGTTTGACAAAGTTGATACAAGAAATGATTCCTAATGGTGAAAAGATAATAGAGGAAATTCATGATGAGAACAAAATAAACGTTAATAGTGATTTCATAAACACTAATGTTGGATTGAAGACCCACCATATTCCAAATATCGATATGAGGAAGTTTGATGGCAAGGATCCTGTAACATGGATACTATAGATGGAGCAATATTTTGATCTCAATAATGTGTAAAACACATAAAAGGTACGCATTGGAACTTTATATTTAGAAAAAAAAATATTGCATGGTATCAATGGCTTTTCTCACAGAAAAAAATTATCACTTGGTCAATTTTTACGGAGGAAATGATAGCACATTATGAGGATACAAATAGAAACACCTTCTTTAGCCAATTGATAAATATAAAAAGAACGGTTTAGTGGTGGAGCACATTGAGGACTTCCAAAAATTGAATATAAGCGTAACTTATATTCCAGAGGAATAAAGGATTTATGTCTTCATAGGTAATTTAAAGGATAACATCAAACATGAGGTTCGCCTTTGGGAACCTGATTCATTGGAAAATGCATTCAGGTTGGAACGAAAAATTGAATGTAAAATTATGGCGACAAGGAAGCCTACCACTCACATCTATAAAGATGGAATTGTTGCTACTCCTATACTTCAACAACCTACAAGGTTGACACCACAATAATTGGAAGAAAAAAGAGAAAAAGGGCATTGCTACAGTTGTGATAGCAAATGCACTAAAGGTCATGAGAAGAAATTATTTTACATAGATTGTGAAGAGGAGGAAGAAAATGAACAAGAAAACTCAAAAGAAAAGGATATACACCAGAAACCAACCCTAGAGAAAGAAGAAATGAGTTTGGCCATATCCTGTAATGCATTGGCAAGAATTACCACTCCTCAAACTCTCAATATAAAAGGACATATCAAGAAGAAAAAAGGTAATAGTGTTGATTTATTTGGGTAGTACCCATAATTTTATTCATTGTAAGGTAGCCAAGGAATTAAATTGCTTCCTATACCCAGCACCAGAGTGTCAAGTGATGGTTGCAAATGAAGGAAATATAAATTTCTCTCAAAAATTCCATAATATCAAGCTAACCATGGGGGAATATGTATTAAATAGTCCACTTCTTTCCATTCCAATGGAAGGTGCTAATGTTTTACTAGGAGTACAATGGTTACAATCTTTGGGGACAATAACTTTTAATTTTCAATAATTTTTCTTGAATTTTTTTTTGGAAGGAAAGGAAGTTTAACTACGGGGTATCGCAGGGAAGATGAGAAAGATAATAAGCTCTAATGTCATGAAAAAGCTTCTAAAAAAATAACAACGAGGTGTAATTGAACAATTATGCTCACTAGAAGTTCCAACATCAAAATCATCTATGTCTCCAGATCTCCAAAAAGTCTTGGATAATCATTCCAAGGTGTTTGAAACTCCCAAAGGAAACCCACCTATTCGTGATCATGATCATGTTATTCATTTGATTCTAGGAAGTTTTCCTCCAAACATGAGGCCTTACAGATATCCTTATGTCCAAAAGAGTGAAATTGAACGTATGATTGCAAAAATGTTAGAGGCTAGTATAATTGAACCTAGTCAAAGTTCTTTCTCTGCTCTATTGGTATTGGTGTACAAGAAGGATGGATCATGGCACATGTGTCCGAATTATAGGGAGCTCAATAATCTCACTATTAAATATAAATTTCCTGTTCATGTGATTGATGAATTATTGGATGAATTACATGGAGTAATTTATTTTACCAAGTTGGATCTTCATTCAGGATATCATCAAATTAGAATGAAGACTAAAGATATTCTGAAAACAACATTTCAAACTCATGGGGGTCATTATGAATTTTTTATCATGAATTTTGGCCTTACCAATGCACCTTCTACATTTCAAGGGTTGATGAATTCAATTTTCAAACCCTTCCTTAGAAATTTTGTGTTAGTATTTTTTGATGATATAATAATCTACAACAAGTCTTGGAAGGATCATGTTCAACATGTTGACAGGGTGCTCAAACTATTGGAGGAGAAACAATTATATGTAAAAACCTCCAAATGTTTCATTGGAGTACAGGAGGTGGAATATCTGGTTCATATTGTATCTCAGGTGGTTTTAAGATAGACCCTAACAAAATTAAAACCATTAAGGAATGGAAAGTACCCACAACCATAAAGCAATTGCGAGGATTTCTTGAGTTAATAGGGTATTATCGCAAGTTTGTTAACAATTATGGGAGAATAGCAGCACCTCTAACAAAATTATTGAATAAAGATGCATTTTCATGGACTCTTGAAGCAACTAAGGCCTTTGAACATCTTAAAGAGAAAATGTTCCTAGCACCGGTATTAGCTATGCCTGACTTCACAAAAACCTTTATTTTTGAATGTGATGCCTTAGGAAATGGAATTGGTGTTGTTTTAATGCAAGAAGGAAGACCCATTGATGTTGAAAGTCATCTAATCAAAGGAAAGTATTTACAGAAAGCTATTTATGAGAAGGAAATGTTGGCAATACTACATACACTAAAGAAATGGTGACCTTAAATAATGGGAAGACACTTCAAGGTAAAAGTGCATCATGATTGTCTCAAATACTTTTTGGAAAAAATATTATCTTTAGAAGAGCAGCAAAAATGGGTGACAAGGATGTTAGGTTATGAATTTGAAATCATCTACAAAAAAGGGAAGATAAATGTTGTTGTAGATGCACTCTCAAGAAAGGATGAAGAGGTGGAAGCATTGCTTTGTTCCATTTCTATAATCCAACCAGATTATGTAGCCGAAGCAAGGGATGAATGGAAGAATGATGAAGAAGTGTGGACACTCATTCAAATGTTGCAGCAAGGTCCTAGTACATATGATAAATTTAGTTGGAACAATGATTCCTTATGGTACAAAGATCACTTATATATTTGTAAGAATTCCTAACTAAAACAAAAATTATTTTGGAATTTCACACCTCTCCCTTAGGAGGACACTCAGGGTTTTTAAAAACTTACCACAGGGTGAAGAAAGAATTTTTTTGGGATGGCCTTATAAACTCTAATATTCAAAAGTTTGTGGTGGAATTTTTGGTTTTCCAAAAAAATAAAGTTGAGACAATTAAGACCCCAAGTCTTCTACAACCTTTATCCATTCCAAGTCAACGTTGGGAGGAGGTTTCAATGGATTTTATCACAAGTTTAGCTAAGTCCGAAGGAAAGAGTGTCATCATTGTGGTAATTGATAGACTTACCAAGTATGCACACTTTTGTGCATTATCTCATCCATTTAAAGCAATTACAATTGCTACTGCATTTATGGAAACAATTCAAAAGCTACATGGAAACCCAAAGATTATTGTAAGCGACAGAGATCCCATTTTTATTGGAAATTTATGGACAGAATTATTTTCTTGTTTGGGTATTCAACTAGCTCATCGCTCATCTTATCATCCTCAATCCGATAGGAAAACCATTAGGGGAACTTTGAGGTCTAAAATGGGCCTCCTAAGGAAATAATAAAATAATAACTAAACCAATAAAATAATATATATGAATTTGCATTTCACTTTTTGCACCACAATCCATGTAACCATAGTTAAATTCAATTCAAAAGTTGTACCAAAATAAAATTATTAAAAAAATTGTATTGATGTGACTACAAATAAGAATGAGCTTTTCAAGAAAAAATTCATTATCATTGAACAACTAATACATTTGTCCTTTATACTTCAATAACTTAAAATAAAATATAAATATAAATTTATAAATTATTAATTCTATTATATGTTATTAATTAAATTTTTTATTATTTAAATTGTATAATAACTTGTAATTAATATATTATATAAAAATAAAATAATATAATATAATAAATGTATAGGGATATGCATTGTTTTTTTCAAAAAATATTAAATGAAAATAATATATTTTTATTCAAAAAGTGTGAAATGACATTTATTATGAGTATTTTACTTTGACTTTAAAAGTACTTAGAGCACTTCCATAGCTAACCATGAGTTTTTATCCACCATTGAGAATGTGACAAGTAAGTACATTTAACTCAAGCAATGCCACTTCAACCATTAGGGATGATGTCATCCCCTAAAATGTGATTGGTTCTCATAAAGTGAATTTTGATTGTACATTTTCCTTAGGAGGCCCATTTTAGATCCCAAAATTCCCCTAATGTGAGATAGTGAATAAATGTTTGGAAGGATATCTTTGTTGTTTTGTATATGATAAACAAATATAATGGGACAAGTGGTTACCTCTGGTTGAATGGTGGTATAACACTTCCTTCCATACTGCAACAAAAATGACCCCATTTATGGCACTTTATGGATATCATCCACCGTCCATCACATTATATTTAAGAGAAAATTCTAAGGTTCAAGCAGTGGAATATCACATCAAACATAAAAAACAATTTCTCCAACCCTTAAAGGATAACCTAAATTTGGCACAAAATCAAATGAAACAACAGGTAGATCAACATTGCAGTGAGAGAATTCTTGATGTAGGAGACCGGGTATTTTTATGGCTACAACCATACAAACAAATTTCCCTCGACCAAGCTAAGAAGGATAATAAATTATCACCAAAGTACTATGGTACTGATAAGGTGTTGCAAAAGACTTGTACTATGGCATACAAATTGGAGCTTCCTGCTTCTTCTCTATTGCACCAAGTTTTCAATGTTTCATACTTAAAAAAGGTTATAGGTGACAAACTTCTAGTTCAAACAATATTTCCAGAACTTGATGAGGAAGGAAAAATCATATTGGAACCTAAAGCAGTCACAGAAATAAGAACTCGATAGCTATGAAATCGATCAATTTCAGAGTATCTCATCAAGTGGAAGAACGAACTCACTGAAGATTCCACATGGGAGGATGAAAATTTTATACAAAAGCATCAAGAGCTACTCAAGCGTTGAGGAAAACACTTTTTTGAAGGAGAGGGGAATCTTAGGTCCCTATATTAATAGTGTAGTCCCTTATTGTTGTTAGTGTAGCCCCCTTATTATTATTGTTGCACCCCTGTAGCCCCCATATTGTTATTATTGTGCCCCATAAAATCCACTATTGTTATTGTTTTTCCCTTACATTATTATTGTTAGGTCGGCTAGGATTATATTGTGACCCCATGGACTCCTATATATATAAATGATGTTTTACATTTGTATCATCAAAGAATTTTTCATATGTAATGTAAAGGAGCTTTCCCCCTCAAAGTGGCTGATTTCTAAGGCATTAATCTCTCTTTTCTTCTATTTTTGGAGCTGGTTTCATAACAGGTTCAATTATCTGAATTCGACAACCCTCCATTTTGTGATGTCACCCGCACAAATATGACGGTGGAGGTTCAATGTAGATCCCCCTCCCTGATCCTCACTCACATCAGGAGGGGTCCATGTTAGAGCCTTGACCATCCAATTACCACCCCTTCATCACCATTGATCACCACCCACGCCCAAGGTCCCAACCCATAGTCCTAGTAGCTTGCCATATAGGTTTCGAATGAAGGATATTACCCAAATTCCTAGTAGTTCCAACCCTCCTAACATTCAACGATTATATGTGGGTAATCCATGTGACCCTTACCTGGCTGAATGGCTCGACCGCCCGACTTGGAGGCCTTGCAGGATCATACTTTCTGGACTGGCCTGACAACCCAACCTTGTCAACTCACTGATCAACAAACCCTCCTAATCATGCTAATCGACCAACTAAATCACCGATTCGATCTCGACAGTATGACAGTTTCAAATTTCTTCCAATCCCCTAACATGGATGACTGATCTGAATGGAGTATGTTAGTGTTGCTGTGCTAATTACTCATTCATATTATACATTCAATGTCTTATGTGTGCTTAAGGATTCAAGGTTTCTTGCAAATTATCATGTTTTTTTTTCATGTCAATTTAGTGGGAAATTTAACATAAAAACAAGAGTTGAACAACAAAAAATAAATTATAGGACGTTACCATACATAACATTAACACAGGTTTTTATGAATGAGTTTACCCGTCGTGGGCTACATCTCCTTGATCCATCTTCCATGGCTTGGGTCTCTATATTATTCTCAATTTGTCAAATTTACCTATTTATAATGCTCTTTTGCTCTAATAACCTACTCCAATGACTCCATAATGGCTCAAAATGGTCATCTAGCCTCTTTCTGAGCCTCAATTGGTCAAAAATTGCAAAATTTATTTCCATTTCAAATTTTCCCACTATTCAAGCCCTAAAATAGCTAACTGTAACTAGAACTGGCAGTCCACCGAATATGGAGGTCCGCCAATCAATCCAAAATTAAATTTAAGTGGAGTATTAGCACTAATTAAGCACGGTTGAGCACTAACGATGGGCTTGAATTAATCCACACTTAAATTTTATATTAGGTGCATTAAACATGGATCAATGTTGATAAACCGTGGTTTAGATTTTTAAAATATGCATTAGCTCAGAGCTCCACCGGTGGTCACGTATTGTGGTTCCATGGACTGGGGCTGGCCCCACTTTACCCCCACCAACACAATTTCAAATTTAAATATAAGCAAAACCATTGGTATGTTAAGAAACAACATGTAGTGGAGGCGGTAAGGCTTGGCGCTGGTAGTGGGGAGGTCGCGGTGTTGAACCCTGGCACCTCTACCTAAAATTTTTACCAATGGCCATGACGGCACGTGGCAGCCTCCGAGCTTGCCACGTATCATGACCTCATTGGTCCAATCTCAATGCCAATAAACAAATCTGATGCCATCACTTGTCATCCATTCATGGTATACCTGTGGGGATATTCTGAGAATATCCCAAAAAATATTCCTTGGAATGTACCTTTTGCTTACTGGAATGTATAGATTCCTAATCAGCATCCCTGTCATCCTTGCACAAAATTTTCTTGTTTAGAAAAGCGGATAGATCATGTTTCCGAGAGAATACTGTGACCAATTTTCGTGAAACGAAGTGCGCCAGATTCTGAACGACGAGCACTAAGTGGTCATTTAGGTTCCGAGACAATATGAGAACCTTGATTTTTTAGCATAAAACTGAGCCCCCGATCATTCCTCCCCAATGGAAGCCTTTTGGACCCAAAAATATCTTTCATTATTTAACATATAGATGAGGGTAGAGTTCCCTCACCCTTCCAGTCTCAATGCACTGGAATTTTCCCATTTTCATAAATTTGCGATTTTCACAAAAAATAATCTTTTTCCTTGATTCTAGAGACCCTATATTTTTTTTGTAGACACCGTCATGCTGCAATTTCACTGAATTAGTAGAAAATAAATTTATCCTTGAAGAAACAAACGTGTTTCCATGTCAGTTGTTAATCAAAGGAAACTTGAAAACTGTCTCACCTCGTACACTGTCGACATGGCGATTCTTAGCTTGTCTTTCTTTTTACTTGCGTCAACTTTTGACTAAGTGTTTTCGCCATTGCCATGTACCCTTTTGAAACCAAAAACAAGTACTTGTGGAACCTATGCCTTCTTTGTCAAATTCCTTTGGCACTTTCTCTTTGACCTTTGCACTCTCTTGCATCGACATCTTGTTTCCAACACTGCTCAACACTGATGTAGATTGTTGCAAATATTTCACATCTTGTTTACCTCCTTTCAAAGGCAACCTATTAGAGTTTTGAAACATCTTATTAAAAGCATTAACAACTTCGATGAAATCAACTTTCTCATTTGATGCATCTTTTTGAAAGGCCTCATTCAAAATATCTCTATGATTGATCATTAACAAAGTCAAATTTTCACTTGCATTCACTATTCTCTTCATTTCTCCTGCATGTATAAGATACACACTTCTCTTCTTATTATGTGCCCTAACTATGTACTCAATTCCATCCTTAAACAAGTGATACTTATTCTCATGGTGATGAAATATTGCTTTCCTATCATAAAGATAAGGACTTCCCAAAACAATACCTGAAATATCAAGCAACACTACATCAAGTTCAACTTCTTCAAGAAAGTCTGAATTTATTGCAAACATTAGGATGCACTTCCTTGTTACTAGCAAGTTTGTATTCTTGCATATCCACATTAAAGGATAAGGTTTTGGATGTATAAAAATTTCAAGATTTAACTTCTTAACTAAGTCTTCGGAAATCAAATTATCTTAAGAACCACTATCAAATAGTGTGTCTATCTTGGTATGTTTGGAAACGAATCTAATATGAAAGAGTTCAATTCCTGTATCTTCATCTTGAGTTACATTAGAAAAACTTGACGAACTAGTGCTTGTTATGTCCCTAAACTAGCTAACTGTAACTAGAACTGGCAGTCTGCCGAATCTGGAGGTCCACCAATTAATCCGCAATTGAATTTAAGTGGAGACTTAGTGCTAATTAAGCATGGTTAAAAGCTAACCGTGCACTTAAATTAATCAACATTTAAATTTCAGATTAGGTGCATTCAACATGGATTAATGTTGATAAGCCATGGTTTAGAGTTTTAAACTCCACATTAGCTCAGAGCTCCGTCAGTGGTCATGTATTGTGGTTCCATGGACTGGGGCTAGCCCCACTTTACCCCTGCCATTACACAATGTCAAATTTAAATATAATCGGAACCATTGGTATGTTAAGAACCAACATGTAGTGAAGGCGGTAAGGCTTGGCGCTGGCAGTGGGGCGGTCACGGGGTCAAACCCCGACACCTCAGCCTAAAATTTTGACCAACGACCAAGAGGGCATGTGACGGCCTCTAGGCTTGCCACGTGTTGCGACCTCATTGGTCCAATATCAACGCCAATAAACAAATCTGATGCTGAAACTTGTCATCCATTCATTGGTCTACATGTGCGAATATTTTGAGAATATTCCTTGGAATATACCTTTTTGTGACTGGACTATATCGATGCCTAGTCAGCATCCATGTAATTCCTGCATAATATTTTCTTGTTTAGTAAAGCGGACATATCGCGTTTCCTGGAGCATATGGCGACCATTTTTCATGAAATAAAGTGCGCTAGATTCAAAATGGCGAGCACTACGTTGTCTTTCAAGTTTCGAGACAATCTGAGAACTTTGATTTTTGAGCATAAAATTGAGCCCCTGATCACTGACCTAGAAAACTACTTTGACCCCCGACCTAGTGAGTCCCATCTTCGTTTTCAACCTATTTTGCAAGCCTTTTACACTTAGATTTTTTTTTCTTGTGAAATGACCTAAGTTTAAATCCTTCACGACTCGACTACCTAGTTAAAATTAAACTTCATGAGAGCGAGGATGAAGATATAAGATCATTCACTTCTCTTGTAGTGCACCATGGCCATGGAGGCTATGAAACAACACATTCAAAACATCAGTTGAACTTCGCTAAAATACAAAGGCCATTAACTTGCCCAGTAAAATATACAGAGAACCTGCATCTAATTTCACTTCTCTGAATCACAAAAAATTCTATTCCAATTTCCTAACCACAACATAATCAATAAATTCCTCCCATTCAATGCATCTCACAAACACAATGCAAATAATGGAAGTCACAGTAATACATGATAGAAAACCATATTTATCATATTTAATGACATAAAAACAGAGAATATCCATCTCCTTAGGACTAAAACTCACTAAGATTCAACTCACAAATGTATACAATAATTCAATCATTTCTCATACATTTATGCAATGAATCAACATCCCTCTTTCACACCAAAATTCACATTCCTCATTAACCGTATAAGCGTTTAATAAGTACACTAAACATATACATATCATTCAAGTAACATAAATATCAGTAAATACTTATCTATGTAGCAAAGATAAGTTGACAACTAATATTGGGACTTTGACTCTCCACGAAATATAAATAAAATATTTCAATCTCAACTATGTAAATATTATATAAAAAGAAAATGAAAATAAAAATATCTATCAAACAATATGCATCTTTCTTCAGTAATGATGTTAGAGGTGACGATATTCTCCCATAATTCTTAGCAAACTTGTGATAATACCCTGTTGACTCCAAAAATCCTCGAAGATGTTTTATGGTTGTGGGGATTTTCCATTCCTTAATGGATTTAATTTTGTTAGGGTCTACCTTAAAACCCTCATGAGGTACAATATGACCAAAATATTCCACCTTTTGTACTCCAAAGAAACATTTGGAGGTTTTTTCATATAATATTTTCTCCTCCAATAGTTTGGGGACCCTGTCAACACGTTGAACATGATCCTTCCAAGACTTGCTATAGATTAGTATATCATCAAAAAATACTAACAAAATTTTTCTAAGGAAGGGTTTGAAAATGGAATTCATCAAACCTTGAAATGTGGAGGGTGCATTCGTAAGGCGCAAAGGCATGACCAAAAATTCAAAATGACTCTCATGAGTTATAAATGTTGTTTTTCAAATGTCTTCAATATTCATTCTAATTTGATGATATCATGAATGAAGATCTAGCTTGGTGAAGTAAATTGCTCCATGTAATTCATCCAATAATTCATCAATGACGGGGATGGGAAATTTATCTTTAATAGTGAGATTTTTGAGCTCCCTATAATCTAGACACATACGCCATGATCCATCCTTCTTATGCACCAATACTACTAGAACAGAGAAATAACTTTGAATAGGTTGAACTATACCCGCCTCTAGAATTTGTGCAACCATACGTTCAATCTCACCCTTTCGAGAATAAGGATATCTATAAGGCCTGATGTTTGGAGGAAGACTTCCTGGAATCAAATGAATAGCATGATCATGATCATGAATAGGTGGGAGTCCTTTGGGAGTCGCAAACATGTTGGAATGATTGTCCAATACTTTTTGGGCTCTGGAGAAATAGATGATTTTGATGTTTGAACCTCTAGTGAGCATAATTGTGCAATTACGCCTCGTTCTACTTTATTCAAAATATTTTTCATGACATTAGAGCTGATTATATTTCCTGGGTTCCCTACAATACCCCGTAATTCAACTTCCTTTCCTTCTGAAAAAAAATTCAAGAAAATTAAAAGCTACCATCCCTAAATATTATAACCATTGTACTCCTAGTACAACATCAACATCACCCATTGGAATGGAGTGCATTGGACTATTCAATACATATTACCCCATGGTTAGCTTGATATTATGGCACTTTTCAGAGAAATTTATAGTTCCTCCATTTGCAACCATCACTTGACACTCAGGTGCTGGGTATAAGAAGCAATTCAATTCCTTGGCTTCCTTACAATGAATAAAATTATGGATACTACCCGAATCAATAAACACTATTACATTTTTCTTCTTGATATGTCCTTCTATATTGAGAGTTTGATGAGTGGTAATTCCTGCTAATGCATTACAGGATATGGTCAAATTCATTTCTTCTTCCTTTAGGGTTGGTTCCTGGTGTATATCCTCTTATTTTGAAGTTTCTTGCTCCTTTCCTTCATCTTCTTCACAATCTATGTAAAATAATTTATTCTCAACACAGTTATGACCTTTAATGTATTTGGTATCACAACTATAAAAAAACCCTTTTTCTATTTTTTCTTCCAATTGTTGTGGTGTCAACCTTGTAGGTTTTGTAAGTATAGGAGTAGCGACACTTCCATATTTATAGTTGTGAGTGGTAGGTTTCCTTGTCACCATAATTTTTAATTCATTTTTTCTTTCCAACCTAAATGTCTTCTCCAATGAATCCAATTCCCAAAGGCGAACCTCATGTTGGATGTTATCCTTTAAAGTTCCTATGAAGACATCAATTTTGTGCTCCTATGGAATATCCTTTACCCTTATATTCAATTTTTCGAAGTCCTCAATGCGCTCCACCATTGAACCCTTTTATTTGAGATTTATCAATTGGCTAAAGAAGGTCTTTCTCTTTGTATCCTCATAATGTGCTATCATTTCCTCCATAAAAATTGAGCAAGTGAAAATTTGTTTACGAGAGAAAAGCCATCGATACCATACAAATGTATTCGGTTCTAAATATAAAGTTGCAATGCATACCTTTTGTGTGTTTTGCACATTACAGAGATCAAAGTATTGCTCCATTTGTAGTATCCATGTTACGGAATCCTTGCCATCAAAATTCCACATAACAATCTTTGAAATATGGTTGGTCTTCAATCCGACAGTAGAGTCTATCAAATCATGATTAACATTTATTATGCTCTCATTGTGAGTTTCCTCTACTACCTTTTCGCCATTAGGAATCATTTCTTGTAGCAACTTTGTCAAACCTTCTTTCAAACCTTCCATGTCTTCTTTTAGATCATTCTTCATGTCTTCCATATTTCCTTTCAGTTTTTCTTAGCTTCCATGCCATCCATCTTAGCTTCGATTCCATTTTTCAAACTATTCATCTTAGCTTACACACCTTTCTTCAAACCATCCATCTTCGCTTCTATTTCATTTTTGGTTACTTTTTGCGAGAGAGAAATTTTTTGCACTTTGTCTTTTGATATACCATGTTGCACTTCTTCATTTTCATGCGTCACAATAGATATTTATGAGCATTTAATGGGTGCGGAATTAATTTTGGGAGGTATTATAGAAATAAATACTGATATATATGATTCAATATGCCCTTGGAATCACTTATTCTATATATACTAATTTTTCAAACAAAAGCTATGCAATTTGTTTTTTAAAAATACACAAATTTTTCTTGCTTTTAGAAGCTCGATCTTGAAACGGTTGTAACTCTGTAATTTCAGATCTCTAAGATCTAAAATTTAGTCCTCTCATAACCCTCTGATTCTTCTTTCCAATGCCACATGTAAGACCTAATTTTTATTCTTCAAGATAAAGTTATTCCTAATCTCCCAAAATGAGCTAATTATGGGTTGGTTCAGCAGAGCGAACTTGTACGGCGTGCCACATGTAACTGTTTTTACCTTCGTCTTTAAAATTGATATAAATTAAACAACAGTCTATGTACTTTCGATCACTTTTTACAGAATTCCAATCTGATTTCTGAAACGGAAGTTATGAAGATTTTCCCTTGGCCACTTTTGTGAGATGAAATTATGGAGCCTGTAAAAAAACTAACTTCCACAGAGCATATCTCCAAAGATATAGCGAACCAAGATCTAAAATTTTTACAAGAAGTTCCTCAGGATTTATGATCAAATGGATGTTTTTTTTAGCTTCTAAAACTTCATAGAAAAAATGTTATAGAAAAAATTCTAATATTACCTGTTTGCAGCCGCGAAACCCTAGAATCCAAAGCTCTTATACCAAATGTTATGAAACCAACTCACAAAATAGACGAAAAGATAGATTAACGACTTATAAATCAACCTCTTTAAGGGATAAACCTCCTTTACATTACATAAATGAAAAATTCTTGGATGATACAAATGAAAAAACCTTCTTTCTATATATAGGAGTCGAATGGGTCACAATATAATCCCAGCCGACATATTAATAACAATGCAAGGGCCAACAATAACAATAGTGAGCTTGTATGGGGCACAATAATAACAATATGGGGACTACATGGGCACAACAATAAAAATAAGGGGGTTATACAAACAATAACAATAAGGGGATACATTAGTATTATAGGGACCTAACACATTATGCCCTATTGCCACATCATTATAGTAGCATTAAATTAGAACCTTGTGGCATGGCGACATAGTAGGCCACATCACCCATTGATCATGTGGCTTGTACCATGGCTCGACGTGTGTATATACGTAATCATATTGTGGCATGCCCAAGTGTCATGTCACCTCACACTCAACCTATATGTCATGCACACGCGATGTACCACCATCGGCTGGAATCCTACATTGGTAGATCCACAGGCTGACAAGTATTTGTGTGTGTGTGTGTGTCTATATATATATATATATATATATATATATATATATATATATATATATATATATATATGATGTCCGGGGGCTCCTCCTCGTTCTATGTCATGCAACTAATCATAATAATGATGGCCACCTTGTGAACCAATGACATAGATCCAATGCAGGCTCTCCCCACCCCATATATCAATCTAATGGATGATATTTGTTCCTCATATTAGTTAAACGATGGCTAACTATGATTAATATAATGGTGGTAATGGACCTCACAAATCAATGGATGATATAAAATGTAGACCCCCCCCCCCCCACCTGCCCCCCACCATGTCACAACCGAGGGGGCAGGGGCAGGAAGGGGGGCACATTCATGGTTCTATGGCGTAGTTCGAATCTATAAATTCAATGAACCTCCATTTTGTGACATCACCCATACAAATATGTGGTGGAGGTTCAGTGTAGATCCCCATCCCTGATCCTCACTGACATCAGGAGGGGTCCACATTAGAACCTTCACTGTGCAATTACCACCCCTTCATCACCATTAATCACCGCCAACGCCAAAGGTTCCAACCCTTAGTCCTAGTAGCTAGCCATATAGCTTTCGACTCAAGGATATTACCCCAAGTCTTGATAGTTCCAACCCTCCTAACATTCGACGATTATATGTGTGTAATCCATGTGACCCTTACCTAGAAGAATGGCTAGACCTCCTGACTCTGAGGGCTCGCATGATCATACTGTCTGGATTGGCGTGACTACCTAACCTTGCCAACTCACGAACCAACAGCCCCTCTTGATCACAATAATGGACCAACTAAATCACTGAGTCGATCTCGACTATAAGAAAGTTTCGACTTGCTTCCAATCCCTTAACCTGCCTGATATAGCAAACTACTTTGACCCCCAACCTAGTGAGTCCCATCTTCATTTTCAACCTATTTTGCAAGCCTTTTACACCTAGTTTTTTTATTTTTATTTTCTTGTAAAATCACCTAAGTTCAAAGCCTTCATGGCTCAACTACCTGATTAAACTTAAACTTCATGAGATCGAGGATGAAGATATAAGATCATTCGCTTCTCTTCCAGTGCACCATGGCCATGGAGGCTATGAAACAACACGTTTAAAACATCAGTTGAACTTCACTAAAATACAAAGACCATTAACTTGCTCAGTAAAATATACAGAGAACGTGCATCCAATTTCACTTCTCTGAATCACCAAAAATTCTATTCCAATTTCCTAACCACAACATAATTAACCAATTCCTCCCATTCAACGCATCTCACATACACAACACAAATAATGGAAGTCACAGTAATACATGATAACAAACCATATTCATCAGATTTAATGAAGTAAACACAGATATTTTCCATCTCCTTAGGACTAAAATTCACTAAGATTCAACTCACAAACATATACAATAATTCAATCATGTCTCATAAATTTATGCAATGAATCAACATCCCTCTTTCACACCAAAATTCACATTCCTCATTAATAGTATAAGCGTCTAATCAATACATTAAACATATACATATCATTCAAGTAAGAGAAATATCAATAAATACTTATCTATGTAGCAAAGATAAGCTGACAACTAATAATGGGTCTTTGACTCTCCACAAAACATAAATAAAATATTTCAATGTCAACTATGTAATATTATATAAAAAACAAATGAAAATAAAAAAAATTCTTATAGTTAAAATATTTTATTAGTGTGTTGCTCAAAACCAATTTAGACCCATCTCAACTCAATATCTACCAAGAGTAGAGAGGAACCAAATCTCACGAGGTTCAAACCAACCTTTCGAAAAATTTTCACTCAAAATGGTTTACATCTTGAGAAATTTGATCCCTCTCAGTGCTAGGTAGATCCAAAGTTAAGATGAATCTATACTAGGATGAATGTTCTAATATTATAATATTTTTAGTTATTACTGTAATAAAATTCAAAATATATTTTTAAAAATGGTTTGACAATAAGTATGTGTAATATGCCTCCATAATTACAAGTAAAATAAAAAAAAATACCATACTTGAAATTCTACATGCCAAAGTTAAAATATTATCTTACTAAAATATATCCAAACACTTATTAAACTTTATATTATATAATATAATTGATTATTATAATTTCTTCAATAAAACCTTTTTTTCCAAAAGGTGTGTTTTTTTATGGTTCCTTATATCACCATGTGAATTATTACAAACTTTCATCCTTACACTTGTAGGAATCCATTGATAATTTTTTGTTTATTCGACTATGGTGTACCCTTGACGTAAGATTGTTTTTTCTTTAACTTATTATAATGTTTAGCTCTTGAATGTTATTAATTTCAATTCCAACTTATTATTATGAATGTTTATGTATGTATCAACACATTACATTTTTATTATTATAAGGAAGGTGGTATATCCTAGGATCTTTCACCACAATGTAATCTTATTTACCATAGGGTTCATCGAACCCTCCAGAAGTGGCTAGCTTGCATCTTGGTTTTCTCACCATAGAACGCCATGCCCTAGATCGGATAGGTGAGGTGAGGTGAGGTGTCACTGATCCACAACATTGATGTTTAGGGTTTCGAATCAACAGTGGTGATGGTAAGTTGGCGGTTATGGAAAATACCCCGTCCTACCCTATTGTTGGTGCTCATTTGCACCCTGTTGCCATCAGAGGAACTTTGGAACCCTCTTTCATGCTTTTTCAAAGTCTTTTACTGGGAATAGACGCTACGAATCTGAAACCCTTCATAATAGGTAAGAATTTGTTGGCCCATAAGGCCTTTCCTTAATTGTCAATGGTTTTACTCTCGCAGAGTTGTATACAGTTATTATCCGTCAATCACTTCCAGTTTTCATGTTACAATTTCCATGGTTTTTCTCATGGGCTTTATGTCTTGATTGAAGTCACTGATGTCCGTGACCGAGGGAATTTTGGATTGTTAAATATTATTCACTTGCAACTACGTTTCGCCGTAGTCTAACTAGCCAGAGGAATCGCCCTGAAAATCATGAAAATTCCGATAAGATTTTCAGAAAATCCGGCAGGATTTTTTCTAAATCCATGTTATAACTATCAAAGTTTAATATTTTGGGTGTCCTACAGGTTTTTGATGGTGCTGAATCCATTTCCAATGTCAAAATCAGGATTCAAACACTGTTTCTGCAAGATTTTTTAAATTTTTTTGGCCCGGATTCCGGCCAATTTTGACCGTCCGGGCAATTCCTCTGGCTCGTTAGACGACTCCGAAATAAAATTGGGAAGGCATGTGTTTGGTTTTTAAATCTTAGAAGAGATAAAAGCATTGGCCAATTAAAAAAAACCATTAAATGCACTTTATTTCATGTAGATAATTAAAATTGAATGTAAAAAATAGAAATCACCTACCTTTTCACTGCTATGGTCCAGGAACACTGGTAGCTGGCTGCTCTAGCTGCTTTGAAACTGGAAATGTTGATGGTACAATTTTGAGCCTCAACAAACGAGACTATTTCATCTAACAATACTATTTCATCAATTGTCCGCCCTTTGAATGCAGTATAATGCCCTTGAACAATGCTATGCAATGCTATACCAAAGCTACGTTGAATCCTATGAAGTGCCTCTAGTGGTTAATACAAGTAAAGATCTAAATTTTTTGCATTAATGGTGCCGGATTATTATTTTTTGGAAAGAAGAGTTTTTCTCATAATATTTAATTACAAATTTTCAAGTCGCAGTTGCCTAGAAGAGTCAAATTTAAGAAAAAGCATGTAAATAAAAAAGTTCAATAAAAACTCAATAAATAAAAATTGATAAATAAAAGATAGAAAGATAAGAACGTTTTCAAAAAAAATTAAATCTCGAAATTACGGCCTCCTATAAATTTCAGCCTGCAAATACGGCCAAAATGCCCGTCAAATTCCATCACTGTCAGTGGCCGGTTTCGTGTGCTGCAAATCGCCGCCGAGCGAAGACACGCGCAGCGGCTATTCTCCACATGAGTCACCAATAATAACCGATGGGCGCAAATCTCATCTGCGCTTCGCAACATCAACTATTGGTCCGCTTGTTTCAGGGGTCGGCCTGGAAAGTGACCCGGATGTTATCAACTGTCTGGATCCGATGTTGGAGGAATCGCCGTATTTCTATGAATCTATAATTTTTGTTTTTAGGATTTTAGTTATTAGTTTGGAAAGTTTACAAATATTTTTGTGGGTTTTAGTGTAGGCAAACACTTTTTAATGCTATTAGAGGGCTTTGGATCCAGGTTCTATTTCCTCATCGAGAGGATCTAGAAAGGAGATGCCTTTAAAATCACCACACCTCTGTAAAATCTATAATTTCTACCTAACACCTACGAGTTCAACTCCTTCGCCCCCTTTATTCGATAGAGGTTGCGGTGAGCAAGACCATGTCCATGAGATTTCCGATTATCAGTCGCCCGTTGGGGTCGGCGATGTAACGCCTTTCTTATGTCTTTGCAGAGCCTCCTGCGAGACCAAGACAGCACAAACAGCAGCGATAAGGGGAAAATATCGGAGACATATCGTCTGTGGGCTTTCTTTAAAGTGCTTTGAAATATGGACAGTGGTCTCTCTGCGTTGAAACATAGAGGAATTACTCCAAGAATAAAGTTGGGGAGAGTTCATTTCCAAATTTTAGTTCAACTAGATTTCGAGATTTAACTTTTCAATGTGTTATCCTGGAAAATAATAAGATTTATCTCCTCGACAGAGGGTTAAACAACTGGAAAGGATATTAATGTTGTCAGTTTATAATATAATGAAGTTTTCGAAATAAGATATCTATAATTTAATATAGATTGTATAATCTTTTTAATTAAATGATAATATTTATTATTATTTTTTTTTAAATTAAGAAATTGAAAACTATATTTGCTCATGAGTATTTAAGTATTTAAATGTGACTGTTTGAAGATATGTAATGGCAGTGTCCATTTTTATACGAAAATAAATTTTAAAAATTTGAGAAAGCAGGTTTTAAGAATGTTTTAAATTGAAGTTAGAGAGAGTTATTATTATTATTTTTTAATATTTTTTTAAATTATTTAATATTACAACATATTGTTTTGTGGAATATATTTTAAAAAATTATTTTAATTTTATTATAAAATTTTAAAATATATTTTTCTAAAATATATTTTTTTTTTTATGAATTTTTATTTCAATTTTTTAGTTTTATTTTTAAATATTATATATAAAAATGTAGTGGAGTTTTTTACTAACCTAATTCAAAGCAGGTGGTTATTCAAGGCCCAATGTTTTGTTATGGAAATGGGATCTAAAAATTTTTGACTTTTTTTGAACTCTTCAGAACCCAAACCCAAACCCAAACCAAATGACCTCATCATGTTCATCTAGTCAAGACGATTCCAACAATATAAAATTTTACCTCAATCTAGTTCCAAAATCAAAATTTATGGCTTCCCAAAGTCTTAATTAATAAACCATGAAGCCTTCACTTGCCACATGGCACTCACATGGCCCCACGTGGTGCATATGTGGCATTATGCCCCACTGCCACATCGTGGCAATGGCATTAAATTACAACCTTGTGGCATGGCGACATGGCATGCCACATCACCCCTAGCTCATGTGGCTTGTACCATGGCTCGACAAGTGTATATACATAATTAAATTCTAGCATGTCACCTCACACTCAACCTACAAGTCATCCACACAAGATGTGCCACCATGGAATGGAATCCTACGTTAGTAGATCCACAAGCTAACAAGTATATATATATATATATATATATATATATATATATATACATATATATATATATATATATATATATATATATATCATGGAACTAATCATAACGGCGATGACCACGTTGTTACCCAACGATGGAGATCCAATCGAGACACCCTGCCCCCTCTCCACCCCACCCCAACTATCAATCCAACAAATGAGATTTATTCCTAATATTAATTTAAATGAAGGCCTACCCCAACTAATATAACAATGGTAATGGGCCTAGTAAATCAATGCATGATATGAAACATGGACACCCCCTCCCTTTATCATGTCACAGAGGAAGCGGGGGCAGGAAGGGCGTCACATTCACAATTATAGGTTATGATCTCCAAATTTGATGACCCTCAATTTTGTGATGTCACCGACATAAACATGACCGTGGAGGTTCAATGTAGACCCCCCTCCCTCTTCCTCACTGGCATCAGTGGGGGTCCATGTTAGAACTTACACCGTCTAATTATTGCCCCTTCATCATCATTGATCACGACCAACGCCCAAGGTTCCAACCCTTGGTCCTAGTAGTTAGTCATATGGATTTCGACTCAAGGATCTTAACCCAAGTCCAAATAGCTCGAACACTCCTACTATTCAGAAATTATATGTGGGTAATCCATGTGACCCTAACTTGACCAAAAGGCTCCACCTCCCAACTTGGAGGCCTCACCCGATCATACTGTCAGGACCAACATGCTCACTGACCTGAATTCCTGACCTTGTCAAGTACCCAACCAACAACCCCACCCGATCCCACTAATGGATTGACTAGATCATCGGGCCAACCTCAACTACACGATAACTTCAACTTGCTTCGAGGCCCTGACATGCCCGACGTGGAAAACTACTCTAACCCCCGACCTAGTGAGTCCCATCTTCGTTTTCAGCCTCTCACTACAAGCCTTTTACACTTAGATTTTATTTTTTTTCTTGCAAAATCACCCAAGTTCAAGGAATTCATGACTCAACTACTTGGTTAAATTTGAACTTCATGAGATCGAGGATGAAGATCCAATATCTTTTTCTTCTCTTCCAGCACACCATGGCCATGGAGGCCCTTAATCAAAACATTGAAAACATTAGCTGAACTTCGTTGAAAAACACAAGCCATTAACTTTCCCGGTAAAATACAAACATAACGTGCATCTGATTCCACTTCTCTGAATCACAAGGAATTCAATTCCAAATTTCTAACCACAACATAATCAATCAATTCCTCCCATTTAACACAGCTCACATACACAACAAAAATAATGGAAGTCACAGTAATGCATTCTATAAAACCATATTTATCATATTTACTAAAATAAACACATATATTTTTCATCTCCTTAGGACTAAAATGCACTGAGATTCAACTCACAAACATATATAGGAATTCAGCCATTCCTCATAAATTTATTCAGTGAATTAACATCCCTCTTTCACACCAAAAATCACATTCCTCATTAACAGTATAAGCGTTTAATGAGTATATTAAACATATACATGCAATTCAAGTAATAGAAATATCAGTAAATACCTATCTATGTAGAAATGATAAATTGACAACTAAAATTGGGACTTCGGCTCTCCACCCAACCTTAGACAGGTTGTAGCCCAATCTTTCTTATAGTTGTCACCCCCAAGCTAGATTCGAAAGCTTGAGGTGGAGTTATTTTAGAGGAATCTAAAATTGATATTATTAAATGAAATAGGGTGTCCTGAGGCCACCTCACCTCTATCCACCAGTTATACACGATCACACATAAGGCGAGAAAAATCCTCATTTACAAAGAGGGCTCATAATACAACATTCAAACATCTATGGGGATTTAAAAACAACGAGTCTCAATTCAAAATATGAGAGAGACATATAGATAATAATAAGGAGGTGTTTTTAGTTTTGATATTCCTATAAGAATATGAGCGCACTCTCCAACAACTTCTCAGTGATACTTTCACCTATGTTCTCATCCCACCCCTTTGGACTAACATCAGGTGTTATTAGACCACTAGTCCTCGGTGCCTCAACCTCTTAAGAGTTATCAACCAACAATGTCTCTAGTGGATTTTATCAGCCTTATAAGGCACAACCGTTACTCAATGATTATCATCCACCAAGCCTTGTGGGATTCTTAGTTGGACTAACATCTAATCTTACTCTGTGATTATTAACCAGCATGCCTTATGGGTTTCCCATTTGGGCTATCAACATAGTTATTCTTTGTGATTATCATCCAACAAGCTTTATGGGTTTCTCAATTGTTTTATCATTAGAACTTCCATTCTCTACTGGAATATATTTGTACCATAATGCTTCCCCTATCTTGCTTCCCCTTACGAATCTTGAATGATAATTCCTCTACCAGAGCCTCTCAACCTTCACTTATTTTCTATTTCAACCAAAAAATTGTCCCCATCCTTTCGTGGTTTTGTGCAGGCCCTTGTCGTGGCCAGCACAACCCATTAAAGAATTTTTGAGGTATAAAATGTGCATCCTAAAGAATATTATAAAATAATAGTGGAAATAATAAAATATATCCATTTTCATTGTAGAAGAAGTTCAAATATCCTTTTATCAATAAGAGATAGTATTATTATACTTAAAGCTTAAGAGATTCATGGGCACTACCTTATAAATTTTTGAACTAGAGCAAATTTTTATGAAAAGAGACTTTCTAGATTCTCTAAACCTAGGAGATAAAAAGTGATTCTCATATTTCCTATTTTGAATGAATTATTGAACCTAGAAATTCCTTAGTAAATGAGGTCCATTTTTTTTTAAATTGGTTATGAAGCTATAAATCATAAAATTTCATTTTGAATGGTTTGGTTTATATTTTCCATAATAGTAAAGATTCCGTCCAAAGAAGATTAATAGAAAGGGTCAAAATTCTAACCATAATAGAGAGGTTTGATGATTTTCATACTCACAAAAAGTATTATGAATTACTATTATTTATTGTTGTTAATATTATTATACTATATATTTATTTGAGATTTAATTAAGAATGTATATTTGCCAACTTTTTGTTAGTTGTTCAATAATTATTTGAAATTTTAATAAGAATGTATATTTGCAAACTTTTTGTTAGTTGTTCAATACTTATACTAGTAAATGTAATTTAAGTTGGTTTAATTATTTTTTTAAAGGATATTTTCACACAACTTAAAATATTTTATTTTGAGACCATTGATTATAGAAGTTACTATGTACTAGATAGTTTTTTATCAATAAGAAATTTAAAACTTTATAAAAATTAAAGATAATACAAAGGATGAGGGGAACATAAATATATTTAGGAGTGATAAAAGGTGTTCTTCAGGGTGGCAAGAAGGAGTCTACAACTCAATTTGAGAGAGATGTTGTCACCTAATATTACATTTAAAAATAATAAAATGAAATATACACTAACAAATTAAATAATTCAATGTCTACCATAAATTAAATACTTATAATATTTTTTTATACATAAATTGAAGTATTTTATTTATAGTTGACAAAGAATTTTTTTCATTATTACTATTTTTTTTATTTTTTAATGCATGCATTATTTTATTATTTTTAATTGCACCAAGAAAATTTAAAAATACTAATAAGAAAAAATCTATGTCTGCCATAAATAAAATACTTCCATTTATAAATGCTCAATACATATCTACACAAATGCTATAATATTTATTATTTATATATATTAAAATAATATCTTACCTTAAATGATAAATATATATTTATAAAAAAATTATCATAAGATATATATATATATATATATATATATATATATATATATAAAGTCAGTTATTGTGATATCTATTCCAAAAAGAAAAGGAGCAAGCTCCCATTACAAGGAGGGTTTAAAGAGGAGCAGGCTTAAGGAGATAAGAGCAGGAGCACAGTCCCAGTTACTTAAAGCTTTGTTTCCAAAACTTCTCGAATTTCCTACTACATTTTTGGCATACTATCTTACAAACTGAAAGAGAAAAGAAAAACATTTACATAACATAATGGAAAAGGATTAATATATGTCGAGTGAAGATCCTTCTTTGTATTATGAGATCTACTAGTTATTGGTTAGAGCATTTGTTGTTGTGTTGTGCCCTTGTTGTGCTCTTGTTGTGCCCTTGTTGTGCTCTTGTTGTAGGTTTTAGGTTTTAACCCTATATAGAAATTATCCGCAAACAGATTCTTAAAAATAGAAAATAAACAATAGTGAGAGCATAAAGCATAAAACATATATACACAAATATTTTTCCCCTGGATCTCAAATCGGGACTACTAACTTGATTTTTCATTATATTCATTTTAGTGTTTCAACACATATATATACATGCAAAAGCATTCATAAACCCTAATCCAATAACCATGGATTAGAACATAACCGTAGTTTCCTTCACCAAATCTACAAAATACCAAGGGCCGAAAACCATCATGCCCCAAAACCATGTGAAAACCCATGCACAAAACCATAGGCGGGTCTACCCACCCAAAATAGGGTCCAAAAAAAATTTCCCAAGGCGCATGCGACTATTCGTGGAAAGAATATAACACACACCCAACATTCTCCCACTTGTTGTTTTCTTTTCGTAGGGGGCCACAAGAGAGTTTAGTCATTAGTCTAGCCTTGCAACACCCATTGTTTCTCTACACCAAGAGAACTTCTGAGTGCTCACATAATTCATCAATGCATCTGCAACATTCTTCAAAGTGTCCACCTTTACTAGCAACACATTTGTATCCTCAACCATATCTCTCACAAAGTGATATTGAACATCAATGTGTTTTGTCTTTGAATGATAAGCAGAGTTCTTAGCCAAGAAAATTGCACTTTGGCTATCACACTCTATCCTTATAACTCGCTGCACCAACCCCATACTTGAACACAATCTCTACAACCAAACTTCTTCCTTGCTTGCATGAGTGGCTACCATGTATTCTGCCTCTGTAGTTGAAAGAGCCACTACAAACTATATTTTTCTCATCCAACTGATTGCACCTCCAAATAGGCTAAACACATACCCACTTGTATATCTTCTTTGGTCCAGATCTCCAGCCCAGTCTGCATCAACAAAACCATGGATGTACAAAACTCTGTTTGATCCTAGTCTTCCCTGGTAGCACAAACCATAATCACTAGTGACACAAAAATATCTGAAAACTTGCTTCACTATTGTTCAATGCTCCTTCCCTGGTTTTGACATAAAGCTGCTCAATACTCGCACTTCATGTGCAATCTTTGGTCTAGTATATACCATTGCATACATTAGGCTACCTACTGCACTTGCATATGGAACATGGGACATATCCTCCTCTTCTTCTTTTATCTTGGTACACTGTTCAGCAGATAGCTTTACACCTACAGGAATAGGAATCTTCACCGATTTACTATCCTGCATATTGAGCCTCTGCAATATTGTCTCGACATACTTTCTCTGGTTTAACCAAAGCTTCCTCTTTTCCTAATCTCTCTTAATTTCAATGCCCAAAATATAGTTTGCGGCACCAAGATCCTTCAAATCAAATTTGGAGAACAATTGGGTCTTCAAATCCTGGATAATTTCTTTGTCATTTCTGATTAGAAACATATCATCCAAATACAAGACCAAATCAATAACACGGTCACCAATTAATTTAAAATACACACAGTGATCCTCTTTGCTTCTAGTGAAGCCAATTCCACGTATATAGGTATCAAATTTCTGATACCACATCCTTGGTGACTGTTTTAACCCATACAAAGACTTCTTTAACTTGCATACCAGTTCTTTCTTACCCTAAATACACACAGTGATCCTTTTTGCTTCTAGTGAAGCCAATTCCACGTATATAAGTATCAAATTTCTGATACCACATCCTTGGTGGCTGTTTTAACCAATACAGAGACTTCTTTAACTTGCATACCAGTTCTTTCTTACCCTTCACCGCAAAGCCTTTAGGTTGCTCTTTGTAGATCTCCTCTTCCAGATCCATGTGAAGAAATGTTGTCTTCACCTGGGAATAACCTTTTGTTACCAACCGAGCTTTGTATTTCTCCACCTTTCCTTCTACATTCATCTTCTTCTTAAACACCCATTTTTTCTCGATGGGCTTCCTTCCAGCCGACAACTCCACCAGATCCCATGCCTTATTTTTGTGCAAGGATTCCATTTCATCAACCATGGCCTCCTTCTAGAGTTTTCCATCCTCTGAATCCACTGCCTCCCTGATAGTTTGGGATCATCGTCAGTGATAGTTAAAGAAAAATTTGAATAGAAAGCAGATGGACTATACCTTTCTGGTTGCTACTTTCCCGAATTGATCTTCTCACAGCTGGAGTTTGCAGCTCTTCCTCTTCTGAATCTTGTTTTTTTGTAGAGTGTGATTCATCCTCCTTTACCTAAACTCTATCTTCTCAAGTTCCTTTGGTAGGACTTCATGTTTAACAACATATTTCACCTTTCTAAACACCACATCGCAGTTGTACACAACCTTCCTTGTTTTTGGGTTCCAAAGCTTGTAACATTTTAAACCATCCTTATACCCAATAAAGATGCACCTTTCAAATTTATTATCCAACTTGGTCCTTTTCTCCTTTAGAACATGTACATATGCATCACATCTAAATGCCCTCATATGTGAAAGAGAGGTTTTCTTACCAGTCCATACCTCATGTGGAGTCTTATCCTCTAACGCTGATGAAGGTGATCCGTTAACCAGGTAACATGCAGTCTCCACTACCTCTGCCCAGAATTCTTCTCCTAACTTGTTACCATTGAGCATGCTTCTAGCCTTTTCCAATAGCATTCTGTTCATTCCTTTTGCAAATACATTTTGCTGAGGTGTGTATGGAGTAGTCTTCTGCCATGCTATATCACACTTCTTATAGAAATCTTCAAATTCCTTGTTGAAAAACTCTCCACCATTATCTGTCCTCGACACCTTTATCTTCTTCTCTTTCTGGTTTCCCACCAGAGCCTTAAATTATTTAAATATGTCAAAGACTTTTAATTTCTTCCTCAAGAAATATATCCATGTATTCCTTGAGAATTCATCTATGAATGAAGCATAGTACACAAACTTTCCCATTTATGGAACTGACACAGGTCCAAACACATCACTATGCACAAGCTCTAATATCTTGTTCGCCCTCTTAGCACCATAAGGAAAACTCATCGGATTCAGTTTCCCATACACACAATGTTCATAGAAATCGAAATCTAGAGAGAAATTAGACATACCTTCTACCATACCATTACCATCCAGTATCTGAATGCCCTTCTCTCCAATATGTCCAAGCCTTTGATGCCATAACATGGTCTTTTCTCCAAAGACCGCTAGGCTTTCTGCTCCACTTTCAGGAGCCACAAAACTATTGCACCCATCAATAGCAGTGCTACCCTGAATCTTGTATAGAGTTCCAATCCAAACTCCCCGCATTAATACCAGTGTTCCTTGAACCATCTTGCAGGTATCTTTCTCAAACACTGTTTTTACACCTACATCATCCATCTTTCTTAGAGAAATCATATTTCGGGCTAATACAGGAATATGTAGAACACCAAGAAGTTCTCTAATCCTTCCACCTTACAGCTTCAGCTTGAATTTTCCACGTCCGATGATTTTAGCCTTCCTATCATCCCCTAAGAAGACATCACCACCATCATACTTCTCATACTCGCATAACCACTCGCTATGGGGAGTGAAGTGAAAGGATGCACCTGAGTCAATCAACCATGCCTCATGATCTACATATGTATTTGATGAAGAAGCCAAATACACATCCCCACCTTCATTTGAGGTGGTTTTTTCCTTTGCAGAAGGAGAATCATCGAATCCCTTTCCTCTCTCAAGAGCTTTAGATCTGCATTAATTTTTGAAGTGCCATTCCTTTCCGAATTTCCAATACACCTCTAGAGGGTTTCTTGGATATTTAGATCTCCCTCTAGATTTGGATCTCCCACTCGAAAACTTATTTTTTTTTATGTTCTAGGACCTTTCTAATATAGACAATGCATCCCCATTCTGGCCCTCCATATTTCTTCGTCTCATTTCCTCCGACATCAATGATAACACAATTTCATCAAAATTCAAGGTAGTTGTATTGCTACCTATTGCAATAACCAGGCTGTCCCATGAATTTGGTAAAGAACACAACAAACTAATGCACTTATCTTCATCTAATATTTTAATATCAACAAATGAAAACTGAATTAACACAATATTGAAGGTGTTCAGATGCTTTATCAATGAGTCTCGATCCTTCATCCTCGGGTTATACAGATTTTTCCGCAGGAATAATTTATTCACCAGAGACTTAGATTGGTACAAATTCCCTAACTTGACTAACAAAGTCTTCACTGTAGCTTCCCCAGATACATTCAATAATACCAAATCTGAGATACACAACTATATTTTTCTCTTTGCCTTCTGATCCAACTTCATTCAGTCTTCATTTGACATTTCCGTTGGTTTAGTACCCAGATCTATCACGATCCACCGATATTTATCAACTAACAGATCCTCCATCTTGAGCTTCCATAACTCAAAATTATGACCATCAAATTTCTCGATCTCTATATTTCCACTGTTCACCATATTATTTTAACGCAAGAATCAATCCCGTATATCTCCCACTTAATAGGGTCTACCACAGGCCCGAGAAAAAAAACCCTCAACCACAAAGGCATCCCCTTGAATCCGAAACAACTCTAATACCAAATTTACGTTTTAACCCTGTACAGATCATTTCTATACATTATTAAAACCTACACTTTTTGTGTTATTTTTGTTCCCTTTTGTCCCTAAGGCTACCTATTCAAGGCCAAATTCTCTGATCTTAACTTAAACTTCAATTCTTGTATTGTCTCTCTTACTTTGTCCATCGTGTATTTGTTGGCTCTGCTCAAGGCGCATCTCTCATTTTTCACACAGAGAGCTTCGCAAGCCAGAATAGAAAGCGTAGAAGAGAGATGAATGGTGATGAACAAAGAGGAAGATATTGGAGAGGGGGAGATATTCCAGGCAGCAAGGCACAAGGAGGAAGAAATGAATGAGGTGTAGGGTCGGTGAAGTGAAATAGAGGAAGCGCACATTTTGATGATTGTAGGAAAACAAGGCAAAGGCCAAGTCTAAGGAATCTCAAGGAACACAAGCAATCGAAGATTTCAGGTGAATTGAGGAGGGTGACGCATTGGTTTTTATATAAAGACAGAGAGCCTCTCACTTGGAGAGTCACGGGAAAGAGGAGAGTTGAGAGTAGAATCCAAGAATGATCGATTTGGATCTTTTTTGTACTAGAAAATATTTAGTTTCCAGGCTTGTTAAAGGTATCATTGATTTTGAGAGAGATTCCTTGCTACATGCTTAATTTCTCATAGATTTTCTTAATCATGGGATTGGAATTTTGACAAGATCTCTATCAATACTGGTCTGTCCCATTGTTCTATCAACTGCCTTATTTTCCTGACTATCTTAATTTTTATTATTATCCCTTAAGATGTGATAATAGGAAATTTTCCCAATCTTCTTTTCATATTGATTTATTCTTTCTAGAATATGGTGCATGGCTGCATTTTTTAAACTATTGCCATTGACCATTGCCTCTATAGTGAATGACGAGTATCCAAATATTATTGGGTTTATTATACTTCTTTCTTTTAATATTTTGACCCCAGGGAGAAGCACATAATATTCCTCTCTGTTGTTAGACATAGTGCCTAATCCCCAATTATACGATATGGTGTTTCTCTTATCGCTGGTGAATATAATTCCTACAACCCCTGCATTTCCAGGATTCTTTTTGAAGCCCCATTAAATAAGAGGTAGGATCTGTTGATTGAGGTAATAAATTTCTGGAAGTATTCTTCTATGAGCCTTATTTTCCACTTTGAATTTTTCTTTCTGGGCATGGGCATTATTGCAAAATTGAACCTGCTAACTTGAAAACCTTTCCCACTCTCTTTCTTCTACTTGAAGTTGCACCCAATCTATTCCTTTTGTTTCTTTAGTAGAAAATAATTCAGAGAGTTGTCCCCATGTTTTGGATATTACCCTTTCCACTGTTGCCTTTTTATTCTTGAAAATCTTGTTGTTTCTGGCTAACTAGATATGCTAGCTTAAAAATGACGGAATGCTGGTCCAGTCCCTTTTCACAATGATTTTATTTTTGAGAGAGTAAGGATAATTATTTTTCCAGTTAGCTAGAAACTCATTGAGTGGGATGGTGTAATTTAGATTTGCTTCTATTGGAGAGGCCACTCCCTTCCAACATTCTTTGGTGAAGTTGCATTCTATGAACATGTGGTGAATGTTTTCCTCCTCCTGTAGACACAATGGGAATTAAGAGGGCCCATAAATTCCTCTTTTTTTCAAGTTCTATACAGTGATTTTTTTATTTTATTTAGAAAAGTCCAGATGAATATTTTAATTTTAGGTAAGCTTTCAAATTTCCAAGCAAGTTTCCAGAGGTGCCAATATTGCTACCCTTGTTGTTCTTGAAGCACTTCATATCTCGATTTGAAGGTATACTCCCCTCCTGTAGGAGACAAAATGTGTGCATCTTGTTTCCTTTGCTCCAATGGGGTTGCGCCTTTTACCAGGGAAGTCAAAAAATCCCATTGTTTTTTTAATTCCTGTGGTAGATTAGGAGTTTCCATTGTTTACAGATTTCATCAAAGTCCCACTGTGATATTTTTCCCAAGTTGGAGATGCCCTTTGAAGTCATCCAGTTCCTCAGTCTTAAAATTTCTTGGTTTTTACATAATGGATCACTTCCCATTATGTTTTCCATCCAAAAATTAACATTTTTCCATTGACCGACATTCTTAAAGTGTTGTGTTATGAAACTGTAATATCCTTGACATAAGCCACCATAAAAAACTATCATAAAATGGCATTTGTTAAATAATTAAATATTATCAATTATTATATTGATATTACATGAAGAATATTCTTGTAATTCTTTATTATAAGAATATAGGAAGAAATATTTCTTAATTATTTTATTTAGAAGAATCTATATTCTTTTATAGAAACAAATTATATTTCCAAGTTGGTATATTTTATGAGTTTTAGAAATAATGAGTAATAGTTTTGGAAAAACTATGGATAAGTGATATTTTGCTGATAAGGAAAAAACAAATCTACCTTTAAAAGAAAGGCATGAGAGATTTATGGAGTTCTTTTGTGATTTAGTCAAAATAAGATTTAGGGATGCTTTATGGAATGCTTTTATGATTTAGAAAATCTATTCAATTTTCTTAATTCTATTTATTGTAAACTTATGAGAAAAATATAAGGGAGAATGAGAAAATGCATGGAGAATGGAGCCAAGGAAGAGGAAGAAGAAATTCCAAGCATGCATCAAAAGATAAGTAACTATGTTATTTGACAATTATTTTGTTTGCATATGGGGCATGATGATATAATAATTGAATTTATTTTCCGCGGAAAATTCATATGATAAACAATAAGATTATTTCTTGAGAAAACCTCTATATAATTTTTTTCATAGAGGAATAAGTTTTTCATTCATTGAATTATGAGAATATTTCATGTGTTGTGAATTCATAAAAGCTTTTCATGGCTAAATAATTCTATGAATTGTATGAGTTATTGGAAAATAGAGTCCAAATAAGCCTTTATATATCCCAAACTCGGATAGATATGTAAAAAATGAATGATGTTTTTGTAAAAGATGATGTTATGACCAAAAGCCTCTTCATATTTTAAAAATTTGTTTCCCATGTCTCGAAAACCGTGTCCTAAATTGATGTAAAAAAATGGAATTATTTATTATTTAAATCTGGAAAAATGAGCTCCAAAGATTCATTTGAATATTTCAAAGTGTAACACCTGTATAAAACCTGAGGGAGGTTATTTTTCATTAAACCATTACAAAACAAAAACCTCTTTGTGTTTTCCAAAAATAATTTTTGTTTGGTTGGAAACTGTGTCCAAATTTGATGATAAAAATAGGAAATTATTTAATATTTAAATCTGGAAAAATGGGTTGCAAAGATTCATTCAAATATTCAAAACCGTGATACCTGTGAAAAACATGAGAGAGGTTATTTTTAATAAGTCTCTTCCAAAAAAAAACCTCTTTTTATTTTTGGAAATTTGTTTCCTTATGTTCGTAATAAGCGTCCAAAGTGGATGACTAAAACAGGAAAAACAGAGTAAAACATAGTGCTTCCATTTCATTTTTCAATGAGATAAGAATAATTTTTTATGTACATATAGACATAATAATTATACTGATGATTATTTAAAAGGAATTAATTTATATAATTACCAAGTATTTTCTCATGATGCATATGCATTAAAAGTTTTAAAGAGAAATATTGGACTCTTGAAGATAGTATGTGGTTAGGTGCACATGAATAATATCTAGTATATTTGATCTACTAGAAATTATTAAGTGATTTTACATGCATGAGGAGCTTGAGTCATGTAAAAAGATATAAATAACTTATGTGAGGGGTAGCTCACATAAAACCCTTGCGTAAAAGCAATTGGTTCTGTTATTTGAGAAGGATTTGTTATTCATGTTATTTCTTGAAGAAATATTACAAATCTCTTTGATGTGTGAAATGATAAGAAAATATTTTGTATTTGATGCATAATAGCTAGTGAGTTAGCTATATTTTGGAAAAATAATAATTAGGGTGTAAAAATACTTGGAAAATAAATATATATAATTGTATCCAAGGAAGCAATTATTATGTTAGAACTCTTCAAAAAGAATTGAAGATAAAAATGTATTCTTGTACGCCTTATTGGAATAGATTCTTGGAGAGGAAAATTAGTAATCATGTGCTTTATTATGTAATATTATTTAGAGAAACATATCTGCTTGCATGTATGGGAAAAATATAGTTTTTGGTATTAGATTTCTAGAGAAAAGTAAGATGCAATCACATAATATATATTGTGTTAGCCTTCTTTTGGGAAAAATAATATGTATTTTGCAAACTTAAAGGGATTAGCTATGGTATTAGCTTTATTTTGAGAATATTATGCATAGTTGTTGGGTTATATCTTTTGGATGAGATGGAAATGTCCCCTTCCATGCATGAAAGAATAAGTGGTATGCATTTGACCCCTTGGAAATGAAATGTGTTTATTTTGGAAAGAAATATATGTTTTACATGCAAGAAGAACAAACTATGTTATTGCATGCACAAAATTATAACCAATATTTTAACTTTGTTTGAAATAAAGCTGACATGGTTATACATAATAACCATTATGAATAGCTCTTGGGTGGAAAATATGTTTTTGGAAAAAAACATGCATTCACATGCATAAGTATAGCAACTATTGCGTTAATCCCTTTAGAAAATAAAACATAAGAGTAGGCAAAAAAAAAAAAAAAATTGTTGGGGTAGTTATCTTGAAATCTTGTTATGCATTTGCATGCACAATATTATTATATAGTATGTTAGTTTTCCTTTGGAAATAATATGAAAGTATATGCAAGATTTTGTTAGTGTTTGTTGGAAAGATGACGCTTGATAGTGATTTATTTGTTACTAATGCGTGTGAAATGATGTTAAAGAAGGAATTTCATGTCAATGTGGTTATGTTTTATACATGCAGCCAAATAGTGTTGAAGTGTCACAAATAAAGATCGATTATTACATTATTAATAATTTATCTAATTATCATATCAAGTGTGCTGACAACAGCAATGACAGGAAAAGAGGGTGACTTGAGAAAATTATTTTTCAAGTTTAACATTGTGGAAGATAAATATTTTTTAGTCCATGCAGGTTTAGTAGTTCCAGCTACAGGATGACGCACTGAAGGAAACAACCCGACTACAAAGACTGAGACTGAGGATCCGTTGGTAAATGGTATCATGATGATTGTAATATCTTCTAACTAGTTATGTTTCATTTAATATTATTTCTCTATGTAATTTTTATGACAATGGTCAAGGGATGGACTCCCTTAAAAGCATTGAGTGAGGGGTGACAACCCTCACGAGTTTTTAATAATAAAATTAATTTTTTTTTGGTTTTCACCCTACAGGGTTTCCAGGGTATATCGGTGTATAATGATGTGATTGTTTATTGTGTCATTTTCATGATGTGATGTTTGTATTATCAATTAGGTGATTTAATAATTGAGTTAAAATGATGATAGTTATAACAGGAAATTTAAGTTAATATGCTACAACAAGGACAATTAATGGTTGTGTAACTAACTATGATTTTTACTAAATATTTCTCTAAGTGATGATGATGGTTATCCAAATGGTTAATGCGGAAATATAAAAAGTAATTTATAAGATTACACATTCATAAATGTTGAAAAAGTTTCCTAACTCCATGCATTTTCCTGTGAGGTTATGGGGGTATGTTAAAAATGATATCAGAGCAAAAGGTTGCAATACTGATTCCTTCTGGGAATCATTATGAAAAGAAGAAGTAGAGATATGATGCTAGTGGTCATCATCTCACGTATGATTTTAATTAAAATTTTAGTATACTAACATGAGATGCATGATGCATGATTAATGAATGCATGAAAGAGTAGAAAGTTATAATGTTTCTTTAAAGGTTGTGCTCATGACATTTGAATATGGGTTTGGATAAAAGACAGTATAACCTCTATTGTACCTATGAACCATCCTGAGACTCACTGGTTATAGTGCAGATTAATTACCATCCTTTGCATGCATAATATTAGAAAAGTGATTATGGTGCATAAGAAAAAAAAAGTGGAAAAATATGACTAAAGTTACCATGCACTGCTTATAAAGAATGAATTCATGTATGGCTGGTGTGATAACTAAATAATTTAGAAGTTGGGGTCGAGCCTGAAGATGACAACGGGAATGTTGGAAAAAAAAATGACTGAACCTCTTTAACTGTTAAAAATAAGCAATGAGTGAAGTGGAACTCACATAGTGAACTTAAAGTCAATGAACAACTCATAGTAGCATAATTGTGGGTTCTCTTTCTTCATTTAGAGTTGTAGAGGAAAGTTTGCATTCCATGTGTTCGAAATAAATGAGATCCAAAGTTTTGTTGTTTTAAATAATTGCATCCGTGGAAGTTTTGGATGTGATTCATCTTAACATTAAGGGGTATTCATACCTCGAGATCATGTAAGCCCCATGTTGATTCCAAGAAAAATTTATTTTTAGACTTGGATCCATAATTTGGTCGAATTTTTTGATTAGGCGCTCCTGTACGGATTGTTGGTTGCGTTGTTGGAAAATTTTTTACCATTGATTATATTAATATGATTCATGTTATTCTATAAATTCTAGTTTTACTATCTCTCTGATAGTTTAAACATATTTATGGAAATTTATTTCATGTCCACTAACTAGTCCCTCAATGGAGGTAGATTGTATGCTTGCCAACTATTTGGTAGAATGTCTCATTGACCATAGATTGCATGCTTGCAAATTTTTGTTAAAATTCCTCAATGGATGTAGATTGCATGCTTGAAAACTGCTTGTTGGAATGTTGAATTGGTTTTAGATTGCATTCTTGCAATCTATTTGATAAAAATTCTACAGTGGTTGTAGATTGCATGATTGCAAATTATTTTCCCAAAATTCCTCAATGGTTGTTGCTTACATGGCTGCAAGCTAATGGTAAGGAAAATAAAAAAAAACACATTTTGTGTCCTAGTGTTCAATGGGACTGTTATTTTTCTATAATATTGATGGTTTCTAAGGTGAGCCCTTAAATAAAGTATAATGTTATGGTTTCTAAGTTACATGATTATTATTATGTGGAAATTTGGAATGTATACCACCTATATTACATGTGATGAATTGTTGTCAATGTACTTTGACAAATTGTGGGACCCATGTTGAGGGTCAAGTATAAATGTGTGGTCTATATAAATATTCCTTTGCTTTAATGACAATATGCAAATTGAAAATTATGTAAATTACAATGGATTTGCAGACATTGACTATTTTTAGACATTGAATTATTATTGGATTCAATGGTTATGGAAGCCATGATAAGGCTAATGTGATGATGCAATATTTTATTTTATTATTGATTTAATGAATACATTGGTTGGAGTATTCAAGAAATAACTCTATAGTTTTAGAAGACTTCCTGCCATCTTATGAAAAGCTATTGGTGGTTAAGTTCAACTTGGACCTTCCCTAAAAGTCTCCTAAAAATCCCTAAGAGAAAATAATAAAGAGGAAAATATTAACATAATGGGAGAGAAAGATTATGTTAATGACTTAGTTGGAGATAAATACTAAGTGGGGTAAAATAAAGCACAACTGGAGAGAAATGTGTGCTTTAAAGAAAAATAAGAGTATCTTTTTTGAAAAATATAAAACAAAAAGGCCTAGGAAAAATGGTTGCCAGACCTTAAAACAAGATGCTGATAAAAATCTGCTGGGAAGAAATCACCAAGGAATAAATGAGGTTGTTGATTCTAGTGGGAAGTAGATCTTAGCTCTGTGGGTAACTATCGGAGATATTTCACGGTTTGGTGGAATATTCTCGATTCCTCAATAATTCCCAAAAATTAACTACGATTAGATGAAATTAGGTCTATGTTCTGTTACTGATTTTAAAATTGTCTAAAGATGTTGGATGTTACAATAGACTGTAAATTGCATGTCTCAAATTTGTTGCATGTGTTATAGTTTTTCATGCATGATATATTAACTCATCTTAGAAACAATTTCGATGAAATAGGTTGTGTTTTTATGAGCAAATTAACCTATCATAAATGACTTATCTATATGCATGCATAGAGGAGATAAATTGGAATATATAGGCGACTAAAATAACTAATGCTACATAAAATAATTAGTTATTGAACTCTAAATTCCTGACAGAGTAGACAAAAATGGTTGGAGATAAATGCCATGAGTTTGAATTTGATTGAAATTACGGTGGGAGAGAAAGACAATAATTTTCAAACAAGATTAGTGGGGGAGAAATACTAGTGTAACTCCTAAATAAAATACAAGCAGCACTTTATAGAGTTTTTTTTATCATTTTGATTATTAAAGGGCTAGTGCTCCTTGAGTTTTTGGGGAAGTATTATGATTGAAATATTATTTTACATTACCTGAATAATTGGTAATGAAAAGTAAAGGCTAATTTTCCAACAAGAGAAGAATATCGAGGACGATGTTATCCTTAAGGGGGGGAGTATGTAATATCCTTGATGTAAGCCACCGTAAAAAAATCTCATAGAATGAGGGTTGTTAAATAGTCAAATATTATTAATTATTATATTGATATTACATGAATACTATTCTTGTAATTCTCACTTATAATAATATTGGAAGAATTATTTTTTAATTATTTGATTTAGAAGAATTTATATTTTTCTATAGAAATAAATTATATTTCCAAGTTGTTATCTTTTATGAGTTTTAGAAATAATGAGTAATAGTTTTGGAAAAACTATGGACAAGTGATATTTTGCTAATAAGGAAAAATCAAATCTAACTTTAAAATAAAGGCATGAGAGATTTATGGAGTGCTTTTTTTATTTAGAAAAAATCAGATTTAGGGATGCTTTATGGAATGCTTTTATGATTTAGAAAAGCTATTCCATTTTCTTAATTCCATTTATTGTAAGCCTATGAGAAAAATAGAAGGGGGAATGAGAAAATGCATGGAGAATGGAGCCAAGGAAAATGAAGAAGGAATTCAAAGCATGTATCAAAAAATAAGTAACTATGTTCTTTGAAAAAAAAAATTGTTTGCATATGGGGCATGATGATATAATAATTGAATTTATTTTCCACGGAAAATTCATATGATATTTGAAATTATAGATATATTTATTAATTTAGTTATTTATTGAATATGTACTATTTTTTCAAATATGTACAGATGAAATCACTGTCGATGATGAGATGTTAGAAAATGTTGACACTCACACATATGGAGATAAAAAACCTGACCATGCTATACGATATCGTGTTAACGGCATTTTTGAAAAGTATTTATTAAATGAGCGGGTGATAGTTCAGGCTCAAATGTTGAAAGGTCTCCTATCATTAAGGAAATTAAAAGAAGCTACGACACTATTGGGTATTCGAAAATCAACCAAAGATAAAAAAATTAAGGAAGATGTGATAAAAAATATGAGTAGTTCTATAAAGTCAATTAAGAGATCTAGAAAGAAAAATGTTTCAATTGTACGTAGAGGAATACAGATGGCAATGGTTTCATCAAGTACTAAAGAGAACCGTTCGGTAACATCTATGGTACGAACACTGGGAACCTCGCGAAATTTTTTTCACAAACATCGGAAATTTTAGCTGCAAATATATGTAAATGATGAACTCACTTGTTGGAGAGCTATTTGTAGGCAACCATACAAAGATAGACATGGAGAAAATGTTAAAAAAATAATATATGAATATTGGAAGAAAAATTCGCGTGTTTCTCCAACTGCAAGGCATGTGATGCGAAGAAGAATAACACGAAATCAGTACGAAGAATAGGAAAAATATTTCTTGGAAACCACTCAGATAGAGTTATTCAACAAGTTCAAAAAAGAGAATCGTCAAATTCATGTTTCACTCAGTGCTTTTGTTCAACAAAAACCATGGTATGTAAATCTTATCACTGTACGCGACACTTGTTGTTTCCATTATCATGTGGAATTTGAGTTATATTATGACACATTCCTTCATTTCGGTAGAACATTATGGAAGGATTCACCTCCTCCTTCCACCATCCATGATTTCATATCTCAAATTCTATGTGAAAGAGAAAGCGATGAACTATTTTACAAAAAGAAATGTGTTGGTGGTAAAAAATGCGATGATTGTGGAAATTTGACTAAATTTCAAAACAAATATCGTATTGATATAAATGATCAATCATTGTCCAACATGAAACTGAAATGGAAGAGATATGAATATATATATACATCGATTCAAGATGCAAATAGTGTTAAAAGAATTGAATTACTAGAAGACGAAATTTTTCTAGTAGACTTTTTGAGAAAGTTTGAGGCAGAAACTTAAAAATACACCAAGAATTCCCATAGAGCTCGATGGCAAGACTTGCAATTCAAAAAATCTCGTGAATTTTTTCCACCGGGGACCATTTTGTCAGGGACCATTTTGTCGGTGATTGATTTTGCAGAAAACTACATTTGTTCCTAAACGAAGAAGAAATTCGAGTGAATACTATCATTCGAGCCAAGTCTCCATGCTGCGTCCATATTCTATATAGACATGCTGAACAAAATGTCGATCATATAGAAAGCATGAGTGAAAATCGACATATCATTAAAGAATATCACTTTTATATCAGTGACGATCGTACACATGATACATATTTTGTACAACATTGTTTTGGAAAAATTTATGATTCCTTGAGAAATCGTGGAATAACATTCAATGAACATTGAATATGGTCAGACGGATACGCAGGTCAATTCAAATCTGCATGATCATTCTTTTGGTTGTGTTGTCTTCATAAGAAAACATGCATTAAACATTGTTGGAATTTCTTTGAGACTGGCCATGGAAAAATAGAACATGACGGTGTAGGGGCATGCATAAAATGAGCACTTCGAAGATATCAAATGAACCCTTCTGCAAGCCGGCTTGTGGATGCGAAAGAAGTTTTTCAATGATGCATCGCTGCTCTAAGCCATGAGACTAACCCATCAAGGGAAGTGTGAAGGTACATTCAATTTAATTTTTATTGGAAATCTAATTTTATCATGCAATGATTATCTTTGATTGTACATTTTGATATCATATTTACATTCTTCTTTGAATTTTCCATATAAAGTTTTTTTTGGCATATTGGAATCGAAGACGTAGATAGATCAATTGGAAGTGATGTTGAAACAATAAAATGGACTAAAAAATTGCATTCAATTCAAACAAAGTCATCCAGAAATGTGTTTGCATTGGATAAAAGAAATATCTTGTTTCTGTGATGTTTGTATAGACAACACAAAATCCAATGACGTTTGTGAAAACAAAATGTATTTGAATGCTTGGAAACATACTGAGCTAAATACAAACAACAAAATGTCTGTTGCAATGTTTGAAGAAATGAAATCAGAGGAAACTACAATATCATCCGATGGTGATCGAGTTTTTGATCTTGTTAGAGAAGGTAACATTTGAAATACTTTCAAATGATAGAGATCTAGAAATAAATTTAAATACATAAGTTTGTTAAGTTTGTTTTATTATGCAGAAGATGTTTTTGCTGTAATTGCACCTATTGACAATAATGAAAATGTGAAGTATTATTTGATGCGTTGCACTGAACGAAAAATGAAATTATTACAAAACTATAATGATCACGAATTTCAATATGACAGAGGATCTATTATACTGAAAGGTTATTTTTTCAGAAAAACTAATCAAAGTGGAGACTTTGTTTACTTTGAAGACTATGAACCTGATTCCATAAGTTGTCAATATAGTCACTTGGTGTGTGCAACACGCATAAAGTTGATAGAAGTTCAATCAAAGAAAAAATCGAAAATTAAGAGATGGAAAATGTCAAAATCCGATCATGAACGGATTATTGAAGATGGAATTCCATTAGAAGTTTTTTTATTGAATTTTCCAACAATTTATTCTCTTTGGATTAAATATGTTTTAGAACTTCCATTACTCAGCTAAAAATTGAGCTGCTTATGTTATTTGTGCAAGTGTTTGCACATGTACAAATTGTTTTGGTACATGCACGTGCTCTAGTATCAACTGAAAGTAGCTTTTCTATACATGTGCATTGATGAAAAATGTTACATGTATTGGATATATATATATATATATATATATATATATATATATATATATGTTCTAGAATGAAATTAATTGTTCAAGTAGTTTTACTATGTGCATTGATGAAAAATGTTACTTGTATTGGATAGATATGTTCTAGAATGCAATTAATTGTTCCAGGTAGTTTTTCTATGTGCATTGATGAAAAACTAGTTGGATTTTCTGGTAAAAAGTATCCGCAACGTAAATAAATCATCCGTAGTATAGTTTTGTACGAAGATTCCTTTCAGACAAGAGACTCGGAGCACTTCTTCGACTTTTGGTGGGATTTGACCCACATCTCTATTCCTGATTGAAAATCTAGTACAGAATTTGTTTTTCCAATGGTCGGATATGTTCAATGTGCATCGATGAAAAATGTTACTTACATATTGGATATATATGTTCTAGAATGCAATTAATTGTTCCAAGTAGTTTTTCTATGTGCATTGATGAAAAACTAGTTGGATTTTCTGGTAAAAAGTTTCCACAATGTAAATAAATCATACGCAGTATAGTTTTGTACGAAGATTCCTTTCAGACAAGAGACTCGGAGAACTTCTCTGACTTTTGGTGGGATCCGACCCACATTTCTATTCCTGATTGAAAATCTAGTACCAAATTTGTTTGTCCAATGGTCGGATATGTTCAATGTGCATCGATGAAAAATGTTACTTACATATTGGATATATATACATTCTAGAATGAAATTAATTGTTCAAGTAGTTTTACTATGTGCATTGATGAAAAATGATTTAAATGTACTCAATATATATGTTTTAGAATGCAATTTTAACTATTTAAAGTAGTTTTTCTATGTGCATTGATGAAAAATCGTATTGAATATATACAAGAACTTAATGTGCCCAATTTTTCTTGTGAGATTTTCTAGTAAAAAGTATCCATGCAATTGAAATAAATCATCCACAGTATAGTTTTGTACGAATATTCCTTTCAGACAAGAGACTCGGAGAACTTCTCTGACTTTTGGTGGGATTTGACCTACATCTCTATTCCTGATTGAAAATCTAGTACAAAATTTGTCTGTCCAATGGTCGGATATATGTTCTATGTTCTAGAATGCAATTAACTGAATGTCATCAATTTACCAAATTATAAATCAACAAGGCTACCTATTTCAGTGCATTAACGACATTGACCCAAATTCAACAAACATATATATGTACTAGACTTATATTTCCAATCAAAATTAAAGGGATAATGTGTACATATATCTACTTCTTTAAACTCTTTTTTCAATTAGAGCTCAATTGATACATGGTTAGTTGCATTGAAAAGCTATGTTCTTCCTATTGGAAATTTTTTCATTCAAACAAGACTACATGTAGAGATCAAAAGCAATCTTAAAATTCCAAATGTACTTCAACCATCCAAAAGGGATTTGTGCAACATTACTTGACATGCCATGCCAATTATAGTGAAAAACTATCCAATAGAAACATTTAACATTATATACCACATGTGCCAAATGTAGATTGAAACCATCCAAAACTTTAAAATTTTAAAAACTTTTGATAATATATCGTGCAACATTAAAACATTAAACATTTAAAACATTAAATATCACATGCGAAATGTAGATTGAAACCATTCAAAACTTGAGTTTTAAAAACTTTTTGATTATATATATCGTGCAACGTTACTTTACATGCCATGCCAATTATAGTTCAACTAGATCCAATAGAAACATTTAACATTATATACCACATGTGCCAAATGTAGATTGAAACCATCCAAAACTTAATTTTTAAAAACCTTTTGATTATATATCGTGCAACATTAAAACATTAAACATTTAAAACATTAAATATCACATGCGAAATGTAGATTGAAACCATCCAAAACTTTTAACTTTTAATTTAACAAAAAATTATAGATCACAACATTACTTCACATGCCAAATGTACTCCAAGCATCCAAAACTTAAATTTTAAAAACAAAACAAATTATAACACATGTCATTACATAACATTCCAAATGTAGTTCATATGAAAACATTAATTTATAGATGACAACATTACTTCACATTCACATGCCAAAAGTACTAAAACCATCCAAAAATTAACTTTTTGAAACAAAACAAATTATATTGACAATATAATAAAATATGTCCAAAAATTGTAGATCTCACAGGTATCAAACTGTATCAAGTATAACAAATTTAAAACATTAAATATCACATGTGAAATGTAGATTGAAACCATTCAAAACTTGAGTTTTACAAACTTCTTGATTATATATATCATGCAACGTTACTTCACATGCCATGCCAATTATAGTTCAACTAGATCCAATAGAAACATTTAACATTATATACCACATGTGCCAAATGTAGATTGAAACCATCCAAAACTTAAGTTTTAAAAACCTTTTGATTATATATCGTGCAACATTAAAACATTAAACATTTAAAACATTAAATATCACATGCGAAATGTATATTGAAACCAGCCAAAACTTTTAACTTTTAATTTAACAAAAAATTATAGATCACAACATTACTTCACATGCCAAATGTACTCCAAGCATCCAAAACTTAAATTTTAAAAACAAAACAAATTATAACACATGTCATTACATAACATTCCAAATGTAGTTCATATGAAAACATTAATTTATAGATGACAACATTACTTCACATTCACATGCCAAAAGTACTAAAACCATCCAAAAATTAACTTTTTGAAACAAAACAAATTATATTGACAATATAATAAAATATGTCCAAAAATTGTAGATCTCACAGGTATCAAACTGTATCAAGTATAACAAATTTTAAGACCATCTAAATCTTGAAATCAAATCTACAAATCATGTCCATCAAATAGAGACAGATCTAGCATCTTTCCTATCATGGTCTCAATCTGAGAAACTATCATGTGAAGCATCATGAGAAACCTACATACACAATGCACATGTACTTGAACATTAAAATTTGATGTTTTAAAAATGAGTGAGAATATATATATCTAGAACTTCATGTAAAAAACAAAATATAACAAAAAATCATGCAATACCTCATGAGGTTCCCTCTCCATTTGATGAACAAGTTCTGCCCCCATAGGAACATCTGCAGCGGTAAACTGTACAATATACATGTACAGTTAAATATATATATATATATATATATTAAAAACTTTCAAATGAAAATGCACGTGTACATATATAAACTTATTTTCAATAATATTAAAAAAAGGAACTAAAGACAACTTGTTCAAATGCTGTGGATGTTCCTATCTCCGTCGCTAGAGTCCCCGGATTAAATAAATCTTCTATAGGAACCTAAATTCAAAAAATTTTAAATAACTCAAAATATAGATCTCTCTCTCTCTCTCTCTCTATATATATATATATATCTCAATTTTTAATGGAACTTTTTGAGGTAGAATATATATATATATATATATATATATATATATTAAACATAAATTTTAAACTTGTGAAAAATTGTCCATACTTGTGGCTCATCTCCCAAGGAAGTAGAAGGTACATCTCCCAAGGAAGAAGAAGGTACCACCATCCCAAAAACATCGGACGGAATCGGTATCTGTTAAAACATTTTATCAAATTATATATACATACATGTACATGTGTGCACAATTATTTATTTTTAAATCACTTAAAAACACTAACATTTGCCAACATATCTTGATGGTCAGACCCATCTGCATTGTTTGAACCAGAGGTCCCGAACATGATATTAACATTTTCGTCATGCATCATGTGTGAGAACTGCAAATGGTGTTTTAACATATAATCATACATTTTTGTTAGATTAATGTACATACAAATAAATGTATACATGTACATACACATGTATTTATTACAAATTGTACACATGTATATGTATGTTAAACTAATTTCAAACCCAAAGGTCATTAACACATACTGTTCCAGTGCCCTCTTCCTCATGAAGAATTAGGTCTTGCAAACCATTGCGAAAATTTTTTGCATATATTCGGAGATCTTCAACATTCATGTTGTCAATCTCTTCATCTGTACAATACACAAAATTGGTACGTGCATTTTCACGTGCTCTTTGTTGATTTAAACAAACATTGACTCCACCCAATCAGCTGTAAACATTGTTGATCATAACATCCCTTGCTTCTCGACTTATTTGAGAAGTCACATCCATCTCTGACCGCAGATTTTCGACCCGAAAAGGTCGACTCACCAATGGCCACTCAGGGCAAGGCAACCCCACATCTTGCTTAGTGCCCTTACGGTTATATAATTGACCTTTCCCCGGGCCAAAAAATTCTAACGAAAGGTCATTGTAGTTGGGTTTCATACCCAAAAAAAATTCTGCGTAAAACATTTGTGCAAAATAAACAGGAACCTCGTCGTTCCATGGGAGCCTTCCATAGGCCGCAAGGTGCCTATCATACAAATAGCGAGCTATATTTGGGTGCTTGAAATATTTCGTCTTCAACATTTTTATTTTTAGCCCTTCCTTGAAATTAACATTGACTTGGCCACATATTTTGTAACTTTTTGTTTTACATCCTCCCATTTATCTGGACCCATCACTGTTTCCTTTCTCTTTCTCATCACTTCTACAAATGTATCAGTCGTTGGCCCAAGATTTTTGTACACGTTTACAATTTCGCCCAATGAATGTGTAACTATTTCAAGGCTTTGTCGACTCTCAGCAAGTAGAGACAAAGCCACGAGATCTCTCTGCAATTTTGCATGAATTTTTTCACACCTTTGTAAGGTGCATTGCGCCATATTTGTTTCCCATGGTATATCAGTAATGTCGGTCGGATAAGTTGTGCTGGGTAGACAACCTTCTTCTTGAATGTAGCGGTCTGCCCTGCGTCTATTTTGACCACTAGTTGGAACATTTTCGGCCTCTGCATCAATATATATAAAATTTCATATATTAGAAAAAACACATGTAAAAAAAGTTGTACAAATTTAATGAAAAAAATATTGAAATTGATGGCAACCTTGACGTTGTTGGTTAGCATCTTCTCCAACATGACCCTGCTGAGAACCAAACCCAAAATGACCCTGCTGAGAACCAGCAGCCGTTGATTGGCCTTCGGAGGAATAAATATCACCCCCTTCACGCAACCTGCTACCACTCATTGATGGCCCTCTAAGTGGATTTGAACCACCCCTCTAAGTGGATTTGAACCACCACCAACCTCTCAAGACGAAAGAGAAGCTTCATAACAAAATACAAATTTATAATCAATTGAAAAATACATTCATGTATACATATAAATACATATACATATTCATTGATTAAATTGCGTGAACCATACCACGACTGGGTGAACCATGGGCATGCTCCATGGATGTAGTAGAAACCCTTCTCCTCTTACCTCCTAAAAATTCAAAAATGAAACTTATTAACAACTAATTTAACTCACAAAGTTAATGAAAAATAAATTCCATTTGTACACACATGTATGGAGATTTAAGATTGTATTTAAATACCGTGAACATCCCCTGATCCCTGAACCCCCATATGGGATTCGGTTGATCTTCGTCGTTCATCCTCCATGATATATATATCTATTGGTGGACATTTACACCAAATAGATTTCAGAAAATCAATTTGTAATTTAGTGTACACAAATTATGTAGAACACAACTTTCAAAGCAATAATTGATGTGTCAAACTCAATGTAAGAAAAAAAGAAATTATAAAAATGATAAGTTCACCAAATTGCGCTTTACAAGGTGGGAGCACACTTGGTATAAAATTGAAAAAAACACATGGTCATTAAAAAAGAAGCGTGAAACTCCATTTAAACAAAAATTTCTTGAAGTCCCCACATTTCAATTTTATAAAAACGTGAAGTTCACTTGTTGAAAATGTGAAGTTCGCCAAGTTGCGCTTTACATGGTGTGGTGGGAGCACACTTGGTATATAATTGAAAAAAACACATGGTGATTAAAAAAGACGCATTTATAAGTACACAACACAAACATATCCAAGATATGTTATAATGTCCATCAATAAATTTTGAAGGGGAGCGTCTCAACACTAATTCATCTTTGAGAGATGAATCTTGAATTTTTGAAGAAGAGCATCTCAAAACCAATTCATCTTTGAGAGATGAATCTTGCATTGGCACTGCTCTGAATAATTCTAATTCATCTTTGATAGATGAATCATGAATTGGCATTTCCCCACACAATAGATCAGCAAACATCTTATTCACATTTGTACAATGCCTTATACTAAAAAATTGAAATTGGCTAACAATATTGTTTTCTATTCCATGTAGTTCTTTTAGCCTCTCCTTTTTAACTTGGCACACGCCATTCATCTAGTTGCACACAACTTCAAAATTGGTGAAAACTAAAATTCCATTTGATCCATACTTCATCGATGTTCCCAAGCCTTCTATCAATCCAATATAATATGCCTCATTGTTTTTTGTTCTTCTCAGTATATTCATTTTCCTTTGGACGAATTTGCTAGTCACAATATTGGAAAGCACATATGTAATCACTACTTTCCCTGGATTGGGATAGCAAGAAAATTTTATGCATAATTTCCATTTTTCAACCATATTTAATGGTTTTCTTATCCCTGAAAAAAAACAAATTCAATAAAAATATATATATTAAATCGACATTTATTGCAAATGCATGAGAAAAATGACATGTGCATTGTCTATCTTAAATTTTGACTTAAAAAATTTATGGTAGAGTTCACATCTAAAATTAATGGGAGGAAGCCTTTAGTTTGTGGGAAAAATGAGACATGTACACAGTTACCTTAAAGTGGTTTTGTTTTATGGATATTAGAGGAAGCCTTTAGTTTGTGGGAGAAATGACACATGTACATAGTTTACCTTAAAGTTGTTGTGTTTTATGGATATTAAAATGAAGAAATTCTATTTAGATCCATTCCAAAGATTGACTGTAGGGGCATTTACTAGATATGTCACCTTTCATAAAAGATGAGATCCAATGGCTAACTGGCCCTTTATAGACTCTGCCTATAGAACTTGTAGAAGTAAACACTAGAGGCATTAACAATATCAAAGAAAGTTTTCATGCTCAGACATGGGAATGTGTCTCTTTCCCTACGCAGAAAAATAGTTCAAGGTAGTTAATCTTCATAGACACATGTCATCAAGCAGGTCAATGTGATCATCCCCAACTTACTTTTCATGAAATTAGACTTGAAATCCTCTACAACCTGGTGGATGGAGTTGAATTGGAACTAGGTCAAGGCCTTTACAAAATACATGCTAGTGAATAACACTTACTAGGTTATGCCAATAAATAAAGTGGGAGAAATGTTTTCTCCTCGAGGTTATCCAATTCGGTGTGTAATACCAACTTCACCCATTTCCTAACAGGTTTCTCTCTTAGGTTACAAAGTGTCTTAGGCCATTAACTTCCATAGACCTCAATAGATTATTAGAGCTGGAATTCTATTTCTTGTGTGTAAGAGAAGAAACAATTCTTGTTTAGATTTTAACAATGGCTAAGATGGTAAAATTTTTATTTGGGAAAACAAATAAACTACATATGCAAGACTTAAATATTTAGATGCAATTTTTTTTTCAAATGCAAAAGTTAGTAGGATGTGCAATATCTATGCCAATTGCAAGAATATTTAGGGGATCTCTTTGCACTATGAGCAGGAAACAATTTATTGGTTCTCAGACTCCCTCTGCTTTCTCTATGGAATCACAAAATTCTAGTAGAAGGCCAAGTCATGAATCTAATTTTGTTGATTGCTAAAGGAGAGAATTGTTTGGAAATCTATGAACACTGCTTTTGTGCCTTTATGGAAAGAATTTTGGTTTTCCCCCTCTTATTTCAAGAAGATTTCAAGAAATGTTGCTTCTAAAATTTATGTCCATGTGTCAATTTTGATAAGCTTTATGTTGTTGGGCAACTTTTTATAGATACAAGGGATTTTCACATGACTTTTTTCAATCGTTGAGACTTATTAGCTGGGAACCATTTTGTGTGACATTACTAACATGTAATATATTTTATTGATAGTTAAAGGAAGAATTTTATATTGAAAATGAATTAGAAAAAAAACTTTCAACATTGAAACTAGGATTCATCATGTTCAAACGTTCTTCCATAGAACATCCATCGCATTATAACTATAGAAATGAATAAGAAAAAAGCTATGGTAGGACATGATGTCATGATCCTCATGATGATTGAACACTAAAATTGATGCACACTAACTACCCATTACTAACAATATTCATGATGTTAAGCACAAAATGTGTAGTATTATGACAGATGTCATCTATTATCTGGGTAGCAACTAAATGGCACAAATTATTACCTATCTTGTGGAATTTTATTTTGATCTTATTCAAAACCTTATTAGTTTTAAATTTTTCAATTTCCCGTGGATTCCTTGAAGTTAAAAAACTGGTTTTTATAACAAACATATCCAATCATTGTGCACAAGTAATTCACCTTGTTGACCACTATCTCAGAACATTCATTCATAAAGGGGTATTAAAATTATGAAAAATAGAGTCAATATATTTCATTTATATTGGGGGTTCTAGAAAAGGTATGTAGTAAGAATAGGGGACACCTATTAGGGTTTTTATTATTGGAAAGATGTATTGGGAATGGGGTTCAATAGAAGTCTTTTGGAAAAATGTTTGGTGTGGATATGAGACTGTATTGATTTCCTATGGGATAATATTACCAATTTGAATTCCATCTAAATCTGCAAGCATCTATTTACAATGGTAAATGAGGGTGAACCCTCTCAAAATTATGCGATTTAGTGGAACATTTCATCCATGAACCTACTCAATTGCATCTAGAGGTGCATGAAACTACTAAATCACAATTTTTATTTTGGCTCTAAAAATAGTGACCCAAAATACTAATAAGACTTGTGTTGCAATTCTATCATTGAAGGAAACACCCAAAATTCAAGCACTACATTAGAAGTGGGAGGTTGCAAATGTGTCCATAAAACAACTTAGTGCAGTACACAAGTTCATGACAAACATAGCAGGATGGTGCAACTGTGGCCAATCAAATGGTTCTTGATGATATATTTTCTTTTTTTTCATTGATACAATTGTCATTAATACACATTTACATTTTTATTCTTATAATATTAACTACCAATGTATGCTTTTGTGGCATTATATATTGGATCATATAATATTTCAAATCCTTGGTCAGAAAAGGGAGTCTGACCATATTTATTCTCTCCATATTATGGGTTGTTCAACCAATTTTTTCTCCTACCATCTCCCTCGAATTTAATTCTATCATACTAATAACCTCTCTCACTCCCCAAATTATTTTCATCAAACATGCCCCATTGAGGATCTGTAGCAATGTTTGCACCATACTTAGAATTGTCATTGCTGCTAATTGAAATTGGAGAGTCATGTATACTAGATTGCTTGATTTTGGTGGCTCTTACTTGGACAATATCCTGAGATGAGTTTGACATCATGGTCATATTAGGCTGGAAGCTACTTGGTGTAATTTTCCTTAAATCTTGAAAAAAACAGAGCAAAAATGTCATTTTCGATCATTTTTTATTAATTTTTTTGCATACAGCAGATGTTATCACAATTGCAACACAATCATGTTCCATGAGCATGAATTATGAATGTTGCAAGCCAAATTTCAAGGAAAATTGCATTCATTTTAGGCAAAATAAGGCTATGATATTAAGGTCCATGCTAGAAAAAATTATGCAAATAAGGTTGTTGAGTCAATACTTACCATGTGTTTCAAAGCCATAACGAAGGTTGCCTTTGAGAGTGTGCTCCCAAAGCCCTGTCTTGAGATGAAATTCAATTCAATGTCTCTTAGAGTTGCAAGGTGGAATTGATAGAACTATTTGATTTCTTTACCATACTTTGAGATAGATATCTACTTTCATCTATACCTTTCTCTACCATATTATTTCCAAGTGAAATGGGAATTTTCACATTTTGAATGCCATTACCATGTAGTTTGGTAGTCTGCTAGCTAGACCTATCACAAGTTAGGTTGTCATACCAAAATATTTCTCTTGCTCAACTCAGTGACCATGACTCTCTTCTCACACTGCTTACCATAGGATCTTCAATTGTACGTCACGCAAATTTGGGGGTTCTAGGTCTACACCTATTAGGTAAAGTTGTATTTTATGGCATTGTTGTCCTTAAATTTGGAGGTCTTCCACCTGAAAAAGTAGGCATTAAATATGGATGAAAAGGATTTGTTTTAAATTTGATAGAATTTCCTTGTGGAATTACTGAATTTCTCGACGACATGATGCTAGCTTTGCTCAAAGAAGAAGGTTTTGGAGGAGGAATTGAATTCTTTTGACTTATTTTTGGCATTGAAATTTGAAATAGTAGTTTTGATGACTCCATTGATGACCTTGGTGAGGAATTTGATGCACACAATATTGACTTTGAAGATGGTTTAGAAGACGTTGAAGAAGTTGTAGATTTTGGTGTTGTCACTGAATATTTCTTTGTTGTTGGACTTGATCAAGACACAATTTAACTTTACGAGCAGATTGAAGACCTTGAAGAAGTTTTAGATTTTTTTGTTCTCACTGAAGGTTTTTGTCTGGTTTTGTTTCTTAAACCATCATTTCCATAGGACATTTTTGGTGAATATACTCTTGACCTTGATGAGAAGATATGATACCTTGAAGAGGCTACATCTTTTGGTGACGTCACTAATTTTTTCTCTGTTATTGTGTTTGTTAAACTTTTTTATCCCAAAGGAGGGTGTTATCCAATGAGAATTTGAAACCACCCTCACATTTGTCAATGAAGGTTCTATCTGAATGTTAGGGAGCTACACATTATAGAAATTCAATATGATGTGCCAAAAACTTTACAGACATCGCACAAACAGAAACCACCTATTATATGTCAATTAAATATACATGGAACTAGTAAGCAATATGGTAAAATATAGAATTACGAATCCCTTCAATTAGTAAAAAAAAAAATATGAAGAAAGCACCCAGAGGACTAGAAATAACAATATAGTAGAGAAAAAGAATAGTATCTCAACAGCTATAATTGCAAGTCATAAATTAATATCATATATTACAATTTCAGCACTAAAAGCAAACTCAAAATAACATAAAAGCAGAGACAACATTGTTTTACACAAGTAAACATTGTTAATGGAAATATGCAACATGGATTGGCATAATCATGCCTTTATCAGTGAAATTTCATCAGACCATTGAACAATTGTGCGCTAACAATATTTAAATAAGTTAAAGGAAAAAATTGACCTATATTGTATAGTTTATGGGACAGAAATCAATATGTAGAAATATTCACTTAGTTTTTATAATTGGGTAGAGGAATGACTTAAAATGACCTTGTATGTCTTCTCGTTTTAGAGCTCAAATTTTTAGGAAGGATTTAAGTATCCACATTTCAAGAATCACTCGAAGAGGTTGATAAAGAATATAGGTAAACAAAAAACTAACCAATGGTGTAATAAATGGATTTCTTGGGAGGTAGATTGGCATATGGACTTTTGGTAGCCAGAAATTTTCCAAATAAGTGAATGTATTTGAAAACTGAACCTCTAGTTTATTTTGGTTTAGACAAGGTCTAGAATTTGAAAAGTGAATTCCCTCTTTCTTCCTCTTACATGTCCAATGATCGGAATCTGGATTGCGGGAAATTTTTTTCCAAAAAATAAAAGTTCTCATAATCACACCAAACTAGAACAACTGGATCTAGTCCTTTGCTAGGAATCCGATGCAATTCGTTTCACTCAAAATGGAGACTGTACGAGGAAGTTAGAGCCCACTGATTTTCATGTCAAACAAGTAAATTTTCAAAAAAAATGGTCAAACATGGTCAAAGGTCAAAAATTTGGGTTTTCCTCCATTTTTCCCAATGTCATGGTGACAAGTGTCACTACAGGATTCTTCAGAGAGTTTTGAAGGTGGAATATTTTTTAATGGTTGTCTCCTAAGGTCAAATTCAATTTTTTTTAATGGGTGGCACAACCCAACCAAAGGCTGACACGTGGTGGAGCCAAGGTTTTCCCCATGCCCCCTCTAGTGGACCAAGGTCAAGGATGAATTGCACTATTCAGGTCGAATTCATATTATATGGTAGGTTGATTTATTATTATTATTATCAATGGTTTGAAATTTGTATTATGGTGGCGCATTATCAATATCCAAGGTTGAATTTGTTACGTTTCCAAAGTACGAAGGGTTATATTATAACCAAATTCTGAATTATTACCAAAATGCTATCTCAACTGACTGTAAAAGATGAGGAGAAAAAAAAATATGTGAGTGAAAATACAAAAAATAAATCAAACCTATTGTGATCTGAATTTCTCAATCACAAGGAGATGTTGCTTCATGAGTCCTGTGTTAGCACCCTATAATTAGCAATATTGGCAAAAGTCCAACTGCAGGGAGAACATTATTTCAACCACTTTGGGATTCTAGGATCTAGCCCTCCTGAATCCGGAGAGGGATCTCTCCAATAAGTGCAAAGATGGATTTGTCTTAGAAGTTTTGGGTAATGATATTACGCTAGTTATGAAGGCCAAGGGTTTGTTTTGTTTTTTGATGGTTGAGCATGATTACTGTTTGAGGAGGAAAGTTGTAAGTGCAAAGAGTTTCAAAGGTGAGAAGTTGCAAGCAATCAGAACAAGCTTTGGCCAGAAAGGTAGATAATTGCAGGTTTTAGTCCATTAGGCTATAGATTCATAATAGGGTTTAATTGAAACAGCAAGGGGAAAGAGTGGTCCATGGGGCAAGTCATCTATGTCTAAGGATCTCTTTAAAGTTTGATTTATGGAATGATTTGATACAAAAAGAAGGGGAATTAAACAAATGAAGAACAAAGAGTAGCCTAGGATCTGGTAAGTAATTTGAAACTAGCCAGACTTTGAAAAATACTTAAGAAAGACATAAAAGTAATCTAGGATCTGGTAAGTACTTTGAAACTAGCGAGCCTTTGATCCACTTTCAATAGAAAAAAAAATAAAAACAGAGGGAAACTTGACAGCAACTGTTGGAGTAGAAACTAGCGGGTCGGTCTCACCACAAATCCTCTCCTAGTTCTTCTTTACTTGGTTACTTTCAAGAAAAACACAAAGATAACACAGAATGACCTAAGATCTGATAAGTACTTTGAAACTAGCCATCTTTTAACACATTCCAAGGGAAACTTTCAAACAGTCTTTTGGGATAAAACTAGGACCAGGGCACACCATGTCTTCCTTAGTTCATCTCTACTTAACATATACTAAAAATAACATTTAAAAATAACAATTTGGCTAAACAGGAGGACGAGGGAACGCCAGCGTTCCTACTGCTTGAAATGAATTAAATCATTCCTAAATAACACAAATTGGAAGAAAACATTTAGATAAATATTTTCAGTCAGAGAAGGGTATTGATATACAGTAGGTCTTAAATCTATGCATGCTGTTCTTTATAAGAGAAGATGAACACAGTGAAAACAGAAAAAAAATAACAAGTTACAATGAGAAAAACATCACCGTCGACATAGACCAGGATCCCATAAATCAGCTTGTATTGATGCTCCAAACCAGTTACAGCTTTAAGTCCAATGATTTAGTTTAGCAATCATCTACACTTCCCAGACTAACTTATCTATCACAAGCAGAGCTCTAAGAGCCAGTGAAAACTATTTACAGGTAGAAGTATCAAGCTCAATTACATTTCAAAGTTCAGCAACCAACTCAACCAACCCCTCTCTCATCTTCTCCAATAGTATTTATAGAATAATGAGGAGGTGAGATTTGATAAAAGATCTCCAATGATAATTAATACAGTCTCAATGGATTCTCGGCCTTTAGCGGGCTCGATGAAGAAGCTTACATAGGTGTCCTCTGTATTAAATAATTTACATTAAGATTTAAGCTCGGTGGGAGCTCTTTTTGACTTTTGAGGCTCTGTGTTGTGTTAAAGTAACTCTGCTGATATTTCATCAGTAAGTTTATTTCCAGAAGTGACTCTCTCGCTGCGTTGAGGAAAATATCTGATCTTGATTAATAACTTCGACCTCTGTTTGAGAGCTTTGAGGCACAGGTGGCACTGTGGTAGCTGGGAGGAATCAATTTTCCTCAAATGTGGTGGTGGAGGCTTTCCTGTTGATAAAACACTTATTATTCTCTTTAAATTATGTTTTAGTTGGGAGGATTAGGCTTTGGATAATCAATCTTAGCCATAATCCCCCACAAATCTGTCTTCAATCTTCCATTCTGGTGCATTTCTATCTTCAACCCTGATACTCTTTGATTTGTGCTTGATTCACTGTGTTAGTTGGTGTGCAGGGCTGCACAGGGATCGAATGGAATCAATGCCTCATGAATCATGGATGAAACGTGGAGTTGAATCCTGTGAATGAATCCCTTTGATGAATCGAGGGCGGGAGGATCGTCACCCTCAGCCTTTGAAATTTTCTTCAGTATAGCGGAAAAACCATTAAAACCCTGCGAAATATGAACAACATTATAAAATCCTACATATATATAGGTTTGCTGCTTCGGAAGGCACGTGGAGAGAGCATGGCTGTTGGATGGCATCATCCAATAGTCGAGATTGATTAGAGGAGGTCAAAAGAGAGCGGAGAAGGAAATTAAATCAGAACCATCAATCGCGCAGAGATCGACGGTTGGGAGCGAGGGTGAATAGTCAAAACAACAGAGTCATTTTATTTGGACAAACAGAGAAAATGGGCTAAAACCTTTGTTTTGGAAAAAATTGGCGGAAAAATGAGTTTAGGGATCGGGACACACATGGGCTGTTGGATGACATCGGCCCACGCGATCAACGGTGGAGATCGGGTACCGACAAACCTTATAAAACAAGCCCGGATCTTAAAAAAGGTTAATAAAATAATGTTGTATAAAGTCCCTCGGGTGTGGAGTTGTTGACTGTGCGGGAAACAATAAATATCTGTCCCAATTAAAATCTGCCGCGTGGATGCTGATGTGGTGCCAGGGACCACCGGCTCTTGTGGGACCGTTGACTACCGCTGTGGACTTGGGGACCGGGGCGATGGAGTGTGGGCCATCGATCTGCAGATCATATGGACGACAGAGATGTTTTAAATAGCCACGTCGTACCACGTTTATCTCACGGGCTTCTTCAGAGCGCGATCACCGTCCGATGAGCTGGCCTCATATCGGACGGCGCATGCCAATATCGCGTCGGGCCCATATCCGACCTTTAATGTGCGATGAGGGTGGTATTTAAAAATGGCTTGAGGCCACGTGTCGGCCAATGGCACTGATCGCTGCCAAACAGAAAAAACCACCTCCCTCTCAAAAATGGTGCGATGAATTCTGCCTCATTTTCTTTTAATATAACAACAAAAACATTTAAAACCCAAAATTTAATATAAACAAAGGCTTGTTGCCGAGAGGGTTTTATATTCGCGATTTGGCTTCACGCTCGTCTACGGGGCCATGGATGTATGGAAGATAATATGAGTGGGGGTTTTATGCATAGGGCTAATCGGCATCAGAGATTTTGATAAGGGGGGAGAGTTGCGCGCTGCATTTCCTCTGATGCGATAAGCACCCAAATGGCTTAGCGCCTGGTTGCAGCACCAAGGCATGTTTAGTGGAAATGGTTAAGGACTTAGCCCAAGGGGGCTTAAACGTTTACACAGAAATATGTATTTTTATGCAATTTTCAATGTTTTTCCAATGGTTTTGAGGGTTTCGATAAGGCAAAGAAGGAGTCTTAAACCTTATCAAAGGGGGTTTCTATGGGAGAGAGTGGAGAATATAAAAAATGAGGGATTTTATGGGGAATAAAAGGATAAAAATGAGGTTAGTTTTGGAAGTGAAAGGAAGGGGAAAATGGTGTTTGCAGCAATATTCTCTCTTGGGAGTCAGCAGGATTTCTGAGTGTAAAATGGGCACAACAATGAAGATTTGGACAGAGGCATGAGGCCTTCAAGAGTCTTCAAGAGGTAACACTTTTTAGCAGTAAAATTTGTTCCTTGAAGACTCCAAAAAATTATTTAGCCACCTTTTGGTATAAAAATTTTTATAGGTAACTGACAGTGGCTCCACTTGGGGATGGCGCCTTCTTGAAGGCATCAAGAACTTCAGACTTGCATTCTCTGGGAGGCTGATCAGTTGCCTCATCCATTGGGATGCCTTTCTTTCCTTGTATGATATTGTTTTTCTCTGAAAACATATTAGCAGCCATAAAAACAATGGATCTTTCATCAACAAGATTTCTACTTACCCCATCCTACAGATCTAACATTTTTCCTTCTTTAGAGTGCACTTGGATTGGAAAACTCTTTTACTACATTTTATTCTTTTGAAAGTAGGAAATCTAATCTATTTCTACTCCTTATTTCTCCATGGACTTAGATTGAACAATTGAGCCCATATGATTCTCTACCTAAACTACCATCTGTTGGGATTAAACTGTCCAACAGACTTTATTCTCTAAATTCTACAACACAAATTTAAAAAGCAATCAAGTCAGGATTGAACAGTCTAACCTGATGCTGGTCTATGGAATAAAAACAAGCCACAAATAGACATTATGTTGCACAAAATTTAAAACAAAATGGAAGGCTTGAGATTTGAAATTTCAAAGCATTTCCTTCCCCCTTTTTACAACTCTGTTTTGACTCTTGCTTGAGCCATCTTTCCTTTGCTTATCTGGTTCATATTTTGAGTTGATTAGAACCAGATTTTTACATATTTTTGACTCAGAATTTGAAACAAATTTGAGTTATTCTCTTTGGAAACTCAGGTTCAGATTTTGAGTATGTTTGAACCTTTCATTTCTACCCTAAACTATCTACTGATAAGCCAAGAGTAAACAGTTTGGAAAAAAGAATTCACTATCCTATCAGTAGAAAATTTAAAAATAATTAGTCAAGATTAAGCTATTTGACAAACTAGAAGTGTGTTCTCCAGGCGTGGAATTTGAGCTTGCACACTTTCATATTTGTTTCTCTTTTTGGTATGGGGCTATACCTTTCTTGTTTTCACAATCTGCCCTTTTTTCTTTCTTTTCTTTGTTTTTGTGTTTTTGAATTTTTTATTTTTCTTCAGAGCAGAAAACAACAACTAACTACAAGCTCGGATTTGAGATTTATTGACATTCCTATCTAACCTATTATAAACATGGAGTATTTACATATTCATATGATACAAAAGTGCCAATGCAGCCAGCTGAGTAATGTCAAGAAGAAGAAGAAACTCTGGCTTCTTTTCAGAGGTATCCATGGTATATTTTGAAGATTAATCTTCAAAACCAAGACTATCATAGGAGGTGACAACTTTTCATGTCTCTGGCTCTTGCAAAGGATCACTGATTGATAATTTGAGCCAGTTGGGATTTCCACACACTCTTCCATAGGATCAACAAAGAAAAGATGAATATTCTCTTCTTTTTGGCCCTCCATGTCTGGTAGATTGTCTGCTTTCAAGGCTTCAGCTTTGAGGAGTATATCTTCAGAAATTTGCTTGGAAGCATCATCATTCTTAACAGAAAAGGAAAACGATTCTTCTTGAGAAGATGGTATATCCTCAGTAGGACAGTCTTCTATCTGTTTCTCTCCCTCTTCTCCATCATCATCTGAACTAGAGGACTCATCATATTTGGCAGTGTTGACCTCTTGTAGCCCTCGTAAGCTCTGGTTTAGTGGAATTTACTCTATGAGGAGGTTATTATATTCTTGAGCAAGGGTATGTTCAATTGCTTCCTCCTTTTCAAGAGAAGGCTCCTTGATTTCAACCTACTCAAAAATTTCTTTGTTTCTTTCCTCCTCATCCTTTGAGCTGAAAGTCTGTTGATTCCCAATCACATGGAAACTATTACTGACGATATGAAATGAAGCAGAGCAAAGATCCAATGGATCTTTACTCACTTCTAGGCTTTCATAACCTTCTTCATTAGTATCATAAATAGTTTGTACTGGCTCATCACTTCTTTGAAGGAACTGATCTTCCTCTAATAAATCCACGAATGATGATCCTGAAAGATTAACTTCTGTTTGGGGAGCATCATCACTAGATATATCAAAGTTAGGAGAATCACAAATATAATTAATACTGCCAATCAAACATACTGGGTTATCAATAGGTCCTTCTTTATTCTGATCTACAAAATAAATTTCTAAATATGTACAACAAAGTTCTCTATGTGAATGGGCAAGAGTACTTGTTTTGCAATAAGCTTCAGAGACTGACTGTTTATTAATATTATGATCTATCTCTTCTTCTGTCAAAGGGGAAGATGTTTATATGTTCCTTTGAATAGAAGTACAATAGTTCTCTGTCTGTTGTGAAGACTGATTTTGAGGCTGGATGTCCTCTTGAGCCTCAGCTATGAGGGATGATGAATCAATGTTTGAGTTTTCAGGGATATCTTGAGGAATGTCCATTATTTCTTGTTTGTTTTCTTCCTCAAGTGATTCATATATATTCTTATAATTTTTTAATAAGATATTAAACTCATGAATGGCTATTAAAATATCTTCAGGATGCATTTCTTCCAAAGCTTCATCATTATCTATAATGTGTTTGGTGATGTTTTGTGATGGATCATAATATATTCCACCCCATGATAATGATGTAGTGTTTTCTTTATATTTCTCATAAAAAACATATTCAAGGTCCTTTAAAGAAAACAAACTACCAGATCTCAAGCATTCAAACCAGTCCCTAGCTTTACCTTCTAATGTTAACATGAACATTTTCATTAGGCAATCTTCATGCCATTCAACTTTCAACCTCCATACATGTATATGAAATTTTATGAGATTTAATAGAAGGTCATCAAACTTTTCACCTTGAAAAATAGGCAGGTTGTCATCCTAATTCACCTGGGGCATCTTATGTGGAAACCTAGGGATATGATCTCTACTCATTGGGGCATATCTTCGTTGTATCCTTGGAATCATGTTTGTAAATCAGGAAAGAGGTCACTGTGTCTGGTCAATAAGTTCAAGGTCTTCTACCAGTGGAGTCATTTGGTCTTGTGGGAGTTACAGAGTGTGGAGTCGCCAGGTGGAAGTTTTTAGCTCCTTCGAAGATAAAATGTTTTATGGTCTACCACCATGTAATTCTTGTAGAGCTGCAAGGTTTTAGGAATTGAATTAGCTCTCAAGGGTGATCTGAAAATATTTGAAAATTTAATCTTAGGATAATTCCTAAGGATACTTTCTGGGTCATCAACTATCTCAGGTGGATCAGGGTCATGATAGGCTCTAGTGTGAATATTTCTAGGAGCCACTATGCTGTGTTTTTTATACCCAAATAAAGAAGAAAAGTTCAACCAGGTATGACGGTCTTTAAAAGGTCAACTAATCTGTTTACACAAATTTTAATCCTACAGTCCTCTATCTGAGTTTGAATGACATTATAATGATAAGGGTTCTTCCCAGTGGAATCTTAAGGTCTGTTGAGGATTGTGGAGTCACCAAGTGGAAGTTTTCAGCTCTTTTTCAGAGGTAAAAGGTTTTATATTCCACTACCATGTTTATTGGATACCAATCTGAAATATTTTTTGGTTTTTCTGAGTTTCTCTGGTTGTATGGAAAACTAAAGAGTCTATAAAAGCTAGCCAAGCAACTATGAACTCAAAAAATTCCCCAGCGGAGTCACCAGAAATGTTAGCACCCTGTAATTAACAAGATTGGAAAAAGTCCAACTGCAGGGAGAACATTATTTCAACCACTTTGGGATTCTAGGATCTAGCCCTCCTGAATCCGGAGAGGGATATCTCCAATAAGTGTAAATATGGATTTGTCTTAGAAGTTTTGGGTAATGATATTAGGCTAGTTATGAAGGCCAAGGTTTTTTTTTTTTTTTTAGATGGTTGATCATGATTACTGTTTGAGGTGGAAAATTCTAAGTGCAAAGAGTTTCAGAGGTGAGAAGTTGCAAGCAATCAGAACAAGCTTTTTCCAGAAAGGTAGATAATTGCAGGTTTTAGTCCATTAGACTATGGAGTCATAATAGGGTTTAATTGAAACAGCAAGGAGCAAGAGTGGTCCATGGGGCAAGTCATCTATGTCTAAGGATCTCTTTAAAGTTTGATTTATGGAATGAAATGATACAAAAAGAAGGGGAATTAAACAGATGAAGAACAAAGAGTAGCCTAGGATCTGGTAAGTACTTTGAAACTAGCCAGCCTTTGACAAACACCTAAAAGACATGAAAGTAATCTAGGATTTGGTAAGTACTTTGAAACTAGCCAGCCTTTGATCCACTTTCAATAGAAAACAAAATAAAAACAAAGGGAAACTTGATGGAAACTGTTGGAGTAGAAACTAGTGGGTCGGGCTCACCACAAATCCTCTCCTAGTTCTGCTTTACTTGGTTACTTTCGAGACAAACACAAAGAGAACATAGAATGGCCTAAGATCTGGTAATTAATTTGAAACTAGCCAGCTTTTAACACATTCCAAGGGAAACTTTCAGACAGTCTTTTGGGATAAAACTAGGACCAGGGCACACCATATCTTCCTTAGTTCATATCTACTTAACATATACTAAAAATAACATTTAAAAATAAAAATTTAGCTAAAAAGGAGGACGAGGGAACACCAACATTCCTACTGCTTGAACTGAATTAAATCATTCCTAAATAACACAAATTAGAAGAAAAAATTTAGATAAATATTTTCAGTCAGAGAAGGGTACTGATATACAGTAGGTCCTAACTCTATGCATGTTGTTATTTATAAGAGAAGATGAAAAGAGTGAAAACAGAAATAAAATAACAAGTTACAACGAGAAAAACATCACCATCAACATAGACCAGGATCCCATAAATCAGCTTGTATTGATGCTCCAAATCAGTTACAGCTTTAAGTCCAATGATTTAGTTTAGCAATCATCTACACTTCCCAGACTAACTTATCTATCACAAGCAAAGCTCCAAGAGCCAGTGAACACTACTTACAGGTAGAAGTCTCAAGCTCAATTACATTTCAAAGTTCAACAACCAACTCAACTAACCCCTCTCTCATCTTCTCCAATAGTATTTATAGAAGAATGAGGAGGTGAGATCTGATAAAATATCTCCAAAGATAATTAATACAGTCTTACTGGCTTCTCGGCCTTTGGGGGGCTCGATGAAGAAGCTTACATAGGTGTGCTCTATATTAAATAATTTACATTAAGATTTAAGCTCGGTGGGAGCTCTTTCTGACTTTTGAGGCTCTGTGTTGTGTTAAAGTAACTCTACTGATATTTCGTCAGTAATTTTATTTGCAGAAGTAACTCTCTAGCTGCATTGAGGAAAATATCTAATCTTTATTAATAACTTCGACCTCTGTTTGAGAGCTTTGAGGCACATGTGGCACTGTGGTAACTGGGAGGAATCAATTTGCCTCAAATGTGGCAGTGGAGGCTTTCCTGTTGATAAAACACTTATGATTCTCTTTAAAATGTGTTTTAATTGGGAGGATTAGGCTTTGGATAATCAATATTAGCCATAATCCCCCACAAATCTTTCTTCAAACTTCCATTCTGGTGCGTTTCTGTCTTCGACCCTGATACTCTTTAATTTGTGCTTGATTCACTGTGTTAGTTGGTGTGCAGGGCTGCACAAAGATCGAATGGCATCAATGCCTCATGAATCATGGATGAAACATGGAGTTGAATCATGTGAATGATTCCCTTTGATGAATCGAAGGCGGGAGGATTGTCACCCTCACCCTTTGAAATTTTTTTCAGTAAAAACCATTAAAACCCTGCGAAATATGAACAAAATTATAAAATCCTGCATATATATAGGTTTGCTACTTCAAAAGGCACATGGAGAGAGCATGGCCATTGGATGGCATCATCCAACAGTCGCGATTGATTAGAGGAGGTCAGAAGAGAGCCGAGGAGGAAATTAAATCGGAACTGTCGATCACGCAGAGATCGACAGTTGGGAGTGAGGGCGAATAGTCAAAACGACAAAGTCATTTTATTTGGACAAACGGAGAAAATGGGCTAAAACCTTTGTTTCGGAAAAAAGTGGTAGAAAAATGAGTTTGGGGATTGGGACACACGTGGGCTGTCGAATGAGATCGGCCCATGCGATCAACGGTGAAGATCGGGTACCGAAAAACCTTATAAAACAAGCCCAGATCTTAAAAAAGGTTAATAAAATCATGCTGTATAAAGTCCCCCAGGTGTGGATTTGCTGACTGTGCGGGGAAACAATAAAGATCCACCCCAATTAAAATCTGCTGCGTGGATGCTGATGTGGCGCCAGGGACCACAGGTCTTGTGGTACCGTTGACTACCACTGTGGATGATGGGACCAGAGCGATGTAGTGTGGGCCGTTGATTTGCAGATCAGATCGACGGTGGAGATGTTTTAAATAACTGCGTCGTACCACGTTTATCTCACGGGCTTCTTCAGAGCGCGATCACCGTCCTATGAGCTGGCCTCAGATTGGACGGCGCACACCAATATCGCGCTGGGTCCATATCTGACCTTTAATGTGTGATGAGGGAGGTATTTCAAAATGACTTGAGGCCACATGTCGTCCGGTGGCGTTGATCACTTCCAAACAGAAAAAACCACCTCCCTCTCAAAAGCGATGCGATGAATTCCGCCTGGTTTTCTTTTAATATAACGACAAAAACATTTAAAACCCAAAATTTAATATAAACAAAGGTTTTTTGCCAGGAGTGTTTTATATTCATGATTTGGCTTGGCGCCCTTCTGCGGGGTCATGGATGTATGGAAGATAATATGACCGGGGGTTTTATGCATAGGGCTAATCAGCATCAGAGATTTCGATAAGGGGGAAGAGTTGCGCGCTGCGTTTCCTCCGATCCGATAAGCGCCCAAATGGCTTAGCGCCTGGTTACAGTACCAGGGCATGTGTAGTGGAAATGGTTAAGGACTTAGCCCAAGGGGGCTTAAACTTCTACACAAAAATATCTATTTTTATGCAATTTTCAATGTTTTTCCAATGGTTTTGAGGTTTTCGATAAGGCAAAGAAGGAGTCTTAAACCTTATCAAAGGGGGTTTCGATGGGAGAGAGGGGAGAATATGAAAAATGAGGGATTTTATGGGGAATAAAGGGATAAAAATGAGGTTAGTTTTGGAAGTGGAAGGAAGGGGAAAATGGTGTTTGCAGCAGTATTCTCTCTTGGGAGTCAGCAGGATTTCTGAGTGTAAAATGGGCAAAACAGTGAAGATTTGGACAGAGGCATGAGGCCTTCAAGAATCTTCAAGAGGTAACACTTTTTAGCAGTAAAATTTGTTCCTTGAAGACTCCAAAAAATGATTTAGCCACCTTTTGGTATAACAAATTTTATAGGTGGCTAAGAGTGGCTCCACTTGGGGATGGCGCCTTCTTGAAGGCATCAAGAACTTCAGACTTGCATTTTCTGGGAGGTTGATCAGTTGCCTCATCCATTGGAATGCCTTTCTTTCCCTGTATGATATTATTTTGCTTTGAAAACATATTAGCAGCCATAAAAACAATGGATATTTCATCAACAAGCTTTCTACCTACCCCATCCTATAGATCTAACATTTTTCCTTCTTTAGAGTGAACTTGGATTGGAAAACTCTTTTACTACATTTTATTCTTATGAAAGCAGAAAATCTAATCTATTTCTACTCCTTATTTCTCCATGGAATTAGATTGGACAGTTGAGCCCATATGATTCTCTACCTAAACTACCATCTGTTGGGATTAATCTTTCCAACAGACTTTATTCTCTAAATTCTACAACTCAAATTTAAAAAGCAATCAAGTCAGGATTGAACAGTCTAACATGATGCTGGTCTATGCCATAAAAAAAAGCCGCACATAGATATTATTTTGCACAAAATTTAAAACAAAATGGAAGGCTTGAGATCTGAAATTTCAAACCATTTCCTTCCCCCTTTTTACAGCTCTGTTTTGACACTTGCTTGAGCTGCATTTCCTTTGCTTAACTGGTTTAGATTTTGAGCTGATTAGAACTAGATTTTTACATCTTTTTGACTCAGAATTTGAAACATATTTGTGTCATTCTCTTTGGAAACTTAGGTTCAGATTTTGAGTATGTTTGAACCTTTCATTTCTACCCTAAACTATCTACTGATAAGCCAAGATTAAACAGTTTGGCAAATCAAATTGACTATCCTATTATTAGAAAATTTAAAGCTAATTAGTCAAGATTAAGCTCTTTGACTAACTAGAAGTGTGTTATCCAGGGGTGGCATTTGAGCTTGCACACTTTCAGATTTGTTTCTCTTTTAGGTATGGGGCTATACCTTTCTTGTTTTCACAATCTGCCCTCTTTTCTTTTTTTTCTTTGTTTCTGTGTTTTTGAATTTTTTATTTTTCTTCAAAGTAGAAAACAACAACTAACTACATGCTTAGATTTGAGCTTTATTGACATTCCTATCTAAGCTATTCTAAACATGGAGTATTTACATATTGATATGATACAAAAGTGCCAATGCAGCCAGCTGAGTAATGTCAAGAAGAAGAAGAAACTCTGGCTACTTGTCAGAGGTATACATAGTATATTTTGAAGATTAATCTTCAAAACCAAGACTATCATAGGAGGTGACAGCTTTTCATGTCTCTGGCTCTTGCAAAGGATCACTGCTTGATAATTTGATCCAGTTGGGATTTCCACACACTCTTCCATAGGATCAACAAAGAAAAGATGAAGATTCTCTTCTTTTTGGCCCTCCATGTCTGGTAGATTGTCTTCTTTCAAGGCTTCAACTTTGAGGAGTATATCTTCAGAAATTTTCTTAGAAGCATCATCATTCTTAACAGAAAAGGAAAAAGATTCTTCTTGAGAAGATGGTATATCCTCAGTAGGACAGTCTTCTATTTGTTTCTCTCCCTCTTCTCCATCATCATCTGAACTAGAGGACTCATCATATTTGGCAGTGTTGTCCTCTTGTAGCCCTGGTAAGCTCTGGTTTAGTGGACTTTACTCTATGAGGAGGTTATTATATTCTCAAGAAGGGGTATGTTGAATTGCTTCCTCCTTTTCAAGAGAAGGTTCCTTGATTTCAACCTGCTCAAAAATTTCTTTGTTTCTTTCCTCCTGATCCTTTGAGCTAAAAATCTGTTGATTCCCAATCACATGGAAACTATTACTGACGATCTAAAATGAAGCAGAGCAAAGATCCAATGGATCTTTACTCACTTCTAGGCTTTCATAACCTTCTTCTTTAGTATCATAAATATTTTTTACTAGCTCATCACTTCTTTGAAGAAACTGATCTTCCTCCCATAAATCCGCGAATGATGACCCTGAAAGATTAACTTCTGTTTGGGGAGAATCATCACTAGATAGATCAAAGTTAGGAGAATCACAAATATAAGTAATACTACCAATCAAAAATACTGGGTTATCAGCAGGTCCTTCTTTATTCTGATCTACAAAATAAATTTCTAAATCTGTACAACAATGTTCTCTATGTGAATGGGCAAGAGTACTTGTTTTGCAATAAGCTTTAGAGACTGACTGTTTATTAATATTCTGATCCATCTCTTCTTCTATCAAAGGGGAAGATGTTTCTATGTTCCTTTGAACAGAAGTGCAGCAGTTCTCTGTCTTTTGTGAAGACTGATTTTGAGGCTGGATGTCTTCTTGAGCCTCAACTATGAGGGATGATGAATCAATGTTTGAGTTTTCAGGGATATCTTGAGGAATGTCCATTATTTCTTGTTTGTTTTCTTTCTCAATTGATTCATCTATATTCTTATAATTTTTCAATAAGATATTAAACTCATGAACGGCTGTTAAAAGATCTTCAGGATGCATTTCTTCCAAATCTTCATCATTATCTATAATGTGTTTGGTGATGTTTTGTGATGGATCATAATATATTGCACCCCATGATAATGATGTAGTGTTTTCTTTATAGTTCTCATAAAAAAAATATTCAAGGTCCTTTAAAGAAAACAAACTACCAGATGTCAAGCATTCAAACCAGTCCCTAGCTTTACCTTCTAATGTTAACATGAACATTTTCATTAGGCAATCTTCATGCCATTCAACTTTCAACCTCCATACATGTATATGAAATTTTATGAGATGTAATAGACGGTCATCAAAATTTTCACCTTGAAAAACAGGAAGTTCGTCATCCCAATTCACCTGGGGCATCTTATGTGGAAACCTAGGTATATGATCTCTACTCATTGGGGCATATCTTCGTTGTATCCTTGGAATCATGTTTGTAAATAAGGAAAGAGTTCACTGTGTCTGGTCAATCAGTTCAAGGTCTTCTACCAGTGGAGTCATTTGGTATTGTGGGAGTTACAGAGTGTGGAGTCGCCAAGTGGAAGTTTTTAGCTCCTTTAGAGATAAAGTTTTATGGTCCACCACCATGTAATTCTTGTGGAGCTGCAATGTTTCAGGAACTGAATTAGCTCTCAAGGGTGATCTGAAAATAGTTGAAAGTTTAATCTTAGGAGACTTCCTAAGGATACTTTCTAGGTCATCAACTATCTCGGGTGGATCAGGGTCAGGATAGGCTCTAGTGTGAATCTTTCTAGGAGCCACTATGTTGTGTTTTTCAGACGCAAATAAATAAGAAAATTTCAACTAGGTATGACGGTCTTTAGAAGGTCAACTAATCTATTTACACATATTTTAATCCTACAGTCCTCTAACTGAGTTTGAATGACATTATAATGATAAGGGTTCTTCCCAGTGGAGTCTTAAGGTCTGTTGAGGATTGTGGAGTCGCCAAGTGGAATTTTTCAGCTCTTTTTCAGAGGTAAAAGGTTTTATGGTCCACTAAAATGTTTATTAGATACCAACTGTAATAATTTTTGTTTTTCTGAGTTTCTGTGGTTGTATGGAAAACTAAAGAGTCTATAAAAGCTGGCCAAGCAACTATGAACTCAAAAAATTCCCTAGCGGAGTCGCCAGAAATGTTAGCACCCTATAATTAGCAAGATTGGCAAAAGTCCAACTGCAGGGAGAACATTATTTCAACCACTTTGGGATTCTAGGATCTAGCCCTCCTGAATCCAGAGAGGGATCTCTCCAATAAGTGCAAAGATGGATTTGTCTTAGAAGTTTTGGGTAATGATATTAGGCTAGTTATGAAGGCCAAGGGTTTGTTTTTATTTTGGATGGTTGATCATGATTACTGTTTGAGGTGGAAAGTTCTAAATGCAAAGAGTTTCAAAGGTGAGAAGTTGCAAGCAATCAGAACAAGCTTTGGCCAGAAAGGTAGATAATTGCTGGTTTTAGTCCATTGGGCTATGGATTCATAATAGGGTTTAATTGAAACAGCAAGGGGAAAGAGTGGTCCATGGGGCAAGTCATATATGTCTAAGGATCTCTTTAAAGTTTTATTTATGGAATGAAATGATACAAAAAGAAGGGGAATTAAACAAATGAAGAACAAAGAGTAGCCTAGGATCTGGTAAGTACTTTGAAACTAGCCAGCCTTTGAAAAACACTTAAGAAAGACATAAAATTAATCTAGGATCTAGTAAGTACTTTGAAACTAGCCAGCCTTTGATCCACTTTCAATAGAAAACAAAATAAAAACAGAGGGAAACTTGACAGCAACTGTTGGAGTAGAAACTAGCGGGCCGGGCTCACCACAAATCCTCTCCTAGTTCTGCTTTACTTGGTTACTTTCAAGACAAACACAAAGAGAAAAAAGAATGGCCTAAGATCTGGTAAGTACTTTGAAACTAGCCATCTTTTAACACATTCCAAGGGAAACTTTTAGACAGTCTTTTGGGATAAAACTAGGACCAGGGCACACCATATCTTCCTTAGTTCATATCTACTTAACATATACTGAAAATAACATTTAAAAATAAAAATTTAGCTAAACAGGAGGACTAGGGAACACTAGCATTCCTACTGATTGAACTGAATTAAATCATTCCTAAATAACACAAATTGGAAGAAAACATTTAGATAAATATTTTCAGTCAGAGAAGGGTACTGATATACAGTAGGTCCTAACTCTATGCATGCTGTTATTTATAAGAGAAAATGAACACAGTGAAAAAAAAAACAAAATAACAAGTTACAATGAGAAAAACATCACCGTCAACATAGACCATGATCCCATAAATCAGCTTGTATTGATGCTCCAAACCAGTTACAGCTTCAAGTGCAATGCTTTAGTTTAGCAATCATCTACACTTCCCAGACTAACTTATCTATCACAAACAAAGCTCCAAGAGCCAGTGAACACTATTTACAGGTAGAAGTCTCAAGCTCAATTACATTTCAAAGTTCAGCAACCAACTCAACCAACCCCTCTCTCATCTTCTCCAATAGTATTTATAGAAGAATGAGGAGGTGAGATCTGATAAAAGATCTCCAAAGATAACTAATACAGTCTTAATGGCTTCTTGGCCTTTGGGGGGCTCGATGAAGAAGCTTACATAGGTGTCCTCTATATTAAATAATTTACATTAAGATTTAAGCTCGGTGGGAGCTCTTTTTGACTTTTGAGGCTCTGTGTTGTGTTAAAGTAACTCCGCTGATATTTCGTCAGTAAGTTTATTTGCAGAAGTAACTCTCTGGCTGCGTTGAGGAAAATATCTTATCTTGATTAATAACTTCGGCCTCTGTTTGAGAGCTTTGAGGCACAGGTGGCACTGTGGTAGCTGGGAGGAATCAATTTGCCTCAAATGTGGCGGTGGAGGCTTTCCTGTTGATAAAACAGTTATGATTCTCTTTAAACTGTGATTTAGTGGGCAGGATTAGGCTTTGGATAATCAATCTTAGCCGTAATCCCGCACAAATCTGTCATCAATCTTCCATTCTGGTGTGTTTCTATCTTCGACCCTGATACTCTTTGATTTGTGCTTGATTCACTGTGTTAGTTGGTGTGCAAGTCTACACAGGGATCGAATGGCATCAATGCCTCATGAATCATGGATGAAACGTGGAGTTGAATCCTGTGAATGATTCCCTTTGATGAATCGAAGGCGGGAGGATCATCACCCTCAGCCTTTGAAATTTTCTTCAGTATAGCGGAAAAACCATTAAAACCCTGCGAAATACGAACAACATTATAAAATCCTGCATATATATAGGTTTGCTGCTTCGAAAAGCACGTGGAGAGAGCATGGTTATTGGATGGAATCATCCAATGGTCGAGATTGATTAGAGGAGGTCAGAAGAGAGCGGAGGAGGAAATTAAATCGGAACCATCAATTGCGCAGAGATCAACGGTTGGGAGCGAGGGCGAATAGTCAAAACGACAAAGTCATTTTATTTGGACAAACGGAGAAAATGGGCTAAAACCTTTGTTTCGGAAAAAAGTGGCGGAGAAATGATTTTTGGGGTCGGGACACACATGGGCCATCGGATGAGATCGGCCCACGCGATCAACGGTGGAGATCGGGTATCGAAAAACCTTATAAAACAAGCCCAGATCTCAAAAAATGTTAATAAAATCATGCTGTATAAAGTCCCCCGGGTCTGGATTTGCTGAATGTGTGGCGAAACAATAAAGATCTGCCCCATTTAAAATCTGCTGCGTGGGTGCTGATGTGGCGCCTGGGACCACCGGCTGTTGTGGGACCGTTGACTGCTGCTATGGACGAGGGGACCAGGGTGACGGAGTGTGGGCTATTGATCTGCAGATCAGATCGACGGTGGAGATGTTTTAAATAACCACGCTGTACCACGTTTATCTCACGGGCTTCTTCAGAGCGCGATCACCATCCGATGAGCTAGCCTCAGATCGGACGGCGCACGCCAATATCGCGTCGAGCCCATATCCAACCTTTAATGCACGATGAGGGTGGTATTTCAAAATGTCTTGAGGCCATGTGTCGGTCGGTGGCGCTGATCACTGCCAAACGGAAAAAACCACCTCCCTCTCAGAAGCGGTGCAATGAATTCCGCCTGGTTTTCTTTTAATATAATGACAAAAACATTTAAAACCCAAAATTTAATATAAACAAAGGTTTGTTGCCGGGAGGGTTTTATATTCACGATTTGGCTTGGCACCCATCTGCGAGGCCATGGATGTATGGAAGATAATATGACCGGGGGTTTTATGCATAGCGCTAATCGACATCAGAGATTTCGATAAGGGAGAAGAGTTGCGCGCTGTGTTTCCTTCGATGCGATAAGCGCCCAAATGGCTTAGCGCCTGGTTCCAGCACCAGGGCATGTGTAGTGGAAATGGTTAACGACTTAGCCCAAGGGGGCTTAAACCGTTATACAGAAATATGTATTTTTATGCAGTTTTCAATGTTTTTCCAATGGTTTTGAGGGTTTCAATAAGGCAAAGAAGGAGTCTTAAACCTTATCAAAGAGGGTTTCGATGGGAGAGAGGGGGGAATATGAAAAATGAAGGATTTTATGGGGAATAAAGGGATAAAAATGAGGTTATTTTTGGAAGTGGAAGGAAGGGGAAATGGTGTTTGCAGCAGTATTCTCTCTTGGGAGTCAGTAGGATTTCTGAGTGTAAAATGGGCACAACAGTGAAGATTTGGATAGAGGCATGAGGCCTTCAAGGTTCTTCAAGAGGTAACACTTTTTAGCAGTAAAATTTGTTCCTTGAAGACTCCAAAAAATTATTTAGCCACCTTTTGGTATAAAAATTTTTATAGGTGGCTAACAATGGCTCCACTTGGGGATGGCGCCTTCTTGAAGGCATCAAGAACTTCAGACTTGCATTCTCTAGGAGGCTGATCAGTTGCCTCATCCATTGGGCTGCCTTTCTTTCCTTGTATGATATTATTTTTCTCTGAAAACATATTAGCAGCTATAAAAACAATGGATCTTTCATCGACAATCTTTCTACCTACCCCATCCTACCGATCTAAAATTTTTCCTTCTTTAGAGTGCACTTGGATTGGCAAACTCTTTTACTACATTTTATTCTTTTGAAAGTAGGAAATCTAATCTATTTCTACTCCTTATTTCTCCATGGACTCAGATTGAACAATTGAGCCCATATGATTCTCTACCTAAACTACCATCTGTTGGGATTAAACTGTCCAACAGACTTTATTCTCTAAATTCTACAATAGAAATTTAAAAAGCAATCAAGTCAGGATTGAACATTCTAACCTAATGCTGGTCTATGGCATAAAAACAAGCTACACATAGACATTATTTTTCACAAAATTTAAAACAAAATGGAAGGCTTGAGATCTGAAATTTCAAAGCATTTCCTTCCCCATTTTTACACCTCTATTTTGACTCTTGCTTGAGCTATCTTTCCTTTGCTTAACTGGTTCAGATTTTGAGCTGATTAGAACCAGATTTTTACATCTTTTTTACTCAGAATTGGAAATAGAATTGAGTCATTCTCTTTGGAAACTTAGGTTCAGATTTTGAGTATGTTTGAACCTTTCATTTCTACCCTAAACTATCTACTGATAAGCCAAGATTAAATAGTTTGGCAAATCAAATTCACTATCCTATCAGCAGAAAATTTTAAGCTAATTAGTCAAGATTAATCTGTTTGACTAACTAGAAGTGTGTTCTCCAGGGGTGGCATTTGAGCTTGCACACTTTCAGATTTTTTTCTCTTTTTGGTATGGGTTATACCTTTCTTGTTTTCACAATCTACCCTCTTTTATTTCTTTTCTTTGTTTTTGTGTTTTTGAATTTTTGATTTTTCTTGAAAGCAGAAAACAACAACTAACTACATGCTCAGATTTGAGCTTTATTGACATTCCTATCAAACCTATTCTAAACATAGAGTATTTACATATTCATATGATATAAAGTGCCAATGAAGCCAGCTGAGTAATGTCAAGAAGAAGAAGAAACTCCGACTGCTTGTCAGAGGTATCCATAGTATATTTTGAAGATTAATCTTCAAAACCAAGACTATCATAGGAGGTGACAACTTTTCATGTCTCTGGCTCTTGCAAAGGATCACTTCTTGATAATTTGAGCCAGTTGGGATTTCCACACACTATTCCATAGGATAAAAAAAGAAAAGATGAAGATTCTCTTCTTTTTGGCCCTCCATGTCTGGTAGATACCTGCTTTCAAGGCTTCAGCTTTGAGGATTATATCTTTAGAAAGTTGCTTGGAAGCATCATCATTATTAACAGAAAAGAAAAAATATTTTTCTTGAGAAGATGGTATATCCTCAGTAGGACAATCTTCTATCTGTTTCTCTCCCTCTTCTCCATCATCATTTGAACTGGAGGACTCATCATATTTGGCAGTGTTGTCCTCTTGTAGCTTTGTTAAGCTCTAGTTTAGTGGACTGTACTCTATATGGAGGTTATTATATTCTTGAGCAGGGGTATGTTCAATTGCTTCCTCCTTTTCAAGAGAAGGCTCCTTGATTTCAACCTGCTCAAAAATTTCTTTGTTTCTTTCCTCCTCATCCTTTGAGCTGAAAGTCTGCTGATTCCCAATCTGATGGAAACTATTACTGAAGATCTGAAATGAAGCAGAGCAAAGATCAAATGGATCTTTACTCACTTCTAGGCTTTCATAACCTTCTTCATTAGTATCATAAATAGTTTTTACTGTCTCATCACTTCTTTGAAGGAACTGATCTTCCTCCCATAAATCCACGAATGATGATCCTGAAAGATTAACTTCTGTTTGGGGAGCATCATCACTAGATAGATGAAATTTAGGAGAATCACAAATATAATTAATACTGCCAATCAAACATACTGGGTTATCAACAGGTCCTTCTTTATTCTGATCTACAAAAGAAATTTCTAAATCTGTACAACAAAGTTCTCTATGTGAATGGGCAAGAGTACTTGTTTTGCAATAAGCTTCAGAGACTAACTGTTTATTAATATTATGATCTATGTCTTCTTCTGTCAAAGGGGAAGATGTTTCTATGTTCCTTTGAATAGAAGTACAACAGTTCTCTATCTCTTGTGAAGACTTATTTTGAGGCTGGATGTCTTCTTGAGCCTCAACTATGAGGGATGATGAATCAATGTTTGAGTTTTCAGGGATATCTTGAGGAATGTCCATTATTTCTTGTTTGTTTTCTTCCTCAAATGATTCATCTATATCCTTATAATTTTTCAATAAGATATTGAAATCATGAATGGTTGTTAAAATATCTTCAGGAAGCATTTCTTCCAAAACTTCATCATTATATATAATGTGTTTGGTGATGTTTTGTGATGGATCATAATATATTGCACCCCATGATAATGATGTAGTGTTTTATTTATAGTTCTCATAAAAAACATATTCAAGGTCCTTTAAAGAAAACAAACTACCAGATCTCAAGCATTCATACCAGTCCCTAGCTTTTCCTTCTAATGTTAACATGAACATTTTCATTAGGCAATATTCATGCCATTCAACTTTCAACCTCCATACATGTATATGATATTTTATGAGATGTAATAGAGGGTCATCAAACTTTTCACCTTGAAAAACAGGCAGGTTGTCATCCCAATTCACCTGGGGCATCTTATGTGGAAACCCAAGGATATGATCTCTACTCATTGGGGCTTATCTTCGTTGTATCCTTGGAATAATGTTTGTAAATCAGGAAAGAGGTCACTATGTCTGGTTAATCAGTTCAAGGTCTTCTACCAATGGATTCATTTGGTCTTGTGGGAGTTACAGAGTGTGGAGTCGCCAGTTGGAATATTTTTATCTTCTAAGGAGGTAAAAGGTTTAATGGTCCACCGCCATGTTTATTGAATAGCAATATAAAATATTTTATGGTTTTACCTGAGTTTCTATGGTTGTATGGAAAACTTAAAGAGTCTATAAAAGCCGGCCAAGCAACTATGAACTCAAAAATTTCCCCAGCGAAGTCACCATAAATGTTAGGAATCCGTATTTTTAGAAGATTGGTGAGACTAAAACAACAGAAGGAACATTATTTCAACCACTTTGGGATTCTAGGATCTAGCCCTCCTGAATCCAGAGAGGGATCTCTCCAATAAGTGCAAAGATGGATTTGTCTTTGAATTTTTGTGTAATGATATTAGGCTAGTTATGAAGGCCGAGGGTTTTTTTTTGTTTTGGATGGTTGAGCATGAATATGACTTGAGTGGAAAGTCCTAAGTGGAAAGAGTTTCAAAGGTGAGAAGTTGCAAGCAATCAGAGTAATCTTTGGCTAAAAGATAGATATAACGTTGGCTTTTAGTCCATTGGGCTATGGATTCATAACAGGGCTTTAATTGAGCAACAACATCAAGAGTGATCCAAGGGGCAAGTCATCTATATCACAAGATTATTGAGATTAAAATGATGGAATGGAAACAATAAAGTGTTGGAGGGGTGGAAACTGATAATAGTTTCACCAAATATTTATAGTCAGTCCAAACAAGAAAAGCCTCTTAAGTAAATGTTTAAAACCAACCAAGAATAGGGCTAACCATAGACTTCTTGGGAAAGTTTGTATTAAAGCAGCTTAATTGACAAAAAATCCAATAATCTACATAATTACCTTCAGAAAGTATGAAAACACATAAGAGAAACAAAGTGTAAATTAAGATCATATAAGGAACTTTTAAACCTAGTCTGCTTTTAGTCAACACCAAGGGAAACCTTCAGAATCTGCCTTTGGAGAATAGAACCTAGAAACAGGGAAAATCATCACTTTTATAGTCTAATTTTAATAAGCAAATAATAAAAATAACTTTCAAGAACAATGTTTAAAGCAAACAGTAGGACGAGAGAATGCCAGCATTCCTAACTGCTTAAATTGTATTGAATCATTCTTAAATAAACAAATTGGAGGAAAACATTGAGATAAAGCTTATCAGTCAGAGAAGGGTATTGGTAAACAATAAATCCTAACTCTATAAATGTTGTTCTTTATCAGAGAATAGTGAACAATATGACATACATAGAAGGAAAAAAAAATAACAAAGAAAGGGGCACTTCACTAGTGATATAGACCAGGATCCCAAGAAACAACTTGTTATTGATGTCAAACCAGTTACAGTCTTCAGGTCCAATTTTTCAGTTCAGCAATCATCTTCACTTTTCATCCTAACTAATCTAATCACAAATAGAGCTTCAAGAGCCAGTGAACACTATTTACAAGTAGGAGTCTCGAGCTCAAGTATATTTCAAAGTTCAAAAACCAACAATTCCTCATCTTCTATAGGAGTATTTATAGAAGAATGAGGAGGTGAGATCGAATAAAAGATCTCCCAAGATAATTAATACAGTCTTAATGGCTTCTCGGCCTTTGAGGGACTCGATGAAGAAGTTACAGATGTTCTGTCTGTATTAATTGTTTTACACTTAAGATAAAGCTCAATGGGAGATTTTGTTGACTTTTGAGGCTCTGTGTCATGAATGTAATAACTCTGCTAATATTTTTACATTAAATTCCCTTAGAAGAATTAAATCTTTGGTTGCACTGAGGCAAATATCTAATTTTATCAATCACTTTAGCTTCTATTTGAATGCTTGTGGCTACAGGTGGCACTGTGGTAGATGAGAGGAATCAATTTGCCTCAGATGTGGTGGTGGAGGCCTTTCTGTCTGATAAAACAATTATGATTTTCTTTTAACTGTGTTTTAATTTGGGGGATTAGGCTTTTGATAATCAATCTTAGCCGTGATCCCCGCAAATATGTCTTTAATCTTTTGTCCTGCTGTATTCCGTCTTAGACACTGATACTCTTTTAATTTGATTAAATAACATTGTGTCTTGTTGATGTACAGGCCACGCAGGGCTCATATGGCATCAATGCCCCATGAAACATTGACGAGATGTGGAATTTGAGCCTTGCGAATGGTTTCCCTTTAATGAATCGAAGGCGTGAGAATTGTCATTCCCAGCCTTCATCTTTTTCTTCAATATAATGGAAAAAACATTAATCACCTGCAAAATACGAACAATATTTAAAAAATATTGCATTCTATGGGTAAAACTGCTTAGAAGGCGTGGGGAGGAGCGTGGCCGTTGGATGGCATCATCCAATGGTGTAGATCTGTTCGCGGAGGTTTAAAAGAAGAGCAGAGGGAGAAATAATTCAGAACCGTTGATCGCATAGAGATCAACGATGGGGATTTCTCGTTAAAAATCCTCCTGGTGGAAGGCAGAGGGCGATGAAATATTGCGGGAATGATCTGGGACCGTTCAATCGGGACACGTGGACGGTACAGATCCAATCAGAGGATTGCAATCGGCGGGAGAAAAACAAATGTTAAAAAATGCACCCGATGAAAAGATCTGATGCGATCAAATGTAGACCGCTGATTTGCAGATCAGATCAACGGTGGGAGATGCATCGGAGGTTTTGAATAAAACTTTTTAAACGAGCTGCAAGAGAAAATTTGATGCCATGATTTCGGGGCCGTCGATCTGCAGATCAGATCGATGGTGGAGAATGGATCAGGGAGGTTCAAAGGTGGGGGAAAGCTTTGCGATTGGAACGAATGAGGGCCGTCAGATCAAAGGAAGGTATAAAGGAGATCGACGGCTCACGATTGATCGGGGAATGATTAATCAGGGAGGAGGAATATCATACACGAAGATGTGCTTTTGAATATTGTTGATGCAATGATGCACAGGCCGTTTGATTGGTTCAAGATCAATGGCAGAGATGGTTTGAGAAATGCGCCGGCGGAAAACCCTTCAAACCATATGAAAATCCCAAAAAATTAATATAAACAAAGGTTTTATGCGTCGAGATGGTTTTATATATATAAAGTGGATAGACGCCCGACTGCGGGGCCTTGGTCTATATGGAATGATAATAGGCACGGGGCTTATATAAGAGGGCCAATCCACATCGGAGTTTTGTTTAAACACAAAAAAATGCGCTATGTGAGTTTCTCTGACGCGATAAGCACTTAGGGCCCTAGCACTTGGTTCTAGCGCTGGGGCATATGGAGGGGAAGTGGTTTAAGACTAAGCCCAAAGGGGCTTAAGCCTTTATACAAAAATATGTTTTTTTTATGATTTTTTTTTGGTTTTCAAAGGGTTTTGAGTGTTTCGATAAGGCAAATAAAGAGTCTTAAACCTTATCAAAGGGGTTTTGATGGAGGGGAAAGGGGAAAAATATGAAAATTAAGGATTTTTATGGGGAATAAAGGGGTAAAAATGAGGTTAGTTTTGGAAGTGGAAGGAGGGGGAAAATGGCCTTTGGAGCAGTATTTCCTCAATGAAATCAGCAGAATTTCAAAGTTTTTAAGATGGAAACAGCAGTGAAGATTTGGACAGAGGCATGAGGCCTTCAAGAGTCTTCAAGAGATAACATTTTTTAGCAATAAAACTTGTTTATTAAAATCTCCAAAAATTATTTATCCAGCATTTGATATAACAAATTTTATAGTTGGCTAATAGCTTGGATGCTCTATACAAGAAGATCCTACCATGATAATAGATGACTCTTTCTTGGACTAAGTAGCCCTCTTCATGCAGTTGGTCATCAAGTAACATGCAAGTGTGAAGATCCTTGGAATAATCCACCAAAAACTGGGATTTCCAATATGGATCAATATTCCATAGTGATAGCGCTGATGATCTATCAAAGAAAATGTCTGTCATATGGCTACTCTCCTCCTTGATATCTCCCATGCCAAAGGTATAAGTTTGAAGGTAATTTCTTCCATGCATATCCTCCCACAACGTAGAATCTGAAATGAGAGTGGGTAATGATGACATTGGGAAAAGATCTCCCTCCTCCTTGAGCCTACCCAAGACTCCCAACATTGTATCATTATCTTCCAATGCTCCCATCTCTCCTGGATCTATGCTTGGAGCATCATGTTGTGAGATATCTCCCACAAGATCTGAATCAGGTGGCCTCCCAGGTGGTTTGCCACTAGATAATAGTGTCCCATGCAGCAATCTCATGAGAATGATAGATGGGACTGTAAGTGCCTTGCTTCCACTACGAAAATCCATCTCTGTTCTTTATGTGGAAGTGGTATGTGAGGGATATGTATGCATTCCCTTGATCATTTGAGTCTTGCCACTCTTCTTATCCACCCATCCCATTTGCAAAGCCTCCCAATCAGTGGTGAATTTCCCCAATGTAATCAACCATTGAACACCCAATATCACATTGGTGTCAGGTATGTCAAACACAAAGAAGTGATAAATCAATGTATATGTCCCCATGGTGACTAATAACGATGGTACATAATGCATGCATTGCATTTTTCTATCTCCTGGGACCAGAATAGAGAATCCCTCAAAAGAATCAGTGGGTATTTCCCTCCTTTGCACTATTTGGGCATCAATGAAATTGTGGGTAGCCCCTCTATCAATCAAAACAGAAACCATTTGATTCAAGATTGAACCTTGAACTATTAAGGTCAAGTACTTAGGTACTCCTCTTAAATATGAAAGAGCCCCTCCAATAGGAGCAAATGCTCCATTCCCATCTCCTGATGGTGTTGGCTCTCCTCCTGCAATGCCAGCATTATGACCTCTTCTTGGTTCATTTTCTTCTTCCTCCTCATCATCTGAGAAGACCTCTATGTAATGTGATTTTACAACAGCACATCTATGTCCAAGTTCCCATTATTATTGGAAAGTGAAGAAAATCTTCCTTCTTATTAGATCTTTCTGGACATCATCATCAAGAGGTTTCTTGTATGAGCTCTCCTTTGAAGGAGCATCTTTTTCTCCTTTCCCTTTGAAGGAAAAGAGGGCTTATGTTGAAAAGTTTCCTTTGCTTTTGGCAAGGCATATTGCAGGTCTCTAGCACTTTCAATAGCATCATGTAGGGTAGTGGGCTTGGTAGATTTAACCAACCCATGAAGAGTTTCATCTAAACCATCAATGAACATGTAAACCCTTCATGCTGTAGAAAAATCAAGAACCATAACAGAAAGTCTTAAAAATTTAGAGATATAAGTTTATGTATTACCTGATTATTTCAACTTTGAAAGGCTCATGAATGGTGCCTCTAGATATCTTCTATCAAATCTTTCCGCTAGCCTTCTAGTGAACTTTGAATAAGAAGTCACATTGGCATGACCCAATGTAGACAAGCCATGGAACCACCAGTCATGTGCTTCACCTTCAAGGTGCAGCACTACAATCTTGATAGCCTACATCTCTAGAACCTTGTTCAACTGAAAGTAGATGTCAAGTTTTTCTACCCAAGATTTGGCAAAACACTTGGATGACCCAGCAAAATTGGGTAAAAATAATCTGCCCATAGTGTGGTGTCGATCATGATTCTAAATTAATCCACCACCTCTATGATGATGCCTTGGTCTTCTATTGTCCTTTATGTGACAAAAATCTTGAAAACTCAAGTGATCTTTGAATCTCTGATTTTGAGACTCATATTCTTCAAAATAGTCTTCAAGGGATTCATGCTCTTGAAACCCTTCATTTCCCACAACAAAAAATTTAGGCATGGTAGAGCGTTGGGAAAATTGTGGTTGATACACTGGTTGATCATTCTAGTGATGAGACATGCCCGAGCTCTCTCCAAGATGGAATCCTTTAGATGATTCTTTGATTCTGTCCATTCTCATCTCTTTGATCTCTCTAGCAAGATCTTGCATGGCTCTAAGAAGGATCTTGGGAAAATCATTTTCTTCATATTCACCTCCAGATAAAGGGCTTTACCCTTGTCTTCATTATCATTTGTGTAATCAAACTTCTTTTGTCTTCTCTTTAGATACCTCTTCTCTCTATCAGTAAGAGGCCCTTCTTCTTCAAAATACATATTGGCTTCTTAGAATGCACAGGTTTTGCCAAGATGATGCTTTGATACCACTATAATATTCCCAAATGGGGGAATGCAGTAATACAATGCAGAATAGCAAAAAAATAACGCAGATCATCATAGAAAAAGAAAGAGGCCAATATGGAGACCCTTCATTTGTATTTATAGCAGCATAATAGATGTAAAATATGGCCCATAAGATTCATAACAAGAAATACAAGTCTCCAATGGAAGAAAATCCTCAAAATGAGGTGCTGCAACCATATATATAGACTGGAAAAATCCTTACAGAGTTATTTTATTGGTCTGCAACAGCTATATATTACACTTTATATCTAGAGAAAATAAGTGCATGAAAATTCAGATCTATAATAGATCCATACACTATATAGGCTCCTCTTCAGAATCCCCTTGGGGTTTTTAGAATTACACCTTGTACAAGTTGTAGATCTAAGATCTAAGTCTGCAGATCTATATAAATCTTCATATATGGGAAGTGGATATGATCTGATGTGAGAAATAGAATGATCACCTCCAAGAGATTTCCAAAGTGAAGGGAAGATCCCCAACACTTGAAAACCAACTCTCCAAATGGTGTGCCAAAACACCCCGCAACTGCACCTACAGGAATAATGTAGATCTAGAAGTAAAATTGCATTGTAGGGATAAAAATGTGGTTGGCCACATGCCAAGATCAGAAAATAAAGCTCAATTCATACAATACTCTCCTCCCAATGGATTAGAAGCCTCATTCACTAAAAAAGAGCACTGAAATGGCCTAGATCTAAAATATCTAGCCTCCACTTATTGCAACTTGCAAAAACAGTCAAAACCTCAACAGGATCTGCCCTGTAGTTGAAAGAAGTAGCTTGGCCCTAAGCCATATAGTGGACAATGCAATACAAACTCTACCAAGAGCTACTCAATGGGAAGAGGTGGGATTCCCGACCAAGAACACCCAATGCTAAACAGCAAGAGATAGATATATGTCTAAACAGATAATATATTCAGAAAATATCATATCATCAACAACCTTCTAATGCTGCCATCCTCTTCCTTTTATAAGTTAAGACATTGAAAAACCTAAACCACTTCCAATGAGATCACTTCTTTCACACAAGGCATCTCCATCTAAAACTATGTTGTGCCTCATTGATGGCCACTCCTCCAAGACATCACTGTAGATTTTGTCAAGGTTGACCCAATCAAAATGTCTAGCCCCTTTCACACCTAAGGGTGCTTGATTTAGCAGCCAAGATTTAGCCTTTTTACATTTGGCATTGATTTATTCATTATTTAGGAGTATTATGGACCTCCTTTACACTTTTATTCTTTAAACAAAGAAATAAAACAAAATCAAATATTCCAATTAGCTCATGAATAATTGGGAATATTACAGAGGGAAGGTCACAAAGAAGCTCACCCAAAAATAAAGACTTCTTTGACTTGGATTTTATGAATTACAAATCAAATTCCTGCAAAATGACAATCCATTTTGAATACTTTCCCCCATAGCAATTGACATAATAAGATATAAGTCATGGGGTTGCAATATGAAAACACAATGGTTTTCCGGAACACAATATAGTGGCAAAATATTTGGACAGCTTGAACAACTGCCAAGGCAAGCTTTTCTACATATGAATACTTCACTTATGTATCATTGAGATTATGACTCAAATAATAGATTGGATGCTCTATCCCATTTTATACTTGGACCAATACCATATCAATGGTCGTATTAACCGCAACGATATATAAGAAATAATCACTCTGATAATTGGGGGAATACATTAATGACACTCGGAAAAGAGTATCCTTGACAACATCAAAAGAAGCTTGCACAACTTGGTCCCAATGGAAGGGAATCCCCTTTTTCAAGAGCCAAGTAAATCCTTTAGCCATTTTTGCATAGTTGGGTATGAACCTCCTTAAGAAATTAGCCTTTCCTTGAATTTTCTATATCTGAAGTAAATTTGATGTCACGGGCAAATCAAGAATAACCTGGATCTTCAATGGGTTTATTTTAACTCCTTCTTTTGAGACGACGAATCCAAGAAAACGAATAGAACCAACACAAAACACACATTTATGTGGATTGAGGCATATTTTTTAGTGTCAGCAGCGTAAAAATATGGCTCTCAAATGCATCGGGTGATAAGTCTGGTTTCATGAATGCGCAAGTAAATCTTCTACATAGGTTTGAATAATGTGCTTGATGTCATTGAAATAATAATCCATTTCTTTCTAAAAAGTGGCCCCGGTATTTTTAAACCAAACGATAGTTTCTAATAAGCGAATGTGCCCCAGGGACAGATGAATGTTGTCTTATATTGATCCTCTGGGTGGATATTGATTTGATTATAGCCGGAAAATCCATCCATGAACGAAAATATTTCATGTCCAGCACAATTGTCAATAATCTCGTTGATAAAGGGATTATGATAGTTGTCTTCTGGAAAAGCAATATTGACATCCTGATAATCGACACACACTCTGATGGTTCCTTGTTTTTTCATGAAAGGAACAATGTTGGAAACCCACTCAGTTAGCGGAACAGGGTAAATGAAACCAGCACGCAAAAAAATTTCAACTTTTTCTTTAATGGAAGTGGCCTTCTTCAGATGAAAAGGACGAAGGCATTAATGTACAGGCTTGACATTAGGGTACATATTAATAGTTTGTTCAATGATACTAGTATCTATGCCTAGTATTTCCTCGTAAGACCAAGAAAATACATCACAAAATTCATGAAATAGAGAGTGATATGTTTCGAGTTCTAATGGATAACAAGACACACCGACATGAATGTTTTCTACATGTCAAGTTTGGTCAAAATATCAATAGAAATGGTTTCTTCAATATTTGACAAATTTCACTCAGAATCGATCACATTAATAGGAAAATAATTTAGAAAGAAATTTTTGATCGATGGGTGACATAGTTCACTAATATTAGTTTCTTTATAATCAGGAATATGGGAACGATGATTATAATTTTCCCATGGTTCTTCTTCTGACATCATGGTTTTCAAAATATTCTCATCTATCAAGAAATTTGAGGAAAAAGGATCAGATGAAGTACCAAAATCTAAGAAATGATCAAGCCAAACAACCGGCGACGATGATTTTATATTTGCCACCCAAGCCAAATATATTGATTTATATGCCAACTCAATAGGGTTAGGCCACAAAAACTTATCCAACGTAACAATTTCAGAATCACTCGTACTCTTCCTTAAGCCAGATGGATTGGGAGAGATCATGTAGCAGGTCTCTATACTTTCAATTTATGCCGACATCGCAGGTGGCGGTAATGCAAAGGTTCCCATGAGAGTGGAATCCTTTGAGAGTCCTACACCAATGTTTTGAAGTGCGAGTTAGGGTGCGTGAACAAACGAAACACTTCCAGTTACCTTTGAACTGGAGGCAAAGAAGGATAGTTGATTGATGACTGTGATAGCACATTTATATGGAAAGGCAATCATTCTAAAATATGTAGAAAAGATTACAGTCATAGCATATACCCATGGTATTCCAAGTAGAATATTGTAGTCAAGGGTATGTCAATGACCTCGACATCAACATTCATTGTTTTTCCCCCTAGTTCTACATGCAGGTTATTGATAATATCGATGTTGGGTATGTGTTATATTCTTTCCACGACTAGCCCCACGCGTTGTACGTTGCGCCGGGCGCAGCAGGGGGGTCACAAGGGGGGAGGCAGCCCCCACTGTTGGGAGTGCAGGGCGACACCCGTAGTGTTTTGGTGTGAGACCCCGCCATGGCGGACCCACCCATGTGTTGTGCATGATTTTGCACGTGGTTTTGGGGTACGATGGTTTTCAGCCCCTGGTATTTTGTAGATCCGGTCGAGGGAACTATTTGTGTATTCCCAATCTAGGGTTAATGGATTGGGGTTTATGTATGCTTGACATGTATATATATGTGTGTTGTAACACTAAAAAGGAATATAATGAAAAATCAGGCTGGTCGGTCCCGATTTTGGGATCTGGGGAAAATCTCTGTGTTTATTTGTTTTTATGTTTTATGCTCTTGCTATTGTTTATTTTTTGTTATAAGATTTGTGTGTAGATAATTTCTGTTCAGGGTTAAAAACTACAACCGCAAGGCTTATATGTACGTCCGTCAAAAGCCTTCAACGTTGTTGATGATTGAGATAGGCACGGAGAGCCAAGTGACTTCCAACAATTTAGATACATAATGCATGTAGATTCTCCCTCATCAATAATTGTACAATGAACAAGGTGATTGAGAACATTTACTTGGATGGAGAATTCCAATTTTGCTGGTAATTATGGCACATAGCCTGTATGATTAAAGACTACGAGATTAGAATCAGTCGGATAAATTCCATCAATAGCCGACAATAAAGCCTGTTTCTGGGAGGGACAATTTTGTAACACCTCAAGCACTGACATAGCTAAAGGGGATTGAGCCAAATATTCAACTATGTTATAATTTTTAGTAGCTCTTGCTTGAGGATTATATGTCGATTTAGGAATGACTCCCTTCGATGGCTTGATTGTTAATTCAGGAATAACATGTGGTGGTACCGATTCCGTAGAAGGATTTGTGGTCGAGGTAGTAGGTTGATCTGTGGCCTGACTACAGTAATATTTATTATGCATTGACACCAAAATATCTTGTTGATGGCTTTTTGATAGAGAGCATAAGCAACTTGGGAACTAGAAAGTGGATCTGGATATGAAGCAACCAAATTTGTGTCCGGATTCGGAAACGGATCTATCAACACAGCTGACGCATGTGAAGTCTTAACCATTTTTGAGACTTCAGCGTAGTGAGGACAATCCTAAACAAAGTGTTCCTAATTACATATTATGCATGGATAATGAGATTTCCTATTTCAAGACGATTGATCAAATGATGTTTCCCGCGAGTTAGAAGTATGTTTTTTCTTTGATTTCCCTTTTTTCTTACTTCCGGGTTGATTTTCACTTTTTCCTTTGTCAAATGACATGTCATTAATTTCAGAAAAAGGTGCATGATCATATGCAGTAATATGATGTGTGCTTGCAATACCGTTCATACCATCTCCGGCCTGAGAGTCCTTTGATGGAGGAGGAACAATAAAATTAGATTGCGGTGAGTTAGGAATTTTCTCATAGAGCATGCGAGACTGACTATAAATCAAGTTGAAATATTGGGCACGAGAAATAACCTGCTCTTCAATGAAAATGCCAACCTTACCCACATCCTCAGTTATATATGGTAACAGGGACTTAATGAACCACTCAGCAAGGAGCTGATCAGGAACAAGTTTCTTAACCATTCTATGATGACGACGCCACTCATGAATATGATCAGAAATGTGAGTAGCATTATTCTATTTAAAATTGGTCAAGAGTTTCATTCCAGTTTCATATCATGTGGGTAACTAGAAGTGAGTCAAAAATACAGTAGCTAGGGCAGTGAAATTATCAAAAGAAGCTCTAGGTAACTCAATGTACCATTTTGCAGCCAGACCAGTAAGAGTACGCTGGAAAAGACGTAGCCGAATAGAGTCATCATTCAGGGATTTTAATGAACACCAGAAATGATAAGTCATAACATGAGTTGAAGGGTATTCTCTAGGGTTTTGATTGAACTTAGGAATATCCAAGGGTAATTGTAAGGTATCCATGCAAGGAGCATAGTTGATTGGATCATTGGTCGGTAACTCCCTAAAGTTGCAACAAAGGGCGGCTATCGATTAAGGTTAGGTTGGTATCGCTGAGTGTAGTGGAATTTCTTGGGTAACAGTACTTTGAGCACCAACATAAGGAATCTACTGCTGGTAACCCAAATAGGGGTTGTTTTGATAAGTAAACGCTTGAGGATTCTGTTGACCAAAACCTGGGTACGATACTTGTTGAAATGAAGGTTGAGGTATTTGCTCCTAAGGCTTCTAAGGGGTCTGTCCACTAATGTTATAACCCAAATTAGAATAACTTGGATTCGGTTGAGGATAGGTATAACCTGGTTGTGGCTGTGGCATCCCATAATATGGTAATCCATCTTCTGAATAAATGATTCCGGATCGGAGTTTTGTAAATTGATGAAGGAGTTGGGTCAGGGCCAATAACGAGGGTTCGACCTTGGAGGACACTGAGCGATTTTTTACCTTTAGTGAGTCTGTAACAGGGGTAAATATGTATTAACAAGTAGAATTGATGTGGGTGCAACAAGTTGAACTAATTGATACGAGTGTACGATCATTTGTGGTTGGATAGGCAGAGTGGGCTGCCATTGACAAACATTCATTTCGACATTAGGTTAACCAAAAAAAGACGGAGTATTGTCAAAGTGGGTGACTATAGGTTTCCTCCCATCATGAGGAGTATAATAAGACAGAAAATATTGTTCTCTAAATGCAGGGAGTCCAATTGAGATAGTACTGGATGGAATAAACCCAGATGGACCAGCTTGATATTGCCCTGATGATGGATATAAAGGATCAAGTCATTTAGTACTCACTATAGGTTTACCCGAGTTCGAGTACGAGCGATGACATTGAAGTCCATGGTTTGAATATGCCGGAAGAAAATTCAGGATAATGATTTGTAACTTGATAGGACTATAGGGCCACCAAGAAAATATGACTCTAGTGAAGTTGTGAACATCGACAGGGTAGCAAGGGCAGGTGCTGATGTAATTGGAACAGATGGCCCAACCGAAGATGTTGGTTCAAGCATGGTTACTTGACCAAATGTATACCCTTTTGAATTGATGGGAGTTTGAATAGGAACAGGATCAACAAAAGAAAATGGTAACGATTGAGGAAAATACTCGTATAGGTAAAGGTCCTCCCAAAAATGGGTTGGAGATAAAGGTGTCTCATCTTGTGGGATTTCTTCAATCGCAATTAAACCAGGTGGAAGTATTTCACCGTCAGGCCCAAAGTAACTTTGAAGGTGGTTGACTATGTGATATGGGAGACTCAATGGCTACTGACTAATTCAAGAACAACTTCATGTAGTTCAACTTCGAGATGTAGATTTTCTGGAAAAAAGGAGACAGGATCTGGATCAAATTCCGGTTGAACAACGTCGGGTTCAGGAGGTATGGTCTCACTGATTGGATGGATCGTGACCACAGGTAGCTTTAAAGACTCCGTCTCAACAACAATAGATGAACCAGGATGTGTAGAAACAACTTTTGTTGACTCTGGTATATGAGAAGATGATGCTTCACCAGGTACCGATAGTACTGGTTTCAGTAGAGTGATGTCGCCTTTGCCGCACAGAAGTGGCTTCTGGTGGTAAAGGTGGTTTCAATGCTAAACTACGTGAACGATGGGGGAAAATATTTTGTTCTTCCACGATGACTGATTTATTTTAACCAAAAATAAATAATCAAAATAAAATGGTAATGCTAGGCAAAAGGTTTACCAAGAAACTGTGAACTGCAGAATACCTCCTGGCGAACCAAGAAGTACGAGCAGGAAATCTCCCTGAATGTTGTGTTCGGTGTATCAAAATTTACAAGGTGTCCGACTTGGTTCACTATGGATGGATAGCAACCTAAATTTTTCCTCCCAAATATACCTGAAGGTACGTGGAGGCCCAAGTCCGTATTAGCACTATCTAATGTGAAACCGCACAGTGAGAGCACCCCTTTATACTTTTCGTACTGTAACACCACTTGATATACCCGAAAGTACGTGGACGAGCTACGATATACTTACGTACGTGGAGTGAGGTATCACACTCGGAATGTATTGCAGATAATTAATGATAGCTACTATGTTTTACGACGCCGGAACACGTCTCTAGCCTAGACCTTCTAAATGTTATCGTTATTGTTCCAATGCTTTGTTAGGTAAATTGAGGTAAATTTTAAGTTGATCTTGTTTATCAATTTTCCTTTCAAGGTTCACTGCGATGATGTGATGGAAATTCCTAAAATGCAAACTAAAATGCAAACTAAAATGATAAGCAAACTTTTCACTTTTAGCTTTTTCAATGAAATTATTAGCTACTAAAGGGAAAGAGCAATCAATTTGAGAGCAAACAATCAAAGAGCACAAAATAATATGCAGCTTTCCTAATTGTTTCTTTGCAAAAAAAACAATCCACTATATGCAAATGCAGGTTTTTCTTTTTAGTACCTTTAATGTGAATGCAGAAAAGGAAAATAAGTGCATCAAATCAACAAAAAACAAATGCCTTTTACTTTGAGAAATGAGGAATTTCAACAACAATTTCTCTTTATAGGAAAAATGAAGAATGGAACTACAATTTCTCCTATAGGAAACGAAGAATTTAACGACAATTTCCTTTTCAAAATAAAATGGATCTAATGAAGCAATGAAAATACTTTGAAATTAATTGGTCAATGATAAAGAAAAACACTTTAAATAAAAATTGAACAAACTTTTCTTTCAAAGGAGGAAGAGGTAGATAAAGTTACTGGTCAAGATGAGGCATCAGGCACTTGAAAACATGACAAACAACAAACTGGAAGCAAATGCAATGAAAAATTCAATGGAATTTGGTTGGCTCTAGGGGGAAACACAGTCTCAAATGGGAGACAGTGCGTTGCAAAGCACCCCTGAGTGGGAGACACTGCTCTACAAAGCACTGTGTCCTGTTCAACGGTGCGTTGGGAACAACAGAGAACAAAAACTCAACTGTTTAACAAACTTCTAATGCAAATTTTGATTTCAAAAAGCCTAATATTTGAGAGTAATGCTACTCAGTGAATAAACAAAGGCAAATACACCAAGGATGAAGGGTAAAATCCCCAGTGGAGTTGCCAATTTGTTATGCGGAATTATGGATTATGGAAAAACATTCTTCCCTAAATGTGGTACTCATTTAGAACAATAGGTTAAAGACTTTGCAACTACTTTTCCTAACATTAAATAGACACACATAATAGATCAAGAAAATTACTTGGATTTCAGGCGCTTCCAAGTCTCCTTCTGTCGCTCTTGCTATAGCTTCAAATCCAAGCTAGATTGCCAAAATATTTCTTGCAAGAATGAACACTAAACAACAAAAGATAGCAATATACAGATGCCTATTCAATTTATTCAGTTAAATCAATGAAACATGAACCATATACATCAGATAAGAACTCATAATATGAAAGACAGAAGCTTATACAGATACATATGTGGGAAAGTAAGCAGCAATATTTATTAATGGATAGAAGGGGAGGTTACAACCCAGTGATTGATTTGATGTCACCATCTCCAGCAGCATCCCAGCCTCATCACAATGCACATATTTCCAGCAGCATGTCACTCAAATCAAATCCTCAATTGAAATTCCACTAGCATTTCTCTACTCAATTTCTTCCTTCTCAAGCACTAGGATCTGTGCTCAATTTATAAATGAGTTGAAGGTATTTTTACAATAAATGACTTTATAATAATAGGCAAGACATGTTTCCCAACTCAGAGGTGTTAAATGGACACATGTATTCAAATTTTTACAGACATGCACTCTTCTAGAAGGCACTGGCCAAGTGGAGATTCTGGAACAATGAGAATTTCGCTCCCAATTTGACCAACGTACCCTTAAGTGCTGGGAAGTGCTTTTTAGAGCACCCTTGAGTGGGGTTACCTTCATATAAAAAGAACTTAGCCCCTTTAGAGACTGCATTGGTGAGCTCACAGGTGGTTTATCATGTACTTCAAATCTTGGAAACCTTGCAATGGAAGTCATGCATGATTTGTCTTGTTCTTTGTCTTAGGGCATGTACCAACTGAAATGATAGGGGATGATAGACCCTATTCATTGGTTTTGGGGATGATTTCCAATTAACAAGGTCATTGGTAATGGTGCCCAAATTGACCTATAACAATCCTCCTCAAATCTCTCTGGATATCATCACCAAGAGGTCCTTTGCCTTGGTTCCCTTTTGCGGGTGGAACCTTCATATCTTTCTCCTTTGACTGGAATGTAGGTTTTTGCTGGAATGTAGCTCTTTCCCTTGGAAAAGCATCTTATAAGTCCCTGACCCGCTCAATGGCATCTTGGAGCGTAACTAGTCTAGTGGAATTTACTAACCCATGCAAAGGTTCTGCTAGTCCATCAATGAACATGTATACACTCTTATCTGTGGACAGATCTGGCACCATGACAGAAAGTTTCAGGAACTCAGAGATATAAGTCTTTGGGTTTCCCACGTGCTTGAGCTTAGCTAGCTCAACAAAGTGTGTCTCTGGATCTCTTCATTCAAATCTATCTACCAATCTTCGGGTGAACTCTGCATATGCAGTCACACCTACAAGTACCAATGTAGATAGTCTGTGGAACCACCATTCATGTGATTCACCTTCAAGGTGCAACGCTGCTATCTTAATATCTTCAGTCTCTGATTCTTGGTTTAGCTGGAAATAAATGTCTAATTTTTCCACCCAATCCTTTTTTGTGCATTTGGATGACCTATCAAAAGCAGGCAAAAAGAATCTACCCATAGTACGTTGCAGATCATTGTTCTGCATGTACCCTCTACCTCTATTGTTGTTATGGGTTATTCTGTTATCTTTGATCTGGCATAACTCTTGGAAGTTCATATGTTCTTTGAATCTTTGAGACCGAGATTCATATTCCAGAAAATAATCACTGAGAGCCTCCTGCTCTTGTGGTCCTCCAGCCCCATTTCCTACTGCTATGAAGGTAGGCATAGTAGAGCGATTCGGAAGCTTGTTGCACTACCAGTTTCTCACACCAATGATGTGAAGTACCGTAAATTTCTCCATTTTTCAACCTTCTTGGGGTTTCCCTTTGTCTTTCCACTCTCATCTCCTTGATTTCTTTGGCGATATCCTGCATAATTTGGAGAAGAAGTTTTGGAAACTATTTCTCATCCATTTCTTCCGATATGTGGTCTCCTTTGTTGGTTGTATAATCAAATTTGCGACCTCTATTAATATACCGCTTCTCCTGGTCTGTAATATTTTCTTCTTCTTCAGATGTCATAGATGTAAGTGCCCCATGGGCTGAGCCAAGATTATTCTTTGATACCACTGTAATATCCCAAAATAGAATAAATAGAAATATTCAACAATAAAATGGAAATTGCAGTAAACATCATTACATCAAACACATGAGAAGATCATTTGAGTCATTTTATTATATGCAATAGCAGAGATGAAGTACAAAGTGCTTGAATAAAAGAAACTCAAGCTAGATATAAATGCCTAAAATGGCCCTAAACCTCAGCACATGATATGTTGATGTTGTAACAGTTGCTGGAATGCTGCCACTACGCAGTCCTACTGGAAAATACAGCTGCTAGAAAGTAGGAATGCATAGATATTCTGATTGGGTGCTCAGAAATAGTCAGGATCAGATATTTGGGCTTTCTAGAACTTTTCCAAGATAACCTAGAAAGGGTTTTCGGAAATGACAATAACTAAAAATGCAACCCTAGGTATGATTTACACACTGCAACTGGGAGACTGCTAGGAGGTGGCTGAAATGATGATAAATCAATTGTTAATCCTCCCAATCAACTTCTTGGATGAAGGACTGCTCCCCTGATTGGATGCCAAGCTAAGAAACTTAGGTTATTGCTCCTCCAATATATCTGCCCTCCTGAATTGTGAAATTCCTAAAGGAGACTGTGTTGCTGCTAGGAGTTGAAGATTTTCCTTATGACTGATGATGAAATGTAGCTCAAGAAAATTTCCTAAGTGGGCACTCGAAGTCCATTTCCACTCGAAAACACCTGTGTGCTTAACAACAAAACAGACTTAGCTAAAAATCTAAAGAGTGCATAAATTCATAAAGACAATTCATAAACAATATTCACAATGCTTTCTATGGCTGCCATCCCCTTCCTTATATGCTTGTGAGCCCTCACCCCCTTGGCCCCACACAATAATGATGCTACTCCCATGGCCACTAACATCCATTATGACCACGTTGTCCTCCATTGTCTCCACTACCTCCATGACTGCACTATTGCTTTGTTCAAATTGACCAGATCCACGTGCACTGACCCACATTCACACCAAGAACTGGTTTATTCATCTTGACCCTATCTATATGCATTGATCCACATTCACATTAAGAAGTGGTTTTATTCCTACTAAAGGGATTTATGGGTCCCTCTTCCCTCTTAGTTATCTATCTTGTTGAAAAAAACAAAAATTAATATTCTAATTAGCTAAAATCTAATTAGGAATATTACAATGCCCCCTAAAGCGTGAAGGCAGAACGAGGAGTGATAGGTGAAATGCTTTACGAACCAAGGCAAAGAACTTGGAATACCTCCAGGAAACTTGCCAAGTCAAACAAAATACAATATATAACATCTCTTCTATGAATATGCCTACCAACATATCTGTGGACCAGGCATCAAATAACACATGAACCCACGACATGGTCACAACCATCCCCCTGAAGGGGATCATGGAAATATATCCACGGCATGGATGCAGCCAACCGTATAGACATGATCATGTGTAAAATCATGAATAAACAATAACTCCACGCAGCTTGGATAATGACAAATGTGATCCAAGGTCTTCATCTAGATATAAATCTACACAATGTACGAATCTAACCATGTGAATATATGTTTGGATTTTGAACATGGTAGAAGCTACCTGATTACCAACCAATGATGATAACTATTAACAGGCACCAAAGAAACCACCAATAATGAGGATGGTCATCAAGGTACAATAGCACAATATACAAGTGAAAATAAATGAGTTTAATTCTAACACTTGCAAAATCATTCGATCGAAATCCAATGAGGTGAAACTGTTGTCGAACACGAAGAACTTTCCATTAAGGCTTGCAAGTGCCAAGGTACTGAAAAATATTTTCTAAACCATCTTCTTGGATAATGAGCTGAAGTCGACAGGAAATGATTCGTCGAAGGAGGGCCATAATGATTCCCACATCATCAACATGCAACAAAGGATATCTCAGGATAATAGGAGTGATTCAGGACTGTTATAGAGAGGGTCAAATAAGCAGAGGATGTTTGATTGTGACAAAAAGGACTTCTCTTGATCGACGACACAACTCTGGTGTGTGACAACATTCAACTCAAATAGGATCAGAGGTCATGATGATAGAAATGGTGATCAAATGAGAGGAAAATGAATTTCCCAAACCTAGGAGGAAAAATGACGAATGAAGGATATCCCCAACTCGACACGAACTGCAGATGAGTGTCATGTTCAAGAACGACAAGCTGTCCAAAACACATAAGATGTTTCTCTTTCAATTTTCCTCGTTATTGCTAATGAGTACCCATTTATTTTTTGTAGCCAGCGTGAAGAGGATAGCATATGATGAGCATGTAAGTTCATTATTCAAATGAATCCAGCCTTGTAATTTTAACGAGCCCTAGGAAGGAGGAACTTAATCTCGTCATGGTGACAAGTCTTTCGCCATTTAATTTTTAACGAGTCTGATGGAAGGAGAACTCGGTGTATTTTACATGTTTAGGGAGTTTCAAATGGAAAATAAAACTCCATCATGTCCCTTTTTATAAATCATCTCTCGAATCTGAAAATGTCAAAAATAATATCTAAGAGAACCTCTTGATCATGTTTCACCAAGGTATTCCCTTTTCGTAAATAGTTAATCTCAGCCTGAAAAAGGGGTAAATGTATACTAAGACCACGTCAATTCATTTACTTTAACGAGTTCGAAAAGACAAGTATTCTACAATATTTTCATTTTTCGAGAGTTAGAAAAGAGCTAAAATATGACTCCAGGGGTGTTCCTTTTTCGTTTATTTTTACCGAGTCTGAAAAAGAGATAAAATAAAACTCGTTGCATAAGAAATAATCACTGTCAGAATAAGGAATCATGTTGTTGCACAAAAAATGACAAACATCACTGATATCAAGGAAAAATAATAATAAAAAAATGGTCAAAACAACTTCAAAAATATATAAATAGACAAGTAAATCATTTTAACCATTCTATTTGGAGTAAATTGTGAAAGTGTATTTTACCCCTTTTTCCTTCGAACTACAGATCAATGGTGCAACCGATCCAGGACATCATTCCGCAATCCGTCCACTGCAGGTAAAAGCTCAGATTTTTCTCTTTGATTTGATTCCATTCTTAAGTGGTTTAGCTTAGAAATTTTAGTTTTAGGGGGAGGAATTTAAATTTTATTTTCGTTGGCGATCAACACGGGTTTGAACTATTAGAACCACGTCGATTTCCCTTATCCCATTATGGAAGCACATCGTCAGCACCTTTTCAATTCTAACTGGCGCGCTGACTGCGGGGACTAATTTAAAACAAGAAAACTACCCATTTTAAATGATTTATTTCAAAAAATACTCCAATGAAAGCTCCTAAAATGTCATTTCAACATGATTTACAAGTGTTTTCAGTGAAGATGGTGATCAAATGGAAAGATATGGGCCACAAGGTGGAAGACCATCAAGCTCTCCAAGACCCAAATTGCGTAAACGCACTAAGGAACTGTATATTTCTTAATTTCTTCCAAACTTCAGGGCTAAGTGCTCATCTGGAGCTGCTTGAGTATCTAATTGGGATATGGGATGTATATCGACAAGTTTTCATAATTGGGGATCAAGAACTTGAGTTAGAAGTCATCGACATCTACTTCATCACAAGGTTGTCCAGGAGACGGGAGCGGATCCAACTCTCCGGAGCTCATACTGGAGGGGAGAGCACTAGCATGCTCATCTAAAGGCATTTCCCAAGTGCCCAAAATACTAGTAGCGGGAAGGTATACATCAAAACCATCACCGTTCTACCTTTGAGGAAAATGTTTCATTATATGGCCCGAGTAGCCGAGGCCCAAGCGTTGCATGAGGCAATGAAGTCCTAGTTCCAGTATGCAGTGGATTGTATAGCTCCCACAATTTTTAACTGGTGTGAGGATTTTTTGGCCAATATGAAGAGCCAACGAACCAAGTGCAATACATGATGACTGAAACAGTTCAGATATGGATCCATCCTAGTTACCTTCTTCTTAGAGAGGGTGCCTCTGTTTCAGTACCAACAGCTATAGATATATGGTCTAGAGCCGAGGGATCTGAGGTTTCTAAGGTCATGCGAGATCATGCCCCGTCAGGGAGGGGAGCAATAGATGCATTTTCCAACAGCATTTTTTAGTTTGATGTGGCATCAAATGATCGTGGTTGAGGACTATGCATATGCAGGAACTGATTTTAGAGGAGATCCAATATACCTCTTCTACGAGGCATGTAGTGGTCCGATGTAGGTAAAGAATTTTTTTTAGAATTTTTTACTTTTTAATGTTTTTATCATGTATTCTAGGATCTAAACTTATGATGTTTTTACAGATGTTGGACCTGAGAGAGGAACCGATATGTCCCCGATTGCGAGGAGGATAACTCGCCAAATCGAGGATGCTCCTTATGAGGAGGGAGCGAACCCACTAGCGGAGGTGGAGTGTAACTTGATAGGCCTCAGGATAGGCATCCTAGAGTATGCTACATTTTACGAGATTTGACTACGTTACCAGAGGCATATAGTCGGGGTCCCAGGCAGATTGTGCCAGTTACTTTGGCAAGTCATCCGAGCGGTCACTTGCTATCATGAGCACCATGTGGGCAGATATCAGCCTTTAGTTTACATTTTTGTACTGATGTAGACTCACGGAACCATTTGTGTCACAGAACACATATTTTTTGAAAATTTTATGTGACACGCTTGATAGACTCGATATATATATATATATATATATATATATATACACATATGCATGTTTCTATGGCTACTAAGTGTTCATATATCATGATGATGTATTGGTTTTTTACATGTTACACATATGTCTATCTATTACATATTTTGCTAATGTATTTGTTAATGTATTCAAATTTCTTGGAATGTGTTAATATGTAATGTAATCAAAATTCCTTTCCAATAATTGAACAGGTAAATACATGAACAAAATTTAAGGGTTTCTAACTGAATAATGACCATTTAATTGCTACACAACGAGTTGCGAGTCTAATTTGACAACCAAATCTCTAATATCGAGATCAATTTCATCCGATAATAGGTCGATTACCGCACTATATTCGACAATATTATTAGTTGTTTGACCCAAACAAATACATTGTATATTAATCAACTCACCATCAGGGGAAAAAGCTCCCATGTTGCGGAAGATAAGCTTTGTGTGCTACGGCAAGCACCATCAGTGAAACCCATATATAATGGTTCGACGACATCTGCAAACCAAGTGGAACACTAGGTAAGCAAAGGAAACAAGTTTGCAAAGAAATAACTCACACCAAAAAATATAAAAATCACACTAATGAATAACACACTAATGTACAAAGAATTATACTTATGATCAAGCATAATACTTCTTTAGATAGAGCCCATTTCGGGACTTAGCCAACTAATTTCCTTCATAATATACTAGCTCATAAGCACCTATTTCCAATACGTATTGAAAAATATAGGACCCATGCCACATTGGCTCAAGCTTCCTGACTCCCAATTTATCATGGGCTTGATCATAAAGCAAGACCAAGTCACCTTCGAAGAAAATGCGAGGGTTGAAAGATTTGTCGTATTGAGCCTTAACTCATTTATTTTGTGCTTCAATGAATAAAGAAATAAGTCTTCGAGTCTCATTGAGATGCTTGAGGTAAAGAAAACATTCCTCTTCTGGCGAAGTACCAGGAAGTAGCTCAATGGCTAGCTTCAGAGAAGGAATTTCACACTCGATCGGGAGTGTGGCTTCCAGACCATACACAAGTTTAAAAGGTGTAAATTTGGTAGCAGTCTTAGTGAAAGTTCGATACGCCCACAGAGATGAGAAAAGCATGATATGCCAATCTCGTTTGTGTCTCTCAATGGTTCGTTGAAGCATTGTTACCAAAACCTTGTTAACAGCTCTAACTTAACCATTGGCCTGTGGATATTAAGGAGTGGAGCTATCATGACATAGCCCCAGCTGAGCCATGATCAGTGACAATGGTTGTCAGGACACCAAACCAATCTATGACGTGATTAAATAGGAATTATGTCGCATCTTGACCTTCATTATCATATGTAGGTATCACCTTGGCCCACTTTGTAAAATAATCGATGATGACGATAATATAATCATGCCTCTCGGCTGACTGAGGGTTATAGGTCATGAAATCGATGCCCATTTTTCAAATGGCCCGACGGTCGCAACTGGGTGCAAGGGTGAGGGTGGGGCGCACTCTTTCAGAGAATAGATTTGGAAATCATGACATTTTCTAATGGAAAGCATGTAATATTTAAAAATAGACGGCTAAAAGTATCCTACTTGAAGGATTTTCTGAGCAGTAGCATAACCGGACATATGACCACCACAGGCCCAAAAGTGGTAGTCGTTAAGAAATTTCTTAGCTTCCTCTAGTGTCAAGCATCGACGGAGCACAGAATCAACACTAGTGCAATACAAAGTATCTCTAATAATGCGGTAGGGTTGGGACTAGTAACGAATCCGTCATCTCTCAGAGTGAAATACCTCTGGTCAAAAGGTTTGGGTTTGGAGATAAACGATGAGTTCTCAATACCAAGGGTCTTGAGTAATGATGAGAAAGAGTGATTCATCTGGAACCGATTCTTCAAAAGGAGTGGGATCAACTGTAGTGGGAAGATTGCAGATCAACTCAGCAAAGACAAGTGATTTGTTCAATTTGGTTGTAGCAAACTCTAAGTTAAACCCTTGGAGAATAAAATCCATTTCAAGTATCTTCCCCCAAGAAATTGACATGTAAGAATGTAAGTCATGGGTTTGCAGTTAGAAATCACCATGGTTTTACGCAGGATAATTTAATGATGAAAACACTTAACAACATGAACACCAGTCAATGCAATTTTCTCAACATGAGCATAGCGGGTCTCTGCATCGAAGAGATTGCATCTCAAGTAGTAAACTACATGCTATTTCCTGACATCGTTGTCTTGAACGAGCACCATACCAATAGTACTATCTACGGCATCCAAATATAGGAAATAATCGCGGTGATAGTTAGGAGGATGAAATAAAGGAGAAATAGTTGGGAAATTACATCCCAGATGAATGGAGGAGGAAAATTGATGATTGCCTAAAATTTAAGAGGATCTATCTGAATGCCTTCTTTAGACACCACAAAAACTAAGAGGTTACATGATTCTATACAGAAGACACATTTATGAGGATTTAACGGGATATTACAGTGTTGACATCGAAGAAATATTGCTCTGAGATGTTCAGGGTGATCTCAACATTTCGCAGAATGAGCTGGAAGGTCGTCAAGATATGGTTGAACTATGTGTTTAATATCATGAAAGGAATATGGCATAGCTCATTGGAAGGTAGCCCCAACATTTTTCAAACCAAAAGGGAGCTTCTTGTAGGAAAAGGTTCCCTATGGATAGATAAAAGTAGTTTTATGTTGATCATCGAGAGTGATGATGATCTGATTATAACTAGAAAAATCATCCATTAAAGAAAATATCTCACTCCCAACACTTTCGTCAATGATTTGATCTATAAATGGAGTGGGTTAATTATCTTTAGGACATGCTCGATTGATATCATGATAGTCAACACAAACCCAGATGGTCCCTTATTTCTTAGTAACGGGAACAATGATTGGAGACCCAATCCGTCAATGGTATGGGATAGATGAAACCAGCCTTGAGAAGTTTTTCAACTTCTCCCTTTATGGCAGAGGCCATTCTTGGGTGCACGGGAAGAAGCCATTGACGAATGGGCTTCGAGTCCGGATATGTAGGGATTTCGTGCACTACAATACTAGGATCTATGCCAGGAATTTCTACATAAGACCATGCGAAGACATCACAGAATTCCTTAAAAATATCGATGTAAATTTTGACCTCATTAGGAGAACAAGATGCACCGATATGAAAATTCACGACAATCCCTTGTTTGACAGAGATGTCGATTGGAATGGTAGCGAAAATATTCGCCATGTTTCCTTCAGACTGTTATGTTCCTATAATAATAGGGATCATAATTTTGAATTGGCTATGTTTAGTCTTGTAATATTGTACATACCTTTGCATTTTTGCAAATGTTTTCCCATATTAAAAAATGAAAAAAGGATATGTCCTAAAAGAATAATCAAAGGACCAAAAGAAAGAAAAGATATAAAAGATATAAAATATGAACCCCGCAAAAAGAAACAAAAATAAATTCTAAAAGTGTTACACATTCAAATGCCACTACTCTTAGCTTACTTTACTTTTGCAAATAAAATTGTGTGTAGCTTGTTCAAATGCCACAATTCATGATGATCATACAATCTAATCTTGATCCTTCATGCCTTTAAATTTTATGTTATGATAGTTAGTGAATAAACATCTGAACAAAGCATTTAATCTTGGCATATTAGTAGTTATGTAGAGAATAAAAATGAGCTCATAAGTTTCATCTGAGCCATTGGAAGATATAAGGTTAGAAATAAGTTAGTTTTCTTATCAAAAGAAAATAAAAAGGGTCAGCAAGCTCACATGAACCCAATGAAGGAAAGGAAAAATGTTATCATAAATAAAAGGGTAGGTAGAATACTTTTCAAAGTTATATAACCATCATTATGCTTATCCCTTAAAAATATAAATTCATTTATTAAATCTTTGTCCCCTTTTTCCCCTTTGAAAATTCCCTTTCCCTTGCTGGTCATGCTAAAAATTGTTTCACTGATGGTAGCACTACTCAATAATACTTCACTCTCCTTCAAAGAACCATATTTTCTGACTCACTCCCTTCTCTCTTTGAGCATAATAACACCTATAAAAATGTTCTTTTTCATCATGATTTGTCTCAGTAAAAATCAGTTATGAAGATCGGATCTTAAAAGTCTCATTAGGTCATTAGGGTTTTGTTTTTTCAAGGTCATTACTCCATCCAAATAAAGTCATCAAGCATATGAGAGTGACTCAAATAAATTTTATCTTCCTTTACAGAAGATCATTACTTTGTAACTATTTTATTATTCAAGTTGTAAATATTTCAATGATTTTTATATCAAAATGCTATTTTGATATAAAATAAAATATGTAAATAATTTTTTATTTTTCAAATGTAATTTATGTTTTTATATGTAATAAGTTTTTCCCTATCTTCCAATTCAATCATTCTTTCCAAACCGAAAGCAAAGAAATCTAAGCTCCATTAGCTAAATCAACCTGCAAAGAAAAAAGTCAGAAGGTCAAAGAGTATTAGTGCTAAAGTTTGAGAAGAAAAGTAAACATAAGAAAACTGAGTAATTAAAATTATAAATTTAATCCACTAGATTACAAGTCCATGAAAAACCTCAAAGAAAATCCTATTTGTTTCATTCATCCTTCAGCAATCCTCAACAAAGGAGAAATTTCGCACTTTCAATGAGCAAACAAGCAAATTTCCAAGGTCGTTGCACGCTCAAGACGATCGATGCGCGTTTGAGGGAGACGATGCGTGTTTGAGGGAAGTCACTGCGCGTTTGCCCAAATTTCTCAAACCATTTCACCTGGACGTTGCGTGTTTGGAAGTGGTCACAGCGTGTTTTCTCCAGACGCTGCATGTTTGTTTAGGAAGACAGAAAACCATCTTACAGCCTCCTACTTCATCAAAAAATGCTAGATCTCTACATGAGTTTTCTTCAAAGATCCATTAATCAATGAGTAAACCTTAGCATCATCTCATTGATATATTTTGTGCCTTATAATCATTTAAAGCTTTTCCTAAGGAAGAAACCCTAGTTCTCATTTCAAATATAATCTCTAAACTATTATATATTTTCTTTCCCATTCCCATATGTATTTTTCCATATCCCAATTCCCTAAAGGAAATACCATTCCTAGTATCCCTGAATCCTAGGGTTTTCACTAACCTAGGTTCCCTTCACATTCCCATTCCCTCCATTTTTCAAAACACTTCATTTCACTTCACATTCCCTCCATTTCATTTAATCACCCTAGGGTTTCTACTTCAAATATGGCTGAAGAGGAGTATAGAGGTACTAGTGAGGAATAGAGACCGAAGAAAAAGCCATATAAAAAGGGAGGTAAAGTCATTAGACTTGAACCAGTAACCACTAGATAGCTTATGGAATCTCCCCTCACTGTGTCATGTTTCAAGCATTTGGGACATTTTGAATTTTGTGAGAAAGTGTAGAAGATCCAGTATAATCCTATGTTGACAAGATTGTTCATTTCCAATCTTCATGATAGACGAGTAACTCTTGCCAGAGTTAATTTCACTATGTCCACTAATATCATTGTAGCTGCTACAGGGATCCCAAATGTAGGAGAAAAATTGTTTAAACAAGGAAACCTCGATCATTGCTACTATGAGCCATATCTTAAACCAAGATACAAGGATGACAAAAAGACAATTTTTCCTTTTTCTCATCTCCTTGACAAATATGTCCCCATGATGAAAATCATTATGAAATACTTCACATGTGAGGGAAGTTTTTCTAGAATCTATTCTTATCATATTAATGATCCAGGTGGATTTTGGTGGCCACCCACCTATTCCACTTGGCCCCTCACCATTGTCTCTTTCAGTTTTTCAGTTTCGGCATAACTTACTATTTTTAGCAGTTTTTCGGGTCCTAAACTTCCGGAGCCATTTTGAGGCCCTAAACGACGTTTTTTGGGCATCATTTTACCAGCAAATTTCATGGAATCAAATTTTTCCTGAAATTTGTAGTCCTCGGATAGAGCTTTCTAATGATGTATCATGTGCGTCAAACGGAGATAGTATGCCAAAGTTACGTCCCTGGCAAGTTGAAACACCAATTTACCCAAACGGGGCCCATAGTGTTGGCGCTTCATCTCCAAGGGTTAGGTTTTTGGGATGTTTAGGGTTCTCCATTGTTTCTCAATAATAAATAGGCCCTCAAGCCTCATTGTAACGTAGTTCAAAGGCTTGTAGCCGCCACATCTCTTCTCAGAGATAGCTACTAGTGCCCTAGCTAGTTTTATTTCCATTCTGTCTGTAAGCAAATTTCAGTTCTTTGATATTAATGAAATGAAGTGTTATTTCCGTTGCATCTCTGTATTTATGGTTATATGTTTATTCTGTTGCGTTCCTGCATAAATCCGGATCAGTGGTATCAGAGCGGTCTGCTTTTTCTCGATCCTTCTTTGCATGTCCCCAACGAGGTCGGAGTATAAGGAGCTAGGGCTTGATCTGGTGGAACCTTTGCAAGATCAGCCTCGCAAACCTCGACGGACGCCCATGGGGGACGAAAAGAAAGATGAGGGAGCAGGAGATCCTATCAAAATATTGCTCGAGGAGGCCCTCGAAAAACAAAGGAATGCGATGATGGATAACTTTGCTCAGATCCTTCAACGGCTGCCCACCGGCGGCGCATCTGCATCCAGTAGCCACTCTGGAGTTGCGATTCCTTTTAAGGTACAAGTAATTTTTTACATTCCCATATTTGAGGGTCAAATAGACGCAAATGTCATAGATAGATGGTTGAATCTATTAGAAGGATATTTCTTTGTTCATGACTTTTCAGACCGGGAGAAGATTATTTTTTCACTCGTCAAAGCCAACCCCATGTTAAGGACTGGTGGGAAACCTACTGTGAGAACAGAGACCAGACAAAACCCTCTCTGTTCTCCGCCATACCAACTTGGAATTATTTCCAAGATGCTGTCAAGGAACAGTACTATTCCGTGGGGAGCTGTGAGGACAAGTACATATAATGGACCACGCTGAGATAACAAAGGGCTCAATATGTGCATGAGCTGGCGAATTTATTCCATACCCCTGCGCACCAAGTTGGGTATCAAAGATTCAGAGAAACATCTAGTGCTAAAGTATCGCAGTTTTCTGCACAGATACATTCGGGAGGAAATGGAGTTCCTCGACATCTCCTCACTTAGTACCGCATACCAGTATGCTGCCAAGATTGAGCAGAAATTCAAACAGAAGAAGTGAGACTTTGGATCTGCGAATCAAAAACAAGGGAAATGTGCTCCCAAACCGCAGAACAAAGGACGGAGCCAAGGCATGGCGACTCAAGACAACCTATCGAATCCACAAGCAAATAACAACACCGCAAAGCCAAAGAAGGACACGGAAAAGTCGTGTAAGCTCCATAAGAGCTCCACTCACAACATAAGTGAGTGTCGGGCCAAGCAGTCACTCGTGGCCGAGATGCGAGCTTCTAAGTCAGATGCATGCTCCGAATCTAAATCAAAACCTGACATGGGGCAAGAAAAAGGGAAACCGATTATTGATGTGGAGCCCAATGCCACTGTTGCCACTACGAAGATCCAGAAGGAGGAACCGGAAGATCCGGAGGAGGAGGAGCGTCTCTTCCCTTAAATGTAGATAAAGAGGATCCCTGTGCGGTTCATTGTCGGCAAATGGAAGCCAAAAGAACCTCATTTCAACGGACAGGTAGGCCGGTTGGGCTTGCCGACCACAACTCACCCACATCCATACACCATCGGGTGGCTTCACCAAGGACGAGATCTCCGCGTCAGCCAGCAGTGCCGCCTTCCCTATAGCATCAAGCTCTTCACGGATGAGGTATTATGTGATGTTGCTCCTATTGATGTTTCTGATGTATTATTAGGAAAAACATACTTGTGGAAGTGTCATGCTGTGTATGAGTCTCAACCTCGTGTTGTCATTATTACTTTGGGAAATAAGTTGTACAGGATACCAGAGGTACCACCCCCTACGACTATCTCTTTGGTTACTGCAAAACAATGCAGTAAGCTCATTTCCCAAACCAAGAAATTCATTTTCCTGATGATCTGCCCCCAGGGAAAGAAGAAGACTGTGGCCACGACCTCCCAGGACAGGGCCCCTACGCACGACAACAACAAATGGATAAGGTTGTGGAGGATGCGGGGACATCTTCACCTCACCTGAGTTCCTACTGCCTTTGTCGAATTGACACCACGATTAGTGATCGACCCCCGAATGCGTCACTTCTGCAATGGACCGATCTATCGACGCTCTGTTCTGGAAAATGATGAAATCAAGGGGCAGATTCAGGAGCTGTTGCAGAAAGGTCACATCAGACCAAGTTCATCGCCCTGTGGGAGCCCGATCGTGTTGGTACAGAAGAAGGATGGGACGTGGAGACTCTGTATTGATTATCGGGCGCTGAACAAGATCACTGTCCGGAATAGGTACCCAATCCCACGGATTGGTGACCTTCTGGACCAACTCCAAGGTGCAAAATATTTCAGTAAGATCGACCTGAAGTCTGGGTATCACCAGGTACCAATTGAACCCTCTGATGTGTGGAAGACTGCCTTCAAAGCTAAGGAAGGCCTTTTTGAATGGCTGGTCATGCCTTTCGGGTTGACGAATGCTCTCGCAACCTTCATGAGGATGATGGATGACATCTTGCGGCCATTCACCAACTCATTCGTAGTGGTGTACTTGGATGACATTCTGATCTTCAGCAAGACTTGGGAAGAGCACCTTCATCACATCCGACAAGTCCTCCAAACACTGCAGCAACACAAGTTGTGTGCCAATTTGGAGAAGTACACGTTTGGCATGACCCAGGTTCAATATCTGGGATACATTATTGATGAAAGGGGGGTGCATGTGGATCCAGCCAAGATCCAAGTCATTCGGGATTGGCCAGCCCCGACTACTATAACAGAGTTTCGCAGCTTTCTGGGTCTTGCTAATTTCTACCGTAGATTCGTGTTGGGATTCTCTCATATCACTTAGCCCTTGAGTCAAGTCACCAAAGGAGGAGCGAGAGCAAAATTATTTTGGTCGGAACCTCAACAGAGGGCGTTCAAAGAATTGAAAAATCGCCTATGTTCTGCCCCAGTGCTCACCTTACCAGACTTGCAGCAGCCGTTTGAGATCGAGACAGATGCCTCTGACTATGCTATTGGGGCAGTTCTTACTCAACAGGGACATCCAGTGGCATATCACGGTGAGACATTGTCTGAGACAGTTCGCAAGTATCCCACCTATGACAAAGAAATGTATTCCATTGTGCAAGCCTGTCGACAATGGAAGCATTACATTTTGGGGAAGGAAACAATCATCCACACAGACCACCGGCCCCTGCAGTTCATACAGACACAAGGGAAGTTGTAGAATGATTGCCATCAGAAGTGGTCCACATATCTGCAACAGTTTCATTTGAACATCAAGTACAAGAAGGGTAGCACCAATAATGTTGCAGACTGCCTCAGCCGACCACTGATCGTGGCGCTCACCACCATGCTCAACTCTTGTGGGCACGAGACTTCTGATTGGCCGCTTCTCTATGAGAGTGACCCAGAATTCGGCCACACTTACAAGGCACTCTTGGGGGGCACGCAAGTTCCTAATTTTCACCTCCAAGATGCACTTTTATGTCACCTGGGACACCTTTGTGTTCCTTCAAGCGAGCGTGCCAAGATGATATGGGAAGCACACTACAGTCGAGTTGCTGGGAATTTCGGGGTCGAGAAAACAGTAGCAATACTACAGAAGTATTTCTATTGGCCGAACCTTCGAAAGGATGTCGAGAAGCACATCAGATCCTGCACTGCTTGTGCCATTGCTAAGCCGACCATCAAGAAGCAAGGCCTATATACTCCACTACCTACCCCTAGTCGACCATGGGAATCCATCTCCATGGATTACATGTCAGGACTGCCCTCTACTAAGAATGGCAATGACTGTGTTTTCGTGGTCGTTGATAGATTCTCGAAGATGGCCATTATGGCGGCCTATAAGAAGAATATCACAGCAGAAGCTACTGCTAAACTCTTCTTTGAACGAGTATGGGTTCACTTTGGGATCCCACAGTCTATCATATCAGATCGAGATAGCAGGTTCCTCAGCACATTTTGGTCCAGCCTCTGGTCAATGATGGACACAAAGCTCACCAAGTCCACAGCTTTCCATCCCCAAACAGATGGCCAGACAGAGGTCGTCAACGGAATGATTGTACACATTCTGCGCATGTACAATTCAAAGCATCCACGCACATGGGACGAGAGCCTCCCTTATGTACAACATAGTTATAACCGGGCTCTCCACGGTTCAATTGGCCATAGCCCCTTTCAGGTGGGCTTGGGATTCCAGCCACTATGTCCCATTGACGTAGCCATGCCATTTGCAGCTGCTCAGGCCGATTCAGCGCACGTCCAGTCTGAAGTTGACAAAGCAAGTAGCTTCATCGAGCGCATTCAACACATCCGCCAACGGGTTCATGATATATTGGACAGAGCCAATGCGAAGTACAAGCAGCGCCATGATCAACACCGGGTGCCACACAACTTCCAGGTGGGCGACAAAGTATGGCTGCATTTGCAGAAGGAGCGCCTCACTGGACCTCACCGCAAGCTTCGCCCGCTCCGATACGGGCCGTACACCATCACCAAGGCTGTAGGGAACAATGCTTTCAAGCTTAGTATTCCACCATTCCTTGGTCTGCACCCAGTCTTCAATGTGGATCGCCTTCGTCCTTACTTCCCACCTCTACTGGACACTTCGGACATTGCAGAACAACTCACACCAACAGAGTTAAACCCAGACTGCATGGAACAGGCCACCACATATTGTATCATGGACATGCAAATCAAGAACACTCGCCAACAGAAGATCCAACTGTATCGGGTTGTCAAAGCTGGCCAACTCCTGCACCAAGGAAAGTGGTTCACCAGGGACCAAGTTCAGCAGAAAATTCCTCATCTCATGGAGGAACTTAACGCAATGGGGACCATTGCTTCCTAAGGGGGGAGGAATGATCCAGGTGGATATTGGTGGCCACCCGCCTATTCCACTTGGGCCCCCACCATTGTCTCTTTCAGTTTTTTAGTTTCGACATAACTTACTATTTTTAGCAGTTTTTCGGGTCCTGAACTTCCGGAGCCGTTTTGAGGCCCTAAACGACGTTTTTTGGGTATGAAAGCGCCAGCGAATTTTCTGATAAAATTCGTCCCGACAGCTGTAGTCCTCGGATAGAGATTTCTAATGATGTATCATGTGCGTCAAACGGAGATAGTATGCCAAAGTTACGTCCCTGGGAAGTTGAAACACCAATTTACCCAAACGGGGCCCATAGTTTTGGCGCTTCATCTCCTAGGGTTAGGTTTTGGGATGTTTAGGGTTCTCCATTGTTTCTCAATAATAAATAGGCCCTCGAGCCTCATTGTAATGTAGTTTAGAGGCTTGTAGCCGCCACATCTCTTCTCAGAGATAGCTACCAGTGCCCTAGCTAGTTTTATTTCCATTCTATCTGTAAGCAAATTTCAGTTCTTTGATATTAATGAAATGAAGTGTTATTTCCGCTGCATCTTTGTATTTATGGTTATGTGTTTATTCTATTGCGTTCCTGCATAAATCCGGATCAATTAAGCTCCTCATGGACTTCACTAGAGTCAGAATGCTTCACATACCCTATTATCTATCCCACATCATTGACAAAATGGAATATATGTCCCAAAAGAGAGATTATGGTAATCAAATGTAGAGTCTTTTCCACCACTCCCTCATCAAAATGATAGTCATGCATCAGCTTGATCAAATGAACATGCCATGGGACACCTTCATATCAAATGAGCTTTTTACCACCCCACCTAGTCAACATGGCGAGAATGCCCCTTCATCATATCATCCTCCTGCATCTATCCCTCCATCTCATCCTCTTGTTCATACATCATTACCAAGTCAGCATCATTCACCTCATTCACCTCATATTGAGCCTTCTTCTTCAACTTTCTATAACCCTACATCACCATCACATCATGATTTAGAATCATCAAGCAGTGAGGAAGATATTGAGGCAACATGGGCTACTTTGGTTGAAGTTGAGCCATTTCCCAAAACTTACAAAAGAGGATATAGGCATGTGTTTGCTTCACTTGGAGTGAAAGGGGCCATGCCTTCTTCATCAACACATCAGTTAATAAAGGTAAGGAAAAGGTAATAGAGCCAAACATTGATGATGAGGAGGGTCAACATGAAACATAGCAAGAGTTTCAGTTCATTGAATTAAGTGAAGGAGATGAAGAAAAAATCACCAGTGCAGTAATCAAAGGAAAAGAGGCAAATATTAGTGAACTTGAAACTAATCTTGAGAGGGCCAAGTATGTGATTAACTTCCTTGAGCAAGAAAATCAGCAATTGAAAACCAAGCATGCCATCAATGAGGTGAAGTGTATAAAGAGAGGCAGAAAAGGCTAAGGCCTTGCTTGAGGAAACATTGGAAAGGTTTGGTGAACCTGATGATGAGGAGGATCAGCCTACAAGACAAAGACCAAGGACTAGAGGGATGAAAAGAGCTCTAGCCTTTGAGAGACAAAGGGAAGCTGACCTAGCAGACTAGCTCACACCAAATGAACAGATTTCCCTAGAAATCAGCAAGGACAGAGAACCATGGCTTGATAGAGCCAATCTAGATTTGGAGAAGTTTCTATAGAAGGCCAACAAGGATAATGACTTGTTGATGACAAGCGTCAAACTTCATGCACAGAAAGAGAGAATTGCATTGGCTAAGCTTAAAAGAGCCAATGCTAAAATTGAATATATGACCAAGCAAGGAGAGAAAGAGAAGTTAGATATACTTTCTGAGGTGTCACTCCATGCCTCAAGCACTTGATGAGCAAGTACCCTCACCATTTTGACAAAATTTTGGCACACTTTCACTTTTGTTCATTTCTGTGTTTTTGAGTATTTTTGGACATAGAAAAATTTCCAAAGGCGATGCAACCTAGATGCTACGCTCTTTTTTGGGGCCTCCAAATAAAAAATGGCCACCACTATAGTGTTCATATTGATTAGGACATCAACCCTATCAAGTTTCATATTTTTTGGAGGAGAACTGGTCCATCAAAAGTGCCAAAAACCATCAAATTTTCATGTTTCTGCCTCCAAATCTGTCTGGTCATTACGCGTTTACCAGTCTTGGGAGAGCAGGTGTTTGACAGGAAAAATGAGCACCTTTGGAAAATAGACTCACAAATATTTCCAATGAGCTATCATGGAGCTGATTTGGACACCGGGAAGGCACTCAAAACTAGCCTTGAACAGAGGTCATATTTTATGCCTGGAAGTTGTGCATTTGACAGGAAAATTGCATTTTACACAGTCTTCAACAATTTTTTAAGTTTCACTCCAGTTTGAATTTTACCTTGGGAAATGAGGAATTTACTTATGTAAATGATCAATATCAATGTAAATATCATGTTTTTACTTTTATCTAGAGTACATACATTAGTTAAGTCAATTAGTTGAAGTGTAATGAATCAGTTCATTAGAGATAGGAATGAGTCACTTTTCTCATCCTACACTCTAGCTATCAGTTTAGATTTTTGTGTAATATCTCCCTCGCCTCATGGATTCGACCCCTATGGATGAGTGGAGGTGGTTTTGAGGCCTATTTAGCTCAAATCTTCATATGAATCAAGGGTCGGTCAAGTGTGGACTTTTGAACATTTTGTTAGCTGACTGGTCTTCTTGCAAAAGGGTTATTGTACCAATTTCTAGTCAACAGATTGAACCAGTAATAAAGAAAATTATTTATAGGATTCATGTGATGAGCCATCTTAGTGAAGTATTGATTTAAATTTTTCATGTTCTTTCTTTAAGTATTCCATAAACGTATATGTGTTCTAAATTTGAATGTTATAACAAGAATTTTACTGCAGAATTTGTTTAAAACTTACACTCTGCTTTTACTATTATACATTTTTATGTTTTCTTCTCATATCTGGTTTAGAGAATTCTTAATTTCCCTTTGATCCCTATTGATTCCTTCATCCTTCTTCATTATCTGGTTTAAGGAATTCCTAATTGCTCCTTGATCCTGATTGAAAATTCACTTCACCATTCAGCCTTGAGATCTGATTTCGCTCACCTATATTACTCTATAACACTTTCCTTATAATCTGATTCAGTTCTATTTCAAAGAAAATTGACTCCATAGCCCAATGGAAAGTTGATAAGCACCTATTCATCTAAATCATTAATTCCACCAAACAACCAAAACCAATAAAAAAACAACCAAATCAAGCATACATAACTAGCCTAAAATATATTAAATAAACAAAATTAAATCATTAAGAAAGAGCCCTCTATGAGTATTAGGAAGGCTAGATCCTAATCTCCAAAAGTGGTTGATAGTTACCTCTGATATTTATTTTAAACTCAAGAACAACCTTTGGAAATTTCAGAGTGATAACACAAACAACACTTCATGAACCAAAATGGGATTCTGAAGCGGGGCAGTCAATTCAGAGGAAACATGGGATTCAAGACAAGTAGAGATCTCGCCTAAGCGTGGGAGAAATGAGGAACGATGATGGCTATCATCCCATGGATTTTCGTCGAGAGACATAACCTCCACGACTCTCATTGATGGGTAATGTCTCCTTCAAGAGATCATCTGAATCCCAAGAACCAAACTAGGGAGACTACACATAAGTGTCCAGGGATGAAACCAATTTGTCGTTGGTTTCAGAAACAACCTCAAAAGCTAAAAGAATGCTCTGATACATTTTTTCTGTAGGGCTAAGAGGCATAAATTTGAAAAATATTTCAAGCTAGATGGGAATAGGAACAATCCATGGATCGTGAGCAGATGATATCATGTTTATAGTGGCGACATTAGGAGGCAGGAGTCGAAAAATTCCCACAAGGGACAAGTCCTTCAAAAGACCCAACCCAAAGTTCTCATAGGAGGTATAGGTATTCCCAACATATGGAATGTTTCCTGTTGAAGAATCAGAGGAGAATAAATTGAGTTGATCGACAATCACAATATTCCCTTGATGAGGAAAGTGGAGAAAACAGAAGAGGGTGGAAACCACACAAACCATTGCATGGGTCCAACTGCATCCAAGAAGGAGGTTTTGATTTAGGTTGGCATCCACCACCTCCATTTCTAGGTTCACTATCTTTCCCTCCAAGAGGATGTGAAAAGCTTTGAGAATACCATACATCTGAGAACCTTTGTCGTCGAAAGCTTCCAAAGTGTTCGGGGACTAACTCAACTGAGGAGAGCCAATGGCTTTCCAACAAGCAATAAACATGATGTAGGTCGAGCGCCTTCATCAAAGACAATCTTATGAATGGTTTTCCCCATAACGGTGACTTGAATCAGAAAATCCACTTGAGATGGGAGACGAGGAACAAAGTTCTCGAAATCGAAAGTAATGAGATTGGAATCCATCGGATCAATTCCTCCAATGACAGTAATAGTGCCTTCCTTTGTGATGGACACGACTGAAGGACTTCCATTGCCAACATCGTCGAAGGTGCCTGAGCTAAATCCCCTATAATTTTATAGTGTTGAGAAGCTCTTGCATTCGGATTATATGGAAATTTCTGAAGAACACACTTTGGGGGCAGGATAATGGAATCACTACTAGGTCTCTCAATATGGAGAGGACAAGAACTAGGAGGGATGGAAGAGGAAAGGTTATCTGTGGCATCCTATTCCATAGGAGTTTTCAATGGATTCGAGTAATATTTTGAACGCGTGGCGACATAAATAGGTTTTATGTTGGCCATAAAAACTTGAGAGTTTTCGGACATAGAGGGTTGATCGAACATTTGTGTCTATTGAGAGGGAAATGGTTATTTCAAGACAACTGGAGTCCCGAGTGCACCCTTCAAGACATGGGAAACTTCAGCACGCTGAGGAAAATACTTGTTCTAATGGTCACCATCACATATCAAAAAAGGATATTTAGGCTTGCGTTTGGAAGCGTATTTAGTAGATGGATTATTGCAATCATGTTTAGGGTTATCGTATTTGGATTTTCCTTTTCCCTTTTTCTTACATTTTAAGCATTTTTCTACTGTAGTCGATTGGACAACATTTACCTCAGAGGTTTTACCAGGATTATTCTATTTATTAGAAGTATTGGAGGATGCATTGGCAGCAATGGTCTTAGATTTCGAGGAAGCATGGGGTGCACTACTATCAACATGGGCCACTGGCCCAATAACATCATCAACCAGAGGCGTGGTAGGAGGTTGAGATGATGTCCGATTGGTTGAAGGTCATGGTGCGTCAGGTAGAGGCTCATACATAGTTCCATATTAAGAATAAACCAAACCGAGATACTGAGCTCGAGCGATGACTTCCTCTTCAGTAATGCAACCACCCATAGCTAGATATTTGGAATTTTTTGGAACAAAATTTTTAGTGAACCATTCGGTCAACAACTGATCTGGGATCTCGAATTTGATGATGCGATGTTTGTGCCTCCATTCGTGAATGTGGTCTAAAATATGGGTAGTTTTTTACTCCTTCAAATATGTAAGGAGGTGGGTGTCGGTCTCATACTAGACAGGTAGCTATAGGTGAGTGAGGAAGGCCATGGCCAAGGTGTTAAAATCAAAGAAGACACCTCGAGGGAGTTAATATACCATTTGGTCGTGGAACCAGCCAGAGTGCGCTGGAAAATACATAGACAAAATGAATCATCAACCCAAGAATTAGAAGAGAACCATAAGTGGTACATCATTACATGGTCTTAGGTGTCTTCCCGGGATTTACCTTTAAAATTTTCATAGTCTCTCATAATTTTGATTGGAACTGGTGGCCAATGCGACATATGTTGGATGGATTCATTTGTAAGCTTCGATACATCCAACAGTTCCAACGTAGACAAAAATGGAAAGGGAGGATGGTGATGAGAAAATAGTATTTGGCAGCTACCCATTTGAGGGTTCCAACCTGGTTGATATGGATTATGCCCCCAATAGGGCGGATTTTGAGCTTGATACACATATTTCCCCCATTGTTGGTAAGTAACTTATTGCAGCTGCTGTTGAACATAAGGACCTTGTTGGGGCTGATGATAAGGCCCCTGCTGGGTGAGAAATTGTGGTCCTTGCTAGACATAGGGTCTAGTCTGAGGTCTTTGTTGAACATAAGGTTGAGTTAGGGGTCCTGGTTGGGTCGATTTGTACTGAGGGATCTTCTGATGTCAAGTACCAGGTTGAGGCCCCGACTGGGGTTGCTGGTACTGATCCTAAGGAATTTGTTGCTATTGGACACCAGGTTGATTGGGGTGAGCACCAAGTTGACCCAAAGGAATATTCAGACAAGTTTGGGTGTGAGGACCAAACTGAGGTTTATTCAAGACAATACCCACTGAATCTTGGGGTTGTTGGACATACCGCTATGAGACATTTGGTCAAGGAACATATTGATGCTACATATTCGACTATTGAACATATTAATGGGGTATGTTGGGTTGTTGAATATATGGATATTGAATGTTCGGTTGTTGGAGATGGGGTTTTTGAACCTGATAATACTGAACGCGGGGCTGTTGATATAAAAATGAAGCTGAAGTGGGTTTACTACTTAATGGATCCATTCCTACAACAATATTTGTCAGCTGTGAAAGCAATGTTCCACCTAGACTAGCATTAGGTTGTCCCACCCCTGAAACAGGTCTAGAGTTAAGATGTCCCCAACTCGAAATGGGAGGTACATAAAGAGGCTTGGACTTCCCCTTAAGCACGAACGAAACCGTAGAGTTTCCACTCAATGGTGGAACCACAGTAATTGTAGATAGCGACAGGGGGTAGAGGACACTATTGAAACAATCATTTGTCCTATTTTTATTGTAGGTCGAACATTAGATTGAGATACGATAGTTATATTATAAATGAATGGGAAGGAAGATGGGGCAATTCCAGTTGACCAAAAGGGATCTGAAAATAAATTCGTGGCTCTAGAGGCTCCTAAAACAAGGCTTTCAAGAGAGGTATACCCATGCATAAGTGAATATGTGACTTGTCTAGAGGGTATTCCCATCCCACTTCCTGTATCTTGAGGAGTGGTGACGTAAGGGTAGCCTTCAGGAGGAAACATGGATGAGATGTCTTATGGAATGTGAGTTGCATTGTTTTCCTATGAAGTTCTCTAAGGGGCACTCACAAATGGAATATCATCAGTGTTAGATGTCATTTCAGGAGGAAACAACTGACGGCAGTAGTGTGAGATGGTACTAGAGAAGTAGCAAGGGGAACAATAGGTTCGTCAAAAGGACTATAATCCTGTTGAGGCGAGACCAATAATGGATCGAAGAGAGGATTTGGAGGAAAGACTGTAAACTGTTCAGATGGTTCGAGACTTTCTGGCTAAAGATCCTCAGATGATGATGAAATAAAATCGTCAAGTGGTTGTCACAATGAAATAGGTTAGACACTTATGAAAATTCCAAGTTCAACACCGTGAGATTTAAGGGGTCCAACTGGAAATTGGGGTACCTCAAGAGGAGGGTATTTAGATCCTTGAGAAGAGGAAGGAGGTGAATCCGTTGATTCAACCACGATGACCTTTAAGTCAAGATCAGAGAGAGAAAATTTGAATAAATTTTGAGTAATTTAAAAATTACAATTAACCAGGCAAAGATGAGGTCGAATTACTACACATGTAAGATGTTATCTTGGGCAGTTTATTTTTATAAATTAAACAAAAAATAAATAAAAAAGGGTGAACTTGGCATAGATGATTACTAGGTATCTTTGAACTCCAATATACATCTTGGCGATAAATGATAAATAAATTACCAAGGACTTAACATACTACATCCATTCTCCCCGAATGTTGTGTTGGGCATGTCACGTCTACAAGGTGGCCAACTTGGTTACCTATGGCAGAATTGCAACCTAGTGGTGTCTCCCCATATCTCGATAGTACATGGGAGTCCAGTCCGTAGTAGTGTTGTCTAATGTGTAACTTTATGATGAGAGCGTCCCCTTATACTTTTCATACGTGGAGCATAGTCCTATATACTTCCATACATGGAACGGGGTTTCACCTTCGGAATGTAATAGAGACTGTTAGTGACAACTCCTACGTTTAATGACGTTGAAACATGTCTCTAGCTTAGACCTCTTGATGTTTTCGTTAATTTCAAATGCTCCTTAAGGTTAATTGGATAAATTTTAAATTTTATCTTCAGTTAAGTTTGAGTTTAAGGCTCAATATCGATGTCACCTAAACCCTATAATGTTGTAAATGCTAAAAACGATTATTTCCATTTCGATGAATTCCAAAATAATGAGGGAAGAAGCGCAAATAAGAGTGTAAGTGATTAAACAAACAATGATGCCCCCCAATTGGTTCAAAAATATTGAAATGCAACTTTTAAAGTTCGAGTTCACTTTCACTATTCCCCAAGATGCAAACTTACTGAAAAAATGAAATTGTTTCTCTTTTCACTAAGATGCACAAAAAAAATTGTTTTTCTTTTACTTTGAAATCTCAAAATGCAAAATCAGTGAACTAAAGTAAAATCAACCAAAAAAACAAAGAAATGCAAAAGAGACTATCAAAGGCAATCTCTCTAGCCCTAGAGTGGGTCTAGAAACTTACGAGACTATCTAATGCAAGCTTTCTTAGCTAATATCCAAAACAAGATGAGAAAGGAAATAATCCTACCTCTTCCTGATGTTATGCTCTAATCCTTTGATGATAGCCTCAATCTACAGTCACTTAGGCTTGCTCCTCACTACTAGTGGCGTACGATTACCTGTAGGTGATCAAGAGACAACAACAAACGTAATCCAATACAAAGAATACATTGAATATTGGTTACTTAATAGACCAAGGAACATTAGACAATTTGTGTAAAATATTAGACAAATATAAAAAGGAAACACCAGATGATTTATTAATAAATATGAAAGAGAGAGCTTACAATTGTGGCCGTGATGTTGGAGGCCTCCCTTTGGTGATGTCTAAGTCCTTCACCGAAGCTCTAAAAGCACTCCTCCATAATAGCTTAGGAATTATCACAATACAAGGATGCAAGGAAAATGAATGATCAGACCAACCCAACAATGACTAACTAGTAGTGCAAAGATGGGGATCAATTTATAGGAAGGGAGATGGATTTAGGAGACCATGAAAGAGGGAGGAAGGTCCACTTTTCAAGGGATAATTCCCCATTGATAAGATCAAAAGCTCTAAATGAGAGAGCTTGGCCCTATCTCCATTGAATGACATCTAGCTCATCGTCCTGGAAACTTCTAGAGGTCAAAGCTTCTCCTCCATTTGAGGAAAGACTGCCAGAAAGTGTTCAGCGCAGTTTTCTCAGTCAAAAGAGCACTAACAGCACTAAGCTATAATTGTCAACCCCCCCTCTCTCTCTCTTCCTCTATTTCCTTCTTCTCTCTCTCTCTCTCTCTCTCTCTCTCTCTTTTCCTACGCTAACAACGCTAGGCTAGTTCTGTCCTTTTATATGCGACTATTATTGCTAAGAATATTCTAAAATATTCCATGGAGGTTAAATCTCTACTATTAACCTAATAATTATATGCACTATCTAACCCAATATGTAAGAGATGTAATGTTTTGTCTTGTCGTGTTTTGTTAAACATTTTGACACAAATAAATTAAATAAAAATAAAAATGTTAAAATAAAATAAATAATAATTTAATTATTAAATAAAATAAATAATAATTTAATTATTAATAAAACATTTTCAAAAAAATTAATTTGAAATATAAAATAATAAAATTAATAACTATATTTATAAACATAATTATAATTAATAACTAAACTAACCTAAATCCATCTTAACTTCAGATCTTCAAAACTTCAAATCTACCAAATATTAAGAAAGATCAAAATTCTTGAGATGCAAACCTATTTAAATAATAATAATAATAATAATAATCTCAATCCTCCCTTAGTATTAAAATAAATCAATTAATAACCAAATTAAAATTATAAAATACCTATTCCATAATAAACACCCCTATCAACACACAACTATTATGACATTTTCATTTCTCAAATTGCAAATATGATTTACAACTCTCTTTTTATTTAAGTGTTTGCATTTTCAAATTCTTTATATCCAAAATTCTTTTACACAAGGATTCAAACTCTCCATTCCATGTGGAGTTTATTGCGAACTTCACAAAATTCAATTTTTTAATTTCAAATAAAATATATGATTGTGACTAAAATACATAGAAATATGAATATAAAAAATATTAATAATCTCAATATTTCGAATATTATAATAATTATATTATTAAAATTGATTCACATAAGGTTGTGAGACAATGAGATTTGATATACGCTCCATCCATTTATTAAAATAAAATGATGAAAGTGAGTGAGAGAAAATTGATCGAATGATATTAAATATTTCGTAGTCTACTAGTGGGCCAACACATGGAAATGATTCAATAATAATCTCTCGCTCCTCCCTTGGTGACTTGACTCAAGGGCCAAGTGATATGAGAGAATCCCAACATGAACCTACGGTAGAAATTAGCAAGACCCAGAAAGCTACGAAGCTCTGTTATAGTGGTTGGGGCTGGCCAATCCTGAATGACTTGGATCTTGGTTGGATCCACATGCACCACCTTTTCATCAATAATGTATCCCAGATATTGAACCTAGGTCATGACAGAAGTGCACTTCTCCAAATTGGCACATAACTTGTGTTGCCGCAATGTTTGGAGGACTTGTCGTATGTGGTGGAGGTTCTCTTCCCAAGTCTGGCTGAAGATCAGAATGTCATCCAAGTACACCACTACAAATGAGTTGGTGAATGGCTGCAAGATGTCGTCCATCAACCTCATGAAGGTTGCGGGAGCATTAGTCAACTCGAAAGGCATGACCAACCATTCGAAAAGGCCTTCCTTGGCTTTGAAGGCAATCTTCCACACATCGGAGGGTTCGATTGGTACCTAGTGATACCCAAACTTCAAGTCAATCTTGCTGAAATATTTCGCCCCTTTGAGTTAGTCCAGAATTTCATCAATCCGTGGGATTGGGTACCTATTCCAGAAAGTGATCTTGTTCAAAACCCGATAGTTAATACAAAGTCTCCACGTCCCATCCTTCTTCTCTACCAACACAATCAGACTCCCACAAGGCGATGAACTTGGTCGGATGTGACCCTTCTGCAGCAGCTCCTGAATCTGCCTCTTGATTTCATCGTTCTTCAGAATAGAGCGCCAATAGATCGGTCCATTGGGTAGCGGTGCACCTGGGGTCAGATCAATCGGGTGCTTGACCTGATATTGTAGAAGAACCCCTGTGGGTGAGGTGAAGATGTCCCCGGACTCCTCCACAACCTTGTCCATTTGTTGTTGTCATGCAGAGGAGCCCTCTCTAGAGGTCCTGGCGATAGTGTTCTTCTTTCCCTGGGAGCGGATCATCAGGAAAACGAATTTCCTGGTTTGGGAAATGAGCTTACTGAATTGTTTTGTAGTAACCAAAGAGATAGCGGCAGGAGGTGGTACCTTATTTCCCAAAGTAACAATAACAGCGCGAGGTCGAGACTCATACACAGCATGACGCTTCCACAAGTAACAAAGAGATTGCGGTAGGAGGTGGTACTTATTTCCCAAAGTAACAATAACAGCGCGAGGTCGAGACTCATACACAGCATGACGCTTCCACAAGTATGGTTATCCTAATAATACATCAGAAACATTAATAGGAGCAATGTCACATAATACCTCATCTGTGAAGGGCTTGATGCTATAGGGAAGGCGACACTGCTGGCTGACGCAGAGATCTCTTCCTTGGTGAACCCACCTGTGTTGAAGGATCTGGGCAAAGTTATCCATCATCACGTTCCTTTGTTTTTCGAGGGCCTCCTCGAGCAATATTTTGATAGGATCTCCTGCTCCCTCATCTTTATTTTAGTCCCCCATGGGTGTCCGTCGGGGTTTTCGAGGTTGATCTTGCAAAGGTTCCACCAGATTGAGGCCTAACTCCTTATACCCCGACCTCGTTGGGGACATGCACAGAAGGATCGAGAAAAAGCAGACCGCTATGATACCACTGAACTGGATTTATGTAGGAACACAATAGAATAAACATATAACCATAAATATAAAGATGTAGCGGAAATAACACTTCATGTCATTAATATCAAAGAACTGAAATATGCTTTCAAACATAATGGAAATAAACTAGCTAGGGCGCTGGTAGCTATCTCTGAGAAGAGATGTGGAAGCTACAGGCCTCTGAACTGTGTTACAATGAGGCTCAAAGGCCTATTTATTATTTAGAAACAATGGAAAACCCTAAACATCCAAAACCCTAACCCTAGGAGATGAAGCGCCAAAACTATGGGCCCCGTTTGGGTAAATTGGTGTTTCAACTTCCCGAGGACATAACTTTGGCATACGATCTTCGTTTTACGCAAACCATACCTCTTTAGAAAGATCTGTCTGAGGACTACAAATTTTGAGTGAGAAACATAAATTCAAAAATCCATGTTCCTCCCGATTTTCCCAAAAAATGTTGTTTAGGGCCTCAAAATGGTTCCGGAAGTTCAGGACTCGAAAAACTGCTAAAAATAGTAAGTTGTGCCAAAAATGAAAAATTGAAAGAGATAATGGTGTGGCCCCAAGTGGAATAGGCGGGTGACCACCAATATCCACCTGGATCATAGGTTCCCTTCACATTCCCATTCCCTCCATTTTACAAAACACTTCATTTCACTTCACATTCCCTCCATTTCATTTCATCACCCTAGGGTTTCTACTTCAAATATGGTTGAAGAGGAGAACAGAGGTACTAGTGAGGAAAAAATACTGAAGAAAAAGCCATATAAAAATGGAGGTAAATTCATTAGACTTGAACCAGTAACCACTAGAGAGCTTATGGCATCTCCCCTCATTGTGTCATGTTTCAACCATGTGGGTTGTTTTGAATTTTGTGAGAAAATGCAGAAGATCCAATATCATCCTATGTTGACAAGATTGTTCATTTCCAATCTTCATGATAGATAGGTAACTCTTGTCGCGGTTAATTTCACTATGTCCACTAATATCATTACAGCTGCTATAGGGATCCCAAATGTAGGAGAAAATTTGTTTAAACAAGGAAACCTTGATCATTGCTACTATGAGCCATATCTTAAACCAAGATGCAAGGATGAAAAAAATACAATTTTTCCTTTTTCTCATCTCCTTTACAGATATGTCCCCATGATGAAAATCATTATGAAATACTTCACCTATGAGGGGAGGTTTCTAGACTCTATTATTATCATATCGAGCTCCTCATGGACTTCACTAGAGTCAGAATGCTTCACATACCCTATTATCTATCCCACAGCATTGACAAAATGGCATATATTTCCCAAAAGAGAGATTATGGTCATCAAATACAGAGTCTTTTCCACCACTCTCTCATCAAAATGATAGTCATGCATTAGCTCGATCAAATGAACATTCCATGGGACACCTTCATATCAAATGAGATTTTTACCACCCCACCTAGTCAACATGGCGAGAATGCCCCTTCATCATATCATCCTCCTGCATCTATCCCTCCATCTCATCCTCTTGTTCATACATCATTACCAAGTTAGCATCATTCACCTCATTCACCTCATATTGAGCCCTCTTCTTCAACTTTCTATAACCCTACATCACCATCACATCATGATTTAGAATCATCAAGTAGTGAGGAAGATCTTGAGGAAACATGGGCTACTTTGGTTGAAGTTGAGCCATTTCCCAAAACTTACAAAAGAGGATATAGGCATCTGTTTTCTTCACTTGGAGTGAAAGGGGCCATGCCTTCTTCATCAACACATTAGTTAATAAAGGTAAGGAAAAGGTAATAGAGCCAAACATTGATGATGAGGAGGGAAAACATGAAACATAGCAAGAGTTTCAGTTGATTGACTTAAGTGAAGGAGATGAAGAAAAGATTACCAATGCAGCAATCAAAGGAAAAGAGGCAAATATTAGTGAACTTGAAATTAATCTTGAGAGGGCCAAGTATGTGATTGACTTCCTTGAGAAAGAAAATCAGCAGTTGAAGACCAAGCATGCCATAAATGAGGTGAAGTGTATCAAATCACAAAGAGAGGTAGAAAAGGCTAAAGCCTTACTTGAGGAAACATTGGAAAGGTTCGGTGAACCTAATGATGAGGAGGATCAACCTCCAAGACAAAGACCAAGGACTAGAGGGATGGAAAGAGCTCTAGCCCTTGAGAGACAAAGGGAAGCTGACCTAGTATACCAAATCACACCAAATGAATAGCTTGCCCTATAAATCAACAAGGACAGAGAACCATGGCTTGATAGAGCCAATCTACATTTGGAGAAGTTTCTGGAGAAGGCCAACGAGGATAATGACTTGTTGAGGACAAGGGTCAAACTTCATGCACAGAAAGAGAGAATTGCATTGGCCAAGCTGAAAAGAGCCAATGCTAAAATTGAAAATTTGACCAAGAAAGGAGAGAAAGAGAAGTTAGATATACTTTCTAAGGTGTCACTCCATGCCTCAAGCACTTGATGAGCAAGTACCCTCGCCATTTTGACAAAATTTTGGTACACTTTTCACTTTTGTTCATTTCTGTGTTTTTGAGTATTTTTGGACACAAAAATGAGGAATTTACTTATGTAAATGATCAATATGAATGTAAATATCATGTTTTTACTTTTATATAGAGTAGATACATTATTTAAGTCAATCAGTTGAAGTGTAATGAATCAGTTCATTAGAGATAGGAATGAGTCACTTTTCTCATCCTACACTCTAGCTATCAGTTCAGATTTTTGTGTAATATCTCCCTCACCTCATGGATTCAACCCCTATGGATGAGTGGAGGTGGTTTTGAGGCCTATTTAGCTTAGATATTCAGATGAATCAAGGGTTGGTCAAGTGTGGAATTTTGAACATTTTGTTAGCTGACTGGTCTTCTTGCCAAAGGGTTATTGTACCAATTTCCAGTCAACAGATTGAACCAGTAATAAAGAAACTTATTTACAGGATTCATGTGATGAGCCATCTTAGTGAAGTATCAATTTCCATTTTTCATGTTCTTTCTTTAAGTATTCCATAAACGTATATGTGTTCTAAATCTGAATGTTATAATAGGAATTTTACTGAAATTTTTCTTAAAACTTACACTCTGCTTTTACTATTATACATTTTTATGTTTTCTTCCGATATCTGGTTTAGAGAATTATTTATTGCCCTCTGATCCCGATTGATTCCTTCATCCTTCTTCGTTATCTGGTTTAAGGAATTCTTAATTTCTCCTTGATCCCGATTGAAAATTCACTTCACCACTCAACGTTGAGATCCGATGTTTCTCACATATCTTGCCCTGTAACACTTTCCTTATAATATGATTCAGTTATGTATCAAATCACATTGACTCCATAGCCCAATGGAAAGTTGATAAGCATGTAGGTTTTAACCCTGAACAGAAATTATCTACACACGAATCTTATAACAGAAAATAAACAATAGCGAGAGCATAAAACATAAAATAGATAAACACAAAGATTTTCCCTTGGATCCCAAATCGGGACGACTAGCTTGATGTTTCATTATATTCCTTTTAGTGTTACAACACATATATATACATGCCGAAGCATACATAAACCCCAATCCATTAACCCTGGATTAGAACATAACCGTAGTTCCCTTGACTAGATCTATAAAATACTAGGGGCCGAAAACCATCGTACCCCAAAACCATGTGCAAAATCATGCACAAAACATGGGTGGGTCCACCTATGAGTGGGACGGCATACCAAAAAAAATTTTTGTTGGGGCACTACGCCCAGCGCAACGTACAGCGCGTGGAACTAGTCGTGGAAAGAATATAACACATACCCAACATTCTCCCACTTGTTGTTTTCTTTCCACAAGGGGCCATAGGAGAGCTTATTCATTGGGCCAATTCTTCAACACCCATTGTTTCTCTACACCAAGAGAACTTCTAAGTGCTCACAGATTTCGTCAATGCATATGCAACATTCTTCAAAGTGTCCACCTTTACCAGCAACACCCTTTTAGCCTCAACCATATCTCTAACAAAGTGATATTGAACATCAATGTGCTTTGTCTTTGAATGATAAGCAGGGTTCTTAGCCAAGAAAATTTCACTTTGGCTATCACAGTCTATCCTTATAGCTTTTTGTACCAACCCCATACTTGAACACAATCTCTGCAACTTCTAAGCTGTCTTTTACTCATCAATTATTTCGCCTACGGTGTCTTTTAATCATCCAACTCACTAAGCCTCCAAATAGGCTAAACACATACCCACTTGTAGATCTTCTTTGGTCCAGATCTCCAACCCAGTCTGCATCAACAAAACCATGAATGTCCAACATTCTTTCCAATCTTGGTCTTCCCTGGTAGCACAAGCCATAATTGCTAGTGCCACGTAAATATCTGAAAACCCGCTTCACTGTTGTCCAATGCTCCTTCCCTGGGTTTGACATAAACCTGCTCAATACTCCCACTACATGTGCAATGTCTAGTCTAGTACAGACCATTGCATACATCAGGCTACCCACTGCACTTGCATATGGAACACGGGACATATACTCTTCTTCTTGTGTCTTGGGACACTGTTCAGCAGACAACTTTACACCTACAGGAATAGGAACCTTCACCGGTTTACTATCCTGCATATTGAACCTCTGCAATATAGTCTCGACATACTTCCTCTGGTTTAACCAGAGCTTCCTCTTTGCCCGATCTCTCATAATTTCCATGCCCAAAATATAGTTTGCAGCACCAAGATCCTTCATGTCGAATTTGGAGAACAGTTGGGTCTTCAAATCTTGGATAATTTCTTTGTCATTTCCAATCAACAACATATCATCCACATACAAGACCAAATAAATAACACGGTCACCAATTAATTTAAAATAAACACGGTGATCCTCCTTGCTTCTGGTGAAGCCAAGTCCCCGTATATAGGTATCAAATTTCTGATACCACATCCTTGGTGACTGTTTTAACCCGTACAGAGACTTCTTCAACCTGCATACCAGTTCTTTCTTACCCTTCACCATAAAGCCTTCAAGTTGCTTCATGTAGATCTCTTCTTCTAGATCCCCGTGAAGAAATGTTGTCTTCACATCCATCTGTTCTATCTCAAAATCAAATGCAGCAGCAGCAGATAAAAGTAATCTAATAGAAGTAACTTTGGCAACAGGAGAAAAAATATCACCAAAATCAATTCCCGACACCTGGGAATAACCTTTGGCTACCAACCGAGCTTTGTATTTCTCCACCTTGCCTTCTACATTCATCTTCTTCTTAAACACCCATTTGCTCTCGATGGGCTTCCTTCCAGCCGGCAACTCCACCAGATCCCATGCCTCATTTTTGTGCAAGGATGCCATTTCATCAACCATGGCCTCCTTCCAGAGTTTTCCATCCTCTGAATCTACTGCCTCCCTGACAGTTCTGGGTTCATCATCAGTTATAGTTAAGGCAAAACCTGAACAGAAAGCATATGGACTATACCTTTCTGGCTGCCTTCTTTCCCGAACTGATCTTCTCAAAGCTGGAGTTTGTGGCTCTTCATCTTCTGAGTCTTCTTCTGTTGTAGAGTCTGATTCATCCTCCTTTAGCTCAAACTCTACCTTCTCAGGTTCCTTTGGTAGGACTTCATGTTTAACAACATCTTTCACTTCTCTAAACACCACATCTCGGTTGTACACAACCTTCCTTGTTTCTGGGTTCCAAAGCTTGTAACCCTTTAAACCATCCTTATACCCAATAAAGATGCAGTTTTCAGATTTATTATCCAACTTGGTCCTTTTCTCCTTTGGAACATGTACATATGCATCAAATCCAAATACCCTTAGATGTGAAAGAGAGGGTTTCTTACCAGTCCATACCTCATGTGGAGTCTTATCCTCCAACGCTGATGAAGGTGATCTGTTAACTAAGTAACATGCAGTCTCCACTGCCTCTGCCCAGAATTCTTGTCCTAACCCAATACCACTGAGCATGCTTCTTTCCTTTTCCATCAGCGTTCTGTTCATTCTTTCTGCAACTCCATTTTGCTGAGGTGTGTATGGATTAGTCTTATGTCGTGCTATACCACACTTCTTACATAACTCTTCAAATTCCTTCTTGCAGAATTCCCCACCATTATCTGTCCTCAGCGCCTTTATCTTCTTCTCTGTCTAGTTTTCCACCAGAGCCTTAAATTCTTTAAATTTGTCAAAGACTTCAAATTTCTTCCTCAAGAAATATATCCATGTATTCCTTGAGAAATCATCTATGAATGAAACATAGTACACATACTTTTCCAGTGATGGAACTGACACAGGTCCAAACACATCACTGTGCACAAGTTCTAATATCTTGTTCGCCCTCTCAGTACCAGAAGGAAAACTCACCCGATTCTGCTTCCCATATACACAATGTTCATAGAAATCGAAATCCAGAGAGCACTTAGACATACCTTCTACCATACCATTTCTATGTAGTATCCGAAAGCCCTTCTCTCCAATATGTCCAAGCCTTTGATGCCATAGCATGGTCTTTTCCCCAGAGATAGCTAGGATTTCCGCTCCACTTTGAGGAACCACAGAACTATTACACCCATCAATAAAAGTGCTACCTTGTAGCTTGTACAGAGTTCCAATCTGAACTCCCTGCATTAATACCAGTGCCCCCCGAACCATCTTGCAGGCATCTTTCTCGAACACTGCTTTTACACCTACATCATCCATTTTGCTTACAGAAATCAGATTTCTGGCCAATGTAGGAATATGCAGAACACCAGGAAGTGTTCTAATCCTTCCACCTTGCAGCTTCAGCTTGAATTTTCCACGTTCGATGATTCTGGCCTTCCTATCATCCCCTAGGAATACATCACCACCATCATATTTCTCATACTTGCAGAACCACTCCCTATGGGGAGTGAAGTGAAAGGATGCACCTGAGTCAATCAACCATGACTCATGATTTACATGTGTACTTGAAGAAGAAGCCAAATACACATCCCCACCTTCATCTAAGGTGGTTTTGCCTCTGTAGAAGGATCATCATCAAATCCCTTTCCTTTCTCAGGAGCTTTAGATCTGCAGTCCTTTTTGTAGTGCCCTTCCTTTCCGCATTTCCAGCATACCTTTACAAACTTTCCAGGAGATTTAGATCTCCCACTCGAAACCTTATTCTTGTTTCTATTTTGGGACCTTCCTCGTACAGATAAGGCATCTCCATTTTGACCCTCCATATTGCTCCGTCTCACTTCCTCTGACAGTAAGGCTGAGAAAATGTCATCAAAATTCAAGGTAGCTGTATTGCTACCTATTGCAATAACTAGGCTATCCCACGAGTCTGGTAGAGAACACAACAAACTGATGCACTTATCTTCATCTGAGATTTTAATATCAACAGATGATAGCTGACTTACCACAGTATTGAAGGCATTCAGATGCTCTGTCACCAAGTCTCCATCCTTCATCCTCAGGTTATACAGCTTTTTCTGCAGGAAATACTTATTCACCAGAGACTTAGATTGGTACAAAGTCACAATTTTTTCCCACAAATTCTTCATCGTAGCTTCCCCAGATACATTCAACTATATTGAATCTGAGACACACAACCGTATTGTGCTCTTACTCTTCCGATCCAGTTTCTTCCAGTCTTCATCTGACATTTACATTGGTTTAGTACCTGGATCTACCGCGATCCACTGATCTTTATCCACTAGCAGATCCTCCATCTTGAGCTTCCATAACTCAAAACTTTGACCATTAAATTTCTCGATCTCTATCTTTCCGTCGCTTGCCATCTTCTTTCACCGCAAGAATCGATCCCGTAGATCTCCCACTGAACAGGGTGTACCTCCGACCCGAGAAAAAAACCCTCAGCAGCAAAGGTATCCCCTTGAATCCGAAATAGCTTTGATACCAAATGTAGGTTTTAACCCTGAACAAAAATTATCTACACACGAATCTTATAACAGAAAATAAACAATAGCGAGAGCATAAAACATAAAATAGATAAACACAGAGATTTTCCCCTGGATCCCAAATCGGGATGACTAGCTTGATTTTTCATTATATTCCTTTTAGTGTTACAACACATATATATACATGCTGAAGCATACATAAACCCCAATCCATTAACCCTAGATTAGAACATAATCGTAGTTCCCTTGACCGGATCTACAAAATACCAGGGGCTGAAAACCATCGTACCCAAAAACCATGTGCAAACTCATGCACAAAACATGGGTGGGTCCACCTATGAGAAGGACCGCATACCAAAAAAAAAATTTCCGTGGCGCTGCCCCCCTTGTGACCCCCCTGCTGCACCCGGTGCAACGTACAGCACGTGGAAATAATCGTGGAAAGAATATAACACATACCCAACAAAGCACCTATTCATCTAAATCAAATTCCACCAACCAACCAAAACCAATAAAAAAACAACCCAATCAAGCATACATAACTAGCCTAAAATATATTAAACAAACAAAGTTAAATCATTAAGAGAGAGCCCTCTATGAGTATTAGGAAGGCTAGATCCTAATCTCCAAAAGTGGTTGATAGTTACCTCTGATATTTTAAACTCAAGAACAACCTTTGGAAATTTTAGAGTGATAACACAGACAACACTTCAAACTCCTCAGGGGATATCCCCCATAGAGCCATATTTGGATGGAAATCTAGATCTGGGAACATGGCGCATATTGTCCCCCACCCCTTCCTTTTAATGCATTGAAGTTCTCCGCCCAAGATAGGGGAAAACTCTTTGTAGAATAGTTCCTTAAGTAGGGGGTAGGGATATACAGAATTTTTCAGCCCCGCCGTGTACGTTAGGAGGGCAGTACTTTTTGGGTCGTGGAGGTGTGGATCCCGCGGCTCGCAAACGATTATGATCTCAAGCCCCTACCGAAAGCCTAGAATCGTTTGGAGCAACCCACGAGGCGTGATATAGGTACGTAGAGGGAGTATTAAATAAACATATAAGGGTTTCCTATTAACTATGGAACGGGAGATTGAGTGGGGTACTTTCGCACTGGTCATGGTCTAATAACATAGATAAAGTGTTCCCTACCATCAATTGATGGTAGGTTCCCCGTTGCCAGGGTGGTACCGGGAAGAGGATAACGGTAAGCCCAATAGTCGTCGTTCGTACCATTAGTCATTGGCATTGCCAGTAGTGACTGGCTTCGTGAAAAAAAGGATGCGTAAGCAGGCTTGACCAAAGGGAAAGGATGCGCAAGCAGGCTCGACCGTTAGGGAAAGGATGCGCAAGCAGGCTCGACCGTTAGGGAAAGGATGCGTAAGCAGGCTTGACCGTTAGGGAGAGGAAATATCCCCTTTATATATGTAATTACGCTTTAGCGTATCCGTATGGGCTCTCCGCTTATTGGATCTGGCATGAAGAAGAAATACGACCTGTCTAAACATACGGAACTTATAGCCCGCCCCAACAACTTGCCTCTGAACTCTCTCGTTAGGCTGATAACGGGAGCGTTACCAACTATCTCTGAAGCGGCCTAGAATAGGCTTTAAGCATCTTATATTGGCAATAACCACAGTAAGGAACTTAATCAATCATACGACACTGAAGTAAGAAACTTAATCAGATTCCGGCTCGCTCTCCCACTGAAAAGACCCTTACTTTTTTCCCCCCTTACCCCTCTTTATTTTACTGCCAAGCACCTAGGCTAGGACAATTGAGCCACTAGATGCCAGCATAGTCTAGTATATCATCTTTTGGCCCATAAAGAATGAAAATCAGGTAAGTGAACCAAAGATTCTACACTAGGAGCCGAGAATATAACCTTGGCCGGGTGGGTAAGGTGCTCTCAGCGGGCTGGTGTGCCGGGTGTCTTTCCTTGTTTCTATGATGCTCCAACTCTTCTGATTAGATGATGAGTCAATGCTAAGAGTTAGTGAGTTAGCATTGTTCATGAGTAGAGTTAGTCAGGCTTGTGAGTAATAAGCTAAGTTGAGTTATAGTTAGAAAATTCTAGGCTCTAGAGAATGAATAATTGAATGAGCCAATGATTTTCTGATCTCATGATGCTTACTTCTTAATTCCTTCTTCTTAACAGATAAAGAAGCAAGGGTCCTACCGGGAACGTGCGTGAAAATGTGGGTCCCTTCAAACATGAAATTTCTATAGTCAACCCCTTAGAATTAAAGAGGTGAAAATGCTATTGTGGAGTGGTTTTTCCCGGCATCGATTGAACTAGGTCAAACAGAAAGAATAACTATAGGTTTTATCCGTAACGCGTGAGTCAAAATGTAGGATTACGGAACATCAAAAAGTATAGGTCATTCCGGTAGATGAATTCTCCAGCTCGTTCCCAGTTCCCAAGGTGACAAATCTCAGCGATTTCGATGCGATTTCCTAGCTCCTGAATCCCTCCTAATCCTGCTATAAAAGCAAGGTGGTAAATCTCGACCAACAGGAGGTTTCACCCCCTGTGAAAAGCTGAATGAATCACTCTAATAGATGTCCTAATGAGCCTTCTGTTCCTTCCCAATTCATTGATAGAATAGAATAGATGTCGTAATTCACTGATGTTGAAAGGCGCACCCCGACCAACGATAGGTTCAATCCTCTAGGTAGAGTTTGGGTCTAGGAACAGTTCAAAAGGTCTCAAAGTTATAAGGTAGGTCGAGGTTACAGTTTCCCGCGTCTCCCTCAGCAAGTGAACCCTTCCGCCTCAGCAAGTTCCCTAGGTATAGGTTCTTTTTCTCTAGGTTGTAAATAGTCATAAGGGCGGGTCTAAGTAAAGTGATCTAGGTCTCGGTGGTCTAGGTGAACAAACCTAGTTCGAGGTTCCATTTCTCTAGGATCAGGTGGTGGGGTTCGAGGTCTTTGTCTATTTCCTCACCAATGATGTTATTCAATGTGTTTGTTCTGTTCACCAATGATGTTATTCAATGTTGTGTGTTCCAAGGGTTATTAACCGAGCCTTGTCTAAGAGAAAGAAGAGAAGGTAAGTTCATAGGATGAAGGGTGTGGATTGGGTTCCAATGGTTTATGGATGGTTGTTTATTCTCTGTCTACAATCTCTGATTCAATGATGATCTCTCCTGTAGATAGGGGTGGGAAGGACCAACCTAGCGGTCGGGGGCAGGGAAATAATGCATGTTGGTAGATTCGAGAGTGTCTGATTGTATTCGTAGAAGTAGGGTAGAGTCAAATAAATAGGGTATAGTCAAATAGAATATCTAGTGATGGGTAGAGTTCAACATGAAAGCACGGCTCCGGTTTTCTAGCACGACCCTGCTACAACAAAGTAGGTGAGGGTAGGTCTTGTAAGTATATGGTCTATTTCCTTTCTAGTGAGGTATAGTGAGTCTAGAGTTGAGTGAGTATGGAGTTCCTTGGTTTTAGGGTTGATTGTAGCGGCTTTTGTGAGAAGTGCAAGTAGTGTGGTTTTTGATAGGTACTTTTCTTCTGGTGTTTCGTAATTCCTGGCTGGTGTGTGGTGTTGATCGATTGTAATGTGTAATAGGGGCGGGTGTCTTAATGTGTAATGTGTTCTGGGTGTTGTCCTAATGTTCTAATGCTGTGATAGTCTAATGTAGGCGTGTTCCTTGCCTGCTGAAAGAGTTGTAGAAGTGGTTGTATCGATTCCTAAGAGGTAGTAAGAAGTACATGGGGTTATCTATGATGTACTGTGATAGGGTAGGTAGTTTGTTGCTTAATATGTTATTGGCAATATTGTGGGTGATTGGTTCTGCTTAGAAATATGCTATTATCCTAAACTCCTGAGGGGTTGCATCCTTCCTTATCTTGCTTTCTGCTGTTATCTATGTCCTCCTCCAGTTCTGGAGCTTACTTTATTTCCCTGTCCGGCCTGGCTGGTCTTTGTGTCCCATCTCAATGCCACGTTACCGAAGCACCACAGAGCGTATGTATAGATATTTGTCTATCCCTTATTGTCCGAAAAACCCACCAAACGCTTGATGGTAGTGACCGGCCTAGCTTCATCTGGGTAGAAAACTCATGAATGTGCCTATGCTACTTAATTTTCAATTGGTATAACCTCACCTGGTGGTCCTGCTGCTATTAGCACTCAAAATGGATTTGGAACCGCTAAGGGGAAGCTACAGGATATGAAACTACTGGTTTGGGATCAATAGGTTCCCAACGCACTTAACTCGATTCTCGAACGATATTACACCTGGTAGACCGGACACTCACCACTATCACGTCAATCAAGTGGACAATTACCATTCCTCCTTCCCTTTGTAGGAAAAGAAGAAAAGCGCACTATCACTATTGCAGCAGTTAGAATGTGGCATCCTTCTAGCACCAGTAGGAGGTCGATCCCTTCCTGAAGCAGAAGCCTTAGCAGGAGCAGAAGCATCTAAAACCACTATACTAGCTTAACATGCAGCAGAAGTGTCCGCATCTACCCATCTTACTAAGGCTCGTGAAAAGCAAAGGTAGTACCTTCTATCCCTTCTTCCAAGGGTAGTTCCTTCCACCCCTTGTCCCATCCTGTAGCTTCACTACGAGCCGTTCTAACCCCCACCTGAATGTGGACAGCATCCTGCATTGCCCTCTGTCCCAGCTTATCCATTGCTACCAGACACTATAGAGGCCGTGGGTCCGTCATCCTTATATTATAGATACGCACCAGATACCCAATGTACGTTATCTCTGTCGTTCCTAGATACAGGAGGAGGAGCTGCTGTAGGTCCGTTGCTATTGCTCACTGCAGGAGATTCTATAGAAATTCACCATAGTATGTGAGTTGCCCAGGTAAACCCTGGGAGAGTATCGCTCTTGCCACCTCAGCCACTCGACCCAACTAATTCCTCTGCCTTCCGTAACTGCTACTGCCGGATCTTGATAAACTAGATGATCTGCATGATGGGGGATATTTGCAACTGCAATCGAAGCATATATATATATGGCCTTGGCATAGAAAGGTTATTCGTCAATCAATGAAGCGTCAATCTTTGACTCTGCCATACTCCTGCACAGGGAGTCACTAATACGCTTGTGGGCTAAGGCCTTACCTTAATAACCAAAAATTGCCCCCGCGGGCATGGGATTTGGATCTGATGGCTGGTATGCTTACTTGAATGCTGCCTCTATGCTCGGTGGTGGGCCAGAAGCTTTTCAAGGAAGTCGAAGTGTCAATTTTATCTACACTGATACCGTGGGCTGTGATGCTCCTAGGCGGGGTGTAACCGGAGAATCTGAAATTGGCTCTACCTCTGATGCCCTTTATTTCTATGCAATTGGTGTTGATGATGCCCCTGATTTTGTCTCTATGGCCTCTGTTCGTAGTGCTGCTTGCTTGAATGCTAACTAGAATCCTTCGGAGTAAACAAGCTAAACTGCTGCTACTTAAATGGTTACTGATGCTATCTATTTTCATAAGTGCTGCTGGTGAATCTATAGGTTGAACCTTTGCATCTACCTCTGTGGGTAGTGCTTTGCGCTTTGTCGCTGATTCATCGACTGGTATTTGAACTAGCTTAGATGTTGCTAACTAAGATGCTTACATTGGTACGGATGGCTTCTTTGGCACTGAAACCTCTGCTGCTGGTTTCTAGTAACCCAGAGATAAGGATCTAGGGGTGATTGCTGAAGATAAGGAAGCTGGGGTGTGGCCTTATGACTAGCTGGAAATAGATTGATTATAAGTGGAAGCATAGAGTATACGATACAACCTTAACCTTACCCTTCTCCCTTCACCCAGGAACACCTTTGGTAGGGAGGCACTATAAACAACCACCTTTGTTTCACACAAGCTATTTACCCAAGAATTAGCACTTGTTCTCCCTATAACCAATCGCTTAATTTAGCTTAGTAGCTACTGACATAGCCCTGATCTTTGAAAGCACTGGATGGTTGGTCTTTTAGTCGAGGACTTGTAGTAGCATGTGCTCCTGCGGGATAGTGGTCAGTCTATTAGTCGAGAGGATTGACCTTTTTGAGCTGTGTCGAACTGCCCCGGATAGATTCTAAATAGCCATAACTTTAGAGAGAGACATGGACTGGCTGGATGGATGGGTAGAATATAGGAATAGTTTAGTAGTCCTTAGGGTAGTTTCCCTTTAGCTTATATCATGAATTTCCGGATGGATGGCTTGCTTAGATTATGGATTGTCGATAGCCAGAACGGAAGAGATATGGGGCTGGGTGGGGTAGGCACTTACTGTCTTTGCTATGAACTTTAGCCTACTTTTAGTACTTCAGTGCGATCTACTCACCCACCTTGATATTATTTGCCTATTATACCTCTCACTTACCCTACCCACCTTAGTTATGGATGCCCTAACCTCTTGCTTCAGCCAAGAATGCCTTGTAGATACGGACGGCACTCTCTTATCTTGTAGGGGGGCTCAAACCCCCACCCAGAGACTATTGAGGAATTTAGACAGGACAGCTTTGCTAGGATATGCTTGAATGTTAGTGCCTGCCTCCCACCTAATAAGGGCAAACCTTTGAATTATCAGCTAAAACCAAAACTTTACCTCTCCTCAACCTCGTAACCTCGGCTGAGTCCCTCTCCTTGTGTCGAGAGTTCGTTACCTCTCCGTTGTCGAGAGTTCGGCAAGCTCACCCTCACCCTAACGAGCCTTTTAGTCGAGAGTTCGTCCCTCTCCTATCGAACCAAAATGGGATTCTGAAGCGGGCCAGTCAATTAAGAGGAAACATGGGATTCAAGACAAGTAGAGATCTCACCTAAGATTGGGAGAAATGAGGAACGATGATGGCTATCGTCCCATGGATTTTCTTTGAGAGACATAACCTCCACGACTCTCATCAATGGGGAATGTCTCCTTCAAGAGATCATCTGAATCCCAAGAACTAAACTAGGGAGACTACACATAAGTGTCCAATGATGAAACCAATTTGACGTTGGTTTCAAAGACAACCTCAAAAGCTAAAAGAATGCTCTGATACATTTGTTCTGTAGGGCTAAGAGCCATAAAGTTGACAAATATTTCAATCTGGATGGGAATAGGAACAATCCATGGATCGTGAGCAGATGATATCATGTTTATAGTGGCGACATTAGGAGGCAGGAGTCAGAAAATTCCCATAAGGGATGATTCCTTGAAAAGACCCGACCGAACGTTCTCATAGGGGTTATAGGTATTCCCAACATATGGAATGTTTCCTGTTGAAGAACCAGAGGAGAATAAATCGAGTTTATCGACAATCACAATCTTCCCTTGATGAGGAAAGTGGAGAACACAGAAGAGGGTGGAAACCACACAAACCATCGCATGGGTCCAACTGCGTCCAAGAAGGAGGTTTTACTTTAGGTTGGCATCCAAAACCTCCATTTCTAGGTTCACTATCTTTCCCTCCAAGAGGATGGGAAAAGCTTTGAGAATACCATACGTCTAATAACCTCTGTCGTCAAAAGCTTCCAAAGCGTTTGGGGACTGACTCAACTAAGGAGAGCCAATGTATTTCCAACAAGAAATAGACATGATGTAGGTTGAGCACCTTCATCAAAGACAATCCTATGAAAGGTTTTCCCCATACCAATGACTTGAATCAGAAAATCCACTTGAGATGGGAGACGAGGAACAAAGTTCTCGAGATCGAAAGTAATGAGATTGGAATCCACCGGATCAATTCCTCCAATGGCAGTAATAGTGCCTTCCTTTATGATGGACATGACTGAAGGAATTCTAATGCCAACATCGTCGAAGGCACCTGAGCTAAATCCCCTGTAAGGTTATAGTGTTGAGAAGCTCTTGCATTCGGATTATAAGGAGATTTCTTAAGAACACCCTTTAGGGGCAATCGGATAATGGAATCACTACTAGGTCTCTCAATCTGGAGAGGACAAGAACTAGGAGGGACAAAAGAGGAAGGGTTATCTGTGGCATCTTATTCCATAGTAGTTTTCAATGGATTCGAGTAATATTTTGATCGTGTGGCGACATAAATAGGTATTGTGTCGGCCATAAAAACTTGGGAGTTTTCGGACATAGAGGTTTGATCGAACATTTGCATCTGTTGAGAGGGAAATGGCTCTTTCAAGACAACCGGAGTCCCGAGTGCTCCCTTCAAGAGATGGAAAACTTTGGCACGCTGAGGAAAATACCTATTCTAATGGTCATCATCACATATCAAACAAGGATATTTAGGCTTTTGTTTGGAAGTGTCTTCAGTAGATGGCTTATTGGAATCATGTTTAGGGTTATCGTATTTGGATTTTCCTTTGCCCTTTTTCTTACCTTTTAATCATTTTTTTGCTACAGTCGATTGGACAGCATTTACCTCAGAGGTTTTACCAGGATTATTCTGGTTATTAGAAGTATTGGAGGATGTCGTGGAAGCAGTGGTCTTAGATTTCAAGGAAGCCTGGGGTGCACTACTATCAACATGGGCCACTAGCTCAATAACATCATCAACTAGCGACGTGGTAGGAGGTTGAGATGATGTCCGATCGGTTGAAGGTCATGGTGCGTCAGGAAGAGGCTCATACATAGTTCCATATTGAGAATAAACCAAATCGAGATACTGAGCTCGAGCAATGACTTCCTCTTCGGTCATGCAACCACCCATAGCTAGATCTTTGGAATATTTTGGAACAAAGGATTTAGTGAACCATTCGATCAACAACTGATCTGGGATCTCGAATTTGATGAGGCAATGTATGTGCCTCCATTTGTGAATGTGGTCTGAAATATGGGTAGTTTTTTACTCCTTCAAATATTTAAGGAGGTGGGTGTCGGTCTCATACTGGACAGGCAGCTATAAGTGAGTGAGGAAGGCCATGGCCAAGGTGTTAAAATTGAAGAAGACACCTCGAGGGAGCTAAATATACCATTTGGTCATGGAACCGGCCAGAATGCGCTGGAAAATACTTCGACAAATTGAATCATCAACCCAAGAATTAGAAGAGAACCATAAGTGGTACGTCATGACATGGTCTTGGGGGTCTTCCCCAGATTTACCAATTTTCACAATCTCTGAAAATTTGATTGGAACTGGCGGCCAATGCAACATATGTTTGATGGGGTCATTTGTAAGCTTAGATACATCCAAAAATTCCAACGTAGAAAAAAATGGAAAGGGAGGATGGTGAGGAGAAAACGGTCTTTGGAAGTTACCCATCTGAGGGTTCCAACCTAGTTGATATGGATTATGCCCCCAATAGGGCGGATTTTGACGTTGATACACATACTACCCCCATTGTTGGTAAGTACCTTATTGCAGTTGTTGCTGAACGTATGGACCCTATTGGGGCTGATGATAAGGCCCCTGTTGGGTGAGAAATTGTGGTCCTTACTGGACATAGGGTCCAGTCTGAGGTCGTTGTTGAACATGAGGTCTAGCTTGGGGTCCTGGTTAGGTCGGTTTGTACTGAGGGATTTGCTGATGTCGAGTACCAGGTTGAGGCCTTGACTCGGGTTGTTGGTATTGATCCTAAGGAATTTGTTGCTATTGGACACCAGGTTGATTGGGGTGAGCACCAAGTTTGGGTGTGAGGACCAAACTGAGGTTTATTCACAACAATACCCGCTGATCTTGGGGCTGTTGGACATACTGCTGCGAGAATTTTGGTCGAGGAACATACTGATGCTACATATTCGACTATTGAACATATTAATGGGGTATGTTGGGTTGTTGAATATATGGATATCGAATGTTCAGTTGTTGGAGATGGGGTTGTTGAACTTGATAATACTGAATGTGGGGTTGTTGATAGAAAAATGAATCTGAAGTTGGTTTTCCACTTAATGTATCCATTCCTACAACAGTATTTGTCAGCCGTGAAAGCAATGTTCCACCTAGACTACCGTTAGGTTGTCCCGCCCGTGAAACAAGTCTAGAGTTAAGATATCCCCCACTCGAAATGGGAGGTACGTAAAGAGGCTTGGACTTCCCCTTAAGCACGGACGAAACTGTAGAGTTTCCACTCAATGGTGGAATCGCAGTAATCATAGATAGCGACAGGGGGTAGAGGATCCTATTGAAATGGTCATTTGACCTATTTTCATTGTAGTTTGAACAACAGATTGAGATATGATAGTCATATTAGAAATGAATGGGCAGAAGATGGGGGAATTCCAGTTGACCAAAAGTGATCCGGAAATAAATTCGTGGCTCTAGAAGCTCCTAAAACAAGGCTTTCAAGAGAGGTATACCCATGCATAAGTGAATATATGACTTGTCTAGAGGGTATTCCCATCCCACTTCCTGTATCTTGAGGAATGGTGATGTAAGGGTAGAATTCAAGAGGAAACATGGATGAGATGTCTTCTAAAATGTGAGTTGCAGTGTTTTCCTATGAAGTTCTCTAAGGGGCACTCACAAATGGAATATCATCAGCGTTAGATGCCATTTCGGGAGGAAACAATTGACGGGCAGTCCTATGAGATGGTACTGGAGAAGCAGCAAGGGGAACAATAGGTTCATCAAAAGGACTATAATCCTGTTGAGGCGAGACCAATAATGGATCGAAGAGAGGAATTGGAGAAAAGACTGTAAACTGTGCAGATGGTTCGGGACTTTCCGGCTCAGGATCCTCAGATGATGACGAAAGAAATATGTCAAGTGGTTGTTGCAATGAAATAGGTTTGACACTTATGAAAATTCCAAGTTCAGCACCTTGAGCTTTAAGGGGTCCAACTAGAAATTGGGGTACCTCAGGAGGAGGGTATTTAGATCCTTGAGAAGAGGAAGGAGGTGAATCCGACGATTCAACCACGACGACCTTTAAGGAAAGATCAAAGAGAGAAAAGGTGAATCTATTTTGAGTAATTTAAATTTACAATTAACTAGACAAAGATGAGGTCGGATTACTACACATGTAAGATGTTATCGTGGGCTGTTGATTTTTATAAATAAGACAAAAAATAAATAAATAAGGGTGAACTTGGCATAGAGGATTACTAGGTATCTGTGAACTGCAATATACATATTGGTGATAAATGATAAAATAAATTACCAAGGACTTAACATACTACATCCAATCTCCCCGAATGTTGTGTTCGGCATATCACGTCTACAAGGTGGCCGACTTGGTTACCTATGGCAGACTTGCAACCTAGTGGTGTCTCCCCATATCTTGACAGTACATGGGAGTCTAGTCCATAGTAGTGTTGTCTAATGTGTAACTGTATGATGAGAGCGTCCCCTTATAATTTTCATACGTGAAGCATAGTCCTATATACTTTCATACATGGGACAGGGTTTCACCTCCGGAATGTAACACAGACTGCTAGCGACAACTCCTATGTTTAATGACGCCGAAACATGTCTCTAGCTTAGACCTCTAGATGTTTTCGTTAATTTCAAATGCTCCTTAAGGTTAATTGGATAAATTTTAAAGTTGATCTTCAGTTAAGTCTCAGTTTAAGGCTCAATATCAATGTCACCTGAACCCTATAATGCAGTAAATGCTAAAAACGATTCTTTCCATTTCGATGAATTCTAAAATAATGAGGGAAGAAGTGCAAACAAGAGTGCAAGTGATGAAACAAACAATGATGCCCCCCAACTGGTTCAAAACTATTGAAATGCAACTTTTAAAGTTCGACTTCACTTTCACTATTCCCCAAGATGCAAACTTACTGAAAAATGAAATTGCTTCTCTTTTCACTAAGATGCAAAAAAAAAATTGTTTTTCTTTTACTTTGAAATCTCAAAATGAAAAATCAGTGAACTAAAGTAAAATCAACCAAACGAACAAAGAAATGCAAAAGAGACTATTAGAGGTGATCTCTCTAGCCCTAGAGTGGGTCTAGAAACTTACGAGACTATCTAATGCCAACTTTCTTAGCTAATATCCAAAACAAGATGAGAAAGGAAATAAGCCTACCTCTTCCTGATGTTATGCTCTAATCCTTTGATGATAGCCTCAATATACAGTCACTCAGGCTCGCTCCCCGCTACTAGTGGCGTACGATTACGTGCAGGTGATCAAGAGAAAACAACAAACGTAATCCAATACAAAGCACACATTGAATATTGGTTATCTAATAGATCAAGGAACATTAGACTATTTGTGTAAAAGATTAGACAAATATAAAAAGAAAACACCAGATGTTTTATTAATAAATATGAAAGAGAGAGCTTACAACTATGGTCGTGATGTTGGAGGCCTCCCTTTGGTGATGTCTGAGTCCTTCACCGAAGCTCTGAAAGCACTACTTCTCCAGAATAGCTTAGGCGTTATAACAATACAAGGATGCAAGGAAAATGAATGATCAGAACAACCCAACAATGACTAACCAGTAGTGCAAAGATGGGGATCAATTTATAGGAAGGGAGATGGATTTAGGAGACCATGAAAGAGGGAGGAAGGTCCACTTTTCAAGGGATAATCCCCCATTGATAAGATCAGAAGCTCTAAATGAGAGAGCTCGGCCCTATCTCCACTAGATGACATCTAGCTCGTCGTCCTGGAAACTTCTAGAGGTCGAAGCTTCTCCTCCATTTGAACACTGCCAGAAAGGGTTCAGCGCAGTTTTCTCAGTCAAAAAAGCACTGACAGCGCTAGGCTAGTGTAATATCCCAAGGATCAAAATTTTAAATAAATCAACAATCTAGTGTTCTAACTAAAATAATTGTGATAAAAAGCACAGAACACAACACATATGAGAAATTGAAGCCCTATTGTGAATCCTGAATGGATCCACCACATAAACATTACTGCGGGGTTTTCGTCCCGGGATCAATAAAAGAACTGGCCAGGCCAGATTCTCAACCCATACATAATAAAGTAGATAATCCAGAATGCCCTAAATGCCTAGCTTCTCTGCCCTTTTATAGGCTTGATGGGTCAATACCAACAAGAAATACCATGGGTCAATACCATGGGAAAATACCATGGGTCAATACAAGAAATACCATGGGTCAATACCATGGGAAAATACCATCAAGAAATACCATGGGTCAATACCATGGGTCAATTTTATCCACTTTGAATGGATCAAGAAAGGGGATATTACAAATCCTCCCGCCCAAAGATTGATTGTCCTCAAGCGATCCACTTCTATCCATAACAGAAGCATTTGTACATGGATACCAGGATCCCATACAATCTGATGTGCCCTCCATTTTGAATGGTCCTGAATGGATCCTTCAATACCTGGATCCCAAACAATCCTTTGACCAATCCTTCCTGGAATAGATTTACCTGGATCCCAAACAATCCTTTGGCCAATCATTTCCCCAATGGATTCTCCTGGATCCCAATGCCACCTAAATCCTGGGACCTGTGGGTTATGGTACCATTTTAACCCTCCATCGTTGTCCGCACCAAAGGGCCCAAGCTGCAATATGCCCTCAGCTGTGAGTATCCTCCAAAGAATCAACCTATCGATAGAATACCAACTCATAATCTCTCGCCAATCCAGACTTGGGGAGGGATGAATATCTGCAAATCTATTATGTTGATGTTGTTCGATGCTCAATTCATGCTTCTCTCCTTGGTTACCCAACTTGATGCAATTGGAGAACTCTTCCCTTCTCTTCCCAATGTATAAAGGTGGGTTGTTGGTGTTGCAAGCCTTATCTATGTATTCTTGTAGAGTGCTGCTATGGGACTCCCGATTGTACTCCTCATGCGGCCTTGTGAGGGACTTGAGTTTTTCCTCAATACTAGACAGCTTGGTCGATGATTTGGCACATTTCCCTATGAGTTCCTCGATTTTTCTGTTCTCCTGTAAGACAGTGTCTCGCACTGTCCAGACTCTTTGCTTCAACAACATAAGATCTATCTTGAAATGCATGATCCTCTCCTCAAAATGCACGATCCTCTCCTCATTTGATTCTCCTTGAGTGTATTCATCCTGGACCTCTTCACATGTGAGGATGAGTTGTCCATCCTTTCTGGTTGTCAAACATGGATGTACTGGTGGACTGTTGTCTATACCAGATTGCCCATACTCTTTATGGATGTCCTCCATTGTATTTATAGATTCAACTACCACATCATCAGGAGGAATTGCATCTTTCCTTTCGTCATGTACTTTTTCAGGTTGACTGATCAGCTTGCCCTGCAAGTTTCTCTGAAGAGCATGGTGTTTTTGTTCACCATTTGTATTTGACTGCTCAGATCCTTCATAGGCCCTCTCCTAAAAACCAACTAACCCATCTATGGATGAATCCCCATGATCTGAAGAAGTCTCTAATTTTTCTATCCTTGTTGCCTCCTTATTATCTGGACATGAATGGTCAAGTGCCCAATCTCCCTTGCATAAAAAGCATAAGCCTTTCCTCCTTAGTTCATTTTTGCTGTCTCCACAAATTTTTGTTAGTTCCTCCTTGGTTAACTTCTTTCTAAGTAGTTTGATGCTCTGTTTGATCAACCCCTCAACTAGTTCATAAGCAGCAGGTGATGCAATTAGCTCCTTCCTCCAAATGGCCAACAATTTGGATATCAATTGTTCGCAGATGGCCCTATCTTCTCCTAAGATCGGAGACATGATCTTTTGCATGTCTTTTTTGATGTAGTTTGGATGAGATATTGTAATTCCATTGCAGAAGTATTGGAGCATCTGAAGGATTAAATCATCACACTCTAGATCCAGCATAAGCATACCAAATCTGAATTTCTCCATGCGTTCCAAAATTTTGCGCTTCTGGTAAAAAGTAAGAACGGTGGTGTTGTCCAACCCTTGGAGTGCTTCTACCATTACCTGAAAATTCCTCCTCATGATGTCATCATTGTAGGGCAAAAGCGGTGTTGTTAAGGATATGATTTTACTGAGACAAGAGGCGACCATGAGTCTAACCTTTTCACAAGAATGCTCCAAGAACCTAGGTTGTATCAAAGCAAGCATGGATGGCTTCAAGGCCCAACTTGACCCTTCCCATTTTGATTTATCTATCAAATTCAAAGCTGCATATAATGTGTCTAGCTGTAGGAGAACATATTTTGACTTTGAACCCTGCAATTTGGATCCAAGTTCGAAGAGATACTTGCTTGTTACATCTTCCTTCCGGATATCTTTTGACTGCTGAAGGATAACATGGACCTTTCGAGAGAAAGGCCTGTTGCTGTGCTCTTGCTTCTGATTTGTATGTTGTTGCCATCTTTGATCCACAGAAGTATTGTAGCCCAGAGAATCGACTGATATATTATTATGTTGATTCTTGTGGCGTTTCCAAAAATAAAATAACGACATTGACATCAATGGATCTCAATACTTAGCTAATGAGAAACCTGAGAATGATCCCTGTCTAGCAATAGCTTTCCATCCTTTCAACAATGACCATATTTGCAAGAAAGATATGAATCTTCCATACACATGAATAAATATCATGGGTACATTTATAATATTCCATACAAATGAATAAATATCATGGGTACATTTATTCATAAGAGGCCATATACAAGCTATAAATGATTTTGTCAATCATGCCTTCAAATATTTTCACAAATTTAACCCACAGACTTATATATGATTTTCCCTTCACTTATTTCTCCCAATAAAATAATTTACTGAAAAATAAAAATCCAACTAGGGTGATAAATATCACCGAAGTGAGAGATGCTGGCTAGGGTGAAAATTAAATTTCACCGAAGTTCCTTGCATAAAACTCTCAGGTGCACAGCTCTGATACCACTGTAATATCCCAAGGATCAAAATTTTAAATAAATCAACAATCTAGTGTTCTAACTAAAATAATTGTGATAAAAAACACAGAACACAACACATATGAGAAATTGAAGCCCAATTGTGAATCCTGAATGGATCCACCACATAAACATTACCGCGGGGTTTTCGTCCCGGGATCAATAAAAGAACTGGCCAGGCCAGATTCTCAACCCAAACATAATCCAGAATGCCCTAAATGCCTAGCTTCTCTGCCCTTTTATAGGCTTGATGGGTCAATACCAACAAGAAATACCATGGGTCAATACCATGGGAAAATACCATCAAGAAATACCATGGGTCAATACCATGGGTCAATTTTATCTACTTTGACTAGATCAAGAAAGGGGTATTACAGCTAGAATTGTCAACCCCCCCTCTCTCTCTCTTCCTCTATTGCCTTCTTCTCTCTCTCTCTCTCTCTCTCTTCCTAAGCTGACAACGCTAGGCTAGTTCTATCCTTTTATATTTGACTATTATTGCTAAAAATATTCTAAAAAGTTCCATGGAGTTTAAATCTCTACTATTAACCTAATAATTATATGCAGTATCCAACCCAATATGTAAGAGATGTAATGTTTGGTCTTGTCGTGTCTTGTTAAACATTTTGACACAAATAAATTAAATAAAAATAAAAATAATAAAATAAAATAAATAATAATTTAATTATTAATAAAACATTTTCACGAGTCTTTCAAATTACATAAAAATAAAAATAAAATAAAATTTCAAATATAAAATAATAAAATTAATAACTATATTTATAAATAATTATAATTAATAACTAAACTAACCTAAATTCATCTTAACTTCAGATCTTCAAAACTTCAAATCTACCAAATATTAAGAAAGATCAAAATTCTTGAAATACAAAAATATTTAAAAATAATAATAATAATAATCTCAATTCTCCCTTAATATATTTAGTATTAAAATAAATCAATTAATAACAAAATTAAAATTATAAAATACCTATTCCATAATAAACACCCCTATCAAAACAAAACTATTATGACATTTTTATTTCTCAAATTGCAAATATGATTTACAACTCTCTTTTTATTTAAGTGTTTGCATTTTCAAATTCTTTATATCCAAAATTCTTTTACACACGGATTCAAACTCTCCATTCCACGTGGAGTTTATTGCGAGCTTCACAAAATTCAGTTTTTTAATTTCAAATAAAATATATGATTGTGACTAAAATAGATAGAAATGTGAATATCAAAAATATTAATAATCTCAATATTTCAAATATTATAATAATTATATTATTAAAATTTATTCACATAAGATTGTGAGACAATGAGATTTGATATACACTACATCCATTTATTAAAAGAAAATGATGAAAGTGACACACAGAAAATTGATCGAATAATATTAAAGATTCCGTAGTAATTATATTATTAAAATTTATTCACATAAGATTGTGAGACAATGAGATTTGATATACACTACATCCATTTATTAAAAGAATATGATGAAAGTGACACACAGAAAATTGATCGAATAATATTAAAGATTCCGTAGTCTACTAGTGGGCCAGCACATAGGGGAGGGCTGAGCTAGCCGACTATCGAAACAGCCAAGCCCCAAGTAGCACTGCATGCTATTCAAACGACTGAATTGAGTTAAAATACAAATTTAAATTCGAACCCTCAATTCTGTGAATACTAAGAAGATACTCCCTAATCTTGTCCCTATATCGAAGACTTTTTAATTAAAGAACCCACCATTGGTCTTTGGTTTCTAATGGGATAAGAATTATGCATGTGAAATTAATAAAATAATATATTTCAGAATTGGTTTCGAATGGGATAGGAATTATCCATGTAAAATTAATTTAATAATATATTTCAGAATTAGATGGATATGAACCAGATTTAAAAAATGAAATTATTTTTTGTTTATTATATTCTAAAATATTTTGAAAATCTAGAAAAATCATTAATGGAGAGCTTAATAGTATGTTTTAAAATATTTTAGAATTTGATAAATATAAATAAGATAAAAAAATTGATTTCACTTTCATTCATCATCAATTAAAATATTCCAAAAATCTAAAGAAATTAACTAATCCACAACTCCTAAACACAATACTAAAATTTCTGTTGTCTATTCATCTAAATTTTTTAACATACAAATTTTGAATTTTTACACAGCTAATTTTAAAAATTATGTTCAAAATTCCACTATAAATTAATAAAAATACTAATTATAATAATCCACTAAAGTTAAAAATATATCATCTAAATCTAATAATAAAAATAATTTTTCTATATTTAAAATCGAATAAAATTTTAATATTTTTTTTTTCACCCAACCTCACTCACTCACTCACTGCGACCTTATATAATATTTTTTATTTTTACCAAACCTCACTTACCCATGGCCCGCGTTATCTAGTATTTTTTATTTTTACGGAACCTCACTGTCCCACGGACCATACTGGAACCTGCGTGCGAATTCTCTGGTTTTCTACTTATCCGTTACGTTTCACAAATTAGGGTTTGGGTTGTTCGTCCGTGGACTAATCACTTTCATGGGACGCAACATTTTTATTATTATTTTATTGTTTTCAAACCGACGGCCCCTAAAGGGAGAACATCTGTTCGGATGATTACAGGCTCCTCTCTACTTATCAAATGCGATCTTGGGTAGTTGTCCATCGACTTCAATCAAACACGTTCTCCACTTGCACATTATATTTCTTTTAATAATAAAATATGTTTTGGGCTGCTTCTCCACCTCATGTCTTAGTCACCGCCTTCAATAAAATATGTTTTGCCCTTTGTCTAGCTCATGTTTTAATCACGATATATGATATAATAAAATATGTTTTTCTGCAAGGATATTATATGTCTTTTTTCACATTTTAATATATTAAAGATTTATGACTAAGAAAAATTTGAGATTCCATAAAGGTAAAGGAGTATATTCTTTGAACTTTATCAAAAGGAGTCAAAGATATCTTTTTGTGTGAAGAATAACATTTTATTGTGCCAACAACTTGATAATCTCATGAAAAGACACTTATACATATTACACAATCTCTAAGTATGTGAAGAGTACATAGACACAACTTCCATTTCACTTGTTGAGATATTCACTTTACATTGAATTATATAATATCACATTATTTTTTATTAAAATAATATTAATTTATCAAATAATTCCACATAAAATTATTGATATTTTTCAAATCATTGTTTTCACTTTAATATGTAATAGATCTTGATTTTTTAATTTTTAATTTTCTCATAAAGTCATAGTGCATGATAATTTCCTTAAAAATGTTGATATTATAAACATTATTTCTGTAACACCCCCTTCCCACATCTACCCAAGCAACCGGTCAGTTGGGGTAAATATGTGGCGAGAGCCTACTATATGAGATTCAAACTCCTAGATGACCTTAAGGAAGTGGAACCGACAAAACAAAGACAAACACACATTACACAACATCAACAACATCCCCAGGAGGTAACCCAACCTTCTGGCAGGCCCCTGACCCCTGAGGGACACTGACTTTTTGACCCTTTTGGACCCTAGCCACAGGCATGCCAAGGCAAGGTAGCGGCTGGGAGCTTATAACCACAGGCACAACACAACAAGCATGCGGTCAGGGCCCCAATGGGCTAGTTATGTGCCTACAACTTCGAGATTTGTGCCACCTTTTCAACCCCAGATCCTAGGTCACTTCCCAGAACTTCATGAAACTTTAGGAGATGATACATAACATTAAAAATAAGGTACGGAAACAAACACATCATCAGGAACTCATATGGACCCCTCCTAGCCATGACAAACATTTTGTCAAACATGTCACAAACATTGCATCTGTATGTGTAAACAGTAGATTTAAAGATAAGGGTCTCATACTTATCTGAGAATCGATAAGTAGCATTGCTCACTTACATCATTAGCTGCAATACAACCTACTTTACCATAGATCCATTTTACATTCATTCACAAGTAAAAGCATGGATAGAGCCATACATCATCCTTGATAAATACATGCTTATAACCAGCATAATAACAAAAAAAATACCATGGATAAAATAGCAATATAATCCATATAATAACCAATACATTTGCATACCAAATACCTGAGGATTGAACTCTTCATTACTGTATGTAAAAACCAACCAGAGATGGGACTTCCACATTCCACCCGACCATAGATTGGTTGAGCCAAATCTCTCTTCATCCAATCACCCCTGTGCCATATTCCAAGCATGAATGTGGGACTCAAACCGAAAGAACCAACCAGGGCATCCCGAGGCTAAACCACCTCACCCTCACCAAAAGAAACCAGGCTTTTACCGTGATCCAACCCAGATCACTAGACTAACACAATAAACATGTCATAACTAGCTTTACTGTGATCTATCCTGATCACTATGCCAAAACAAGCATGGATATCATTGGATTATCTCTGCCTAAACCGTGAAGAATTTTCCTATCTTCTATTCTCTCAGGCTTTACCAAAACCCACAGTTTGAATTGTTGGCTCGATTTGGGCCGACCCAGGTTCGATCTATAGTGCGCACCAAGAAAACCCCTGATCACTGGCCCTTTCGGCAATGATCTACAAGCAGATCACAGTCTCATCCTAAGTGACTATGGGTGGATGCAGAACCAGGTTTCTACAGCCTTAAGGAACTAAGAGATGTGGTATTATTATATTATCTTACACTTACAACTTATAAATTACTTTTCCACATTAAATTAATCACTTAAACATGCCATATAAAACCATAAACCATGACTGCTCTGAAGTGAATTGCAACTATAATACTATTATTCTATAACAGATAATATGCAAATATACACATCAACCATATAAGAACACCGAAATACTGTCCACAAAAATTGTTGCTTATTATAATAAATCTTTGAATACAACAATTTCTCAACCTACGCATTAAGCTGCAGGTTGTCTGCACACTGAACTACAGCTTCTTCCCAGGCGTCTACACACTCAGCTTCATAGCCTACCCTTCACTACAAAATACATATCACAATGATTCACCCATTAATTTCTATATGTGTGTTCTTCTATACATATCATTTCAACCCTTTATATACTATTACATCATAGGATTACATCGTCAAAATACCATGGTCCAAATACAATGGACTCCCTAAACAAGCAACTATGGTCCCAAAATCATTGGTCTCTTAAAAAATCACGCATTTTTACAAAAAGGAAGGGCTTCGACCTGCCCCGAAACCCTTACGACGCTATGCGGTCCATTTACTTCCTTAAATTTCACTCCGTTGCGAGCTCCACTGCGCACTCCGCTCCACAGAATGTGGAGTCTTTGCCAAAATCTAGGCCAGGTACAAGAGGATATTCAGCAGAAGCAACAACAATTGGAGGAGATACGGGCAACTACGAAGACTATACCAATCTCACAATAGCTTGCAAAGATCAATGAGTGAAATTCCCTCTAGAAGAAGATAGAGGAGTTGAGGAAGGAAGAACATATTCTGACAGAGAGAAATCAACCATGGCATGATGAGGCTCTCCAATTGTCCCAAGCAGTGGATCAGAAGCTTCAAGAGATTCGAGAGTGAGAGGAGGCAATGATTCAGAAGGCCACATGAGTAGCAACAAAAGCACTGTTAGAATAAGTGCACAACAAAGAAAAGCAGATTACAAAAATTTTGCAGCAGCTCAACAACATTGCAACAAATATTAGAGGAAAATCAGTTGAGTGACTCGGAACAAGTCACGTTTGAGTGTTGGGGGCCTATTGGGTGCAATAGATCTTCCTGCAACAAAGTCCAAATCTGTAAGTTTTCATCCAACAAATTCCCACAATATGCCATTATTGCGGGGATGTCGGCCACTGTAGCCTTTAGGTCGACCTCCCTCTGCTCTCGCACTTCCTGTGATGTATTTGGTTGTAGCTTCATCTAAAGCTCGCTAATATTTATCTCATATTCAAATTGTACATCCACGATACTACTCTTATATCATTTTACTACAAGGTTGAGCTTCGTGACATTGTCTGCCACTAGTTCCTCTTCTCAGACATTAACGTCAAGAACCTCGTGACATTTGGCTTTGACCACTTCCTTCAGCTTTTGTTACTACTGTACTACCTAGTTCTTCTCCCGGATCGCCTGGTTGAGCTACTGCTTCAACGAATCTCACCTCTCTCTACTTGAATGTTCAAATTTGAAGTTGTTTGCACTACTTCAACTCATCTATGATCTCCTGATGCATCTCATGTAATCTTTGAGGTGGCAACGCTGCGGTGTTCATGTTCACATACTTCCATCCTTTCGCCTGCTACAATACCTCGACAGAGCCAAACTGCAGGGCTCCGGTAGGTATCTACGCTATTCGTTCCCCAACTGTGGGCTCTACTAATATTTCTTCTCAAAGCCTTTCCTTTTCCTGCACTAGATGTCTAGTTGTCTATGCCAATATCTTTAATTTTGCAATGCACTCCTCGACACCTATTAGAAGTGTGTTGTAGCGATCCTCTAACTTGTACCATAACTTTATCGTTGCTTCCTGAATCTTGTCCCCAATATGATCCAGGTCCCCATCAATGAGTACCAATGGCGTTATCTCCTTTGTCTTATCTGCCTTTTGCTTCTTTTTGGTTCTTTTGGTAGCTTCGACACCTTCCTTCCTCTTCTCAGCGCCAGAAGGGTCTATCTCAATTTTTTCAGACTCTTTTTTATGCTCATCTCCTCCAAGAGGATCCTTGTGACCCTTGTCATGTTGCTCCTCTTGTTCTACCACTTCCTCATCCTTATCCTTATCCTTCCCACTCACTTCCCTATGTTGCATTGTGTCCTTCTCTATTGAAGAATCCTTCGTCTCTGTCTCTAGCACATTGATCCACTCTCGGGCCACTTTTTTATCTCTACTAGGATATCGTCTTATGTCACTAAATATGGCAAGGGATGCCATGTATTCACTGTGTCCTTGCGAGCGTGTATGTAAATTATGTGGAAGTCAGCCTTGAACTTCACGAAAGAGTTATACTGCTTGTATAGGCTTGGTGACAGGTGAGGGTGTTGGCTCACCAACATGTGTAAGTCCATATGATAGATATCAAAAAAATAATGTTATCTTGTGCGCGTGCCAGTTTATTGGTATACCACAACGAGGCGTACCACGCGACTTCATAAAAATCTGAGGCTACTAGAGGCAACTGCGAATGTTCCAGCTCTTTCCATGAAAGAATCACAATAATTACAAGTAACCATGCATAATGAAACGGGGTACCTTTCTCCTGAGCCTCGAAGCAATCGTCCAAAAACTCTTTGCATAGGTATGCATCTTAATTGTACTGAACCCCATTAGCACACTACGCAACTAATGCCACTTGTGAAGGGACTTCATTAGCCCGACACTTCCTCATAATCTTTCCAACCAATACATGTGTTGCAAAGTGAACTCTCTGGCCATTGATCAAGCTAATATCATAGACTCACTTCCCTTTTGTCAGTCCAAACTTGGTATTCATGTTTTCTGCTATGGCTTTGTCCTTATCTTTCCCAACAAAATCCTATGCGGGATTCAACCCTTGATAAGGAAGTCTTGTGATTCTCCATATCATCATTGGGTAAATAGGGATTCTCTTCCCCATCCAGAGGCATCCATCATGCACCAATAAAATTAGTTTTTTGACACAAGCTATGTGTTATGAACCCAACTCACAAAATAGAAGAAAAGATAGATCAATGACTTATAAATAAGCCTCTTCGAGGGGGCAACCTCCTTTACATTACATACATGAAAAATTATTGGATGATACATATGGAAAAACCTCCTTTCTATATATAGGAGTCCATGGGGTCACAATATAATTCTAGCCGACCTAACAATAATAATGTAAGGGCACAACAATAACAATAGTGGGATTTTATGGGGCATAATAATAACAATATGGGGACTACAGGGGTACAAAAATAACAATAAGGGGGCTACACTAACAATAATAAGGGACTACACTAGTAATACAAGGACCTAACATGCCCCTCTCCTTCAAAAAAGTGTTGTCCTCAACACTTGAGTAGTTTTGGATGCTTCTGTATAAAATTATCATCCTCCCAAGTGGAATATTCAGTGGGTAAGTTCTTCCACTTGATGAGATACACTGAAATTGATCGATTTCGTAGCTGTCGAGTTCTTGTTTCCGTGACTCCTTCAGGATCCAATATGATTTTCCTTCCTCATCAATTTCTGGCAATATTGTTTGGACTAGAATTTTTTCACCTATAACCTTCTTTAAGCATGAAACATAGAAAACTGGGTGCACTCAGGAAGATGCAAATGCTCCAATGGGTATGAAATAGTACCAATCTTTTGAAACACCTTGTAAGGACCATAGTACTTTAGCAATAATTTATTATCCTTAGGACATTCATTTGTATGGTTGTAGTTATAAAAATACCCAATCGCCTACATCAAAACTTCTTTCACTGCAATGTTGATCTGCCTATTGTTTCATTCGATTCTGTGCCAAATTTAGGTTATCCTTTAAGAGTTGGAGAACTTGTTGTTGATGCTCGATGTGATATTCCACTGCTTGAAACTTAGAATTTTCTCTTAAAGATGATGTGATGGACGGTGGATGATATCCATAATGTGCCATAAATGGGGTCATTTTTGTTGCAGTGTGGAAGGAAGTTGTATACCACCATTCAGCCTGAGGTAACCACTTGACCCATTGTGTTTTTTTATCAGATACAAAGCAACGAAGATATCCTCCCAAACATTTGTTCACTCTCTCAGTTTTCCCTTCGGATTGAGAATGATAAGATGAGCTATGAGATAGTTGAGTACCCAAAGAAGAAAATAATTCTGTCCAAAAATTTCTAGTGAAAATGGGATCTCTGTCACTTACAATAATCTTTGGGTTTCCATGTAGCTTTTGAATTGTTTCCATAAATGCAGTAGCAACTGTACTCGTTTTAAATGGATGAGATAATACACAAAAGTGTGCATACTTGGTAATTCTATCAACTACCACCATGATGACACTCTTTCCTTCGGACTTAGGTAAACCTGTGATAAAATCCATTGAAACCTCCTCCAAACATTGACTTGGAATGGAAAAAGGTTGTAGCAGACCCGGGGTCTTAATTTTCTCAACTTTATTTTTATGGAAAACCAAACATTATGCCACAAACTTTTGAATATCAGATTTAAGGCCATCCCAAAAAAATTCTTTCTTCACCCTGTGGTAATTTAAAAAAAATCCAGAGTGTCCTCCTAAGGGAGACGTGTGCAATTCCAAAATAATATTTTGTTTTAGTTGGGAATTCTTACAAATATATAAGCGATCATTGTACCATAAGGAATCATTTTTCCAACTAATGTATCAGATGTATTGGGATCTTGTTGAAAATTTTGAATAAGTGGTCACACTTCTTCATCAATTTTTAATTTCCCACGCCTTTCTTCAATACTTTAATTTCATTTTTTGTTGCTCTTTGCGAGAGCGAAATTTCGTGCACTTGCTCTTGTAATTTTAATATGTCATGTTGCGCTTCTTCCTCTTCATGAGTTATAGTTGAGCCTTTTGAAGGCTTAATGGGTGTTGAATTATTTTTAGGTGGCATTTTAGAACCCAATACTGATATCTATGCTTCAATATGCCCTTGGAATCACTTCAAACTGATTTTTCACACAAGAATTATGCAATTCGAAAAAAAAAAACAAATACACACCTTTTTTCTTTCTTTTGAGGAGCTCGATATTGAAATTGAATTATCTCTGTGACTTAGGATCTTCAATATCTAAAATTAGGCCTTGTAGTAGTCCTCTGAATCTTCTTTTGAATGCCATAGGTCTGACCTGATTTAGATTTTTCAAATCAAAGTTATGCCCAATCTCCCACAATGACCTAATTATGGACTGGTTCATTAGAGCAAACTTGCACAACATGCCACATGTCACTGTTTCCACCTTCGGCTCTGAAATTTCTACACAGGAAACTACAGTCTATGTAAATGCGGCCACTTTTTCCAGAATTCCAATCCAAATCTCAGAGAGAGAGTTATGACGATTCTCCCACAGTCGCCTCTTTGACATGAAATTCTGGATCTGAAAAAACCCTAACTTCCACAGATCCTATCTCCGAAAATGTGGCGAACCAAGATCTGAAATTTTTACAGGACGTTCCTCGATATTTCAGCTTCGCTATGTAAAACTTTTAGCTTCTGAACCTTTGTAGAAAATACGTTATAGTGAAAATTCCATGATGACCTGTTTTTGGTGAAATTCGGGAGCCTGAAAACACCCTAACTTCCACAGATCATATCTCCGAAAATAATGCAAACCAAGATCTGAAATGTTTACACGACGTTCCTTAGGATTTCAGATTTTCTCTGTAAACATTTTAGCTTATGAATCTTCGTATAAAAAAAGTTATAGCGAAAATTCCACGATGGCCTGTTTGGAGCAGCGAAACCCTAAAATCCAAAGCTCTGATACCAAATGTTATGAAACCAGCTCCAAAAATAGGAGAAAAGAGAGATCAACGCCTTAGAAATAAGCCAATTAGAGAGGGAAACCTTTTTTAAATACATTAATGAACAATTCTTCGATGATACAAATGACAAAACCTCCTTCTATATATAGGAATCCATGGGGCCACAATATAATCCTAGTCGACCTAACAATAATAATGTAAGGGCACAATAATAACAATATTGGGCTTACAGGGGTACAACAATAACAATAAGGGAGTTACACTAACAACAATAATGGACTATACTAGTAATATAGGGACCTAACATTTTAGTTCCCCAAATGTATTTGTTCAACACATTTCATTTCCACGCGTCTTTGTGATTCCAGTTCCCATTAACTCTGGCCCATTATCTTACTATAAAAAGGTGTATTTGTTTACATGTAATGGAACAATGAGATGTAAATATTTCTATTAATTAATAGAAATACAACCAACTATAGTAGCTTCATGTTTTATATTTTTCTTCCATGCATCAAAGTAGCTTCATTTCCTTCCAAGTAACACAAACAAGAATTGTACAACTAGAGAAATAATTACACCTAAGTTTAAATATCTAGGTCTCTTTCCCCACCTTGTCTAGGGAAATGAAACCTACATTTTTGTCTCATTTATTCTACACAGACTTTAGGAAATCAACCACGTCAGACATATTTGACACCATTTTCATGGAAGTCACTCCCTGAGACAAACTCATAATTCATCATTTAAAATTACAGACGGTCGCGACGTAGCAAGGCTAACGAGATAGAGATTTCTATGTAATTTAAAATAAAGGTTAATGTCCCATCGTGGGACTATATATAAGGATTTACTCCTTAACAGTAAGATAGCACAACGTGGTTAACACAAACCGAGAGACGGTAAATTATTTGCAAATTTGATGTCACACATGGGAGTTTTGTAGCGTTCCAAGTAGTAATTGTGTATGTTAGTTGTTGAAAAATTTTGTGTCATGCCACCAAAATTGTAAAATAACACTTTTAAATTTGAAGGCCAAAAAACATACTTTAGCTGTGCACATGCCCTTTGTTCCATTAGTTTTAGACATGCTAATATTTTTGCAAATGAGACATCTTATAAATTATATTTAGTGCTTACACTCTAACTCTTCACATCCCTAACCTCTATGTATCCTTGTCCTGCAGAACACTTCCTCTTCTGCACACATTCTCATTTCCACACAACCACATGCATTATTACTTCGATACAATCCATGCATACATCTCTATTTCTTGCAACATTTTTCTACACACATACTAAACACAATTTCCTTATCACTTTTTCACAATTGTCCTTGCATTAAGGGAATTTTGAGGTCTAAAATGGGCCTCCTAAGAAAAAGGTACAAAAAAATGAACTTTATAAGAACCAATAGGATTCAAGATGATGATGTCAACCATGGGGGATGATTCACCATTTTTTAAGTAAAAGAGTAAAAATATTAAAAAATAATAAAATAATAAAACTACTTTTTCAACACGTATTTTCAACTTTTCTCCCAAAGTTTTTACTCAAATTTCAAGCGAGAGTACTCATTGGATGAAAAAATTAATTCCTCATCCAACGAAGACCCATGTTGAATACTTTCGATGGACCCTGCTACACGAAAAATGAGAAATACATAAAAAACGTGATTACAATCACGTTTTTCATGTATTTCTCATTTTTCATGTAGAAGGACCCATCGAAAGTATTCAACATGGTTACTCCTTGGATTAGAAATTAAATTTTGCATCCAACGAGTACTCTTGCTCGAAATTTGAGTTTCACAATTGTCCTTGCATTAAGGGAATTTTGAGGTCTAAAATGGGCCTCCTAAGAAAAATGTACAAAAAAATGAACTTTATAAGAACCAATAGGATTCAAGATGATGATGTCAACCATGGGGGATGATTCACCATTTTTTAAGTAAAAGAGTAAGGTTGGAAGGTTGGAAGAAACATGTTTACTGATTCTTTCCAGAGATAAGCGCTCAATCCCACCAGGCCTTGGCCAATAGACGACCAGAGTAAATATGCATATGAATTGAAACTATTTGAGCCCATGGATTCTAGGCACGAGGTACTAGCCTCTAGTCCCTTCTAAGAGATAGGGGCCACCTATATCCACCTTTATAAATGGGTTTAATGACATTAAAAATATATATAGTATCTTTCTTCACAAACAATAAAGTTGGAATAGAATGAAAACTGACTTCACGAACACCCTTAAATCCCACACACAAAACCCACTAGGCCAACCTATGGATAGGCCTAACCCACACAAAAAATAACTACCAAAGTAGATCACCAGGTGGAGGCAACGTGCAAAGAATTCTTGGATGGATAATTAAACTATATAAAACCACCAATGCTACAACGAAATAAATTACCACCCTTTCGTGGCCCGTTGGAGTGGTGTGATTAGCATGCAATTTAGGTTCCTCCATGTTATGGCTTCCACATAGAGCCGAACTTAGATCCCACACAATGCATAGAGAAATCGTAAGTATTAAACCATGGAGAAACCCACTCTTTCACCACAATAAGGGCTCCCCCCATAGATCTAAGGAACAACTCGAAGGAATGAGAGGTCCATGCACATGGCAACTGGAATCACTCGAAATTTCCTTGCCCTACCTTGCCTCAAGAAATTCCGAAAATTGTCTTGCCCTGCCTTGCCTCAAGTGATTCCGGAAATTGCCTTGCCCCGCCTTCTAAGGTTGATTCTGGGAATCTCCTTACCCCTGACAATTCTAGGAATCATCTTGCCCCACCTTGAAATGGATATTTTGATAATCACCTTTCCTCGGGCGATTCATGGAATCACCTTTCCCCACCTTACCCCAAGAAATTTTGAGAATCTCCTTTCCTCGCCTTGCCCTAGGAAATTCCTATAATTTCCTTGTGCCACCTTGCAAGCGTGATTCTGGGAATTGCGTTTCCCCATCAGGGCAAGGGTGATTTCGGGAATCTCTTTACCCTGCCTTGCCTCTAGAAATTCTTGGAATCACCTTGCCCCGCCTTGCAAGGGAAATTACGGTAATTGCCTTGCCTCGCCTTGCATGGGCGATTCCAGGAATCACCTTGCTCCGCCTTTCCCCGGGTGATTCTAGGAATCGCCTTACCCTGCCTTGTAAGGGCTATTCCAGGAATGGCCTTGCTCTACCGGGGTAGTGGCGATTCCAGAAATTTCCTTGGCCTGGGTGATTCCGAGAATCGCCTTATGATCAGAAGCTCAGTATTAGCTAAAAAATTAAATTGCACAGAAATGCTTCAGACCTGAATTACCAGATAGAGCTCTTCACTAGGATTCCAATGCAACTTGTTTCATCAAAATCCGAGTTCGTATGAGTGAGTTATGGTATGTTGTTCATTTTTCCAAACAGGTAAAAATTGTGCAGAACAATGACATCCATGGCAAGGTTGGAAGGTGCATACATTACATTTTGCAAGGTTAAGTTTGGTCACATATTTATTTAAACAAAGGTTGGGACTAATGGGAAAAACCATAGTCGAATGACAATACAACATATATCCACGACATAGTTCATTAACCCAAAGTATCAAACCCTGGTCCACAGCATCGGCACATTCAGTCATCTTGCATGGGAAGTTTAGGAGTGGAGGACACAAGGCAACAAAAAATGATTTGTGATTTGCGATTGTGCGGTAAGTGACATGGCGATAAGGTGGGTTCTACCAATCGTATCGGGGTATCACAATTGCCAGACAGAGAAGGCAACATAAAGCGTTAATAAGGTGGTGGAATTGCGATGTGATATATCGCATCGAGGTATCGCAATTGCAAGAAACAACAGGAAACATATAATGATTTATAGCGGGGTTGCGATATTTTATCTGCGATAATCTGCAAAAGTGATTGCGTTGCGATGCGATATGCGGAGATTTAAATGCGTTAAGCAATGTATTAATACAAGATTTGTGGATAAGTGCGGATTAGCACTAAACATGCTTAACCCCAATTAACATATACTTATCTCAGAATTAATCTCATACTTATCTTGGCAGTGCCTTTGGCGAACCTGCCAGATTCGGCGAACTTCCACATTTAGTGGAGTTAGCTGGTCGGATTCCAGATTTAGTGGAGAAATAGTAGGAGAATTTGTTTTTATCATAATTGAGGCAATTTTTGACCAAAATGGGCTTAGGAAGAGTCATTCTGGGTAGATTTTTATGTTTTGGAGCCATTGGAGTAGGTTGTAGAGGCAACAGGAGACTATAAACAACATTTTTGCACAATTGATTATAATACAAAGGCCCACACTATGAAGCTGGCCCAAGGAGATGTAGCCCAGGAGGGGTGAACTCCTTCATCAAAAACTTGTGTATTTGTCTCTGTTATTTGTGCTTGTTGTGTTTTATTATGTTGTTGTTCAAAAGTTATTTTCCATGCTTTTAAGTTCATGAAAAACACTTAATCTCATCAAGTTTAATGAATTGTCAATCATAAACACTTGTATAAATCCTTATATCATAAGCAAACCAAAGCACTTACGTATTAATTCTGAAACTGATATTAGCACAACATTAAATAAAAAGAAATTGCATATCAATTTGTTATCAGAGCACAAGGTTTCTAAAGGTTTATTGCTTGCATTGCTTGAGATTGTGCAAGAGGGGTTTCAATAGTTCAATTTTGTGATGCTTACAAGGTTGAAGTTGCAGAGAGGAGAAGTGAAACTATTGGTTGTTAGTCCTGAGATTAGGAAAAGGAGAAAGAGAGCTAATAAAGCATCATCTTCACCCAAATTTCCACTCAAATCTTCACTTGAAACACCTCAAGTTCCATCTCCAACAGTTGAGATTGAAGAGGTACAAATTACACAAGAAGCTGAAGTGATTGAAGAGGTACAAGCATCAGAGGTTGAGCTTGAATCCTTAGCCATTATGTCAGGATTTGAAGAGATTCATGGACATTCAAAAGAAGAGGATGTTAAGAGAGACTTCAAAGACATACAAAGAATGGTTAAAATCATGTTTGATGCATTCACTGCAGAAAGAGCAGGAGAAGGTTTAAAGCCTCCATATGGATAAGGACCTTCAGATGGTAAGAAGGATGAAGAGAATAGTTCGAAAGGCAGTGGAGGAAAGCATCCTCCATCTCCACCATCCTCATCCTCGTCATCTTCATCAGCATCTTCATATTCCACATCCACCACAAAAACCACCCACACTCATTCAAAAAACCCAGAAGGAAAAACTCCATTACTCAAGTTGGACATCAATTTTTAACTTCCCAAGTACAATGGTGAGGTAAATGCAGAGAAGTTAGACAATTGGATCCGTCAATTGGAAGTATACTGCAAAAACCAGAATCTACAAGAGGACGACATAACGATCCAGTTAGCTTCATTAAGGCTAGAAGGAGCAGCACTAGTTTTGTGGGAGGCAAAGACTCAAGAGGAAATGTGAATTCATGGTAAGATATCTATTTCTTGGGTTGAATTCATTTCTTCAATTAAAAGATAGTTTTATCCATTAGCCTATATGCAAAAAGCAACAATGAGTTGGAAAAAATTCAGGAAACTCAAAGGCCAAACTATTCAAGAGTATACACAGGAGTTTAGACAGAGGGATTTATTGTTAGGAGTAAACTTAAATTCACAAGCTACACTCTTGAAATATATTGGAGGTTTACATTCCTACTTAAAACATACTATCCTTATGTTTAACCCAAACAACTTAGATGAAGTATGTGTGTAAGCCACGCATCTTGAAGCAAAGGGAAAGAACATTTAGGAAGAGGGTAGTAAGAAGAAGCCATTCAAGGGTAAGGGAAAAGAGAAGGGAGGAAAATGGGAGGGAAATAATAATGCAAGCATCAAGAAAAAAGGGGAGAAAACTACATGCAAACATTGTTCCAAAGAGGGGCATGATGAAGCCCACTGTTGGAAACTACATCCCGAACTAAGGCCACATAAACCAAATAACAAAGGGAAACAAAAGATGACTGCCACCACACAACAAGATCTTGGATCCGATTTAGGAGATGAGACGAAGATAATAGCCATGGTTAACAAAGGAAAGGGATCCATAGCAAGTACTAGCTCCTCAAATAGTCACAACAACACTCCAAATGAAGACACAAGGATAGAATTGTTCCATGTTAGAGTGATTTCAAATCATACAAAGATTGATGCATTGTTTGATAGTGGGTCACAAGAAAACCTAATATCAAAAGACTTAGTCAAAAATATTAACCTTGAAACTGTACCACATCATAAACCATACCCTTTGGGTTGGATAGTTAAAAATGCCAATTTACAGGTTACAAGGAAATGCATATTTTGATTTGCTATTACTGCAAAATTTGTTGATGAAGTCGAGTTAGATGTGGTTCCACTTGAAATTTCCGAGATTATCTTGGGAAGTCCATATTTGTATGACAGGAAAGCGGTGTTTTATCGCCATGAGAAAAAATATCATTTTCTTAAGGATGGGGTGGAGTATATTGTGAGAGATGATCGCAAGAAAATGAATATTTCTTTAGTTAATGCAGGGCAAATGAAGAGGCTAGTTAATGCAAGTAAAAATTGTGTGCTTCTAATGATCAAGAAAAAGGATGATGTTGACTATGAATCTTTTGAAGGATGTGATGAAAAATTGAAATATGATTTGTTTGATGTGGTAAGTCAACATGGCTAGATGTTTTAAGAACCAATTGGGTTACCTCCAAAGAGGGGAATTCAGCATGAGATTAAGTTGCAACAGGATGTTACACTTCCAAACATTGGTATGTATCGCATGTAAATTATGGAGAGTTTGGAAATCAAGAAGAAAAATCAAGAATTGTTTAACAAAGGTATCATACGCCCATATACTTCGCCATGTGGTTCACCAATTGTTTGGTACCAAAAAAGGACGGGACTTGGCGCATGTGTATCGATTTTTGTGCACTAAATAAAATCACGGTAAAGAATTACTACCCACTCCCACGCATTGATGATTTGCTATATCATTTGAAGTATGCAATATATTTCACTAAGTTAGACTTGTGAAGTGGTTATCATCAAGTTAGAATAGTTGAAGAGGGCATTTGGAAAACTGCTTTCAAAACTAGACAAGGATTGTTTGAGTGGTTAGTTATGCCATTTGGTTTAAAAAATGCACCAGCTACTTTCATGAGAGTCATGAATGATGTACTTAGACCATTTCTAGATGACTTCATCATTGTTTACTTATATGACATACTTATATTTAGAAAATCAAGAGAAGAACATGTCATGCATGTGAACAAGGTACTTGATATCTTGAAAAAAAGAGAAATTGTTTTTAAAGATGTCAAAGTGTGAGTTTGGCAAGACTTCTTTGGTGTATTTGGGACACATTGTTGGAGGAGCTGAGTTTAAAATCGACCCTTCCAAAGTAGAGGTCATTCTGAATTGGCCCAAGCCCAATACAATTACAGAGGTAAGAAGCTTTCTTGGGGCAGCACAGTATTGGAGGAAATTCGTTGCTATTTTTTCTTCCATTGCAGCTCTGCTACATGCATTGACAAGTGTAAAGAAAGTATTCCATTGGGAAGATTTACATAAAAAAGCATTTGATGCTTTAAAGAAAAAGATAAGTTCAACACCGGTATTAGAACTTCCAGATCTTAGACAGCCATTTGAGATCCAAACAGATGCAAGTGATTATGCTATGGGAGCAGTGCTCATGCAGCATGGTAAGCCTATTTCATTTCATTCTGAAATTTTTAATGGAGCTATGAATAATTATCCCACCTATGATAAAGAGATATATGCATTGGTACAAAGTGTAAAGAAATGGAAGCACTATTTAATGGGGAAAGAGACCATTATCCATACCGACCATCAATCGTTGTAGTACTTATAATCATAGTCAAAATTGCAACAATCAAGACATTTCATATGGATGGGATTTCTACAATAATTTCATTTGGTTATCAGGTACAAAAAGGGAATCTACAATAAGGTAGCTGATATGCTCTCTAGGCCTATTGTAAATTCATCTATTATACTCAAGCACAATTCAATTATGCATGAAAGTTACATTGAACAATATGCATATGATAGTGATTTTCAATATGTGTATGAAAGCTTGAGTCAAGGAAACCAAAATGAAGAGTTAGATTACCATGTGCATAATATTTTTTTGTATCACTTGGGAAAGTTATCTATACTACAGGGAGAAAAAAACAGTATCATAAAAGAGGCACACACATCTGATTGTTGGACATTTCGGTGTAGGCAAGACAACAACGAATCTCCAAAGGTATTGTTATTGGCCACACATGATTGAAAGTGTATCTCGTTTTATTAGAGGATGTTCTTTATGTGCAACAAGTAAGCCTAGCAATAGGAAACTTGGATTGTACACTTCACTTCCGATTCCTTCACATCCTTGGGAGAGTATCTCAATGGATTTTGTAGGTGGTCTTCTTATGTCAAGGAAAGGTCATGATTACTTGTATGTTGTGGTAGACAGGTTCATCAAAATGTGTCTTTTGATGCCATGTAAGAAAATAGTTACAACTGAACGAACCGCTAATATTTTCTTTCAAAATGTATGGATTCATTTTGGTCTTCCTACTTCTATTGTAAGTGATCGAGATTCTTGGTTTGTTGGGGATTTTTGGTCAAAATTATGGGACATTATGGACACAAAGTTGAAGAAGAGTACAACATTTCATCCGCAAACACATGGTCAAACTAAGGTGGTAAACATGACGGTTATTCATCTTCTTAGAGGTTATTACATCAAGCATCCCAAGTTGTGGGATGAACAGTTTCATTACATTAAGCATGCATACAATAGGGCAAAGCATTCTTCCACAAATACATCGCCATTTGAGGCATGTTATGGTTACCTGCCAAGATCGCCTTTGGACTTCATCTTTGAGAAAGATGACACTATATATGGTCATAGTGACATAGATAAGGCAAGAAATTTCATTGAGAAAATTCAGTTGATACATCACACTGTGCAAGAGAAACTTGAAAAGAGTAAAAGAAGCTACAAGACAAGGCATGACAAACACCGTGTTGATCACAAATTCCAGGTTGGAGATGAAGTTTGGTTGTATATCAACAAAGAAATATTGTGAAGTGGAAGGTAAAAAGCTCAAGCCAGTCCGTTATGTTCCATTTAAAATTCTAGAAAAGATTGGTAATAATGCATTTAAGCTAATTTTGCCTCCTTATATGCAAATATATTATGTTGTTAATGTTGAGAATTTGAGATTGCTTGAGACTCCTTTGATTGATGATCAAGGAGAGCATGTTCAGCTGTCATCAATAGATTATTTCTCGCCAAAATATCTTGATGAACTTCAGCAAAATCTCATACTTGACAAAATAATCAGAACTTCAAGAAGAGGGAATGTCGAATACCTTATAGTGGGACTCAAGGGACAAAATCCTTCAAAGGCCAAATGGATGGAGAGTGAAAGGGTGAGGGAGTTGTACCCTCACCTGTTGAAAAGTTGATAGTATCTTTTGGGGTCCAAAAGGCTTCTAGTGGGGAGGAATGATCAGGAGCTCAGTGTTAGCTAAAACATGGAAGTGCTAAAAAATGCTTCAGACCTTAATTCCTGTATAGAGCTCGTCACCAGGATTCCAACACAACTCGTTTCATCAAAATCCGAGTTCGTATGAGTGAGTTATGGTCTGTTGTTCATTTTTCCAAATAGGTAAAAATTGTGCAGAATAGTGACACCCATGGCAAGGTTGGAAGGCGCCTACATTACATATTGCAAGGTCAAGGTTGGTCGCATAGTTATTTAAACAAAGGTTGGGATTAATAGCTGAAACCATAGTCAAATGACAATACAACATATATCCATGACATATTTCATTAACCTAAAGTATTAAACCTTGGTCCAAAGCATCAGCGCATTCAACCATCTCGCATCGACAGTTTAGGAGAGGAGGACATAAGGCAGCAACAAATTATTTGAGAGTTGCGATTGCACGGTAAGTGACATGGCGATAAGGTGGGTCCTACCAATCGCATCGGGGTATCGCAATCGCAAGATGGAGCAGGAAACATAAAGCATTAACAATGTGGTAGAATTACAATGCGAAATATCGCATCAGGGTATCGCAATCGCAAGACACAGCAGGCAACATAGAATGATTTATAGCGGGGTTGTGATCTGCAAAAGTGACTGCACTACGATGCAATATGCAGAGATTTAAATACGTTAAGCCGGGTATTAATACAAGATTTGTGGATAAGTGCGGGTTAGTGCTAAAGACACTTAACCCCACTTAACACATACTTATCTCAGCATTAATCGCATACTTATCTTGGCAGCACCTTTGGCAGACTTCCACATTTAGTGGAGTTAGCTGGCCGGATTCCAAATTTAGTGGAGAAATAGTAGGAGAATTTTTTTTTCCATAACTGAGGCAATTTTTGACCAAAATGGGCTCAGGAAGAGTCATTCTGGGTAGATTTTGATGTTTTGGAGCCATTGGATTGGTTGCAGAGGCAACAGGAGACTGTAAACAACACTTTTGCATAATTCAAGCTAATACAAAGGCCCACACTATGAAGATGGACCAAGGAGATGTAGCCCAGGAGGGGTAAATTCCTTCATCAAAAACTTGTGTATTTGTCTCTGTTATTTGTGCTTGCTGTGTTTTATTATGCTGTTGTTCAACATTGAGTTTCAATGCTTTTAATTTCATGAAAAACACTTAATCTCATCAATTTTAATGAATTGTCACTTATAAAAACTTGTATAAACCCTTGTATGATAAGCAAACCAAAGCACTTACATATTAATTTTGAAACTGATATTAGCACATCATTAACTAACAATCAATTTTAGATCACCTTACCCTACCTTGTAATGGCAATTCCGAGAATTTCCTTTCCCTTGGCGATTTAGGGAATTGCCTTGCCCTTCCTTTCTTGGGCGATACCACAAATCGCCTTGCACTACCTTGCCTCGTGTGATTCCGGGAATCACCTTGCCCTGCATTGCAAGGGCGATTATGGGAATTGCCTTGCCCCACTGGGGCAAGGGTGATTATGAGAATCACCTTGCCACGCCTTGCAAGGGTGATTCTGAGAATCACATTGCCACACCTTGCAAGGGTGATTCTGGGAATCACCTTGCCCCGGGTGATTCTGGGAATTACCTTGCCCCACCTTGCAAGGGTGTTTCTAGGAATTGCCTTGCCCCACCTTGCCCAAGTGATTTTGAGAATCACCTTTCCCCACCTTGCAAGGGCTATTTCGGGAATCGCCTTGCCCTACCTTGCCCTACCATTCCCTGGGATATTTCGGGAATCGTCTTTCCACGCCTTGCAAGGGTGTGGCTAGGAATCGCGTTGCCCCAGGGGATTTTGGGAATCGCCTTGCCCCACCCTGTAAAGGAAATTCCAGGAATCGTCTTGCCCCACCTTGCCCTAGGCTATTCCGAAAATCGCCTTGCCCCGTCTTGCAGGGGATATTTTGGGAATCACCTTGCCCCACCTTACAAGGACGATTCCAGAAATCGCCTTTCCCCGCATTGTTCGAGGCGATTCCGGGAATCACCTTTCCCCGCCTTTCCCTGGGTGATTCCGGGAATTACCTTACGCCACTTTTCAAGGGTGATTATGGGAATCGCCTTGCCCCTCCTTACAAGGGTGATTCCAGGAATCGCCTTGCCTCGCCCAAGACCCATGGGGCCGTGGAATTGGGTAGGGGGGAGCTACACAGGGTCCATGTAGTGGTTGGCCTAAACAAGGAGGAGTTGTTATAGCTCCACCCCACACAAGCTAGTGGTCGCACGGGCCCTGAGCAGGGCATGGACGATTCAAGGAATCGCCCTTGCCTCGCTCATGGCTTTGGGGTCGTTGGCCTAGGTAGGGGGGAGCTGCAACAACTCCTCCCTACCAAGGAGAACGACCGTACCATCCCTGGGCGAGGTAAGGGCGAATCCCAAAATCACCCACGTTGCGTGGGGCCTCGAATTTTTTTTTAACATTTTGATTTTTTTTAAATGTATTTAATTTTTAATTATTTTAATTATTTTTTAATTTTTAATTTTTTTATTGCTTTTTTTTAATAGTTTTTATTTTTTATTTTTAAAATTTTGTTTTTCAATGTTTTTCTTTAATTGTTTTTAATGTTTTTTAATTTTAATATTTTTTAATTTTTATTTTATTTTTTTCCCAAAAAAAAGTAATTTTAATGTTTTTATTTATTTTTAAATGTTTTCATTTTTTTAATTTAATTGTATTTTTTATTTTTTTTATTTTTCTAATTTTTATTTTTAAAGATTTTATTTTTTTATTTTATTAAATTTTTTTTAATTGCATGTTTTAATTTTTTAAAACATTTTTTGTGCGCTATTTTTAGTTAAAATTTTATCTAAATCATTTTTTTGGGAAACAAAACTTCAAATGCCATTATTTTTTGATATAAAATTTCATAAAATTTGTTAATTTTCCAACTTTTTTTATTCAATTTTTTCATTAATATATATATATATATATATATATATATATATAACAACTTGGAAATAGTTAAATAATCAACATTTTAAAAAAATTGTGCATACTTAGGATATAAGAAAATTTAAAGTGTCAAAAATATGCCCTAAAAAATGTTGTTTTTTTTCAAAATCAACATAAAAATCACTAACATTTAAAAAAAATTATCCACACTTGATACATTAGAAAATTTAAAGTGTAAAAAATAAGCCCTCTAATAAAAGAGGTTGATGTTGCATCAACACTTTTCCAAATTAGCATGAAAATTAGTAACAAAAAAAAAAAAGTCAAATGTCAAAAATCTGCTAAAAAAAGTGTATTTTGAATTAACACTTTTCAAAATTGGATGAGTTTTTGCTACCTCAAAAAAACGGGTACTCGATACAGTTCTCATTTGATAGTTTACTTTGTTGACTGTATATAGGGATTTACTCGTTAATAGTAAGAGAGCACAATGTGGTTAACAAAAAGCAAGAGATAGGATATTCTTTGCAAATTTGATGTCACGCATGGGAGTTATGTAGTGTTCCAGGAAGTAATTGTGTGTGTTAGTTGTTAAAAACTTTTTTGTCATGGCACCAAACTTGTAAAAAAAAACTTTTAAAGCTTAAGGCCAAAAAAATACTTTAATTGTCCAGATGCCCTTTGTTCCATTAGTTTTAGACATGCTAATATTTTTACAAACGAGACCTCTTATAAATTAGATTTAGTGCTCACTCTCACTCTGCACATCCTAACCTCTACTTATCCTTGACCTGCACAACACTTCTTCTTTTGCACACATTCTCATTTCCGCACAACAACACACATTCTTACTTCCGCACAACAACACACATTCTTACTTCTGCACAGTCCATGCATACATCTCTACTACCCACAACACTTTTTCTGCACACATACTACACACAATTGCCTTTTCACTTTTTCACAATTGTGCTTGCATATTATGCAAGATGAATGAATAATACCTCATTTAAAATTTATAATGACTACGAGACGGGGATTTCTATGACATTTAATAGAAACGTTCATATCGTGTTGTCGAACTACATGTAAGGATTTATGCCTCAATAGTAAGAGTGCAGAGCATAATTAATAAGAACTGAAAGACATGAATTACAATACAAAATGGAAAAGTGGAAATAGGAATTGTGTTTGTTAGTTGTGAAAACTTTCAATCATAATTTTCTGCATTTACTTACTCTTGTATCAACTTTCCAAATTCCATAATTGGTTGAACAATTTGTAACATAGTTTTGTTTTTCCATATGGAGACATGATTCTCACTTTTATACACTATGTCAATTTCCATAAAAAATTTGATATCATCTCATTGATTAGTGATAGAATTTGTTTTTATTTGATTAGAGTATTAATGGAAATATATTACAATCATAACAAGATAACACAAACATAATTCTAAGGCAGAGACTAGTTGCTTTGCAACGATTTCCCTTGTTTCAAATTAAAAATGACTTTAACATTTTTTATTTTACAAATTGGTTTTTTTTTTGTCTTTTTTTGTAAGCCGACTTTTTCTATTAAATCATAATGATAATACATTGCAAGAATATCATTTTCCATGGTTGCACCGGATTTGTTGGTTGTTAAGTACATGCAGGAAATAACAGATAATATGTCCACAAAACTAAAAGATTTCATATCTAGAGCCCAGCATGTGCAAAATTTATCAAAAGCCAAAATATATCCCACTTTCTTCATTCTAGAATGTTTTCATTCTGGGCATGAGTGACATTACCAACATTCCCATCTTCCATTGTGCGAAGATAGGCCTCATGGATATGAGATTCCATGTGGGTCATTTTCCCTTCGAAGCCATCCATCAAGTCATGCAATCATTGTTGGCTGCTACATAGTGAAGCCTGATAATCCAAGATATGGGCTTGATTGTACAAAATGTCAGAGAAGAAGATAATGGTGTCGTTGCGATCAATTTTCTTGTCTTGGGTAAGATGGTCCACTAAGGTCTGGACAACCCAAATTTGGGCTTTAATTGAGTCAAATAAGGGTGGCCTATCAACATGACTAGATGAACCTCCTTGGACCAATCTATCTCTCCTTCCTCCTCTTAATGCTCCCCCCAGCGTCTCTCCCCCTGGACCTTTTGGCCACCCCCATGACGAGGACGTTTGCGCTGTCTAAACATGAGTATGACATTGTTGATATGGGCTTTGTCGAGAGAGAAGAAGCATGTTAACTGATTCTTGCCAGAGATAAGTGCCCAAGCCCACAAGGCATTTCCCAACAGACGTCAAGAGTAAATATGCCTATGAATTGAAACCATTTGAGCCTAGGTAGTCTAGATGCGAGGTACTAGCCTATAGTACCCTCTGAGAGACAAGGGCCTCGAGCCACCTACCTCGATCCTTCCAAACAGGTTTAATGACATTAAAAGCTAGATATTGGCTTTCTCCACAAACTATAGAGCGAGAAAAAAATGAAAACAAACTTCACGAATACCCTTAAAACCCACACACCAACCCCACTCGACTAGCCTACACATAAGCCCAACCCACACACAGAATAAATCCCAAAACGGATTACCAGGTGGAGGCAAAATAGGATCCCACACAATGCATCGAGCAATCACTAACAAAGGAGAGAAGAATACAGAAAACCAATTTGCTAAAAGCACACACATTCTACATCTATTAATGTGAAATATATATACATGCAGTCAAACAATTATAGCAAAAACTGAATTGGAAACTGATTACTAAATAAATCTTTGAACTAATTCTAAAATAAATCTTTAACACTTCCCCTTAATTTTGAGGGTTACATTGTTTTATTCCTAACTTTTGACATTGAAATTCAAAATTAACTTTTCCTAGGGGTTTGGTGAGATATCCGCTAATTGTTCCTTTGATTCACAAAATTTGAGAACAATATCACCATTTTTGACGAGATCACAAATGAAGTGAAAATGAGTGTCAATGTCAATATGTTTGCTCTTTTGATGAAATACATTGTTCTTCGACATGGAAATAGCAGAAGTGTTGTCACAAAGGATTGAAATAGGTTCATTTTCTGTATATCCGAAGTTAGAGAGAAGTCTCTTTAGCCACATTGCTTGACATGATGTTGAATTTGTTGTAATGTACTCGGCCCCTGTTGAAGATAATGCAACTATGGGCTGCTTTTTGGATGACCACGAGATGAAGTCTTTGCCAAATATAAAATCATAGCTAGAAGTACTTTTCTGATCATCAATACAACCTGCATAATCATTGTCTGTATAACCAACAAGCTTACTATCTGTAGAGGCTGCATACGATAAACCATAAGTAGATGTAATTGCAATGTATCTTAACACCCTTTTTCTAGCTTTCCAATGACAGTCTTTAGGAGATTCCATAAACCTGGAAATATAACTGGCTGCAAATGCTATATTAGGTCTAGTTGCAGTAAGATACATAATACTACCAGCAAGTTGCTTATACAAAGTCGCATTAACAATAGTACCCACATCATCTTTACTTAACTTTATACCAACTTCAATAGGAGTATCCACTGGTTTACACCTGTCCATCTTAAACTTTTTCAAAATATCAGTAGCATACTTCTGTTGACTCATAAACATACCATTGTGTGTTTGTTTCACTTCGATACCTAAGAAGTATCTCATTAATCCAAGATCTGTCATTTCAAATTCATTTTTCATTGTAGCTTTAAATTCATCTAACTGCATGTTACATGTATAAATTATGTCATCAACATAAAGACACAGTATTAAAATATTACCTTGATGATCATTCTTGATATACAAAGTGGGCTCATAGTCACTCCTTTTGAAACCATTATTCAACAAGTAATGGTCTATTTGGCTGTACCAAGCTCTTGGAGCTTGCTTCAAGCCATACAATGCTTTCTTCAACCTGTACACCTTATGTTTTTTGTTTTTGATTTCGAAATCGGGTGGTTGATCAACATACACTTCTTCATTCAAAACACCATTTAAAAAAACGAACTTCACATCAATTTCATAAATCGACCACTTGTTTTGTGTTGCAATAGCTAATACAAATTGAATAGTATCAATTCTTACTTCATGAGCCAACAAAGAACCAATTAATTCTTCCACAAATAATTTTGCTAATTCTCTCGACTCAAAAACATTAACAATCATGTCAAATTTTAAAGGCAAACATCTAAGAACTTTTTCAACAATTCTTTGATCTTCAAGTTCTTCACCATTCATCCGTAGCTGATTAAAAACACCCATAACTTTAGTCATGAACTGATCAAATGCTTCTGATTCAGTCATTTTAAGTGTTTCAAATTGTGTTATGGGAGTTTGTAATTTTACCATTTTTACTTTATCATTTCCTTGATAAGCAACCTTAAGTATATCCCATATTGCTTTAGTAGTTTTAATAACAGTGATTTATAGAGTCATTTAAGGAATTTAAAATGCACAACTTCACTCTACCTTCTTTTTGTTTAAGTTCATCAAAATGTTTTCTTTGAGCAACACTCATTCCAACAATTATATTTGTGTCAGGTTCTGTGAACCCCAATACTACTGATCCCAACATCCTAAACCTTGTAAGCATGCTTTCATTTTAAGACTCCAAAAATCATAATTCTTCCCACTAAATAATGGCGTAGGGGTTGCAAACTGACTCGTCGAAGCCATGTTTAAAACAATCAGAAATCTGACACATTTTTACAACAAAACTTGTACTGTCTTTAGCAGAAAAACAAGAGCCTCTACATTGTAAATATTACATCTTAACTTGAAATCTTTATGGCTTGATTATTACAAAGAAATAAGCTTTCTTTGTAGAACGCAGAAAAAACAAACACCTTAACTAGAGAAATCTGAATCTTTTTCTAGCAAATCAAAGATCGGGGATAATATATTTAACTATATATATATATATATATATAGACATGCAAATCTGCACATACCAAATCTCATAAATCATGACTAAGACTCCTTTTCTCGAAGGATACATGTAGTCGGATAGTTATAGCAGAAACTGAATCGGACACTGATTACTAACTAAATCTTTGAACTAATTCTAAACAAAATCTTTAACAATCATGAGTATTAAACCATGGAGAAACCCACTCTTTTGCCACAGTAAGGGCTCCCCCATACATCTAAGGAACAACTCAGAGGAACAAGAGGTCCATGAGCATAGCAACTAGAATCACTCGCAATATCGCTCTTGTTCATTTCACTACCAACACCACAGTCTCGCCATACATGTGCCACCCTAGATATACCATATGTTGCCTGAAGAATGTTCTCCAGGCCAATTCCCAATGCCATCCTGCTACCACGTATCATCATTACCATCGTCATGTAGGGCTTAATGGGCCAGATCGCTCTCATACTCCTCTCCTCAGTTCGCACCCATCAGAGAATATTGAATTATTATTTTAAATAAAAATTGAATTTAACATTTATAAATTTATATTATAGGTGCATTTTAACTTTTTAATATTTTGGGATTTTTCTTTAGAATTATTGTTTTATGTTGTTTAAAAATGTGTTTTTTAATTATTCACCTACTAAAAAATTCTAGGCAACACTTCAATTATGCAAACTCCCAAACTCACAAATCTCTATTTAATTTTAGGGTAAAATTGTAAAAAAAAATACCTTTTCTAATAAAAGATTTATAAATAGAAGATTTATCTAAATAAAAAATTTGAGTTGTGGAAATAAAAAAAATTGAATTGTGGATATGTATAATCTTATTGCTATAAGGATTTTTAACCAAGTTTTATAAATTCAAAAACAGGTTTAAAAGTTGTACGTAAATTTTTCTACATTTTAACTTTTTTAACACAATTTTTATTTAAAATTTAAATGTGTACCTTTTTATCACATTCATTTATATATTAAAAATATATTTTAATAATATGACAATTTTAACACTAAAAAAACAATTTCCAAAACTTAGAGTTAAAAAAAATTATTAATAATAATTTTTAAATTATTTTAATTATAATTTAAAAAAAAAAAATACCCAAATTATCCAAGAAAATCGTCCACAGAATTCTCTTTAGAAAATCTCGACCAGTGATCCTCTTGAGGACAGTGTTTTGAATGAATGATAACAGTTAAGAGTCAACATTTCTTTTCGCTAGCGGTCTGTCCACGTTGTTATTGATCCCCGGTTGTCCATCGAAGGCTTTTAGGAGTCGGTCATTCCTATTTCCCAATGTTGGGCTCGGGACTGTTGATAGTCGGGACATTTCCTTTTACGCGAGATTGGCTTGGCGCGGTTCATGGTTACGCGAGATTGGCTTGGCGCTGTTGATGGTATGTCAGTGCCAAAATTCGCGTTTAGACATAAACAGGTTTCATGTGTATTTATATATACCTATCTGTGCATAGCATCTGCGTGTTTTACATTGCAATTCTCCACAATTTCTCCCTGTCTGGCTGAAGAAACTCCTACTCATCCCTCGTTTGTTTCTATTTCCAATTGGGAATGGCTGCATCCTCTTCCGCCGCTGCTTCTGCTTCCACCTCTGCTAATCCCAACAGCTCCAGCAATTCCCCCTATGATGTTTTTATAAATCATAGGGGTCCGGATGTCAAGAAAACCTTCGCCAGTTTACTCTACTATCGGCTTTGTTCATTCGGATTGAAGGTTTTTCTGGACCGGGAGGAGTTGCAAGAAGGAGACTATTTAACACCCCAGATAGAAAGGGCTATTCAAACGGCCACTGTACATGTGGCCATTTTCTCCGCCAGATACGTTGAATCTACCTGGTGTTTAAATGAGCTCCAACTGATGTTGGAGTCAAAGGAAGTTATAATTCCAGTGTTTTACGGCGTGAAGCCTTCTACCCTTCGGTTCACGCGGGGCGAAGGAGTGTATGCTGATGCCCTACGGGTACTGGAAAAGAAGAGGAAGCATGATCAAGATACCCCGCGACACGACGCAGCGACTATTGAACATTGGAGAAAAGCTCTTTCTACTGTTGCTGAAATAAGCGGCTTCGAGCTAGAGGCGTGTAACGGGTAAGAACTCAAACTGCCCTTTCTGAAAATTTTGTATTACCTTATGTGCATAGATACACATAGAAGTCTGTTTCTAAATAGTCATTTCTATTTCTTGTGAATGACCAGTGATGAGGGGGAGTTGCTAGAGAAGGTGGTTGAGAGTGTGTTGAGAAAGGTGAAGAAAAAACCATTAAATGTAGCCAAATATCCAACAGGTTTGGATGAAAAGGTGATAGATTTTGAAAATAAAGTTTTATCTGTGCATCAACAGAATGGAAGAAAGGCTCAGGTCGCAGGGATTGTTGGTTTAGGTGGTGTAGGAAAGACAACTCTGGCCAGAGAACTCTTCAATAGGAAGAGTTCACATTACAGTAAATTTTTATTTTTAGATGATGTAAGAGAAAATGTGGCTAAAGGCTCTTTAACTACATTGCAGAACAAGCTCATTAAGAGCTTGATTGGGTCGGGTCTGCAAATAGACAATAAGGGTGAAGCTATAGAACAGCTTAAAAAACATCTCTCTACCAACAAGATTTTATTAGTTTTAGATGATGTAGATACAGTGGATCAGGTTGATGAACTTGTGCCAGATCTAACTTGTATCCACTCAGATAGCTTACTATTGATCACATCTCGAGATATGGATGTTCTCACAGGATCAGGGGTAGAAAATTCATTAATTTATAAGTTAAACGGCCTGAATAAGGAACACTCTCTCGAGCTCTTTTGCCAGCATGCCTTCGCCCGGCCCGATCCACTCCCAAAATTTGAAAACCTGGCTCAAGAGTTCGTAACTGCGTGTCAAGGATTGCCTTTATCATTAAGAGTCATTGGGGCACATCTCCGTGGAAAAAATGGCATTTCTTATTGGTATAAACAACTGGATAAACTTAAAAGGATACTTCCCAGTGATATACAAGAAAGGCTTCGAATTAGTTACGAAGCCCTGGATCCAGAAGAAAAAGAGATATTCCTAGACATTGCATGCTTTTTCGTTGGGGAAGAAAGGGATACCGCCATCAGGATATGGAACGGCTCACATTGGGACGGCTGCATAGGGCTTCAAAATCTACAGAATAAGTGTCTGGTTGAAGTGGTGGAAGAGAACTGTTGGTATGAGAGTTACCCTCATATTCCTACACCATACACAATCAGACTTACTAATATACATATGCATGACCACCTGAGAGACATGGGAAGACATATTGCCAGCTCTTTGTCTCCCCATCGTCTTTGGTGTTGGAACGAAAGCGCATTTGATAATTTGTTGCAGCAATCTGTGAGTAGTCAATCATTTAGTCCTTTATATATTATTCAATAAAGGTCCGGGTCCAATTTTATGGTTTTTCATTATTCTGAAAGTATGAAACATGTGCTAAATATCATTTTTCGTTGATGGACAGAGAAAAGCCGTGCGGGGAATTAGAATTAGAGAAAAGCCGTGCGGGGAATTAGAAAGCGATTATGTCGAGGAAGATGAATTTGAGGGTATTCAGATGGGGAGGCTACAACTTGTTGATACTGAAGGTTCTCTTTTGGAACGCATTTTGAGGAGGGTAAAGTCACCAAATCTCATATGGCTCCGCTGGGAAAATTGTCCACACTCTTCCCTTCCTCCCTGGATTCCAATGAAGAACTTAAGGGTTCTTAAGGTGTCCGGGGACATAATTGAAACATTGTGGCAACACGAATCACAGGTAAATTGAAATTTGTTGTGTAAACATGTGTATTGATCATTAGTGGCTATTATAACCATAATGTCTTCGAAAGGTATTGTAGATGAGAATCATGATCCCCATATAAGTATCGTTGTTATAACTAAAGATGATCTCCATATTTTGTAGGCATCTCTCCAGTTGCCTGTATGTTTGGAGGAGTTGCGAGTGGATAAATGTAAGCGTTTGAAGAGCATAGAAGGACTGGCCCAGCTCACAAAACTTCAGCGGTTAGATGTTAGTTGGTGCGATCACTTAGAGGAGCTGCCAAGTATGGAGACATTGGTATGTTTGGAGGAGTTGCAGGTACGGGGATGTGTGCAGCTGAAGGTAATACGAGGATTGGAGCAGGCGAGAAAGCTTCGACAGTTGAATGTTGGTAGGTGCTATAGGTTATACGAATTGCCAAGTATGGAGACATTGGTGTCTTTAGAGGAGTTCCGGTTAGATAGATGTGGAAAAGTGAAGAGTATACAGGGGTTGGAACATGCGACAAAGCTTCGGCGGTTAGATGTTCGTGGCTGCAGAGAGTTAGACGAACTGCCAATTATGGAAACATTGATGTCTTTGGAGCATTTGATGGCACAGAGATGTGGGAAGCTGAAGAGCATAAGGGGATTGCAGCACGCGACAAAGCTTCGGCGGTTGGATGTTCGTCAGTGCATTGAGTTAGATGAGCTGCCATGTTTGGACGCATTGGTATCTTTGGAGATATTGTGGGCAGAGGGATGTGCCAAGCTGAAGAGGATAGGGGGTCTGGGGCAGGCGACAAACCTTCGAGAGTTAAAGGTTAGTGGGTGCTGTGAGTTAGATGAGTTGCCGAGAATGGATACATTGCTGTCTTTGGAGGGGTTGTGGGCAAACGGTTGTGTCAAACTGAAGAGCATAAGGGGGTTGGAGAAAGCGACAAACCTCAAATGGTTAGATGTTAGTGGGTGCTGTGAGCTAGATGAGCTGCCAAGAATGGAGAAAGTGGTATCATTGGAAGGTTTGTGGGCACAGGGATGTGCGAAGCTGAAGAGGATACGGTGGTTTGAGCAGGCTACAAACCTTCGATGGTTACATGTTAGTGGGTGCTCTGAGTTAGAGGAGCTGCCAAGAATGGAGACATGCGTATCTCTCGAGGAGTTGTTGGCAGAGGGATGTGCCAAACTGAAGAGCATAAGGGGGTTGGAGCATGCGACAAACCTTCGTGAGTTAAATGTTAATGGATGCTCTGAGTTAGATGAGCTGCCAAGAATGGAGAAAGTGGTATCATTGGAAGGTTTGTGGGCACAGGGATGTGCGAAGCTGAAGAGGATACGGTGGTTTGAGCAGGCTACACACCTTCGATGGTTACATGTTAGTGGGTGCTCTGAGTTAGAGGAGCTGCCAAGAATGGAGACATGCGTATCTCTCGAGGAGTTGTTGGCAGAGGGATGTGCCAAACTGAAGAGCATAAGGGGGTTGGAGCATGCGACAAACCTTCGTCAGTTAAATGTTAGTGGATGCTCTGAGTTAGATGAGCTGCCAAGAATGGGAACATTGCTATCTTTGGAGGAGTTGCGGGCAGACGGATGTGTTAAGCTGAAAAGCATACAGGGCTTATTGCAGTGTACTCAGCTTCGGACGCTAAGCGTCAGAAGGTGCTGTGAGTTAGTAGAGGTGGAAGGTATTGAACATTGTACGTGGTTGGAGACGTTTGCTGACTACGGATGCAACAAATTACGTTTGTGGGAGTAATGAACCAGCGCAGGTATGCTCGGGGGAGTAGACGAAAAGCAAAGCCGAAGAAGCAGACAATCATTACAAAGAGTCGGTCATAAGACTACTATTTACAATTTTAAGCATATTCACAGTTGATTTTCGGCTATAAGTTGGAGGTATGCAATTTGTTATAACAAGTTGTTTCAAGTATACATTTTTGTAACACAAATTTAATAATTTGTAGGGTAGTGATTTAGTTTATTATTCTATTTTGTGCACTTCTCTCCATTTATTGGTCTCGGGATTAGTTTTGTATTAATGCTTGACTCTGGCCAGGGATCATACTTTTTCAGTTGAGGTCAAATAGGTTGGATTACCAATACGTTCATGAATCACATCAATTTTATAATTTCATGTATCATTTCAATTTTCATATAGTTTTTGAAAATTTTTCATCAAAATATATATTTAATATGCTATTCTAAAATTTAAATCAACTTTTATTTAAATTCCTTAGCTAATGTTCAAATGCAGCGGATGTAAATCTCTGAGGACTGTGCAGTGAATTTGAATTTGTTAGTGAGAGAAAACCAGATGGATCGCTGCAAAGTAGGATAATCACTGTTTTTGTTACATTGGTGGGTTGGGGTTCACTTCTATGGTGCTGGACTGTCCCCATGATATGTATATGTTTCTCATTTCTTTCCATGCTACTTTTGTTACATTTTTTCCAATTGGTAATTGGGGGATTCTTTTAGACTTTATCAGCGATTCTCTGCTTGATTATGAGTCTCATGTGATGGGTATGTTTTACCAGATCACATTATTTTCTGGTTTTAGGGGCAATGTTGCTTATTTTCGGAAGTGATTTTCACTACACTTCTTATGTTGTATTATGCACTGTTTTTATTAATTATGATATAAAACAGCCTTTTTTTTCTTTCTGAAAAAAGAAGAAGATAATCACTGCTTCTATTTTTATTTTTATATTTTTATTGCTTAGAAGTGCAATAATGTTTTATAAAATCTCCGCAGCCCCACGTTAAAACTCTCCGTTAAATGTAATATTACCAAAAAATGTAATAGTGAGACAATAGTTATAATAGTCCGTACATTCCTGAGACATTCCTTCCTTTCTTATACTATGGTTTTAAGTATAAGAAAATTTAGCGTGAACTTTTCTGAATAATCACTAACATTTTCATGTTACAAAGGTTTTTAATATTACGTTGGAAATTAGATTTTTAGAAAACGTCATAATTCGGTGGGTGGATTAATATTTTTTGTTGCAAGTTGGTTGGATAGAACTTGAAGATTGCAAGTCCAGATTAGAAATTTAGAGTTGCTATTTCAGAGTAAATATATTAGCACAATTACATTTATTAATTTGATTGATATAAGTTGATAAGAATATATAAAATACATCTACAATTATATTTATCAATGTGGTTGATATTAATATAAGCTGAAATACTTGTGTTTCATGTAATTTTAAAGAAAGAAAAAAATGATGTTCTAACATACTCATTTTCTACTTGGTAAAAGAATATTTATGATTAAGGTAGTTTTAAAAATATGATGGTATAACATTCTCATTTTACTTGGTAAATGAACTTCACACAAATATCATCTCATTTAGCCATAGATTCTTATTGAAAGCTTTATGAATGAGTGCCTTAAACTTCAATTCTTGGTTGAAATTGACAAATTCCTCATTGTAGAACATTGGTGTTTAACTTTCATCTTTTGTTGTTGATAACATGTGATTGGAAAATAGCATAGTAAATTGGCAAAATTTTAAGGCAATTTGTCAATCTAATGTGGAATTGTTTCATTTTTTCATGATTATTGATTATACGATATGAATCTTTGAACATTTGCTTAGATGAAAAAGCATGAGGGCATTACATTGTTTTAATTTATAAAGAGAGTATTTATTAAAAAATTGCATCATCATTGATTGGTCATATATATATATATATATATATATATATGCTTATTAATTTTAAATAAAATAAAATTGTCAAAATATGGTTAAAGAAAATAGAAGAACGTTACTATAATTTTCGAAGAGGTAAGAAATAGTCATTAAAAAGAAATGAGACATTTAAATTATTAAAATAAACAAATTCTTTATCTTAAATTTAATATTAAAATATAATATAATATTATGTATTATTTTAACAAAACTATAACTTCGTAATATATAAACTATATGAAAATTAAAAACCTAAAATATATAAATTATATTACAATTTAAAATTTCAAATCTGAAAACGTTATTATAACTTAAAATTATTATTTTCTTATATAAAACTATGTTAGTATCTTGAGAGTTTGATAAAACTGCAATAAATGAAAGCTAATGAATAGAGGACACATACTTGGTTTATTGGTATTTTTGAAACTCAGTTTTAAAAATGTAACATACGGAAATACAACATTTCAATGCAGCCACGTTTCAATAATGTAAATTTTAACATTTATATTTTTAATTCTAAATATTAAATTACATAAAAATATAACTGAAATAACTATTGATATATATATATATAAAACAATGGGAAATCAAATAGCTCGTTCCAGAGCTTCAATGCCGCCACTGTTCCAGCATTTCCACCCAATCAGTGCACCCACTCCGGATGAAATAAGCTTTCAAACTAAAACCAAAATCAATTCCTTTAATTCCACAATCTTTAGCCCTGTTTATGTTTGAATTAAATATGTCAAAGGTAAAACCTTATTAAATTAAAGTAACAGACAAAAAAAAACTGTTAAAATTAAGGTATTATAGTACACATTCAAATTTAAATTTTAGTATTGAGAAGTCCTTTTAGCATAATAAGGTAGAGATTCATTAAAAGAAGACTGGATTATTTACTGTGACAGCCTTAGAGGCATGGGCATGATAAGAAAAAGAAAAGGAGATAGGATAAAATGCTAAGGAAAAACACATAAGGGTTAAATAGTGATAAAAGAAACATACAAGGCATTGATGAAGAGGAAGGAAGAATCTCAACAGATCAATTGGTTTCAGGTAATATGGAAATTAAAATTACAGAGAAAGATGGTCATTTTATACTGGTTGGTTTGGAAAGAGAGATATCTGACTTGGGCAAATATCCAAAAAAAGGGGTATAAATGGATGTTGTCATTGTAAGAATGCAGGTGGAGACAACAAGCATCTATTTTATGAATGCTCTTTTGCAAGGGATGTGCTCCAAATTATATGCAACAGCATGCATTTAAATACTCCCTCTTACATGGATGCAGAGGATTGCTACAAATGGTGGGGAGGGCTCGGGAAATCCTTCAGAAAGATGCCAATAACAATACACTGGTACATATGGATAAGTAGAAACAGGAGGACCTTCGAAGGGACAGCTTGCACTCTGAACATTATTACAAACCAGATAATGCAACATTGGGGGAACATGAAGGAAAATGAAAATATATTCAAGGATATTTCCATAAGAAGAAAACCACATGAAATCGATTACCCTGCGGGTTCTTTGATGGGGCTGCCCAAAACAACTTTTGTGGGTGTGGAGCTTGGTTGTTGCTCACTCCTAAGTGCCATTACAAAATTCATTGGACAGGTGGTGTTGGCACCAATATGAGAGCCGAGACTCTTGCCCTCTGAGGTCTCATGTGGTTTGCCCATCATTTGTGCATTGAGTCTATCCAAATCTATGGGGATTCGCAGGTCCTGATAGATCATATTAACAAAGGAAATCAATTAAGCCAAAGCAATTTGGAGGGGTGGTTGGCCAGGATTAAGAGGCTAAAGAGAAATTTCTCCAAAATATCTTTCACACATGTCTACAGAGAAAAAAACACAGAGGCAGATAGATTGTCAAAAAAGGGTTTGTCTGGCAAATTTGGAGAGATGAAGTATGAGCTTCACAATGCTAAGGGTCAATGTGCCAGTGGCACTATTATCTTCCTCTATTTTTTTTTCTTAGGTCTAGAAGAGGGCTAATGAATATTAATTAAAATGGGAATCAACAAATTATGTATCTGACGAAATCTCCATTGATGAACTATTAACACTTTTATATTTTTACAGGGTCAAAATAAAAATAATATTAGATAAACAAAATAACTTTAAGATTTAAACATTTATCATGTAAAATTAAAATTAAAATAAAATTATTTTAAATTAGGGAAAAATAAATAAATAAGAATCGTAGTTTCAGACTTCCAAATTTATAGCATTTAATCTGTTACCATCACGAGCATCGTTCAAACCTAAAAATAAAACAGGGTAAAATCACATAAAAACTCGGACGTCTTAAACTTCTTTAACTAAATTCAAATTTCAATACAGAATTGGCTAATCTTTTAGAAATCAACAAAGATATAGCACATTTCTCAGTCTCTAGTTAGTTTCTAACCTTCTTTGTGCTCTTTACACAGAAAAAGTAAAACATCCATCGCAAAACCAGCCCTTGCAAAGGGCATCCAACGAAAGCTAAGAATTAACAGAAAAAAAGTATATTGTATAAAATATCGAACGCAATCCATGTATAAGCACCTCAAGTTAAGCCGTTCCTCCACGAATTCTATCGATGAAACACCATGCTTTTAAATTCCTAATGTTGCACTCTAAAATGCACGATCACAAGTGAGAACAAATAAGTTTTGGTCGACGTTTCATGTTGCATCATACCTGTTATGAATAAGCATTGACCTTACCCACAACGTACTGATGGCCCTTGACTTAAGTTTCATTTTAACATGAGTTATGAGTTTATGGGACCTTGGGATCGGGTTGAAGAGTGCGGAGGTGGGGTAGGCTATGAATTTTTCTCCTCTAACCAGTTGTCACATAATCTCTGGGTTACGATTAAAAACCAAATTGATGACCACGACCTTCTGGGTTACCATCAAAAAGCAATTTGATAAATGTGGTTTAGTTGGAGCAACTTAACTATTCAGATGGTTATGGGCCAACTTATTTTAGAATGTGTAACTATTTTTAGAAACCAGAATTTTCTAATAGAGATTATATGTTTTTAAATAATAAGAAAATTGATCTTAATTTAGTTGTCAAATTAACAATAAGGATAATTTTTATTTTTGCGCCTGAGCCTATGCTTCACCTCCTGGTCTACCCTGCGCATAGGGTTTCTGGTGCTGTGGCAAGGTGGTGCCAACCGGGGTGCTTGCCCTGGCTTGGGTTCGGCCCAATGGTGGACTCTCAGGCCCCTCCCCCACCTACTCCTCCTCCTCCTAAGGTCGAGGCCTTCAAACAACTGATTGCTTCCTAGCCGAAGAAGAAAAAACAACTCGCCTCCAAGTTCATCAAGATATTGGATGAGATCCCCTCGGTGGCTCTCCTGCCTAAGGGTCCAATGAAGGTGACCCTTTCCCTTGCGAACCGAACACTGGTTGGGCAGTTCACGGGCTTATAGCCTTTACCAAAATCTACGGTAACCTGAATCACCCGAAACTGGAAGCCCCTCATTGCAAACAACTTCACCTCATATTTTCTGGGGTGGGTTTCTTCTTGTTTGAATTCAACTCAAAGGAGGATAAGGACTTGATTTTCAGGAACAGGCCCTATTTCATGGGTCTCCAAGGACTGTATTTAAATCGTTGGACTCCACACTTTGACCCCTCGGAGGATGTTCCATTTGTCGTTCTAGTCTGGGTCGGGCTCCCAAACTTGCCGATGCATCGCTGGAACTGGGAATCAATGCAGCAAATCGGCAACGCCCTTGGAAAATTCATAGACAGAGCAAACAACGAAGATCAATATGACTATGTTAGAATATGCGTGGAGGTTGATCTTGAAGTTGGGTTGCCATAAGCCATTAAGCTAACGGTGGGAAACTGGTCCCGTCTATAGAAATTATACTATGAATAGTTGTCGTTCAAATGCCGTAGATGCCATGAGTATGGCCACTTTGTCAAGAACTGCCCCAAAAATGCAGGTCCAGAAAAGGAGAAAGAAGAAGGATGACAGGAAGCCAAGAAATCTAGAACGAGCCTTAGGCCAGGGCCAATCGAACAAGGAGCGGAGAAAGGAAAAGAAAGTACAACACCCACGGGGAGCATTCCTAAAGCCAATCCACCCAGAAAGGTCAAGAGAATAGATTTTCGGTCTTGAACTTAGAGACGGAGGAAGTCCAAGAAATTGACTATTGTAGTATAGCACACCGAGCGCGTACTGACAAAAAAAACACTGTTTGATAAAAATAGTTTTTAATTAATTTATGTCTGTGTTAATCAGTGCACCGGTTAACATATAACGCACCGGGTTTCCTTGTTGACAGACAGCACCGTACGATGTTTCTACTATTTTGGCAATGCATTTATAAGAACCTACCGTACCGCCTTCGGTGTGTACTTTTTGAAAGACACATCGTTTTCTTGATTATTTTTTTTACCTGAAAATTAGGTGATTTATTTATAAAATATATTAATGAATGGTATGGTACATGTTTCATATTGATAAAAAAATGACTCACAAGAGATCAAGTAACAAAAATACTGATAGCACATCGAGAAAATAAAAAAATGCATTTTTTTTGTAAATTCTTTACAAAAATTATTAGTTTTGAACTATATGTAAGTTTAACTAATATTTATTATTTACTGTGTATCATGTAGAGCCACAAAATGACGAAGCTCGATAAGATTATTTTTGATATAAGGCCATAAGAGCGTAAAAGCTAGATAGAAAAATTGTAGAAGGATGAATTAGTAGAATGAAAAAATACTATCGATTCAATATGAGTTTCTTTTTAAAATTTTCATTAATAATATACTTAAAAATATTAGATGAAATGTTTCAAATAATCTATTAATTCACATATGTTTAATGTTCTACAGGGGCCAACAACGAAGAAAATGAATGTTGTTCTAAGAAAAGAAAAAAATAAAACAAGTAAATGAGAATGAATTGCTCCTTAACTCATCTGGAGTGGTGTTGGAGGTTAATGAAAGGGAGAAAAACTTTTGCAAAACTTTGAGGGATCTAGTGGAATGAATGTATAGATGTTCTTTCCACTTACAATAAAAAAATCAATCCAATGATTCCAGGAACCAAATTTTATTTAAACTACATGATGAGTTTCCAGAGAATTGGTCAATGAGAGATATGAGACTTTTAATAGCAAAAACGTACAACAACAAAAAAGAAGGAATGAAAAAGTAATATTTCTTTAAATGTTTTTCTAGAATTATATTTATATATTAATAGAAAGCAATCATTTATAAATATCAATTTTGTTATATTTACCTTTTCATATATCAATATAAAAATCAAATAGTTTATTGCCATGTTACATTTTCAAGAAGATTATAAAAATCTCAAAGGATGAACAGGCTGATATCAGAAATATGTCAGTAAGAATGTCCAAAAAGGTGTACAAGGATATGGTCAAAGAAATGGACATAATTTCATCGCACAAGGAGCCATCTCAACAACAACGTGCTTCAAATGTAATATGTAATCATTAAAAAAAATTATTCCAGAGCTCAAATAGCTCGTTCTTCAACTTATTTTTAGAATGTGTAACTATTTTTAGAAACCAGAATTTTCTAATAAAGATTATATTTTTTTAAATAATAAGAAAATTTATCTTAATTTAGTTGTCAAATTAACAATAAGGACGATTTCTATTTTTGTGCCCGAGCTCGCGCTCTCCCTCCCGGTCTACCCTGCGCATAGGGTTTCTAGTGCTGCGGCAGGGTGGTGCCGGTTGGGGTGCTCGCCCTGGCTTGGGTTCGGCCCAATGGTGGACTCTCAGGCCCCTCCCCTGCCTCCTTCTCCTCCTCCTCCTCCTCCTCCTGAGGTCGAGGGCTTCAAACTGCTGATTGCTTCCCAACCGAAGAAGAAAAAACAACTCACCTCCAAGTTTGTCAAGAGATTGGCTCTCCTACCTGAGGGTCTGATGAAGGTGGCCCTTTCCCTTGCAGATTGAGTGCTAGTTGGGAATTTCACGGGCTTATGGCCTTCACCAAAATCTACGCTAGCCTCGATCACCCGAAACTGGAAGCCCCTCATTTCAAATAGTGTCACCTCGTATTTTCTGGGGTGGGGTTTCTTCTTGTTTGAATTCAACTCAAAGGAGGATAAGGACTTGATTTTCAAGAACGGACCCTATTTCATGGGTCCCCAAGGACTGTATTTAAATCGTTGGACTCCACACTTCGACCTCTCGGAGGATGTTCCATCTGTCATTGCAGTATGGGTCAGGCTCCCAAACTTACCAGTGCACTGTTGGAACTAGGAATCAATGCAGCAAATCGATAATGCCCTTGGAAAATTCATAGACAGAGCAAACAACAAAGATCAATATGACTGCGCTAGAATATGCGTGGAGGCTGATCTTGAAGTTAGGTTGCCATAAGCCATTAAGCTAACGGTGGGAAACTGGTCCCATCTGCAGAAATTAGACTACGAATAGTTGTCGTTCAAATGCTGCAGATGCCATGAGTATGGCCACTTTTTCAAGAACTGCCCCAAAAATGTAGGCCCAGAAAAGGAGAAAGAAAAAGGGTGGCAGGAAGCCAAGAAATCTAGAACGACCCTTAGGTCAGGGCCAATCGGACAAGGAGCGGAGAAAGGAAAGGGAAGTATAGCACCCAAGAGGAGAATTCCTAAAGCCAAACCCACCCAAAAAGGTCAAGAGAAAAATTTTGTGGTCTTGAACTCAGAGACAAAGGAAGTCCAAGAAATCGACTATTGTAGTATAGTGCACCGGGCACGTACTGACAAAAAAACACTATTTGATAAAAATAGTTTTTAATTAATTTATATATGTGTTAATTAGTGCACTGGTTAACATATAACGCACCAGGTCTCCTTGTTGACAGAGAGCACCGTACGATGTTTCTACTATTTTGACGATGCATTTATAAGTACCTACTGCACCGCCTTCGGTGCGTACTTTTTGAAAGGCACATCGTTTTCTTGATTTTTTTTTTTACCTGAAAGTAGGTGATTTATTTATAAAATATAGTAATGAATGGTATGGTACATGTTTCATATTGATAAAGAAATGACTCACAAGAGATCAAGTAACAAAAATATTGATAGCACATTGAGAAAAGAAAAAAATGCAAGTTCTTTGTAAATTCTTTACAAAAATTATTATTTTTGAACTATATGTAAGTTTAACTAATATGTATTGTTCATTGTGTATCATGCAAATCCACAAAATGATGAAGCTCGATAAGATTATTTTTTATCTAATGCCATAAGAGTGTAAAAGCTTGATGGAAAAATTGCAGAAGGATGAATTAGGTGAATGAAAAAAATACTATCGATCCAATATGAGTTTCTTTTTTAAAATTTTCATTAATAATATACTTAGAAATATTAGATAACATGTTTCAAATAATCTATTAATTCACATATGTTTAATGTTCTACAGGGGCCAACAACAAAGAAAATGAATGTTGTTCTAAGAAAAGAAAAAAACAGAACAAACAAATGAAAATGAATTGCTCCTTAGCTCATCTGGAGTGGTGTTGGAGGTTAATGAAAGGGGGAAAAACTTTTACAAAACTTTGAGGGATCTAGTGGAACGAATGTATAGATGTTCTTTCCACTTACAATACAAAAATTAATCCAATGATTCTAGGAACCAAATTTTGTTTAAACTACAGGATGAGTTTCGAGAGAATTGGTCAATGAGACATGTTAGACTTTTAATAGCAAAAACATACAAAAAAAAGAAAGAATGAAAAAGTAATATTCCTTTAAATGTTTTTCTAGAATTATATTTATATATTACTAGAAAGAAATCATTTATAAATATCACTTTTGTTATATTTACTTTTCATATATCAAAATAAAAATTAAATAGTTTATTGTCATGTTACATTTTCAAGAAGATTATAAAAATATCAAAGGATGAACGAGCTGATATCAAAAATATGTCAGTAGGAATGTCCAAAAAGGTGTACAAGGAGATGGTCAAAGAAATGGACATAATTTCATCACACAGGGAGTCATCTCAACAACAACGTGCTTCAAATGTAATATGTAATCATTAAATTTTTCGATTCGGTACAATAAATAAACAATTTAGCATTAAATATTAATTTTCAAGTATTTTCTTGCAGAAAAGAAAAGAAAATGGAACCCATTCAGCACATAAAACAAGACGAAAATGAAGAAAAGAGTTGCTATCTATGTTTGTGAGTAATTGTTACTTCCTTATAACAACTTAACTAGATTTCATTTTTGTATATTTTAAGTTGTTTTACGACAATCATCATTGAATGTCTTCAAACAGGTGTTAACATACAAAGAAGAACCATCAGAAAAATCGATTGACATTGGGTTAAATATGGGTTGTCAATATATGTTGGCATATCAGAAATTATTTATGGAATTTGTAAGCATCTATCTTGTCTTACTTAGCTCTGTCTATAATTAATAGAACAAAAAAATATTTTATATTAAATATATGATTTGTTATGGGGTATAAAACTTGCAGGAAACAAAGTATCAAACTGCGCCAACAAATGAATTATTAAAAGATGGCATGAAATTTGGTTTTGAAAGAATGTGTATAATTCATGAGTCAATTCTTGCTATAGTACATTTATTTTCGATTTACATTGATATATATTATTTAATATTGCAATTTTCATTATTCTCACCAATGTATCATTATAGTTTATTTTTATGTTTGTAGATAGAACTTGAAGATGAAGAAAACAATCAACACTGTGAACAAAACATTCCTCAAAATAACCCAAGTCATGTAAGTAACTCGAGCAGTGACAATAGTTCCAACGAAGAATGATGATCAATCTGTTTGGATATTAAAGCAAGGCGTTATATTTTTTGAAATATTTGTCTGTGAAATTAGACATTTTGTTTAATGTAATGGACATAGTGTCCCAATTGAAAGACAGAGGGATACTAATAACTGTCCCATTTTGTATGAAAAAGAGTTTCTTATTCATATATATATATATATATATATATATATATATATATACATTTTAATTTATTCTATTGCATTCTCCATTGTCGTTGTGAAATGTTATACCATTGATTAAATATATGGATGATTAAATATTATAATGAAGATATGCGAAATCTGTTGATATGATATAACAAATTAATCCAAACATCACATTCAAATGCACTAATGAAAATTTAATTGATATGAATAATCTTATAAGATATGTGTCGTCTTTTGATGAATAATGAATTTTAAAAAATCACAATAATTGCACTGTCGCAGATCGATGTTTCTAAAAAATGAAAAATGAACACTGGTTCGTGTTAGTTACTGCATACTGGTGCAATTGTATGATAATGCGCACCGGTGCATTTCTACTACCTATGGGCACCGCACAAATACCAATACCAATTAGAACGTCTGATGTGCTTTATTGACGACTAACACTTGGGTAGTTCAATAGGCATTGCATGCACCGGTGCGGTTTGCCTTTAACGCGCCGATGCGTTTTTATAATTTAACGGCCCAGTGTGGTTTTACGCCTTAATGGCCCGGTGCATACACTTTCCATCGGCCCGGTGCGACTTGTTGGCTGACACGCACCGGGTCGTTGCTAAATGCCCCGGGACGTTTGAAATTTGTTTTCCATCCCGATGCTTGGTATATTTACAGTACCTATGCGTTCACGGCACAACGCACAAGTTCATTGACACCTAATGCGTGCACCGATGAGAAAAACATCTGTAACAACCTCCGACTGCTTAGTTTTTTTTAATTGTGTTGAAATTCTGTTAGAAGCTCCGTCAAAACCTCCGTTACCGAAAACAGATGTTGTAGAAAATGTTTTTTTTGAAAATTTTGGCCAATTTCATAACGTTAAAATCCTCCTTTATAACCTCCAATAGAGGGTCTTTTCCTTGTAGTGATCTTTATAGTTGTGCGTGGTAGACTCCTTGTTGCCATAATTCTAGTTTCAATTTTTCTTGCCACTCTGAACTCCTTCTCAAATGAATCAGATTTCCAAAGGAGAACCTCATGTTGGATGTTATCATTCAAAGTCCCTATGAAGACATCAATCATATGCTCCTCTAGAATATCAGTTACCATGGTATTCAATTTTTGGAATTCCTCAATGTGCTACGCAATTGAACCATTTTGTTTGATATTTATCAAGTGTCTAAACAAGGCATTTATCTTTCTACCCTCATATTGTGCTATCATTTCCTCCATAAAAATTGATTAAGTGACAAGTGCTTTATGAGAACAAATACATCAATACCATAAAAAATTATTGGTTTCTAAATATAAAGATGAAATGTGTACCTTTTGAGTGTGTTCCACATCATGGAAATCAAAATATTTCTCCATATGTAGTATCCATGTTAACAGATCGTTTCCATCAAAATTCCTCATATCTATCATTGGAATGTGGTGGGTCTTAAACCCAACATTGGAGTCTCTAAAATCATAATTCATAGTCTTTTTGTTCTCGTGAGTTTCATGGAATACCTTTTCTCCATTAGGAAGCATTTCTTGTAGTAACTTTGTCAAACCTTCCTCCAAACCTTCCATGTCTACTTTCAAACCATTCATGTCACCTTTTATTTATTATTTTAAACCATCCACGTCGCCTTTTAAGCCATATATGTCCTTGTTTAAGACATCCATATACCCTTTTAGTTCATCTTTGGTTGCTCTTTATGAGAGCGAATTTGTTACACTTGGTACCATAATTTTGATATACCATGTTGCAATTATTCCTCTTCATGAGTCATAGTATATATTTATGAGGGATTAATGGGTGTAGAATTATTTTGTTTGGGAGAAATTTTAGAACCAAATACTGATATATATGCTTCAATATTCCCTTTAAATCACTCCAAACTGATTTTTCAAACAAAAGTTATGAAAAAAAAAACACATATTTTTCTTTCTTTTTAGGAGCTCAATATTTAAGTTGTTGTATCTTTATAATTTATGATCTACTAGGTCTAAAATTTTGTCTTGTGGAAGCCCTATGAGTCTTATTTCCAACCCCACAAGTCAGACAAAGATTGGATTCTTCAAGAAATATTTATTCCCAATCTCCCTCGGTGGCCAGATTATAGAATAGTTCGGTAAAGAAAACTTGTACGGAGTGCCACGTGTCATTATTTTGACATTTGGTCGTGAAAATTTTTATAGAAAAAACTAAAATCCGTAAAATTTAGGTGACTTTTAACAAAATTCAAATCCAATTTTCAGAGATAAAGTTATGACCATTTTCCCTACGTCACCTATTTGAGATGGAATTATGGAGCCTGCAAATACCCTAACTTCCTTAGATAATATCTCAAAAAATATAGCAAAACAAGATATGAAATTAATACACAAAGTTCAACAATATTTCAACTCCATGTGGTTTCAATTTAAGCTTTTGAATCCTCGTAGAAAAAAAATGTACCGAAAATGCCAAGATGACCTGTTTGAAGAAGTGAAACCTATAATCCAAAGCTCTGATACCAAATTTTATGCAACCAGCTCACAAAATATAAGAAAAGATATATCAACGACTTCAAAATTAGCCTCTTCAAGGGGGAAACCTCCTTTAAATTACATAAATGAACAATTCTTGGATGATTCAAATGATAATACCTCCTTGGCATATATAGGAATCTAAGAGCTCACAATATAATTAGAGCCTATATAACAATAATAATGTAAGGGCACAACAATAAAAATAGTGGGCTTCTATGGGGCACAAAAATAACAACATGGAGAATACATGGGAACAAAAATAATAATAAGGGGATACACTGACAATAAAAATGAGGGGAATACACTAGTATTATAGGGACCTAACTGATCATTGAAGAACTAATGAGTTTTTAGGAGGCAGAGTTGATGGAGCCCTAACTCAAGGAAGATTCAAAAGACCATATGTGCGGACTTCTTAATGAAGATAGAAGGTTTCTAGTAGGAAGATCAATGATCCAATGTTTCGCGACACAAAAAGGAGTTGTGATCATTTATATTGGAAGATTGATGAGAAGAGGGATTTCCCACAGGGAGATCGAGACTCAGAGAGAGTCTAGTTTCAAAGGGAGAAACCCTATGGAAGCTAGTACTTTAGGATCTACGGATATAAGACTCATTATTACAGTAATTGCAGCAACAGCGTGGAAGTAGAAACAAAGCAGTAGCAACAACAATATGAGTAGATTATATTTCACCAAGCATGCAACTATAATTCCAGGAGTGAGGTGGGGTGATGTCGATCCTTAAGCCAGAGTTGCAAAGATTTGGGTAGGATCCATAGGAGAGTAGTTGAAATATATTTTCCTCGTGGATAAATACCTTGCTACATGGGCCCACAGTGTTCAGTAGTAGAAGGATTAGTGTCAATTGGTGCAGTTAGATGATGAGGAGCATAAAGGAGTGTTGATAGCAGTGTATGAGGCACAATGCAAAATCAACATTAGTGCAGTCTTCCTAGTAGAGAGTTGCAGAGACGCAATTGATGGCAGTGTTTTTTTGGATGATTTTCAGTTGCAGTTGTTGCAGTATCAAGAAAAATAGTGCTACAACACATTCCACAGGTGTTGGATAGGGGTGGTGTAAAATATCTTTCTTACTAAGAGGGAGTGTTAGAAATTGTAGCAAGACAGGCTCAATTTGACTTTAGCCTTATTCAAATTGAGTAAATCAAATTTCCACATCAGCAGGACAACTTGGAGGTAGTTGACTACTGTGACATGGCTCTTGTCACTCAATGAGCTCAGTAAATTCGAGTTAGGGGCTTGGAGTTCAATCGTGCATGTGTTGATTGTTTAAATTTAGCATTCTAGTTTAGCTATTTTTAGTTGTATTTAGTTAATTGACCTCTAACTATTGATAGATTCAATTGAAGGTCAATTGTGCAATGGGATAACAATCTAACTCAAAGATATATAATTTAACTAATAAATCAACCCAAAATAGCTAATGCATGTTTGGAATTCAAATTTCTCAACTGAAGTGGAGATGGAAAGACAATGTAACACGATTTGTATACTAGTTTGAGTGTACAATTGTTGCATGAGGTTAGGAGATCAATCCTTGGGAAATGCACAAGAAAATAGGAGGAAATTCCTATCTTTTTGGAGATCATTTCCTCAAGGATAGTGCAAGGAAATAAGAGGCTAAATGAGCAAATAATTGGCCAAGTGTTGGCCAGAGTTTCTCATTCAACAAAGGGAACAATTATTCTTTTGTAGGTTGTGCATAGAGCTGGAGCAAGCAATTGTAATAGTTTCTCTATTCAACTGATTAACGCAAAAATGCTTGAGGGGTTTTTCCCAGTTGGGTTCCCCTATAAATCACTGTGTGCCTCTAGTTTTTCTTATTGCATGTCTATGCATGTGTCTCTAAATTGTGATTTCCATTCCACGGAATTGTAGAGTAGAATTGTGTCTCACTTCTTCTTTTTTTCAGTTTGAAATCTTGAGCAATTGCAATTTTTATCAAATTTCTACAATTTTAGACTTGGTAAGATATCTACAACTAAGTCTAGATATCTGGGCTAATCTTGCAATACAATTATATATTCAATTTTTCCATTTGGGCTTGCCATGTGTGAATTAGTGGAGCTTAACATTTTATCTCCGCACTCGTGCATAGACTTTAGTTTTGCATGTGTTTGTTTCACACAGATTTTAGTTCCACGAATCTCTTTATTCTTAACTCTCCAAATTACTAGGTTAAATTCATCCTCATTTTTGTCCATGTAATGTATAAAGTAATTATATGACTAGAGAACTCATTACACACAAGTATAGATATATGGGCCATGTTTTCCAATATGATTATAGATTCAATATTTTCCTTTGCACTCATCTTATGCAAAAAAATTCAACTTATCCTTTTACATTTTCATTTCCACACATATTTCAGTTCCCCAAATGGCTTGGTTCTGCAGATTTCACTTCGACACATCTTTGTTCTGTACAGACTAACTGTGCACAAATTTTGGCTAGAGAGTGTAATATTGTATGCTTAATATTCATACATTCTTAGGTAATTGCATTAGACATGGTAATATATTTTTGCGTTAAACTTGGTAAGATATCTACACCTAAGTCTATGTTCCACATATTTTTTTGTTCTTAACTCGCTAATTTACTATGAACATCATCTTCATTTCTATCCACGTAATGCAAAAAATAATTCTATGACAAGAGAACTCATTACACACAAGTCTAGATTGTTGGGTTGTGCTTTCAAATATGATTATAGATTCAATATTTTCTTTTGTCTTCATCTTGTGTGGAATAATGAAACTTAACTTTTATGTCCATGCTTTCGCACATATTTCAATGCCACAAATTTCTTTGTTCAACATATATTTCATTTTCACATGTCTTTGTGATTCCAGTTGCCATTAAATGTGGCCCATTATCTTACTGTACAAAGGTGTAATTATTTACATGTTGTTAGTCATCAGTATTTTTCAGCTGTTTAGATGAATTTATGCTTTATCTAGGTTTTCTAGAAACCAAATTCAAAAAATCATTATGTCTTCTAGAAATCTCCTCAGAGAAATTTTTTCACTATCCCTCCTCTCTTTTCTGCTATGATTAGATAAGTCATCCTTTCAAGACCTCATCCTGGACTAATATGTCTTGCCCTATCCACTATTGTTACTCTTGTCTATAACATCCTACCTCTGATGCCTAAACCCTACTATTTCACAAAATTGTCTGGCCAAGATAAGTCAAGTTTCCCCTCTTACTCTCCTACTGCCCAAATCACTGTTGATGACAAAAGTATGTCTAGAAAACCCTTCAAAGTAATGAAAAAAGTGTCTACGTTTATAGGTGATGGTGAATGGGTAGAATGTCTAAAAACCCTGTGTCTTGCTAAAAACTCTGTTTTTTTAAACCATCAGTCAAAATTCCTTTTATAAAAACCTTGCAAGAAAATCAATTAGGATTCCCTAAGTCATGCACCATCATTTTTCATGCATTTTTTTTTCACAGAAAATCAAAGGTAAAAGCAAGAAAAGCGGAACTGAGGTTGTCATATTTCTAAATAAGGCACTCCAACAATCTCCAAGGTGACCCTCCTGGTCCAACAGTAAAATCTACCAAGAATAAGTCACCCTATCAAATACATCTCTGCAAGGATGTCTTGATATTTGGTCTAAAGCAAAACAGAGCCAAAGAGAGGCACCAAAGAGAAGTTTCAGTCAAATCAGTTGGTAGTTTGGATAAAGGTACAGTGAACTGAACAACATAGGAAAATCAAGATTTTCTTTACAAATCAGGGATACCTAAAAAGATCTCAGAAGATCATCTACAGTGGTTAAAAAGCACGGCAAACTGGAGGCTACTAAAAAAGTCTTGATGTCATTATAAGAGGTAAATTACTGCTCATTCAAGCCTCTGTGAAAAATCTCAGAAAAGTTAGTGATATATGAAAAGTATGGCGCATTTTGGCAAAGATATCATTAAGACAGTTTTTGGTCCTCAAAGCATGACTAGGGAAAGGGACAATTGCCTTTCCCTGCGCCCCTGCAAATAAGACAAAGGCTGTCAGATGCACCATCAGATGAAAGACAGACTAAGACCACTATGAAGAGTACAGTCACACTGAAGAAGAAAAACAACATGGTATGATTTGTTTGAAAAAACAAATACCTGATTATTGACCCACAATGGAGAGGTTTTTTGGAGACAGTTTCAAAAATGTGGATAAATTGAAAATAGGCATAATAAGGTAAAAATACCACACCTCCTTCATCGACAGCGAAGGGTGTAAAAGTTTTTGAGTTATCTCCTAAAGATAAGTGAAAGAGCATAAAACTCCACTAAAATCAAATATGTGATTTTGAAATCCAAAAGGTGAGAAAGACTGATTTTAAAGGATCTAGGTGCCATTTGCACTAAAAGAGTAACAATCAAGGGTTGTTAGTTAAAAAGTCACACGGAAAAGACAATCACAGGTTTGTTTCTAGGGATATGGAGGCACAATGGTTTTAAATTCACCCTTAAATGACAAACAAATTCCATCACAAACCAATCAATTGTTCAGACCAATAATCAGTTGTTTAGAAGCAAAAAGAGGATTGGCTCCAAAAGGCTTTCACATTGAAAAGACAGTTAAAAGAAAAACTATGGAAAGGTAAAATTTAGACTATAAGAGAGGGGGGTTTTCGTCCTTAAAAAACTTCAAAAGGAGATATAAATAAGCCCCAATGGCCTCTTTCCTTCACTTTCCACCTTTGGCAAAGAGGAAAGTGCTTCGAAACCCGCGGAGAGCATCCTCGGGCAGAAAGTTGGAGACATTGTGCGCCTATAGGAATGGCCAGTGCAACTTATCACTGCACGCTGCACGCCTGAAAAAAGGCGCTGTGCATTCTTGTTACCGCCTAAAAGCGCCAAAAAATCTTCATGCCTGCCATTATATTTACTGCCTGGGCCGATGGTGCTGCGCGCCCAGCACTACTCCTTTCGCATACTCCGCGTGCAAGCTCGCCCGATCCGACGGTGCTGTGCGCTCAGCACTACTCCTTTCACATACTCCACGTGCAGAGGCGCCCGGGCCGACAGTGCTGTGTGCCCAACACTGCTCCTTTCGCATACTCCGCGTGCAAGCAGTGCCTGGTCCACAGCGCTGCACGCCTGGAAGAAAAACGCAGCACCACCTAGGAATTCACAGAAATGGCCAGAATTGCCCCTTTTTCGCCCAGAAGCTACTTCTTACCATGACAAGGTGTTTCAAGAGGTATTTTCCATTATTTTACATCTCCTCATCAGGTTTTTGAGCTATAAAAGCGCCAATTAAAGGCTAAGATTGTGTCTCAGACAATTTGAGGGAAAATTTTGAATATAAGTGTAACCTGTTCTCTGTTAAGCATCCTGCTTTGTTTTAAGGTCCTAAGACTCCTAAAAGCCTCTCTCCTATGTATTTAATCTGCAAAGAGTCTTTTTGCTTCAAAATTGAAAGAAATATAACCTAGTCATTATGTCTCAAGAAGAAAGTGATGAGTCTCAAAAACCAAGAAGACAAGCCAAGAAAGGAGGCAAACCCAATAGGTTTGAGCCTACAGAAACCAAAGAACTAATTGCCTCGCCTTCTGTCTTGTCTTATTTCCAAGAATTAGGATGTTTTGAGTTCTTCAACAAGGTACAAGAAATCAAAAGTCGTCCTAAGTTGACTGAGTTATTTGGCTTAAGGCTTCACAGGCATAAGGTTCATCTGGCAGGGTTAAATTTTGAGTTGACCCCTAAAGCTATCTCTAAAGCCACTAGGATCCCTTGCATAGGAGAGAGATGGTTTAAGCATACACATCTTGACTTGATCCATTATCATCCTTTTCTAAAGCCTAGTTGTCAAGCTGCATGTAAAGCCATTTTTCCTTTTTCCCATCTACTGGACAGGTATGCCCTCCTTATGAAGATTGTCATGAAATACTTTACCTATGAGGGTCGCTTCTCCCGAATCTACTCCTATCATATTAGACTCCTCATGCACTTCACCCAAACCAAGCTGCTGAACTTGACTTATTTCCTATGCAAAAACATTGAAAAAATGTCCACCATCATGAAAAAGAAGCCTCCATCTCAGCAGATGGCAAGCCTATTTCATCACTCTCTTGTAAAAATAATTATAACTCACCAACTGGATCAACAAGGCGTTCCTTGGGAAGCCTTTATCACCCATGATGACTTTACCTCTTCATCCTCCATCCCATTGCAAAATGTGCCATCCTCCTCTCAAAATCTTCCTCATACTCCTTCATTGCCCTCCACTGACTATGTTTCACTTTCCTCCCATGAATCACTCTCCCAAGAAAACATCCTTCAAACACCTTCTCCAAATAGAAGTGATCCTAACGAAAGCAATAGTGACCTTAAAGAAATTAATGCTAATCCTGAAGAAAGAACTACTGAAACTGATGAAGACAACAAAGAGGAAACCGATGAAGACAGTGAAAAGGAAACTGACGAAAATAAGGGACAATCTGAAGATAAAGAGGAAATTAATGAAGATGAGGCAAACAATGAAGAAGATCAAAGCAGTCAAGGGGAGGGCAGTCAAAATAGCAGTAGCTCTAAAAACACTAATCAAGAAGAAAGCAGAAATGATCAAAGTGAAGAAAAGTGTGAGGAAGATGAGAGTGAGGAAGAAAATAATAAAAGTGAGGAAAAATGTGAGGAAGATGAAGGTGAGGAGGAAGATACAAACAGTGAGGGAAAAGATGATGAAGGCCTTAAGGAAAATAGTGTTGATCATGTTACAAACATCAGAGAAAATGAAGACAACAAAGGAGAAAGCAGTAAAGACAGCAGCAAAGAGATAGATAGCCAAAAAGAAGACACTCAAAACAGCAACAGCTCTAAAAATACAAATCAGGGAGAAAACAGAGTTTCAAGTAGTGATACTCATGGTGAGGAAGGAGGACAAGGTGTTGAGACTCCTAGTAAAGAAAAAGACACTGACATCCAAGGGCAAAACAGCAGAAACAACAGCACAGATAAAGACAAGAAGCAAGAGGAAGACAGTCACAACAAAAATGAAATTGATGAGGATAGTCCAGAGATAGTTTTCAGAGTGGTCTTAAATACACAAGGAAATGATGGAAAAAGTCCTAATGATGGGAAAAGTCAAGAAAACAGAAAAAAGGGTAAAGACATGGACAGTCTTGAAGATGAAAAAATATCAGACTTGGGCACCTTCCACCACACAGAAACAGAGCATGACCTTTTTAAAGATCCTCCTGGTGGTGAGATCATTACAAATGTTGAAATTGATACTCAAAGGGACTGCCAACAGCAAAGTGACAAAGGGACACCCACAAAAAACATTCTTGAAGAAAAAGATAGTCCTAGGGCTGTAAGTGACCAGATTGAACAAGCCTAGTCTTTAACACTTCCCATCATCCCTTATCAAAAAGGTAGGAGGCATGTGTTTGCTACCTCCAAAAGGCAAGGGGCCATGCGCTCCTCCTCAAGACCAGTGAAGGAAAAAATCACCAAAATAGTGAAAGACAAAGTCACTCAAGCAGTGAAAAGCAATGTCACCAGGGCATTAAGGAGCAAAGGTAAACTGCCAAAGAAAGGCAAGGGTGGATTATGAAAGAAAGACAAGGGTAAGAGGCCCATGAAGGACAGAGGCAAGAAGGCAATGGAAGAACAAGAAAGCAACCATGAAAAAGAGATGGAATTTGAACTCATCCACATTGACAGTGACAAGGACAATGAAACAAAGATTCTTAATTCCCTCTTACAAGACCGGGATGCACAAGTTAGAGATTTGGTGAATGATTTGGAAAGATCAAAACATATCATTCATTTCCTACAAACACAAAATGCGCAAATGAGTGGCCAACTTGCCATTTATGAAGCTTGGGTAGTCAAGTACAAAAGAGAGGCTTAGAAATCACAAGTGAATCTAGAAGAGTACATGGGTGACTATGAAGAAGATCATGAAGAAGAAGGGCCAGCTAGGAAGGGGCCTAAGACTATGGGTCTTAGGAGAGCATTAGAAAAACAGAGAGAGGAAGAATCAGCCCGAGTGTAGCAATTCCCTCTCACTGAGCTCCTAGCCTTGGAAATTGAAAATGACAAAGAATCATGGCTTGAAAGGGCAAACCTGCATTTAGAGGCCAAATTGGAGAAATCAAACAAGAATTTAGGCTTACAAAGAAACATGACTCAGCATTACAAAAGGCTAAATCAGTTTGCTAGAAAAAAGCTCAAAAATGCCCAAAGGGGGCGCCTGGCGCCAAAATATGGAAAGACCAAGCGAGGCTTGGAATCTTGGCTCAAGCTTCATTATAGGTCTCTAGGGACCCTTGAGGGACTCACTCACCAATTTTGAGCAAAATTGGACACTTTTTGGTTTTTTGTGAATTTTTAAGCCTAGGAGCGCAGCACCCCGGACGCTGCGCTTTTTCTCAGGGAACTTTAAGCAGGAAATGTTTACATTTTTGGATTTCTTAGCACTAGGGGGGTATTCTCATAAATTTTCAGCTCATTTGGAGCTGTTTTGGTCCCTCAAAAGGTCCAAAAACAACAATTTTTTCACCTTTCTGGCACTGTTTCTGAGCAGGTGTTGTGCCCCAGGGTTTCTGCACCTTTTCCACTTTTTGAGAAGCTTCCAGAGATTATATTGAAAAAACACAAGTATATTTGTAAAGTAGACATCCATAGCTTTCCAATGGGTCATCATGGAACCTTTTTCGACATTGGGAAGGCGTCCAAAACCTTGCTACAAAAAGGCCTTTTTTGGTGCTGTGCGCCTGGAAATTTTGCAAAAACAGAGACAGATTTCTGCATTCCTGTGTGAGGACAAGGAAAATTCCCATTATTCAAGCTCTATCATGTATTTCAGAGCCTAAAAGTCAATATTTTTTATATTTTGGTCCGAAAAGGATATTTTGAAGAGATATTATGTGCCTTGGATTTTGTAAGGCCTCAAGGACAATTTTAGATATTGTCTTCTAGTTTCTCTAGTGAGCTCTTTCTCCTCTTGGCTTATATAAACCATGAGGATTCATTGTAAAAAATAGGTATAACTTGACATGCTAAGAGCAATACAAATTTTTATGAGCTTGGAGAAAATATTGGTTTTATGAAGTGGATGAATGTCTTGCTTGGCTTGATGGTGGAGGAGCATTGTGTGCAGAATTCCATAGCTTGGTGAATAGTGAAGTTTCTCTGATTTGTTGAAGTCTTCTTGTTTTCATTAATGTTTCATGCTTCTTGTTTTTTGTAGATCATAGAAGTATAGGTTGAGATATGCTCATGGAAGCACCTCAAACCTCCTGTTTATTACAACTTTGACGTTTTCTTCTTCTTGGTCATTATAAGGAATCCTTAACTGCTCCTTAGGTCTACCAATAACTTCTTATTGTTTCATTAATGGTCACTATGTTAGCTATCAAATATGATTCAAGGTATGTGCTGCTTATTTGAAGTTCTCAAAACTCCATTTCTGAAATCTTTCTATGAAATATTGATTGATTAGGTTAAGTCAAAGAGGTCTCGTACGATCTTGCCCTTTGTCCATGCTTACCAACTTGTTTCATAGTTCCCAATAGTTTGATATATGTTGTTTAGGAGTTCCCTCTTCATATATTAAGTTATTTGTTTATCTTATATGTTTTCCCAACAGTTGAAGGTGAATTTCTAAAGTTAAGAGTTCTTATGCTTCTATGTCTCACCTAAATGTTTATCTTTCATGTTTATCAATTCGAGTATTGTTCATAGAGATTAATGGTTTGCCCTACCTCATGAGTATTTGCTTTCAAACTGTATATGTTTAATACGTCTTCGTTTTTCACAAACTTAATGTTCATTTCACCTCATACCTCACCCAAAGGATCCATTGACCTTGCTAAATCAGCCCTGCAGTATACCTTGTCCATCATGTAGAAATCCTTGACTTTATTTGAACCCATAGCCCTGTTGATTTGATGAACTCTCTTCCTATTTTTCCTATTTGATCATTTTTACCTCAAAACCAAAACAAACCAAAATATACTTAACAACTAGCCTAAAGTCAAACATACAAAGCAAACAAGTTCACATCCTTTGCACCATAGAGAGAGCCCTCTTTGAGTCCAGGAAGGCTAGGTCCTAGGACTCCAAATATTGGTCTGATGTTACCCTGTCATTTTGTCTACCAATCTGCCAAATTACGGGACACTAACATAATGGCGATCATGGTGGGACGCACTGAGTACATAACAGCCTAGAAAACTCTTGTAGACTCATTTTTCCTTCAAAATTAAAATCAGACAAGCAGCCTATAAACCCATTAGAGTAGACTCTCTTTGTTTCACCACCTTAGCTAAGTGATGAGTCAAATATAGGACACTCTTACAAACTAGGCTACATACAAAAACTCTGTAAAAAACCTCGTAAAAACATCCCTAGATTGGTTTCTATCAGTCATTGGCGGTGGACCATAAAAACTTGTCTCTACAAGACAAAAACATTCACCTGGCGACTCCACTAGCCTCCAGTAGGCCTACTACTCTGTTCAAAATACCAAAAATTTCCATAAGCATGCTATTTTTTTAATTTACCCTTCCAATCCAAAAATCATGATGCAGTCTCTGAAATTAGTGGCAAACTACGTATTACTTAGAGCTTCAGAAAACTTCGTCAAAACATAAAAACTCAACTAAATAGCCTAAAGAATAGAACTCTAGCTTTCTCACCATCCTAGCAAAATGATGATCTAGCTTTAGAACACTCTTACAAGTTTTTGGTTTACATAAAAATTTCTAAAAAGAAAAATTCTTAAAAAATTTCCTTTGTCAGTATTGGTGGTGGACCATAGACTTCAAAATCACTAAAAACATCCACCTGGCGACTCCACTAGCCTCCATTAAGTTTTTTAACTATTACTAGCATCCATAATATCCTAGAGAGGACAGCCTTCCGAAAGCAATCACAACTGTCATCCTCTCTAAATTTTGAATTTGAAATATGGCTTCACGAAGAATTAATACCAGATCTCATCCGGACCCAAATCCTTCTATCATAGTTGATGACCCAGAAAAGATTTTGTGGCAAAATTCTGAAACTGGAAACTTAGCTACCAATAGGACTATTCATAAAGTAAGCTCTGTACCTGAACATATTACATCCTTACAAGACCCACATTTTGACTTATGTCCTGCAACAATCCTTTTTAGAAACAAGTCACAAAGTAGAATCGACCTTGCCGATCTTGAACCCTTAGACTTACAACAGAGTCCTAGCAAATAAGCCTCCCCCACTACACCATCTGATTTTCATCTTTTCCACCACTTCGGCTCTTTCCACCCCAAGTTTGCTCAAAATCAGTTTACAAGTCCAAGTACTTCCGCCACACCCATTCACACCACCACTGTGCAAATCACCTCATCCCATACTTCAAATCCTCCCACTGTAAATCCACCATCAGCTCCCATCATGGCAACATGGTATGTTCCCTCAGTGTTACCACAACCTTTGGTACCTTTGCCAAATGATTACCAATCCAGAATCCTGCACTTCACCGGGTCTGAATCTACCACTGCCCAACAACATGTAGATAGAATGAATGATGCCTTCGATTACATGGAACTAGATGAGGAAACCATGAAGATGAGGATGTTCACCCAAATCCTAGGCGGGGAAGCCAAAAAATGGTTTAAAACTTGACTCCTAATAGTATACATGATCTCCCGTCACTTTACCAAACTTTTATAAACAAATGGGAAATCAAGAAAAATCCCCTTCAAATCCGTTCTGAATATAACAATCTTAAAAGGAAAACTGGGGAAAGTGTTCAAGATTATTGCACTAGGTTCAACAGTGTCTATAACACCCTCCCGCCTCACATGAAACCTCCAACCGGCCTAGCACTAGTAAAATTTCCAGAAGGTTTCGATCTAGACATGACATATCAGTTAAGAGAAAGAGACCCCACAACTTTATAAGAAATGCAAAGGGGAGCTATTAGTGCTGAAGCCAACCTCACTGAAAAGAGGGCTAGGATGAGATCAGAAAAGAAAGTCACTTACCGAGATGAGACCATGCCTTCCACTTCCTCTTCAGATTCCAAAATAGATAACCTAGTTAGGACCATGGAGAGAATGATGGAAAGGATAAACTTAAGTGAGAGAACACCCCCTAGGGACAACCAGCCAAACCCCCAAAACAGAAACTGGAATTAGAACTTTAGAAGAGACCCGCCTCAAATCAAACCAAGAGAAAATGATCAACAGATCAGACCACCCTTCCAAGATATCTATGTTGAGGAAGGGGAAAGAGATATTGAACAACCAGATGAAAATCACCCAAACTTGATAGGCTATGATAATGAGGGTGATGTTTTTCTCACAGAAGAAGAACAAGGTTTTTTCTCCTCAAACCAAGATGAAACAAATTATGAGGATCCCGAAGATCCTGAAATAGGATTACAAAACACCATAATGGAAGTCCATAGGCAATATGATCTTAGGAGTAAGAAAAACCAAGACAACTCTAGGAAAAACAAATCAAACACTACTGTTAAGAAAGCTCTTGAAACCATTCTTAAAAGAATGGCAGACAGTAACAATGTCATGGCTAAGAAAACTGATCATAACAAAGACAAAACTAACCAAATAAACATTGACCCAATCTGTCCTAGTACCTCTACTAAGGCCCCTGAGAAAACTTTGTTGAAAAAAGCCCCAAATCAAATTCAGCAAGATAAACTGATAGAAAAGGTTATGGTTGAGAAAACTGAAGCAAATATATCTAAAATACAAGTACCTTTCAGTTTTGAAGGGGAAATTGCCAAAATTAAGATCACCATGCTGCTCACTGAACTGATTTCCCAAAGCTCATACAAATCCCAGGTTCTAAAGGTCCTAAACATAGGAAACAATGCAGACACTTTACACCTGGATGATGACACTCCTGAGTTGTTATTTGGACCAAAAATAGAATGAAAATATCAAGAAGGAACCATTCCTCCTTTTTACATTAGCCTGAATGTACACGACCAAATCCTACATAATGCCATGCTAGATTCTGGGGCTTCTCACAATCTCATGCAAAAGGTAGTGATGGAAATATTAGGCCTAGAAATAACAAAACCTTACAAATACTTGTACTCATTTGATTCAAGCAGATTCAAGTGTTTAGGCCTAATAAAAGATCTTTGTGTCAATCTGGCACAAGTACTTGCTAAACACCTGGTCATGGACATAGTGGTAGCTTACATCCCTCCCAAGTACGGAATGTTTTTATCCAGGTCCTGGGGAACCAAGCTTCAAGTAGATATTCAACTAGACATGTCTTATGCCACCATACCTATGTTTGATCAGAAAAGAAGATTATATCGAGAATCACACATGAAGTATATGGTTAGCAGTCAAGAAAGACCAGACAACATACCTCTTTATTCTGTACATTCAGACCTTAACTCTTTCATTCTACATATCGATGAGGACATTGATGAATATCTAGGTGAAGTTGAAACAAATCTAGGTACACTGCTTCAAGCACACCAGTTTCTCTATGATTAGCTGGACACTCAGAGCTATCTTGACCCAAAGTATTTGCATCTTGATGGAAACAAACTTGATCTTCAAGAACTAAAAAATAAAACTTCAAAAACTAAAAACAGTTAAAAAACTCAAGCCAGTTGCTCAAACCAAGGACAAATCTCAAAAGTGCAAACACCCCTTTTTTCCAATACAGAAGCACTAAAAAACCTGCATGGAACAAAAATCTTTGGAAATCAGGGCCAAGAAAGCCTCATGTTTTTACCTTACCTAAGAACCTCGCCATCCAAAGACTCTACTCCTGCAAATGAAAATTTAACTATTGCAAGCACTTCTGTAGATCCTAAAAAGGTGTCTGGTAAATTTAATATTAAGGGATTTGATGAAAACAGTCTTGAGATACTCGAGCTGATTGAATTGTCTAAGATCTTGTCATTACACAAAAAATTAAGAAGTGCAATACTATGCAAAATTTTTCAGAACACTAGTATATGTCGAGAAACCAGTGTCAAACAATATGACACCACCATCTTTTCAAGAAACCGCCCTTTCAAAAGGGAACACAAAAACTTTGATCAGGCATTATCATTTCAAAAGAAAACAGCTGGACATAGGATGTGTTTAGATTTTAGAAACCTAGATAAACCCTCCCTAAACAACACTCACCTCCTTCCAAAAACAGATCATCCTACACAAAAACTAGGGGTTTATAACCATGTGTCCTTGCATGATAATATTTCAGGTTACCATTAGATGATACCACTTCAAAACAATCAGCTCAAAGATTTTTTCAAGTTCGCAGGAAGCAGTTTCAAGTTCAAACCAATTTTTTCAAATCTAAAGGACACCTGAGACACCTTCTGAAAAAATATGTTTCCAGTTCTAAATTTCTTTACTATAGTATACCTTGATGATATCATCATTTTCTTTAAAGATGACAAAGAATACTTGTTCTACCTAAAGAAGATGTATAACAGAAGTGGGAATGGAGATCAAGAGTATAAGGAAGAACATCAAGCAGAACATGAGTTTTTTAAAGATCCTTGGAAGAATCATCATGCTATGTTTGCAAGTGAGAACAACCCTGAGTTTTCTTTTCATAAACTAAATAGACCAAGAGTATTGGGAGATCCTTTTGAAGATAGGATGCTCAAGTACCACTGCTGCAAAAATCCCTAGTTTTTAAATTTTCACTCATTGTACATATCACTATTTGAAGAAAAAGTCAGAATTCATAAAATAAAAAAAAACAACAGGAAAAGTAGAAAAAGAGGGTAGATTCTAAAGAAATGGTACAACCCCATACCCAAAAAATAGTCATACTGAAAGTGCGCAAGTCAAAATGCCACTACTAGTGCTAAAAATATGTCTTGTTTAGTTATCTAGCCTAATCATAGCTGAGCATGTTTTAAATTGATTGTCGATAAGTTAGTGAAAAGAATGACAGTCAAAATATGAAAGCTTGACTTGTCAAAGAAATTAGATTAGGAAAGAAAGATATTGGTTCCACACACTCAAAACAGAACCAAAGAGGAAAATAGGGATGAAAAGCAAACTATGTATCCCAACCCTGATTTTTCTGAATCTCATTTTGTACAAAAATAACATTTGTGTGCAGCTTGTTGTTATGCCACAAACACATGAAAAATTAGACTGTCTAATCCTGATTTAATCATGTTTTGAATTTCATGTTTTAGTCTAGCGAATGAAATCCCGTCAAACAGCCTAATCTTGACAGTTGATCTAGTATAGGTAGAGAATCAAAGGAGTTCATCAACTTAATTTTAACTCCTGGAGGATATAAGTGTACAAATAGATAGTTTGTTCTCTCTTTCAAAAATATGATGTCAAGGGGTTTTCCAGTTCAAGTGCACCTAAGGAAGAAATTTTTTTAGGTAAAATAGATTGGGTAGGTAAAGGTGAAGTTTGAGCTAATCGTGCTTTCAGATTTTCAAAATCACCTTTTCAGGGAAAACAACAAAATAAAAGAAGGAATCTACCCAATGGATGAGGCACTGGTCTTCGTAAGCCAAAAATCAGAAATTCTGGACACCTCCCAAGAAGGAGCTGCCCTCCCCAAATGGAGCCACTGTTAGTCATCGGTATTTTTCAGCTATTTAGATGACTTTATGCTTTATCCAGTTTTTCTAGAAACCAAATTCAAAAAATCATTATGTCTTCTAGAAATCTCCTAAGAGAATTTTTTTCACTATCCCTCCTCTCTTGTCTGCTATGATTAGATAGGTCATCCTGTCAAGACCTCATCTTGGACTAATAAGTCTTTCTCTATCCATTATTGTTACTCATGTCTATAACATCCTACCTTTGATGCCTAAACCCTGCTATTTCACAAAATTTTCTGGCCAAGATAAGCCAAGTTTCCCCTCTTATTCTCCTATTGCCCAAATCACTGTTGATGACAAAAGTATGTCTAGAAAACCCTTCAAAGTAATGAAAAAAGTGGCTAGGTTTATAGGTGATGGTGCATAGGTAGAATGTCTAAAAACCCTATGTCTTGCTAAAAACTTTGTTTTTTTTAAACCATCAGTCAGAAGTCCTTTTCTAAAAACCTTGCAAGCAAATCAATTAGGATTCCCTAAGTCATGCACCATAATTTTTCATGCATTTCTGTTTCACAGAAAATCAAAGGTAAAATCAAGAAAAGTGGAGTTGAGGTTGTCATATTTCTAAAGAAGGCGCTCCAACAATCTCCAAGGTGACCCTCCTGGTCCAACAGTAAAATCTGCCAAGAATAAGTCACCCTAGCAAATACATCTCTGCAGGGATGTCTTGATATTTGGTCTAAAGCATAACAGAGCCAAAGAGAGGCACCAAAGAGAAGTTTCAGTCAAATCATTTGGCAGTTTGGATAAAGGTACAATGAACTGAACAACAAAGGAAAATCAAGATTTTCTTTACAAATCAGGGATACCTAAAAAGATCTCAGAAGATCATCTACAGTGGTTAAAAAGCACAACAAACTGGAGGCTACTACAAAAGTCTTGATGTCATTATAAGAGGTAAATTACTGCTCATTCAAGCCTCTGTGAAAAATCTCAGAAAAGTCAGTGATATATGATAAGCATGGCTCATTTTGGAAAAGATATCATTAAGATATTTTTTGGTCCTCAAAGCATGACTAGGGAAAGGGATAGCTGCCTTTTCCTGTGCCCCTGCAAACAAGACAAAGGCTATCAGATGCACCATCAGATGAAAGACAGACTAAGACCACTATGCAGAGTACAGTCACACTAAAGAAGAAAAACAACATGGTATGATTTTTTTGAAAAAACAAATACCTGATTATTGAGCCACAGTGGAGAGGTTTTTTGGAGACAGTTTCAAAAATGTGGATAAATTGCAAATAGGCATGATAAAGTAAAAATACCACACCTCCTTCATCAACAGCAAAGGGTGTAAAATTTTTTGAATTATATCATAAAGATAAGTGAAAGAGTATAAAACTCCACTAAAATCAAATATGTGATTTTGAAATCCAAAAGGTGAGAAAGACTTATTTTAAAGGATCTAGGTGCCATTTGCACTAAAAGAGTAACAATCAGGGGTTATTAGTCAAAAATTCACACAGAAAAGACAGTCACAGGTTTTTTTCTAGGGATATGGAGGCACAATGGTTTTAAATTCACCCTGAAATGACAAACAAATGCCATCACAAACGAATCAATTGTTCAGACCAATAATCAGTGGTTTAGAAGCAAAAAGAGGATTGGCTCCAAAAGGCTTTCACATTGAAAAGATAGTCAAAATAAAAACTATGGAAAGGTGAAATTTAGACTATAAGAGAGGGGGGTTTTCGTCCTTAAAACATTTCAAAAGGAGATATAAATAAGCCCCAATGGCCTCTTTCCTTCACTTTCCACCTTTGGCAAAGAATAAAGCGCTTCAAAATCTGTGGAGAGCATCCTCGGGTAGAAAGCTGGAGACGTTGCGCGCCTATACGAATGCCCAGTGCAACTTATCACTGGACATTGCGTGCCTGAAAAAAGGCATTGCGCATTCTTGTTACCACCCGACAGTGCCCAAAAATCTTCGTGCCTGCTGTTATATCTGTTGCCCGAGCCGACGGTGCTACGCGCCTAGCACTACTCCTTTCGCATACTCCGCGTGCAAGCCCACCCGGGTGTTAGAAAATTAAATATTACAGAGCAATGCAACACATAAAATATGCGGAAAATACAAAGCACACAAAACACATAAAACCAGAGAGACACTGATATACGTGTTTCACCCAGTTTGGGCTACGTCCACCCCGAATAGCCAGTCCTTCCTTTCTATTATCCGGCAAAAATGAAGAGACAAAACCTACAGCAAACCTGCTGTAATATCCTCTGTTCTCTCTCACAATCTCCCTATCTGTTTCTCGCTCAGAGAATACACATACATTACTCAGCCGCAATACAATACCCTCATAAAAGCGAGGGGTTGCCTTCTAGGGCAAAAAACCCTAAACTAAACATAACTTCTACCGTCAGATCATCTGCCTAATGAACGGCCCAGATTGACTAGAAATTACTATACTTTTACAAGGCAATTTTACATCTATTTTTTGGCTTTGGGGGCACTGCCCCCGAAACCCCCGCTGGGGGACCGCTGGCCCCCGGACCCCCCAGCCGGGGGGGTCAGCCCCCCCGCACCCCCCCGCGTGCATGGGTGTACAATTTTCCTGGGGTATACATCCAGCTAAAACAAGGATCTCTGAATCAGGAAGAAAATCAGGCTCCACACCCAACAATCTCCCACTTGGAGATTGATTGTAGCAACTCCACCGCTACTTCATTTGCTGGACAATGACTCCTCTTTGGACCTGGCTGTGGAGTACTAAAAAGGTATGCTTTTGATCATTATTTCAGTGGCTTTTTAATAGAATTTGTGAACCTTTTTGTGTCATGAATTTGGAAAGTAATAAGGAACTATAACAAAACACATGAGAATTGACATACGAAGACTTGTACATGATAATAGTTGTTTTCACCAACGTACGGAAAAAGGAGAAAACGAAGAATTGCGGATTTCCCAAGGAAGAAAGGAAAGGATAAAATCGAGATGCTTGTTGTCCCTACGGACGAACGGCAGTGCAAACAAGGATAAACGAGATCGAAAACGAAATCGGCCCGGAAAAGGAGGTGAAGACACCAGCTCAGCGCAAAAGAAAAGACAGGATGAAGAGTTAACAGTTTGGCGAATCCCTCAGGATCTTCGATCCTGAGGGATCGCTGCTTTATTTATCTTGTCACTTAGACATCTCCGCCGTCACCTTTATATAAAGGGACAATACTGTTAGTTTGATATAGAGAGATAGAGATGAAGGATACGTTTTATGTAATTTCTGTAAGACACCAGCTTTGATTATTAAGTTTCGTTGAGAACTGGTTCAATGTATTTTTGACCGATGCATTAATGAAAGTTTGGTGATTATTTCATCTCTGCGACTGGATTAACTTCAAGCGGTGTATCCTTGGAGGCTAAGGGCCCGGCCCCGAAGGACACTTGCTTCTGTACCATTACGGCTTTACTTCTATGTGGTTTGTTTATCATAGTTATTTGGTAATTCGGTATGTTTTATAAGTTCATATTACATGCTCTGTTAAAGATTGGATCATTGAAGTTTTTGCAGATAGAATTGTGTGTTGACTCCGCATCAAGTTATTAATCTTTTCAAGAGTTCATTGCATGTTCTTACTGTTATGTTACAGAGCTGTTATATTAAACGTTCGTGTTGTGTGCGTTTCTAATTCATCAGTACTATTCCAGAATTCATTAATCGTTGTTGCCGTTCCTTTAGTGTGATTTGTGTGAATTTCCTTTGGAGTGAAAGAATGTCATTTGATTGCATAGAGTATATTTGAGTTAATAGATTGAGTTTGGTTATAACCCGCGGGACTTAGTTATTTCAATTGCTGTTCCATTTTAGACTTGCTGCTCTATTCCAGAATTGTTGTTCAATCCTTTATTCGCTTTGTTGTTCCATTTACTTGCAGTTGTTGGTTTGGTGTGAGAGATGATCTAAAGCTGTAGTGAGCATTGGCAGTTACTGTCTAGCTCCCAGGCTCGTGATCCATGCTCTAGTTTCCTTTCCATCAGTTTCCGAAGGGATGGGTTATCACTGCCGAACCCTTGACTGATAAACTGTTGAGTTTTCTAAGTGTGTGATTTATCCTTTGAAGTGATTTAGCTACAAGCAAGCATCCGTTTACTCTTGTATTTCTTAAGCACTGTACTACTAGCATTACTCTGACAAATGATAGCCTCGGATTGAGTCACTCTTTGTAATGACAAAACGCTCCCGGATTGACATATTAATGTGAGGTAATTAGAGGTGAAAGAGACCCTTTTTATAGCTCCACATTTTGGCGCCGTTGCCGGGGAAAAGAGTGTAGCCATTTGTCTTTTTCAGAGTAGTGTACGAGCCTGCTAGGGAGGAGTTGGATCCTAAAAACGGAAGGTAAGAACCTACGTGCGGAGCATGTAAAAGGCCTGCTCCACTATCCGCTTTCCTAACAGATTTGTTTTTGCTTTGTTTGAATAGAAGTTGGTAGTTCATTTTTTGAGTGCATGACTAAGCAGAAAAGACCAGAAAAGAATATCAAACCCCCATCCAAACCTGAAAAAGCTAAGGGGCCGGTGACCCTTGGCCGAATGACCTTCATAGACGAAATCTATAAGAAAACAGAATCTCAGCCATCAGTAGGCCTCAAGAAAAACATTTCTAAACCGCCTACTAGTTCCCTTCAGGCCACAGGATCACCATCTGTAGCTTGCGCTGAGGTGCATAGTCAAACTGAAGAGCAGGACTTTCAAGAAATTGAAAATTCTACGCCTGAATTATTGCAAGAAGGGAACTCTAGCAACTTTTGTGAAGGAGAAGGAGAAACAGGGGAAACCAAGGAACCAAAATCCCCTATTGAGACAAATCAACCTTTAGATAGCCCGGATAAGGGGAGTGCTGCGAAAGTCATTGTTGAAGGAATTCAATCTCCTCAGACACTTGGTATTCCCATTATTCCAGATAAAGGAAGCGCTATTAAAAATATCCCTGTCAAAACCGTTCCCACTCAACCTAGGAATACCCTCCTAGATATCCCAGAAGGTTATTGGCATATATTCGATCCAATGGCTCAAAACCAACCAAATGCTCAAAACCAGCCAAATACTCAAACCTCTACATTACAATATCCTATAGTGGATTCTGCAGCAAATGCACCCATGAAAGCTATCCCTCTTCAGCATATCCCTACATTCCACGGACTCACATCAGAAGATCCAGATGCATTCTTATTCGAATTCGATGTGTTATGTAGGGGGTACGATTACACCACCGATCCCCAAAAATTGAAATTATTTCCCTCTACATTAAAAGGGGCTGCTTTAAGATGGTTTATGGGGCTGGGTGGCGGGGTTATCAACAATTGGGATCAAATGAAAGAATCCTTCTTAAAAAAATATCAGGATTATTGTAGGTCTAGAGAATTAAAAGACGAAATATTTCAAATGTCAGCCAGACCAAATGAAAAATTAGAGGAGTATGTGGAACGTTTTCAGTACAATCTACAAAGATCTCCTTATGCATCGCTACCTTTACCTGATAATGTGTTAAAAACTGCATTAATGAGGGGTATGAAGGAACAATGGATTGAAACATTAAACATTATGGGCAAAGGGGATATTTATCAAGAGAGTTTTGCTGACATTATTGATTTGTGTATCAGGAGTTCGAGAGGTAGCACAAGAATAAAACCAACAGAATACGATCGGTTTGCCAGAGATAGCAAAGTATCAGCAGAAGGAGTAACACGCGCAGAAATTGGAAATTTATTAGAAAATTTTAAAACTGATATTATGGGAACACTAACTACACAACTTGATATTGTGCAGGCTAAACAGAAGCAGTTGGAGGCAGAACAGAATTTGGCAATCTTCTGCCCCCGATGCAGAAAAAAACATAGCCACAAGGAGTGTCCACTGGATAAAATCCAAACATGCGCCATCTGTACAAAAGATCACCTTACGGAGAGCTGCCCCTCACTTCCTGGATTGAAAGCGGTATATAAGGAAGCAGAAGAGGAACCAGAATCGGTGAATTTGATCAACCAGCGCCGCCCGTGGCAGCCGAGACAAACTGGTATGTTTCCGGACCCAACCTCTTTCTTTCAAAACCCACAATATAATGCTCAACAATATGGTATGTGGCAAAATCAATCTCAACCCCCATTTACAAACTGGTCACCACAATCGTTTCCTTCTTCAAATTCATGGCTGAATCAAACAAGCCAAACTGGTTGTCCGAATTTCCCTTATACTCCACCATATTGGCAAAATGGCCCATACCCTTCACAGTGGACTCCCTCTACTTCACAAAGTTCACCCTGGCAGACAAGCTGGCAAAGACTGATGTACCACCCAGCTGGAACTATTCCGCTCCCTCAACCTACTTTTCCAGCTTTACAACAAAATCCCCAGTCTAACCTGAGACCGCAACTCCCAGCCCAACCCGGTCCCAATCCAAATAACAGACAGGTCCAATCTATCCAAATCATAGAATCACCAGAAACAGGACCTGACTTGAGGGAGTGCAATGACCTTCAGTTAAGATCTGGACGTATAATTGAAACTGAGGGAGATAAAACGATTTGCTTCCTGTATTGAGAATCGGGTTTCGAAGGAACATCGGTCCCCAACAAGAGGATGTAAATAAGCAACAAACTCATAATCAAGCAACCACATCTCTCCTCCCATTCGAACGGTCATATACACGACCCATGCAACATCCTGACTTTGACATTGGGAGAATTACAAAATCGCCATAAAAGTCCATTCCTCCAAGCCATTCAAGACATTCCCATATACGCAAAAACTATCAAAAAATTGTGCATAAAGAAACCAAGGAGGAATATAACAAATAATCCAAGAGTCCAAGTAGTCGGTACTTTATCTGATCTATTGTCTGGAAGAGAAACACCCCTTAAATATGAAGACCCCGGGAACCCAATTATAACTGTTCAAATTTATGGTCAGACCCTGTCCAATGCCTTAGTTGATTTAGGGGCTGCAATTAATATTTTAACAACCACAACTTGCCAAAAGCTCGGTATTACATCTGTAGAACCCACCTCCACTCTGTTAGAATTGGCTGACCGATCTGTGGTTAGACCAGAGGGTACTCTGCATGATGTCATGGTCTCTGTAGAATCCTGGGAGTATCCAACCGATTTCCTGATAATTAATCCAAAAACCCGACTTGATGGACATCCACTAATTTTAGGTAGACCTTGGCTTGCCACTGCCGATGCCTACATTGGTTGCCGGCAGGGAAATATGACCATAACCAGAGGACCGAATAGCAAAAATTTAGTTCTATATCCTCCAGCGCAACCAAGTGTCACAATGATGAAAACTAATAAACACCCTGTATCATACCTTACTGATAACATCAGATCTCCATTAACTATACAAGAGGCACTCGATTTTAAAGATCAAACAAAAGACGATGCCATTAATAATTTCATTACTCAAACTGAACCTCACACACGGTGTCACATGATAGAAGCAGCATTTGATAATGAATTGGAAGAAGATCCCTTGAAAGATATTCATGACCAAACGATACCTGTTACTTCTGTTGCACATAGTAAGACTGTGGAAATTGCACCGGGGAAAACCTTAAACATCAATGCTAATCTCACACCTGAACAGGAAACTAAGCTCATCCATTTGTTAACAAAATATCAAGAAGCCTTTGCATGGGACTACCCTGATATGAAAGGAATCGATCCACAATTATGTACACACCACATTTACATAGAAAAAGATGCCAGACCTGTGCGTCAGCCGCAAAGGAGACTTAATCCTCATCTAAAAGATGTCGTAAAAACTGAACTGCAGAAACTTTTAGATGTTAATTTCATCTATCCTATTTCTGATAGTAAATGGGTCTCTCCGCTTGTGGTGGTACCAAAAAAGAACGGAAAATGGAGAATTTGTGTGGATTATAGGGAACTAAACAAGGCAACACAAAAAGATCATTTTCCTCTCCCTTTCATAGATCAAGTATTGGATACTTTAGCAGGGAAGAAGTTCTTTTCTTTCCTGGATGGCTTTAGTGGATACAATCAGATTCAGATTGCCCCTGAAGACCAGGATAAAACTACCTTTACTTGTCCCTGGGGAACATTTTCCTGTCGAGTTCTACCTTTTGGCCTATGTAATGCTCCTGCCACATTTCAAAGGGCCATCCTTAGCATTTTTGCAGATTTAATAAATGATGGACTTGAAGTTTACATGGATGACTTTACACCATATGGAGATGATTTTGATCCAGCTCTAGACACCCTAGAAAAAGTCCTACAACGCTGCATTGTTACCAGGCTTTGCTTAAGCAACGAAAAATGTTTTTTGATGATGACTGAAGGACTTATCCTAGGACACTATGTCTCAGCAGCCGGCATTCAGGTAGACCCGGCCAAAATCCAAATACTTTTGCTTATTCCCACTCCTACTACTCAAACAGAGGTACGCAGTTTTCTTGGATTTTTAGGTTATTATAGACGATTTATAGAGCATTATTCGCACATTGCTGCTCCTTTATATGCACTGACTGGTAACGTTGATTTTCTTTGGACAGACAAATGTGACCGTGCTTTCGAGGATCTAAAGAAGCTTGTATCCACAGCCCCAGTCCTTCGAGGACCAAACTGGGACCTACCATTTCAGATATCATCTGATGCCTCAGATACAGCCATTGGCGCAGTCCTTGGGCAGGAAGAGGATAAAAAACCATATGCTATCTATTACATCAGCAAAAATTTATCCCCTGTTGAATTAAATTACACTGTTACTGAAAAAGAATTCCTAGCTGTAATACATGCTGTCAATAAATTTAGACATTATATTACAGGCTATCCTGTTATCTTGTATACAGACCATTCTGCTATAAAATATTTAGCAAATAAGCCTGTCACAAATGCCAGAGTAACTCGATGGTTGATCTTATTGCAGGAATTCGACATCACAATCAAGGACCGGCCTGGCAAAGAAAACCCTGTAGCCGATTTTCTTTCGAGAATACCAAAATCAAGCGATGCAGCAGCAGTCGAAGATCAATTTCCGGATGAGCACCTGTTTGCTGTTGCCGTTCAAACACCCTGGTATGCGGATGTTGCCAACTACCTCGCAGTAGGTAAATTACCAAAACATTTAACTCCTAATGAGCGCAAGCAGATTATTCAGAAAAGTTCTCGATTTTCGTGGATTGGAGGCTATTTGTTTCACACAGGAGCAGACATGCATATCAGGCGATGTGTTAGAGAGGATGAAATCTTTGACATCATAAAAGCCTGTCACGATGGACCGTGTGGGGGGCACTTCGCTGAGCGTAGAACTGGACATAAAGTATTGCAGACAGGATATTACTGGCCTACGATCTTCAAAGATGCAAAGAAGTTTGTCCAAGCCTGTGACAGCTGCCAGCAAGCAGGACGACCTGGTCAAGCTGATGAGATGCCTCTGAAACCACAGTTAGTCATCGAACCATTCGAGCGGTGGGCTCTTGATTTCGTTGGACCCATCAACCCCTCATCAAATCAGAAAACATATATCTTGGTGGCAACAGAATATGTCACCAAATGGGTTGAGGCAGAAGCATTGCCAAGAGCCACAGAGGATTCTGTCATACAGTTCCTGTTCCATCTATTTGTTCGTTATGGCCTTCCTAGAGAAATAATTACAGATGGAGGACCACAATTTGTTGGGCATAAATTAGCTGCAACACTTAACAATTATCATGTCCAGCATAAGATCACTACTCCATATCACCCACAGGCGAATGGGCAGGTAGAAAGTAGCAATAAGATAATAGAATCAGTCCTAACGAAAACCATTGCGTCACATAGGCGTGATTGGGCTACCCGACTACCTGAAGCACTCTGGGCCTATAGAACCACATGGAGGAGCACCACCGGTTACTCACCTTATCAATTAGTGTTTGGAAAACAACCCATTTTTCCCATAGAATTCGAAATCCAAACATTACGGACAGCACAGGAAGTTGGCCAAGATCTAAGCGAGGCACAACTCAATCGACTACAGCAGATCAATGAATTAGACGAAATTCGGCTCTCTGCACTACAAAATACAGCATTGATTCAACAGCAGCGAGCCAAATGGCATGATGCGCTCATCAAAAACAAAGTCTTCCACGAGGGAGACTGGGCTCTGTTATACGATTCTCGGTTTCAGGACTTCCCTGGAAAACTTCAGACTCGATGGTTGGGACCATACGAAATCCAAAAGGTGCATGACAACGGAACCCTTACTCTAATCACCATTGACGGTTCTGGATATGCATTCAAAGTAAATGGCCACCGAGTCCGTCTCTATCATAAACCACTCACTCGGGAATCCTTCTGCCAGCAGCTACGCCGAGACACTGATATGGAGATCTTAGGAGAGGAAGAGAAATCTTCCTCACCTGTAATTCATTAAAGGTTCATTTCTCTTTGCAATTTGTACATAAGTTCTTGTTTTTTCTGAGTAATTTTTGTACATAAGTTTGCATTTAAATATTTTCTTGTCATGTTTTGCTGTTCCTTTTCTTTCACAAAGTTCGATTTTTGCCCTTCTAAAAATAGCATTTGCGTGTTTCTTATGATGTTGGTTTTGCTTGTTTTTATGTTCCTTTTGCTGTTCCTTTTCTAAAGGAACAGCATTCGGGATCTCTGCTGTTCCTTTTTCAAAGGAACGGCATTATTACGTTTTCTGCTGTTCCTTTTGGTTACCACCGTTCCCTTTTCTTCAAAGAAGCAGCGTTCTTTTATTACTATTGTTCCTCTTTGGCATTTAGAGTGTTTTTATAGTCTTTTTATTTTTGCCGTTCCTTTTCCAAAAAGGAACGGCATTTGCATTTTTTGCTGTTCCTTTTTCTATCATCCATCATTGTTTCTTTTCCAAAGGAACACCACTCGCATACTTTTGCTCTCCTTGTGAAACAACTTATTCCTTTTGCTGATCTAAATTGAGGATGCTTTTTGCCCGTCTTCTTTCTAGTCTTTAAGATACAGCTATGTATTTGTGCAATGAAATATAAAATCACAACATACCGAAATATGCAAACCATAAATCGCTATATCTATAAGGCTCTGCATTAGTAAGAGGACAAATGGAAGGACATACTTATTTCTTACCTTTTGTTGACATGGTTTTACTAATTTTTCCCTGATTGGTTATCTTTATCATGCTGATTCCCTTAAACTTTTTTATTAGTACTTGGGAATAAGAGCAAAGAGTTTATATCTTCCTATTGAGATAATAAGACTTCTTCCACCATTCCTACTCTTAAGGAGTGTTGAGCCACCCTTTGTGTATAAGGAAAAGTATTCGATAAAAAAGGAAAAATATGTGAACATGATATGTCAAGTGTCAAATGCAGGATAGGGGGTCTCATCGAGAGCCAGCCTACCATGATCATGAGGATGGAAGTGAAGTGGCATTCCCATTCTGGCCACCACACCAGGGATATGGTCCAAAAGGTATATCAAATAAACAAACCTTGGAGCAGGAGGTCTCATCACGAGCCGGCCTGCCCACGTTTCGCTCTTTCCTCGTGAATGGCATTATGGTTAACTGGTCACCAAGCCAGCATAATGGTCTACATTTTGACATAACAACATTCCTAAGTATACACAAAGGATCATGGTTCCGAGGGTGAAAAAAACAACTCTGCCAAGGTTATGGACACCTGTTGGCAACAGAGTACTGTTAATGGTATTGAAGTCACCTTGCTTACACCAATGGGTAAGATACTAATACTCTTTTGTTTTTATATCATAGGGACTAATCATATGTCATTTCCCGATTTATATATCGCATGAATATTTATCATTACCAATCATGGCAACGGAAGTGACCATGACCACTTGAGATTGGCAAGTACGATACATGCCCTATCCATCAGCCTCAAATCATAACACAGCAGCCTCTTATATAATACGCGATCAATTCTCCGCCTCGATTTCGGTAATTCGTTGTCCTTTTCAACATAGCATAATTCCATATGCTGTTCCTTTCTGACTTGATTGCAGCCCGGGTGCCGCTCCTTTATTTGCCGGCTGGGACAACCTATCACATTGCGGGGGGGGAGGTTAACCTCATCATTCCCTGTATTACGTGTCAACTCACCATTCGGGAAAGCTAGTATACGACGGTTTGGCATGGTTTAACGGCATGGCATTTCTATTTTTGTCACAAGTTGCTTTCTGTTGCACTGTTGCATACTCTGTGTTTTTTCGAAACCTTGTGATTTTCACCCTCTCTGTGTTTCAAACAGAAAACGTAGTTGCCGTTCCATTTAGAATCTACAGTAAAACTATGGGAGGAAGGGAAATTCGAAGTGAGCCTCAACAGCTGACGATCTCCGCTGCTGCCCGGGAAATCCTGGAAAGAGCAGGATGGTTGAATTATTTCAATCGCCTACAGGAGTCCAATGAAACAGTAGCGATGGAATTTTTGCAGAATTTACAAGATGACCACTCCACAGTAAGAGGGAAGCGGATAGCGGTCACTGACGCCATAATTGCAGAAGTTTCAGGACTACCAGCCACCGGACCGGTATGGACATTAAAAAAGGAACGATTACAGAAGGTCATGGAACTGTTCCAGGACGAAGGCCAGAATCTGACAATTAAGGGGAAGGGTATTCTACCAGCAACCCTAGGAGAACCTTGGACGGAGCTAGCAAAAACAGTGCAGAGTTACATTACCTGTGAAGGAAGGAAAGACGTGGTAAGACCATGACATCTTAAACTTTTAGCTGTTTTAAAGCAGAGATGCTCTGTAAATTTACCTGCACTCCTGAACTCCTTACTGCATGATGTTGCACAAAGTATAAAAAAGGCACAGCACATAGAGTCAGTCGTTAGCCACCATGGGTTGATACGACTAGTGGTTAGTTATGGTCTCACCCAGCAGCAGAGCAGCTGGGAAGAACTGATTGCACTAATTGAGGGGGGATTGACAGAGCCATCCCTAAAACGCAGACATTCTATAAGCACACCAGAGTGTCCGGCAAAACGCAGAGAACATGTTGCTAGTACATCAGAACAACCAGAGATACATCAAGAATCGGCAAAGCGCAAGCATGCCATTGACTCACCCGAGCAACCAGAGGAACCCATAAAATCAGCTCGGTTAGCTCAGATGAGAGGAAGCATAGATAAGCCCAGAAAGTCAGCCCGGTTGGCTCGGATAAGAGGAAGGCTGGAAAAGCTTCAGGGGAGCACCAGCCAACCAGTGATAATTGAAGATGAGCAACCCGAAGAAGAAGCAGCCGAGCCTTCGGAAATAGAAATAGAAGCAGAACCTGAACAGGAGGAAGAAGTGGGACAGCAGGAAGATAGCCCATTACAGGACCTACTGGGAGATGATGACTTGGCCGCAGTCCTAGCCAATATGAGTAAGTATGGCCAACCTTCTAATCCAGAGGACCCCCACGACAAACCCCAAGAAGAAGACATGCATGTTCATGATGAAGAGGAGGAAAATACTGAACGGGAACAATCTGTTCCCAGGTCACAAGAAGAAATTCTAGAGGGAGTAGGAGCAGAAACAGCAGTTGCTCAGGAACAGACAGATATTCGTGTTAAAACAGAAAAGGATGATATAAGGACCAGTGACAAGGAAATTCAGACAGAGGCACCACCCTCAGGGGTAATAAGGGTTCTGAACTCCAAACAGCATAATAAGAAAGTTCAGGTAAAACTCCCGGCCTCCACTGACCTATGGAAAAAAGATCCGAAAACGAAAACCTTGCATAAGATGGTGAAGCAAGCCTAGCAAGAAGCCGAACAGCTTAGAGAGAAAACGGTTCCCCGAGAAAAATATGAAGAGTTACAGCAGCAATTAAGGGACGTCAGTCAATCCAAAAGCCAGGCCTTTGAAGGTTGGAAAAAGGAACAAGAGGATGTTGCACAGGTAACCAGTAGACTAAATACTGTTATCAAACGGATGAATGACTTGTGTTCTTTATACAATGATGTTTTAGCATGTAGGGCTCCTGCTAAAAACTATGCTCTGTTTTTATTAGAACGGTATTTACAATTAAAAATCAAAGCTGTTAAAGCAGGCACCCCTATACAAATTAACACCGTCAATGACTTTATAGACTGCTGTAAACATTATGGGGTGAAAGTCCAGAGATTGTTGTGTGAACTTTATTTGCACGACCTTGTGTTAAGTCAGGAGACTGAATTAAACCCTGGCCCTTTCATTGGAGACATCCAATTCCAAGCAGTCATTTCATTCGGGGTTAATCAGATTAAGTGGCTCAAAGCCTATGATACTTTCCAGGGTCAGGAAAATGGTCTAGATTTACGGGTTAGGGCTGAGCCTAGGAACCCAGTACAGTTGTGGAGAGTTCATAGAAATCTTATAGCGGCTCCTGGTGCCATTGAAACATTAGGACCTATGCATGAGGCACTCATTCAAGAGAGTTTAGAGTATTTTCTTTCTATCAAAGACTTGGCCATTAATGCAGCCAAATTTCGATACCGAATCTCTGATCCACACATCCAGCTCAGAGAACCATTTCAGTATGAGAACTTTGAGTTAGCTGCCGACCGTTTGAACCTCTATGGCGAGACCATTCTGAAAGCAGGATCATCCTGGTTAGGATATAGATTTCGCACTCCAATTATTTGGCATCCTGCACCCGGATACCAGGCCCTGTATGATATGCCTGAGGGGCAAACAGGTCAGTTCTTTGACTATCTAATCACTCAACATGGTTGTAGGCCTCCGCATGAGACTCCTTCTCCAGCATATTCTCTCATTGCATTGCATGTCAACTACAATGTTTTCATGAGGACATGAAACAAGGTAAGCAGGGGGGTGTGTGGAGTACTAAAAAGGTATGCTTTTGATCATTATTTCAGTGGCTTTTTAATAGAATTTGTGAACCTTTTTGTGTCATGAATTTGGAAAGTAATAAGGAACTATAACAAAACACATGAGAATTGACATGCAAGACTTAGCCACTGATAATGGTTATTTCCTGTACAGGAAAAGGAGAAAACAAGGAATTGTCGTTCCAAAGGAAAGGATAAAGTCGAGATAACTGTTGTCCCTCTGGACGAGAACCGAATGCAAACAAGGATAAACAGATCGGAGAAAATCGGCCCGGAAAAGGAGGTGAAGACACCAGCTCGGCGCAAAAGAAAAGACAGGATGAAGAGTTAACAGTTTGGCGAATCCCTCAGGATCTTCGATCCTGAGGGATCGCTGCTTTATTTATCTTGTCACTTAGACATCTCCGCCGTCACCTTTATATAAAGGGACAATCTTGTTGGTTTTGATGTAGAAGATAGAGAGATGAAGGATACGTTTTGTGTAATTTACGTATAGACATGACTTTCGATTGTTAGAAAGTCACTAAAGACTGGTTCAATGTATTTTTGACGTGCATTAATGAGATTTGGTGATTATTTCATCTGTAGTAGTTAACTGACGGTGTATCCTTGGAGGCTAAGGGCCGACCGAAGGACATACCATGCCATTAAACACCTTAAGCCAGCTGGTTTTGTTTATCATAGTTGTTGGTAATTCGGTATGTTTTGTAAGTTCTGTGCAATACTCTTGTTAAAATTGGATCATTGATTTTGCAGATAGAATTGTGTGTTGACTCCGCATCAAGTTATTAATCTTTTCAAGAGTTCATTGCATGTTCTTACTGTTATGTTACAGAGCTGTTATATTAAGCGTTCGTGTTGTGTGCGTTTCTAATTCATCAGTACTATTCCAGAATTCATTAATCGTTGTTGTCGTTCCTTTAGTGCGATTTGTGTGAATTGCCTTTGGAGTGAAAGAATGTCAATATTTGAGTTAATAGATTGAGTTTGGTTATAACCCGCGGGACTTAGTTATTTCAATTGCTGTTCCATTTTAGACTTGCTGTTCTATTCCAGAATTGCTGTTCAATCCTTTATTTTCTTTGCTGTTCCATTTACTTGCAATTGTTGGTTTGGTGTGAGAGATGATGTAAAGCTGTAGTGAGCATTGGCAGTTACTTTCTAGTTCCCAGGCTCGTGATCCATGCTCTAGTTTCCTTTCCATCAGTTTCCGAAGGGATGGGTTATCACTGCCGAACCCTTGACTGATAAACTGTTGAGTTTTCTGAGTGTGTGATTTATTCTTTGACGTAATTTAGTTACAAGCAAGCATCCGTTTACTCTTGTATTTCTTAAGCACTGTACTACTAGCATTACTCTGACAAATGATAGCCTCGGATTGAGTCACTCTTTGTAATGACAAAACGCTCCCGGATTGACATATTAATGTGAGGTAATTAGAGGTGAAAGAGACCCTTTTTATAGCTCCACACTGGCTATTCCTCATCTTCATCATCATCCTTGAAGACAAATTGAAACTGAGCACATTTTCAATTTCTCCCAGGTTACAACTTTTGTTAGCATATCTGCAGGATTCTGGCTAGTGTGTATCTTTTCCAGCTTCAACTCTCCATCTTCCAATACTGACCATATGAAATGGTACTTGAGATGTATGTGTTTAGTCCTGGAATGAAATGCTGAGTTCTTTGCAATATGAATGGCACTTTGGTTATCACTGTATAACGTGCCCATATCATGCTTCTTACCCAATTCACCCATAATCCTTTGTAACCAAATCATTTCTTTACTAGCCTCTGTAGCAGCAACATACTCTGCTTCTGTTGTTGAAAGTCCAACAACACTTTGGATTTTTGAAACCCAAATGACAGCTGTTCCACCTACAGTAAATACATATCCTGTAGTGCTCCTCCTGTTATCTCTGTCACCTGCCATATCTGCATCAACATATCCTTGTAGAGCAATGTTTGAACCACCAAAGAATAATGCTTGATTTGTGGTACCTCTCAAATATCTGAGAATCCATTTTACTGCCATCCAATGTTCTTTTCCTGGATTATTCATGTACCTGCTTACAACTCCCACTGCATGTGCAATATCAGGCCTTGTGCAGACCATTGCATACATTAAACTTCCAACTGCTGATGCATATGGAACTTTAGACATATAATCCATGTCTTCTTGGGTCTTTGGGCACATCTCCTTACTAAGTTTGAAATGGCTAGCGAAAGGTGTACTCACTGGTTTTGCATTCTGCATGTTAAATCTTTTCAACACCTTTTCTATGTACTCATTCTGAGACAGTGTTAACTTGCGATTTTTCCTGTCTCTAGTTATCCTCATACCAAGGATTTGTTTTGCAGCTCCCAAATCCTTCATTGCAAATGAGTTTGCCAATTTTCTTTTGAGCACATTTATTTCCTGCATGTTAGACCCTGCAACAAGCATGTCATCTACATACAATAACAATATAATATAGTTGCCATCATTTTTCCTTTTTAGATAAACACAATGATTAGAGTGACATCTAGTATAACCTTGTTCAGACATAAACTTGTCAAATTCTAGATACCACTGCCTTGGAGCTTGTTTTAAGCCATACAAGCTCTTCTTTAACCTGCACACCAATTTTTCTTTCCCTTTTACCTCATATCCTTCTAGTTTTTGCATGTATATCTCTTCCTCCAAATCTCCATGGAGAAATGTTGTCTTTACATCTAACTGTTCAAGATGTAAATCTTCCGCTGCTACAAGACTTAAGATAGTTCTGATTGAATTCATCTTAACAACAGGATAAAATATTTCATCAAAATCAATACCTTTCTTCTGTGCAAACCCCTTCACCACAAGTCTAGCTTTGTACCTCTGTTTTCCTCCATCTTCTTCCTTCAGCCTGTAAACCCATTTATTCTGCAATGTAGTTTTACCTGCAGGCAACCTGACTAAGTCCCAAGTCCGGTTATGCATTAAGGAGTCCATCTCTTCTTCCATGGCTAGCTCCCACTTCTTCCTGCTTTCAACCTGCATTGCTTCTTCATAACATTCAAGTTCACCAGAATCAGTCAGCAATAAATAATATAATGAAGGAGAGTATCGTTCAGGGGGTCTACTTATCCTGGTAGATCTTCTAACACCACTTTCAGGTGTTTGAGGTGCATGTTGCTGTTATGGTGGTTGCTGCTGCTGTGGTTGTTGATTATTATCATTTTCAGGCACCTTTAATTTTTCAGTTATCTCATCAAGAACCGCGTATTCCTTGCTTTCTTTTTCCTGTTTATTTTCCTGCAACTGATCCTTATACAAGACCTTTTCATTGAATATTACATCTCTGCTCCTAATGATTTTGTGATTTTCATAATCATATAAGTGATAACCAAAATCATTAGCACCATATCCAATAAAGGTACATTTCTTTGATTTTACCTCAAGCTTTGTTCTGTTTTCTTTATTAATATGGACAAAGGCCTCACAACCAAAAGGCTTTAAAAAAGAGTAGTTTACCTTTTTACCTGTCCATGCTTCCTCCGGAATACCACCATCCAAGGAACTTGAAGGCCCTCTATTTATTAGATAAACAGCAGTATCTACAGCATCTGCCCAAAATTGTAAAGGCAATCCTACATGCAATCTCATGCACCTTGCACGCTCCATGATTGTTCTGTTCATCCTTTCTGACACACCATTTTCTTGTGGTGTTCTTGGAACTGTCTTCTCTCTACGAATTCCATGCTCTGAACAGTACCTATCAAACTCTTTGCCGCAATATTCACCTCCATTGTCTGATCTGAGACACTTCAACTTCTTTCCTGTCTCAATCTCAACCAAAGCTTTCCATTTCTTGAAAGTATCAAATACATCAGATTTATTTTGAATACAATAAATCCAAGTTTTTCTAGTTGCATCATCAATAAATGTAACATAATAGCGAGAGCCACCGAGAGATGATACCTGAGCAAGTCCCCATACATCTGTATGCACAAGCTCCAATTTTTCGCTCTTCTTTTCTTTCCCAACTCTAAGAAATATGACTCTCTTTTGTTTTCCATAAATGCAATTTTCACAGAAATCCAAATCAACATTCTTCAAACCTGGAAACAAATTTCTTGAGTGAAGAATCTTCATTCCCTTCTCACTCATGTGTCCGAGCCTATGATGCCATAATGCTGCATCTGCTCCTTTGGAAGTTAAAGCATTAACAGAGTTAGAAATACCATTGCATAAATACAATGTACCAACATTTTCTCCTTTTGCTATTACCAGGGCTCCTTTGGTGACCTTCCAAGTTTTATCTGTGAAAGTTGTCACACAACCTTCACCGCCTAACTGCCCTGTTGAAATCAGATTTTTCTTCAGATCTGGAACATGCCTTACCTCCTTTAGTAGCCATTGGTTTCCATTCTATTCTTTTACAAGAACTTTACCCATTCCAACAATTTTACAGGGTTTGTCATCACCCAAACGAACTTGTCCAAAATATCCTTGAACATAGTCATGAAAATATTTCTTATCAGGTGTGGCATGGAATGAAGCCCTTGAATCTACAACCCAAGAATCAATAACATTTTCGAAAGAAAGAATCAAAGCATCTTGTAACACATCACCTGTCACATTTGCTTCATGATTTTTTTCTTGTTGTGTGTCTCCTTCTTTTCCCTTCCGAGATCTACAGTCTTTCTTTAGGTGTCCTTTCTTTCCGCATTTCCAGCACACTATCCTCGATCTGGACTTGGATCTGCCTTTCCTTGATTTAATGTGATATCTCGAGCTCTTTCCTCTTTCCATTCTTCTTCCCCTAGACTCTACACTCAAAGAATTACCCGATGTCTCATCGGAGCTTTTCCGTTGCATTTCCTCGCTAAGGATAGCACCAACATCATCATCAAACTTTAAAGTACTAGATCCAGAGACAGAGTTACTAATGGCCATTACTAAACCATTCCAACTCTCTGGCAATGAGCACAAGAATAACAGAGCTCTAACTTCATCATCAAAGTTTACCCCTACAGAACTTAACTGACTGGTAACTGTATTAAAATCATTTAAATGGTCTGCGACAGATCCACCTTCCGACATATTCATATTAAATAGTCATTTCATAAGAAATCCCTTGTTTGAGGCCGAGGGTTTTTCATATAGTTTCGCCAATGTCTGCATCAAACCCTCTGTTGTTGTTTCCTTCAAAATATTGAAGGCGAATGACGCCGCAAGGCACAATCGTACTGTTTCGAGTGCCTTTCTATCGAGAATGTTCCATTCCATGTCTATCATGGTCGTCGGCTTCTTTTCTTTTTCGCTCAATGGTAGGTACAGATATTTCTGATACAGATAACCTTCCATCTACATCTTCCACAGTGGGAAGTTTTGGCCGTTAAATTTCTCGACCCTAAACTTAGCATCTTCCGCCATTGCTCCCACTTGAACCAGGAACCCTTCTTTCCTGCGAGTTTATCAGCCAAATATACCTTCAGCTCTGATACCAGTTGTTAGAAAATTAAATATTACAAAGCAATGCAACACATAAGATATGCAGAAAATACAAGCACACAAAACACATAAAACCAGAGAGACACAGATATACATGGTTCACCTAGTTTGGGCTACGTCCACCCCGAACAGCCAGTCCTTCCTTTCTATTATCCAGCAAAAATGAAGAGACAAAACCTACAGCATACCCGGTGTAATATCCTCTGTTCTCTCTCACAGTCTCCCTATCTATTTCTCGCTCAAGGAATACACATACATTACTCATCCGCAATACAATACCCTCATAAAAGTGAGGGGTTTCCTTCTAGGGAAAAAAACCCTAAACTAAACATAACTTCTACCGTCAAATCATCCGCCTAATGAACGGCCCAGATTGACTAGAAATTACTATACTTTTACAAGGCAATTTTACATCTATTTTTGGCTTTCGGGGCGCTACCCTCGAAACCCCCATCGGGGGACCGTTGGCCCCCGGACCCCCCAGCCAGGGGGGTCGGCCCCCCCTGGACCTTGCGAGGGGGACAAGTCCCCCCCACACCCCCCCCGCGTGCAAGCGCGTACAATTTTCTTAGGGTATACATCCAGCTAAAACAAGGATCTCTGAATCAGGAAGAAAATCAGGCTCCACACCCAACACTGGGCCGACAGTGCTGCGCGCCCAGCACTACTCCTTTTGCATACTCTCCGTGCAGAGGCGCCCGGGCCGACGGTGTTGTGTGCCCAGCACTGCTCCTTTCACATAATCCACGTGCAAGCAGTGCCTAGTCCACAGCGCTGCGCGCATGGAAGAAAAACGCAGCACCACCCAGGAATTCACAGAAATGGCCAGAATTGCCCCTTTTTCGCCTAGAAGCTGCTTCTTACCATGAAAAGGTGTTTCAATAGGTATTTTCCATTATTTTACATCTCCTCATCAGGTTTTTGAGCTATAAAAGTGCCAATTAAAGGCTAAGATTGTGTCTAAGACAATTTAAGGTAAAAATCTGAATAGAAGTGTAACATGTTCTCTATTAAGCATCCTGCTTTGTTTTAAGTTCCTAAGACTCCTGAAAGCCTCTCTCCTCTGCACTTCATCTACAAAGAGTCTTTTTGTTTCAAAATTGAAAGAAAGATAACCTAGTCATTATGTCTCAAGAAGAAAGTGATGAGTCTCAAAAACCAAGAAGACAGACCAAGAAAGGAGGAAAAACCAACAGGTTTGAGCCTACAGACACCAAAGAACTGATTGCCTCACCTTTTGTCTTGTCTTATTTCCAAGAATTATGATGTTTTGAGTTCTGCAACAAGGTACAAGAAATCAAAAGCCATCCTAAGTTAACTGAGTTATTTGGCTTAAGGCTTCACAGGTATAAGGTTCATCCGGGCAGGGTTAAATTTTGAGTTGACCCCTAAAGTTGTCTCTAAAGCCACTAGGATCCCTTGCATAGGAGAGAGATGGTTTAAGCAGACACATCTTGACTTGATCCAATATCATCCTTTTCTAAAGCCTAGTTGTCAAGCTGCATGTAAAGCCATTTTTCCTTTTTCCCATCTACTGGACAGGTATGCCCTCCTTATGAAGATTGTAATGAAATACTTACCTGTGAGGGTCGTTTCTCCTGAATCTACTCCTATCATATTAGAATCCTCATGCACTTCACCCAGACCAAGCTGCTGAACTTGACTTATTTCCTATGCAAAAGCATTGAAAAAATGTCCACCATCATGAAAATGAAGCCTCCAGCTCAGCAGATGGCAAGCCTATTTCATCACTCTCTTGTCAAAATCATTATAACTCACCAATTGGAGCAACAAGGCATTCCTTGGGAAGCCTTTATCACCCATGATGACTTTACCTCTTCATCCTCCATCCCATTGCAAAATTTGCCATCCTCCTCTCAAAATCTTCCTCATACTCCTTCATTGCCCTCCACTGACTATGTTTCACTTTCCTCCCTTGAATCACTCTCCCAAGCAAACATCCTTCAAACACCTTCTCCAAACAGAAGTGATCCTAACGAAAGCAGTAGTGACCTTAAAGAAATTATTGCTAATCCTGAAGAAAGCACTACTGAAACTGATGAAGACAATAAAGAGGAAACTGATGAAGATAGTGAAAAGGAAATTGATGAAAATAAGGGACAATCTGAAGATAAAGAGGAAATTAATGAAGATGAGGCAAACAATGAACAAGATCAAAGCAGTCAAGAGGAGGGCAGTCAAAATAGCAGTAGCTCTAAAAACATTGATCAAGAAGAAAGCAGAAATGATCAAAGTGAAAAAAAGTGTGAGGAAGATGAGAGTGAGGAAGAAAATAATAAAAGTGAGGAAAAATGTGAGGAAGATGAAGGTGAGGAAGAAGATACAAACAGTTTGGGAAAATATGATGAAGGCCTTAAGGAAAATAGTGTTGATCATGTTACAAATAGCAGAGAAAATGAAGACAGCAAAGGGGAAAGCAGTAAAGACAACAGCAAAGAGATAGATAGCCAAAAAGAAGACACTCAAAACAGCAGCAGCTCTAAAAATACAAATCAGGGAGAGAACAGAGTTTCAAGTAGTGATACTTATGGTGAGGAAAGAGGACAAGGTGCTGAGACTCCTAGTAAAGAAAAAGACATTGATAGCCAAGGGAAAAACAGCAGAAACAACAGCACAGATAAAGACAAGAAGCAAGAGGAAGACAGTCACAGCAAAAAGGAAATTGATGAGGATAGTCCAAAGACAATTTTTAGAGTGGTCTTAAATACACAAGGAAATGATGGAAAAAGTCCTAATGATGGGAACAATCAAGGCAACAGAAAAAAGGGTAAAGACATGGACAGTCTTGAAGATGAAAAAATATCAGACTTGGGCACCTCCCACCACACAGAAACAGAGCATGACCTTTTTAAAGATCCTCCTAGTGGTAAGATCATTACAAATGTTGAAATTGATACTCAAAGGGACTACCAACAGCAAAGTGACAAAGGGACACCCACAGAAAACATTCTTGAAGAAAAATATAGTCCTAGGGTTGTAAGTGACCAGATTGAACAAGCCCAGTCTTTAACACCTCCCATCATCCCTTATTAGAAAGGTAAGAGGCATGTGTTTGCTGCCTCCAAAAGGCAAGGGGCCATGCGCTCCTCCTCAAGACTAGTGAAGGAAAAAATCACCAAAACAGTGAAAGGAAAAGTCACTCAAGCAGTGAAAATAAATGTCACCAGGGCATTAAGGAGCAGAGGTAAACTGCTAAAGAAAGACAAGGATAAGAAGCCCATGAAGGAAAAAGGCAAGAAGGCAATGGAAGAACAAGAAAGCAACCATGAAAAAGAGAGGGAATTTGAACTCATCCACATTGACAGTAATGAGGACAATGAAACAAAGATTCTTAATTCCCTCTTATAAGACCGGGATGCACAAGTTAGAGATTTGGTGAATGATTTGGAAAGATCAAAACATATCATTCATTTCCTACAAACACAAAATGCGCAAATGAGTGGCCAACTTTCCATTTATGAAGCGCGGGCACTCAAGTACAAAAGAGAGGCTCAGAAATCACAAGTGAAGCTAGAAGAGTACATGGGTGACTATGAAGAAGAAGGGCCGGCTAGGAAGAGGCCTGTTGGGGTTCCTATGTTTTGGCAGATTTGGTAATACCAAAAGATAAGACAACATCAAACCATTTTGGGGCCCTAGGATCTAGCCCTCCTGGACCCGGAGAGGGATCTCTCCAATAACAAAAATAATAATATATCTTTGAAGCTTGGATTAAGATATTGGGCTAGGTATGAAGCACAAAGGGGTGTTTTAAAATAATTTGGTTGGTTGGTTACTGGGTTGGTCAAGAGATCATGGACTGGGAAAGTAATGGGAGAAAGGGAACAAAGCAGCAGGATGTTTCGGCTAACAGGATGAGTTAAGAGAGTGACATCCATTGGGCTATGGAGTCATGAGAGGTAATTACATGCAACAACTAGCCAGGGCTTCCAAAGGGCAAGTCATCTAATACTAAAGGATCTTTTAGATTAGATGGTGGGATGGAACATTAAGGAAGGAAGGTGAAAGAAGGAAAGACAACCAATTTTCTGTCTATAGATCAGATTAGAGGTCATTTAACTCCAGACCTGCTTGGACCTACTCAAAGGCGGCTTTCAAGGAGGGACAAAGGGGCAGCTTATAGATCGGACCAGAGGTCATTTAACTCCAGGTCAGCTTTAGCATGCTCCAGGGGAAAAACAGAGATAAGTTTAACAAAGGGATCTTATAAAGTCCAGCTGGTTGCACAAGGATCCTAGTGGACAGGGCTAACTCTAATCCCCAGTGTTCTCAAATCTTCCAGCTTAAACCTAACAAGAACATCTAAGAACTGATTCATTTAATTCATACATTAGCTAGCAGGCAATTACATCCACTGCACTGGTTAAACCAAGTGAAAACACTTCTCAGATAAAACATTTCAAAAGATAAACATAAATGGCAAGGAGAGCAGGAACATAGGGTACCTAACAAGGGTAAATCCTATGTCAAACTTCTGATGCAAGCCAGTAGAATAATGAACAACATGAAGTGTAATAAACAAAGTAAGAAAGACATTGCCAATAGTAATAGACCAGGATCCTGTGAAATGTGCTTTGATTAATGATGCAAAACCAGTCATGAACACTGAGCTCAATGGCTAATATAATCCAGAATTTCTCCTCCCAACCTATTACATACAACTACTCTGCTACTCCCTCCCAAGATTGTTTTAACAGTTAGAATGAATCCCTCTAACTGCAACAGCAGCAACTCAAAAACTGGACAACAACGGCCCAACAAAAACCATTTCAATATATTCTCGGGGATCTCTTATAGGAGTATGGGAATAACAGGGGTAGATACAAATTAAATGTGTCCATTTAAGACAGAGTGATGGAGGAATTCCTGCCCATGCTGCTTGATGGCTCTGCAGCTCTGTATGTACTCTGTAAGCTATTTGGAAGCCTCTGTCAAGTCGAAATTGACCTCTGATTTGTCTCTTGAGGTCCTTTCGGCTGTCCGGCACTCTGTAGTAACCTTCTGAATAAGTGAACTGGATTAAAGTCTGCGGGCTTCTCCATACCTCCATTACTACTGCCTGACAATCCTTTAAGAAGCTCTGTCAATGTATTTTACTTTCTTGGGCTCGAGAGGCATGGAGAGCACCGTGGGAAGGGGTTACTGTCTGGAGAAAATGTTCTGCTGATATTAAACACAGGTAAGACTGTTGCGTGTGCGTTGGTCTTCCAACTGTGCCTTTCCTTTGAATTGCGGGATTAAACATTAATCATATCAATAACAGTCATTAACCCCTTTGAATCTCTTCCACTGGTCTGCGGAAAAAGGCTAAAATGGCCTCTCTGTGCTATCTGCTCAATAAAAGGAACCTGTTACAAACCCGGGCAGTGGTGGAGAAATGTTGCGGAGGCCGGAGGAGTGGAGGAACAGCAAAAAATGATGGAGAACAGTGGAAGAAATGGTTAATAGAGTGAAAACCCAAAGATTAACTTTGGGCAAATCACAAAGGAAAACACGGAAAAACAATGGAGCGGAGCCTTAGGATGTGGGACCCGGTTGTGGCGGAGGGTGATTAGTCCAGGACTGTTAGATCTAAGGGATAGATCAGCGGCGGATATTGGATAGCGGAATGACTTTGTGGAAACGGACGAAATAAACATGTGATATTAGTTTTAATGTAAATCCGAGACTTTGGTTAAAACCGAAAATACACAGGAAATGGAGGAAAATGTTATGAAAATAATCGACGGCAATGATCGTATGAGGTGGGACCCATTCGGCAATCGCAATCAGAAGATCGGAAAAAGGGGTTGCGATCGAGAGATCGGAGAGGAAGGAATTTGCGATTGCGATTAGGCGGAAGGAGCGATGACCGTCGAATCGGCGCGGGGAATGGACGGTCAGGATTGAATCGGGAGACGGAGGGAAGGATCTGCGATTGGGTCCATCGGAGGAATGGAGCGATTAGTGCGATGACCGTTGGATCTGCATCGGATGGACGGCTGAGATTGGATCGGCGAATCGCAATCGGGGTGGAACAAAACGCGACACGGTGAAACTTGCGATTGCGATTGAGCGGGGAGAGCGATAGTCGTTGGATCAACGAGCAGAATGGACGGCTGTGATGCAATTGGGGGATCGCAATCGGGGCGGTACCACTGGGAGTTGTGATTGCGATCAGGCGGGGGGTGTGACTAGCGCTCCACCGTCGGATCTGAACAGTAGATCGACGGTGTAAAACATGTCGCGGGACTTTATACAATAAACCAATCGCATCGGAACTTTGGGGTTTAACAAAGGGATTCAGCCTTCTGTCAATCTTCTGATTGCGATTAGCGGTTGGGACTTAAGCGCTTGGTCCCAGCGCAAGGGCATGTGTGGGAAGTGGTTAAGGGGCTTGCGGTAAAGGGGCTTAGGCCTATTATATGGTTTAAAAGTGGGTTATGGCCCATTTTAATGGAATTTGAAGGCCAAGGAAGGGAACGATAGAGAGGGAAAGGGGAAAAAATGGCTAAACCAAGGGTAAGGGTAGAATTTTAAGGGGATTTTGGGAGGATTAAGAGGGTTAAAAAAAAAAAAGGAAAAAGAAGGGGGAATAAAGGGGAGCAAGATAGAAGCTAAGTGGGGGGAAATAAGAGGGGAAAGGAGGTCTTTGGGCATTTCTTCACCAGCAGAGAGGCTTTATAATGAAAATCAGTAGAGGGGATTCTATCAAAGGACAAAAGGCATAAAGAGGCTTCAAGGATGATGTTTTTACAGGGGAAATGCATTCCTTGAAGGCTCCAAAACATTTTAGCCCCCTATTTGCTTGTCAAAAAATTTATAGGGGGGCTAACAGTGGCTCCACATGGGAATGGCTTCTTCTTAAAGGAGTCAAGAATTCAGAAAGTAAATCTTTGGTGTAGGCCAGATGCCTGCTGCTTGAGCCACCCTTTTCTTTCTTTGATTAGCTGCCACAAATCATGAAGACATCATATCAGCAGTAAAATTCTCCCATACAACTATCTACCCACACTATAGCCCTAACATTTTCTTTCTTGGGTGCATTTGGACTTGTAGACCCTTTACATCATCAATTTTTACAAATAGGAAAATAAACCTATTCTACTTCTAGCCTTATTACTCCATGAGACCAGATTAGACTATTGGTCTCATAGTTTCTGTACCTAAACTACTATCTGCTAGGGTTAAACTGTCTAGCAGATTTCTCCTCTATATTCTAAGACTGAAATTGAAAAACAGTCAAGCTAGGATTAGACTGTCTGGCTTGCTGGACTTTACAGAAACTAAAACAACTAACTACATGCTCATAGGTTGAGCTTTATTTCAGACTTCCTACCTACTCTACGCTAACTGGAGCTCTCTAGCATTTAGGTGATGCAATAGTGCCAGTGCAACCAGTCAAGCAGTAACAAAAAAGGATATGAGCATTGACTGCCTGTCAGAGATAACCACAGGGTGCTCTGCATGTGGTTCTTCAAAGCTGTGGTCACCATCAGTAGTGACCATTCCTAATGAATCTGGCCCGTGATGGAGATTATTGCTGGAGTATTTGAGCAAGTCAGGGCCTCCATGTACTCTGCCACAGGATCAATGAACACGGGATGTATGCTTTCTTCTTTCTGTCCTGCCATGATTGGTAGGCCGTGTACGTCCTGGGAAGCTTCGATTATTGCATTTTCCACTGCGTCTCCAAAGCGGCTCTCGAGAACCAGATCATCTTCTTCTTGTACATCGGACAGCAGCGGAATTTCTTCTCGTTTAGGGGGCGGGAGACTTTCCAAGAATGCTTTTGGGTCTCTGAACTCGTATGATATCTCTTGTGAGTTCAAAAGTTTGAGCTCAGCCTCATACCTCTCAATCATCAAATCTAGGAACATTTTCTTAAGCACAGGTTGAGTATCGAGTCCCGAGCTGAGAGGGACAATATTTGGAAGGTCCTCCCACTCAATTTATGCCAGTACACTCACTATTCCATACCAAAACTCTGCGATGAGGCTTGGATGTATTTCTATAAATTGTTCAGAGTCTTCCATAAGTGCAGTGACTGGACTTTTAGCACGGCTGATGTTGTACTGCGACATGGTCTCCTAGTGGAGTCACGTGTGAAACCACAAATAATCAGTGGCCTGCTGATCACCTATGGAGTCTTCTTATCATTCAGGAATTGTGGAGTCGCCAGGTGGATGATTTAAGATTTCACTGTCCACCACAGTGGTTTACCAAATCAAAGCTAATTGGTCTCTTTCCCTAGTGGAGTCGCCATTATGTTGGGGTTCCTATGTTTTGGAAGATTTGGCAATACCAAAAGATAAGACAACATCAAACCACTTTGGGGCCCTAGGATCTAGCCCTCCTAGACCCGGAGAGGGATCTCTCCAATAACACAAAGAATAATATATCTTTGAAGCTCGGATTAAGATATTGGGCTAGGTATGAAGCACAAAGGGGTGTTTTAAAATAATTTGGTTAGTTGGTTACTGGGTTGGTCAAGGGATCATGGACTGGGAAAGTAATGGGAGAAAAGGAACAAAGCAGCAGGATGTTTCGGCTAACAGGATGAGTTAAGAGAGCGACATCCATTGGGCTATGGATTCATGAGAGGTAATTACATGCAACAACTAGCCAAGGCTTCCAAAGGGCAAGTCATCTAATACTAAAGGATCTTTTAGATTAGATGGTGGGATGGAACATTAAGGAAGGAAGGTGAAAGAAGGAAAGACAACCAATTTTCTGTCTATAGATCAGATTAGAGGTCATTTAACTCCAGACTTGCTTGGACCTACTCAAAGGCGGATTTCAAGGAGGAACAAAGGGGCAGCTTATAGATCGGACCAGAGGTCATTTAACTCCATGTCAGCTTTAGCATGCTCCAGGGGAAAAACAGAGATAAGTTTAACAAAGGGATCTTAGAAAGGCCAGCTGGTTGCACAAGGATCCTAGTGGACAGGGCTAACTCTAATCCCCAGTGTTCTAAAATCTTCCAGCTTAAACCCAACAAGAACATCTAAGAACTGATTCATTTAATTCATACATCAGCTAGCAGGCAATTACATCCACTACACTGGTTAAACCAAGTGAAAACACTTCTCAGATAAAACATTTCAGAAGATAAACATAAATGGCAAGGAGAGCAGGAACATAGGGTACCTAACAATGGTAAATCCTATGTCAAACTTCTGATGCAAGCCAGTAGAATAATGAACAGCATGAAGTGTAATAAACAAAGTAAGAAAGACATCACCAATATTAATAGACCAGGATCCTGTGAAATGTGCTTTGATTAATGATGCAAAACCAGTCATGAACACTGAGCTCAATGGCTAATACAGTCCATACTTTCTCCTCCCAGCCTATTACATACAACTACTCTGCTACTCCCTCCCAAGACTGTTCTAACAGTTAGAATGAATCCCTCTAACTGCAACAGCAGCAACTCAACAACTGGACAACAACGGCCCAACAACAACCATTTCAATATGCTCTCGGGGATCTCTTATAGGAGTATGGGAATAACAGGGGTAGATACAAATTAAATGTGTCCATTTAAGACAGAGTGATGGAGGAATTCCTGCCCATGCTGCTTGATGGCTCTGCAGCTCTATATGTACTCTATAAGCTGTTTGGAAGCCTCTGTTAGGTCGAAATTGACCTCTAATATGTCTCTTGAGGTCCTTTCGGCTGTCCGGCACTTTGTAGTAACCTTCTGAATAAGTGAATTGGATTAAAGTCTGTGGGCTTCTCCATACCTCCATTACTGCTGCCTAACAGTCCTTTAAGAAGATTTGTCAGTGTATTTGACTTTTTTGGGCTCAAGATGCATGGAGAGCACTGTGGAAATGGGTTACTGTCTGGAGAAAATGTTCTGCTAATATTAAACACATGTAAGACTGTTGCGTGTGCGTTGGTCTTCCAACTGTGCCTTTCCTTTGAATTGCGGGATTAAACATTAATCATATCAATAACAGTCATTAACCCCTTCGAATCTCTTCCTCTAGTCTGCGGACAAAGGCTAAAATGGCCTCTCTGTGCTATCTGCTCAATAAAAGGAACCTGTTACAAACCCGGGCAGTGGTGGAGAAATGCTGCGGAGGCCGGAGGAGTGGAGGAACAACAAAAAATGATGGAGAACGGCAGAAGAAATGGTTAATAGTGTGAAAACCCAAAGATTAACTTTGGGCGAATCACAAAGGAAAACACGGAAAAACAATGGAGCGGAGCCTTAGGATGTGGGACCCGGTCGTGGCGGAGGGTGATTAGTCCAGGACCGTTAGATCTAAGGGATAGATCAACGGTGGAGATTGGATAGCGGAATGACTTTGTGGAAATGGACGAAAGAAACATGTGATATTAGTTTTAATGTAAATCCGAGACTTTGGTTAAAACCCGAAATACACAGGAAATGGAGGAAAATGTTATGAAAATAATTGACAGGAATGATCATACGAGGTGGGACCCATTCGACAATCACAATCGGAAGATCAGAAAAAGGGGTTGCGATCGGGAGATCGGAGAGGAAGGAATTTGCAATTGCGATTAGGCGGGAGGAGCGATGACCGTCGGATCGGCGGGGAGAATGGACGGTCGGGATTGAATCGAGAGACGGAGGAAAGGATCTGCAATTGGGTCCATCGGAGGAATGGAGTGATTAGTGTGATGACCGTCGGATCTGCATCGGATGGACGGCTGAGATTCGATCGGCGAATCGCAATCGGGGCGGAACAAAACGTGACACGGTGAAACCTGCGATTGCGATTGAGCAAGGAGAGCGATAGCCGTTGGATCAACGAGCGGAATGGACGGCTGTGATGCAATCGGGGGATCGCAATCGGGGCGGTACCACTAGGAGTTGCAATTGCGATCAGGCGGGGGGTGCGATTAGTGCTCCACCGTCGGATCTGAACAATAGATCGACAGTGTAAAACATGTCGCGGGACTTTATACGATAAACCAATCGTATCGAAACTTTGGGGTTTAACAAAGGGATTCGGCCTTCTGCCAATCTTCTGATTGCGATTAGCGCTTGGGACTTAAGCGCTTGGTCCCAGTGCAAGGGCATGTGTGGGAAGTGGTTAAGGGGCTTGCGGTAAAGGGGCTGAGGCCTATTATATGGTTTAAAAGTGGGTTATGGCCCATTTTAATGGAATTTGAAGGCCAAGGAAGGGAACGATAGAGAGGGAAAGTGGGAAAAATGGCTAAACCAAGGGTAAGGGTATAATTTAAGGGGATTTTGGGAGGATTAAGAGGGTAAAAAAAAAAGGAAAAATAAGGGGGATAAAGGGGATCAAGATAGAAGCTAAGTGGGGGGAAATAAGAGGGGAAAGGAGGCCTTTGGGCATTTCTTCACCAGCAGAGAGGCTTTATAATGGAAATCAGCAGAGGGGATTCTATCGAAGGAAAAAAGGCATAAAGAGGCTTCAAGGATGATGTGTTTACAGGGGAAATGCATTCCTTGAAGGCTCCAAAACATTTTAGCCACCTATTTGCTTGTCAAAAAATTTATAGGGGGGCTAACAAGGCCTAATACTATGGGTCTTAAGAGAGCATTATAAAAACAGAGAGAGGAAGAATCAACCCGAGTGCAGCAATTCCCTCTCGCTGAGCTCGTAGCCTTGGAAATTGAAAATGACAAAGAATCATGGCTTGAAAGGGAAAACCTACATTTAGAGGCCAAATTGGGGAAAGAAAACGAGGATTTAGGCTTACAAAGAAATATGACTTATCAATACAAAAAGTTAAATCAGTTTGCTAGAAAAAAGCTTAAAAATGCCCAAAGGAGGCACCCGATGCCAAAATATGGAAAAGACAAAGCGAGGTTTGGAATATTTCCTCAAGCTTCATTACAGGTCTCTAGGGACCCTTGAGGGACTCACTCACCAATTTTGAGCAAAATTGGACACTTTTTGGTTTTTTGTGAATTTTTAAGCCTAGGAGCGCAGCACCCTGGACGCTGCGCTTTTTATCATAGAACTTTCAGCAGGAAAAGTTTACATTTTTGGATTCCTTGGCTCTAGGGGAGTATTCTCACAAATTTTCAGCTCATTTGGAGCTATTTTGGTCCCTCAAAAGGTCCAAAAACAACCATTTTTTCACCTTTCTGCCACTGTTTTTTAGCAGGGGTTGCGCCCATGGGTTTTTGCACCTTTTCCACTTTTTGAGAAGCTTATAGAGATCATATTGAAAATAATCAAGTATATTTGGAAGGTAGACATCCATATATTTCCAACGGGCCATCACAGAGCCTTTTTCGACATCAGGAAGGCCTCCAAAACCTTGCTGCAAAACGACCTTATTTGGTGTTGCGCACCTCGAAATTTTGCAAAAACATAGACATATTTCTGCATTCCTGTGTGAGGACAAGGAAAATGTGCGTTAGGAAAGTTCTATCATGTATGTGAGAGCCTAAAAGTCAATATTTTTGCTATTTTCGTCCGAAAATGATATTTTGAAGAGATATTTTGTGCCTTGGACCTTGTAAGGCCTCAAGGACAGTTTTAGATATTTTGCTTTGGCCAATGGCCTTCTAGTTTCTCTAGTGAGCTCTTTCTCCTCTTAGCTTATATAAAACATGAGGATTCATTGTAAAAAATAGGCAGAACCTGACATGTTAAGAGCAATACATAGTTTTATGAGCTTGGAGAAAATATTGGTTTTATGAAGTGGATGGATGTCTTGCTTGGCTTGATGGTGGAGGAGCATTGTGTGCATGATTCCATAGCTTGGTGAATGGTGATGTTTCTCTGATTTTTTTATGTCTTCTTGTTTTCATTAAATTTTCATGCTTCTTGTTTGTTGTATATCAGAAAAGTATAGGTTGAGCTATGCTCATGGAAGCACCTCAAACCTCCTGTTTATTACAGCTTTGATGTTTTCTTCTTCTTGGTCATTATAAGGAATCCTTAACTGCTCCTTAGGTCTACCAAGAACTTGTTATTGTTTTATTAATGGTCACTATGTTAGCTATCAAATCTGATTCAAGGTATGCCCTGCTTATTTGAAGTTCTCAAAACTCCATTTCTGACATCTTTCTATGAAATATTGATTGATTAGGTTAAGTCAAAGAGGTTTTGTTCGTTCTTGCCCTTTGTCCATTCTTAACAACTTGTTTCAGAGTTCCCGATAGTTTTATATTTGTTTTTTACTATTTCCCTCTTCATATATTAAGTTATTTGTTTATCTTATATGTTTTCCCAACAGCTGAAGGTGAATTTCTAAAGTTAGGATGTAATGTTCCAAATCTGGAACTCAGCAATGAATAAGATGTATAACGGTCCTGTTATGATGAATAAGCTTAAAATATACAAAATAAACACATAGAAATCATTTTTAGTTACAGTAGCAACTTGTATTTCCTTTCATGATCCGGAAAGTGGGGAAAAGGGGGATTTTATGCCCTAAAAATGTTGTTTTCAGAAATGAGCGTAAAAATAAGCAGTGAAAATGGATGGATATGATAGCTTAGGTCAAGAGGGACCTATGCTCCGAATTTCAGCTCAAACTAATGCTTCTAGCTATGTTAAACAACTCCTCCTTTCCCGACTAGGCTAGAAAACATTGATTTCCCATGACTTTGCTAAACAGAAATTTCTGAATACTGCGAGAGAATAATTTTCATGAGGTTTTCTACATAAAATGATGGAATAAGTCTGATCATAATTTTTTATTAGTAATACAACAAAGAAATGGAGGTTTAATCACTTATACAGTAAAAACAAGACACTCGGCAAGGTTTCTGGCAAAATGCATGAATAACAAACAGTACTGTGGAAAATAATGCAGTTATTGCATCTATATATTAAAAATGGTTGTACATGACATGATATATCATAATAATACAAATATATGGCCCTAGGTCTCTTATTATAACTCCTTGAGGGAAATAAGCACCTCCTCCTCAAAGATTTGCATCAAATTAAAGGGTGCAGTTGTGCTGCTGCTGCTGTTGCATAAAGGACGCAGTTTTCTGAAGGAGACTACACTGTGGCTAAATGTGGATGAATGGTCCCAAGCCAAATACTGAAATTAAGCTCAGATCCTTCTCTCTTGATCCCTTAAACAAGCTGATCCAAAGAGAGGATGGAATTCCCGCACGGGAATTCTTTGCACTAAGCAGTGCAGCAACTCCAACGAAACAGCTGAAGCATGCAAATGGTCTCAAGACAAAAATAGCTAAATATATGAATGAATCCCCATTGATGCTATGCCTTCCTTTTATCTTTAGTGAGCCTCCTCACCCCGAACCCCACACAAAGTTGAGGTGACTTCTTCATGAAGCTTCCTCTTTCAAAACTGCGCTGCCCTAGCTTGCTTCCCTCCTCTTGTAGCTGCGCTGTTGACTTGGTCAACTAATCCACCTCCAATGCCTCTTTTCACACTAGAGATATTCAATATAGTTTACATATGTGTCTTAGGCTAATCCTTGTTCACATTGAGCTAGTTTACTTGAGTATTTCTTCCTCCTCAAGAATGGTTGTTGACTTAGTCAAACTTGACTATGTCTCCATCTAAAATGTCCTTGTTCACACTTGTAAGTGTAAAACCAGATCCTAAGGTTATCTCTTCCCTTACTAAGGTGGAATTTATTCATAATTTTATTTTTCATGGGCCTCCTTACCCATTTATTCCTCTCCTAGGTGAAAGTAGCAAAATATAATGTTCCAAATTGCTATGTGAAAATTTTGGAACATTACAGTCCTCCCCTCCCAAATGTTGCTTGTCCTCAAGCAACTGCAAGGATAGGACTGAAGAGCACCATCTTCTCCCCTACAACAACCTCATAAGATGAAATCCTTCAAGGATCAAGGTGATGCATCATCAATATATCTCCAAGTTGCCCCTCCAAAGTGTGCAAGCCATCTTTTGGGAAGCATCCCAAATAGCTAACGCTGTGTGACAATGAAACATCCATGGAAGCAACAATGGGTTGTTTGTAGGTCCTCTTGAAGCATGAGGGCTGATATAGATTGGGATTCATCATCCCCATTTGAATCTCTCCTCCCCAAGCTATCAACCAAACAAAATGAGTCACCCTCCAGTATGGCAACTCATGAAGGATCTCTTCCACCTTGAGCTCCTGCAAGAAAGGTGGGTTGCATAACTGATTGTGTGGAGTTAAAATGTGCATCTCTTGTTGCTTCTCTCTCCACTTATGATATATATGGGGTTGCTGCTAATATATGGCTGATATATAACGGTCTTCAAGAAATACCCAAGCCACCCCATCAAATCCAACACCCATGAGGTGTCTCCCCAAAGAACTAAAGACTTCCAAATGAGTCCTCTCACTTGAAGGCAAGATGAAGCATGGCAATCAAGGTATGCCCCTTGTTCTTTCTAAAATATGCAGCTTGTATAATGTGAAGAACCATATTTTCATTGGGCCTCTCCACCTCTTGTGCCACTCCTCCAATGGTGCTTCCTACAATCAATGTTTTAGCAGCATAGTATGGAAGCATAAACATATGAAAACAAGGAGGTAGAACATAGTCCCAAACATGGAACCAATGCAGGGCATTCTTTACCTGCCTCAATACATAGTTCAACAAGTGCCTTTTCAGCCACTTGTTTGCTGCCACATTCATTTTACAAAATGAAATCATGAAAGCATAATTTGGTGCCAATGATGCACACCGAAAACCATGTGGCTTTCCCCCACAATCCACAAATAGAATGGCTATCATAAACGCTGCAAGTGGCCTCAAGTACATAACAATATAATATGAAAGAAGGAAATACCCTTCTTGGTATGATATGCTACTCATATAGATAAGGAAGTGTAAAATACAAAGCAAAATTTTACCTCCTCCGTCATGTACTTCAGTCATTGAGCTGAAATGGCTCAAGTGAAAATTCTCCCTTGCTGCAAGTGAGTAGGGAAGTGGTTGTGCCAACCTTTTCTTCATCTTCCGGGATGTGCATCTCTCCATATGTTGATATACATTCAATTGAATGCCCTCCCAAGTGAACTCCTCCATTGAAGGATGGTATGCATAAAAATGAATGGAGGGAAAGTCCACAAATGTTGCATGTAGATCTTTCTCCTTGTGCTTGTGAACCCAAGCCAAGAAGGTCAAAACATAGTAAGGGATACTCTCATCCACTACTTTCTCATGCCCATATTCCACATGCTCCCATGGTGCATTACTTGTGAAGTGATCTTGGGAACAATTCAGCAAGTAATCCAAGCTCCTAAGTGACAGCGCTGCTAGCCCTTGGAGTAATGCTACTGTCATCTCAAAGCTCAATTCTTTGACATATATTGTGTCAAAGACTTTTTCCAAAATGCTGCTATTCATGTAGAGATCCTCCCAAGATGGAGAGGCTTCTCTTTGCACTATGATAGTGCCATTCCTTACTCTTGTAGCATCATGCCAAGTGTGAGAGAAAATCTGCCCTTGCTCTCTCCCAATCCTCCAAAGCAAAAAATGACTTTTCTACCTCAATATACCTCCATCATATGACTCATGTGGTGAAGACATAATGATTTCATCATCACAATGCATCCACACTCCTTGCTGCCCCGTGATGAAAGTATCCTGCCAATCTTCCTTCCTCTTCTCACCCTATGGAAAAGGACATGTCATAGGTTGAACAAACTCTCTCAAGAGTAGCCAACGCAGCATTGCCTCTTGCTGCCCAGTGTCATAGAATTTCAAGTGGTTTACAAGCCTCTTGCCTCCCATCCACATCCACTCAACTCTTTGTGCATGCTTCTCATCATTCTACATCTTGGTATTTCTCCAATGAGATCTACCATCCTCCACAAACAGTTTCTTTTCTTTGCCTCTCATGAGGTGCTGAAAGGCATCTCCTTGGAGATCTCTTAGAGAAGATCTCATGTCTACAATCATCTTGAATCCATAAGGATCCAAATGTGAAGAAGGCAAAACCCTCTTACTGCTATCTCTTGACAACGCTGTATAACTCCTCCATGGTGTACAAGTTGTCTCATATCCTGACTCAAGAATGATCATGACTCCCCCCAAAAGATCACACTTCAACCTCAAGGGTTGAGTGAAACTCAACAAGGGTCCTAGAGGATGATGGTTCATTTGTTTCTTGAACCATTCAATTCTGCACAGCACAGTGCAATATTGCTGCTCTACCCTAGCAACAATGTTTGATCCTCAGCCATATGAAAACATATTTTCACATCTTTTAGAAAAAAATTCTGCAATAAGTAAAAGTGGAAATCTTCCCATGCCTTGGTGAGATGTGGGAACCTCTTGTAGAGCTGCAAAGGCTCCTCCCTCTATTGTAATGGTTGCCCCAACTGTTGATGTAGAAAGCTGCTCTTCCAAGGCTGTGACAGCGCTGGTACTTGTTTATTCCCATGGTGGTGTGGACCCTCTCTCCTCAGATCTCTCTTCATCAAAAGTTCTGATCAGCTCTCGAGTGAACTCAGAAAAGGAAGTCACTCTTGTGTGGCTTAAGTGATTACACCACCAAGTATTGGCTTCACCCTCCAGGTGCAGCGCTGCAATTTCTGCTACCTCCCTCTCTTCCACTAGATGAAGTAATAAGAATGCCTCAATATTTCTTGCCCAAGCTCTTGCTGTAGTTGACCCATAAAATTTAGACAAAAGGAATATATTTCCCTTGATTTCTACTTTGCTGCAAGATCTCCTTTCTTCTCTCAGTTGAACAAACTGAGGAAAAAATAGGGTCTCTTTGGAAGCCCTAGGTTGGCACTTGTATTTTGCCAAATACCCACTCAATATTTCATGATCTAAGTTGTCTCCTTGCTCTTCACCTCCTATATGAGAACAGGAAGTGCATGCATCTTTTTCTGCCTCTTGAAACCTAGAGGTTTCACTGCAACTCTCTCCTCCTTGAAACCCTTTTGGAGTTTCAATGCATTTCTCTTCTTATTTCTTCTTGGATCTGAAAATGGATGAGAGTAAGTTCATCCTATCCATAATTTTTATCTCTGATTTTCCTCTTTGCTCCTCTGATAGCTTGATCTCACAGGCTGTGCCAGAGATCATGCTCTGATACCACTGTAATGTCCCAAATCTGGAACTCAGCAATGAATAAGCTTTATAACGGTCCTCTTATGATGAATAAGCTTAAAATATACAAAATAAACACATATACATCGTTTTTAGTTACAGCAGCAACTTGTATTTCCTTTCATGATCCGGAAAGTGGGGAAAAAGGGGATTTTATGCCCTAAAAATGTTGTTTTCAGAAACGAGCGTAAACATAAGTAGGGGAAACAGCTAGATGTGATATCTTAGGTCAATAAGGACCTATTCTCGGAATTTCAGCTCAAAATAATGCTTCTAACTATATTAAACAACTCCTCCTTTCCCGACTAGGCTAGAAAACATTGATTTCCCATAACTTTGCTATAAAAAAAAAATTGAATACTGTGAGAGCGTAATTTTCATGAGGGTTTCTACAAAAAATGATGGAATAAGTCTAATAAGAATTTTATATTAGTAATACAGCAAATAAATGGAGGTTTAATCACTTATACAGTAAAAACAAGACACCCAGCAAGGTTTCCGGCAAAATGAATGAATAACAAACAGTACTACAAAAAATAACACAGTTACTGCATCTCTGTATTAAACATGGCTGTACATGACATGAGATATCAGAATAATAGAAATATATGGCCTTAGGCCTCTTATTAGAACTCCCGAAGGGAAATGAGCACCTCCTCCTCAAATATTTGCATCAAATCAAAGGGTGCAGCTGTGCTGCTGCTGCTGCTACATAAAGGATGCAGTTTTCTGAAGGAGACTGTGTTGTGGATGAACGTGGATGAATGTCCCCAAGACAAATACTGAAATGAAGCTCAGATCCTTCTCTCTTGATCCCTTAAACAAGCTGACCCAAAGAGAGGATGGAATTCCCGCACGAGAATTCTTTGCACTAAGCAGTGCAGCAACTCCAGCTAAACAGTTGAAGCATGCAAATAGTCTCAAGACCAAAATAGTTGAATACATGAATGAATCTCCTTTGATGCTATGCCTTTATTTTATCTTTGGTGAGCCTCCTCACCTCGGACCCCACACAAATTTGAGGTGACTTCTTCATGAAGCTTCCTCTTTCAAAACTGTGTTGCACTAGCTTGCTTCCCTCCTCTTATGGCTGCGCTTTTGACTTGGTCAACTAATCCACCTCCAATGCCTCTTTTCACACTATAGATCTTCAATATAGTTTACATGTGTGTCTTAGGCTGATCCGTGTTCACATTGAGCTAGTTTACTTGAGTATTTCTTCCTCCTAAAGAATGGTTGTTGACTTAGTCAAACTTGACTACGTCTCCATCTAAAATGTCATTGTTCACACTTGGAAGTGTAAAACCAGCTCCTAAGGTGATCTCTTCCCTTACTAAGGTGGAATTTATTCATAATTTTATTTTTCATGGGCCTCCTTACCCATTTATTCCTCTCCTAGGTGAAAGTAGCAAAATCTAATGTTCCAAATTGCTATGTGAAAATTTTGGAACATTACATAGGAGTTCTTATGCTTCTATGTCTCACCTAAATTTTTATCTTTCATGTTTATCAGTTTTAGTATTGTTCATAGAGATTAATGGTTTGCCCTACCTCATGAGTATTTTCTTTCAAACTATATATGTTTAAGACTTCTTCATTTTTCACAAACTTAATGTTCATTTCACCTCATACCTCACCCAAAGGATCCATTGACCTTGCTAAATCGGACCTGTAGTACACCTTGTCCATCATTTAGACATCCTTGACTTTATTTGACCCCTTAGCCCTATTCATTTGATGAACTCTCTTTCTATTTGTCCTATTTGATCAGTTTTACCTCAAAACCAAAACAAACCAAAATATACTTAACAACTAGCCTAAAATCAAACATACAAAGCGAACAAGTTCACATCCTTCGCACCATAGAGAGAGCCCTCTCTGAATCCAGGAAGGCTATGTCCTAAGACTCCAAATATTAGTCTGATGTTACCTTGTCATTTGGTCTACCAATCTGCCAAATTACGGGACACTAACACATGTAATGGCACACCAAGACGTTAATATTTATATTAATTCATAGAAATACAACTAACTATAATAGCTTTGTGTTTTATATTTGTCTTCCATGCATCAAAGTAGCTTCATTTTCTTCTAGGTAACACAAACAAGAATTGTACAGCTAGAGAAATCATTACACCTAAGTTTAAATATTCGGGTCTCTTTCCCCACCTTGTCTAGGGCAGTGAAAAATACACTTTCATCTCATTTATTCAACATAGAGTTTAGGACATTAGCCATGTCAGAAATTTTTGACACCATTTTCATGGAATTCATTCCCCAAGACAAACTCATAATTCATCATTTTAAATTATAGACGGGCGTGGCCTAGCAGGACTTACGAGATAGAGATTTATATGTAATTTAAAAGAAAGGTTCATGTCCCATCATGGGACTATATATAAGGATTTAATCCTTAACAATAAGAGATCACAATGTGGTTAACCAAAATCAAGAGAAAGGAAATTCTTTACAAATTTGATGTCACACATGGGAGTTTTGTAGCGTTCCAGGTAATGATTGTGTATGTTAGTTGTTGAAAACTTTTGCGTCACACCACCAGAATTTTAAAATAACACTTTCAAATTCCAGAGATTTCTTCAATAACACTTTTAAAGTTTAAGGCAAAGAAACATACTTTATCTGTGCACATGCCCTTTGTTCCATTAGTTTTAGACATGCTAATATTTTTGCAAACGAGACATCTTATAAATTAGATTTACTGCTTACAATCTAACTCTGCACATCCCTAACCTCTACGTATATTTGTCTTGCACAACACTTCCTCTTTTGCACACATTTTCATTTATGTGCACAACCACACACATTCTTACTTCGGCACAGTCCATGCGTACATCTCTATTGCCCACAACATTTTTTGTACACGCAATTGCCTTTTAACTTTTTCACAATTGTCCTTGCATATTCTGCAGGATGAATGAATAATTCATCATTTAAAATTGTTGATGACTACGAGACAAGGATTTCTATGATATTTAACACAAAGGCTCATGTTTTGCTTCCAAACTACATGTAAGGATTTATGCCTTAATAGTAAGATAACATAGTGTAGTTAACAAGAACTCAAAGACGTGAATTATGATACAAAATGGAAAAGTGGAAATAGGAATTGTGTTTGCTAGTTGTGGAAACTTTCCATCATAATTTTCTGCATTTTCTTACTCTTGTATCAACTTTCCAAATTCTATAATTGATTTAAAAATTTGTCATATAGTTTTTTTTTTCATATGGAGACATGATTCTCACTTCTATACACTATGCCAATTTCTATAAAAAAAAATTATATCATCTCATTGATTAGTGGTAGGAAATAAATTTATTTGATTATATTATTTATGAAAATAAATTACAATCATAACAAGGTAACATAAACACAATTCTAAGGCATGGACTAGCTGCTTTGCAACCATTTCCCTTATTTCAAATTAAAAACAACTTTAGCATTTTGTAATTTTACATATTGAAATTTTTATTTTAAATAAAACGTGAATTTAACATTTATTATTTTATATATTGAATTATTATTTTTTTGCTTCTTGGTTTTTTTTGTAAGTCAACTTCTTCTATTAAATCATAATGATAATACATTGCGAGAAGAGAATTTTTCATGGTTGCAGTGCCTCAATTCTGTCGGATTTCTTGGCTGTAAATTACATGCAAAAAATAGTGGATAATATCTCCACAAAACTAAAATATTTCATATCTAGAGCCAAACATGTCCAAAATACATCAAATTAAGCCAAAATATATGCAACTTTCTTCATTCCATATTGTTTTCATTCGAAGTATGAGCAGCATTACCAACATTCCCATCTTCTGCTAGGCGATGAAAGGCCTCATGGATATGATATTCCATGTAAGTAAACTGTCATTCAAAGCCATTCATTAGGTAATGTACTAATTGTTGGTTGCGACATAGTGAAGCCTGACGATCCAAGATATGGGTATGATTGTACAAAATGTCAGAGAAGAAGCTAATGGTGTCATTGCGGTTAGTTTTCTTGTCTTGAGCAAGCTAGTCCGTTGAGGCCTCGATAACCTGAATCTAGGCTTCAATTGAGTCAAACTGAGGTGGTAGATCAACATGACCAAAAGAACCTCCTTGGACCAATCTATCTCTCCTTCCTCCTCTGAGTGCCCCCCCCCCCCGAGCGTATCTCCCACTTACCCCTTTGGCCACCTCCACGACGAGGATGTATTTCTTGTCTCAACACGATTCTAACACTGATGATATGGGATTTTCCAAGAGAGAAGGAGCATGTTGACTGATTCTTTCCAGAGATAAGCGTCAGAGCCCACCTGGCCTTGGCCAATAGACAGCTAGAGTAAATATGCCTATGAATTGAAACTACTTGAGCCCATGGAGTCTAGGAACGAGGTACTAACCTGTAGTCCCCTTTGAGAGATAGCGGCGACCTATCTCCACCCTGCCAAATGGGTTTAATGACATTAAAAAACCAGATACTAACTTTCTCCACAAACGATTAAATTTGGAATATGTCAAACCAGGAGGTAACTCCGCAAATTAGAATGTGTATTAGATGAAGAATGTGAATGTATTTATACATGGAGGTGAGGCTATTGGGATTCATTTCCCAATAACTCTTGGCCTTCCTTATTTCCTAATATTATTTAATATACAATATTAAATATCCTCACCCAACCCTTAGGATTAGGTGTCAACAGAATAGAATGAAAACAGACTTCACAAACACCCTTAAACCCCACATACAAAACCCACAAGGCCAACCTATGCGTAAGCGCAACCCACACACAAAATAAATACCAAAGTGGATCACCAGGTGGAGGCGATATGCAGATAATTCTTGGATGGACAATTAAACTATATAAAACCACCAATGCTACAACAAAAGAACTTACCACCCTTCTGTGGCCCGTTGGAGTGGTGTGATTAGCATGCAGTTGAGGTTCTTCCACATGATGGCTTCCACAAAGAGTTGAACTCAAATCCCACACAATGTATCGAGCAATCACAAGTATTAAACCATGAAGAAACCCACTCTTTCACCACAATAAGGGCTCCCCCTATAGATCTAAGGAAGAACTCAGAGGAATGAGAGGTCCATGCACATAGCAACTGGAATCACTCAGAATTTCCTTGCCCCGCCTTGCCTTAGGCGATTCCAGAAATCACCTTGCCCCACCTTCCAAGGTTGATTCTTGGAATCACCTTACCCTCGACAATTCTGGGAATCGTCTTGCCCCACCTTGAAATGGATATTATGATAATCTCCTTCCCTTGAACGATTATAGGAATCACCTTGCCCCACCTTACCCTAGGAAATTCTGAGAATCTCTTTTCCCCGCCTTGCCCCAGGAAATTCCTAGAATCACCTTGCAAGGGTTATCCTGGGAATTGCATTGCCCCATCAGCGCAAGGGTGATTCCAAGAATCTCCTTGCCCTGCCTTTCCTCTATCGATTTTGGGAATCACCTTGGCCCGCCTTGCAAGGGAAATTCTGGTAATTGCCTTGCCTCGCCTTGCATGAGTGATTCTGGGAATCACCTTGCTCTGCCTTGCCCTGGGTATTTCCATGAATCACCTTACTGAGCCTTATAAGGGATATTCCAGGAATGGCCTTGACCTACCGGGAAAGTGGCGATTCCAGAAATCGCCTTAGCCTGGGAAATTTCAAGAATCGCCTTGCCCTGCCTTACTACAAAAATTCCGGGAATTTCCTTTCCCTTGGCAATTTAGGAAATTGCCTTGCCCTTCCTTGCTTGGGCGATATCGTGAATCACGTTGCCCTACCTTGCCTTGGGTGATTCCTAGAATCACCTTACCCTACCTTGCAAAGGATATTCCGGGAATTTCCTTGCCCCGCTGGGGCAAGGAAAATTACAAGAATTACCTTGCCTCGCTTTGCAAGGGTGATTCCAAGATTCACCTTGCCACAACTTCCAAGGGTGATTCTGGGAATCGCCTTGCCCTGGGTGATTCCGGGAATTTCCTTGCCCTACCTTGTAAGGGTGTTTCTAGGAATCGCTTTGCCCCACCTTGCCTAACCGATTTTGGGAATTTCCTTTCCCCACCTTACAAGGGCTATTTTGGAAATCACCTTGCCTTACCTTGCCCTACCTTTCCTTGTGCTATTTAGGGAATCATCTTACCTTGCTTTGCAAGGGCGTGCCCGAGAATCGCATTGTCGTAGGTGATTCCAGGAATCGCCTAACCTCGCCTTATAAAGGAAATTCCAAGAATCACCTTGCCTCGTCTTCCAAGGGAAATTCCAAGAATCACCTTGCCTCACCTTACAAGGGAGATTCCGGGAATTGGCTTTCCCCGTGTTGTCTGGGGCGATTCCGGGAATCACCTTTACCTGCCTTGCAAGGGTGATTCTAGGAATCGCCTTGCCCCACCTTACCTCGGGTGCTTTTGGGAATTTCCTTGCCCCATTTTGCAAGGGAAATTCTGGGAATCGCCTTGCCCCAGACGATTATAAGAATCACTTTGCTTGTCGTTACAAGGGCAATTCTAAGAATTGCCTTGCCCCGCCTAAGACCCGTGGGGCCACGAGACTAGGTAGGGGGAGCTACACAGGGCCCATGTAGTGGTTGGCCTAGACGGGGAAGAGTTGTTATAGCTCCACCCTGCACAGTCTAGCGGTCGCATGTGCCCTAAGCGGGGCATGGATGATTCCAGGAATCACCCTTGCCTCGCCCATGGCCTATGGGGTCATTGGCCTAAGTGGGGGGAGTTGCAACAAGAGTCCTCCCTACCAATGCCAATGACTGCATGGTCCCTCGGTGGGGCAAGGGCGATTCCCAAAATCACCCACGATGCTTGGGGCCTCGACTTTTTCTTTTTAACATTTTTTTTTAATGTTTTTAATGTTTTTAATTTTTTAATTATTATTATTATTATTATTATTTATTGGTTTTTTTAATAGTTTTTAATGTGTTTATTTATTTATTTTAATTTACTTTTCAATGTATTTCGTTAATTGTTTTTAATGTTTTTTTATTTTTTATTTTTATTTTATTTATTTTTTCTTAATGTTTTTTAATTTTTGTTTTTCCCAAAAAAAAAATGTTTTAATGTTTCTAATTTTTATTTTTAAAGATTTTGTTTGTTTTATTTTATTAAATTTTTTTAATTGTATGTTTTATTTATTTTTTAACATTTTTTGTTTGCTATTTTTACTTAAAATTTTATCTAAATCATTTTTTTGGGAAAAAAAAATCCAAATGTCATTATCTCTGGATATAAAATTTCATAAAATTTGTTAATTTTCAAACCTTTTTTTATTCAATTTTTTCATAAAAATATTTTATTTAACAACTTGAAAATAGTTAAATAATTAATATTGAAAAATTGTGCTTACTTAGGACATAAGAAAATTTAAAGTGTAAAAAATATGCCCTAAAAAAATTGTTGTTGTTTTTCAAAATCCACATAAAAATCACCAACATTTTAAAAAAATATCCACACTTGATACATTAAAAAAATTGATGTGTAAAAAATAAGCCCTCTAAAAAAAGGGGTTGATGTTGCAACAACACTTTTCAAAATCAACATGAATATCACTAACATTTAAAAAAAACATGTCCTTACTTGATACATAAGAAAATACAAAGTGTCAAAAATATGCTAAAAGAATGTGTATTTTGAATCAACACTTTTCAAAATTGGATGATTTTTTGCTACCTCAAAAAAATGGGTACTCGATACAGTTCTCATTTGATATTTTACTTTGTTGACTGTATATAAGGCTTTACTCCTTAATAGTAAGCCTCACAACGTTGTTAACAAAAAGCAAGAGATAGGAAATTCTTTGCAAATTTGATGTCACACATGGGAGTTTTGTAGTGTTCCAGGTAGTAATTGTGTATTTTATTTGTTGAAAACTCATGGGTTCTACCACCAGACTTGTAAAAAAACGCTTTTAAAGCTTAAGGCCAAAAAACATGCTTTAGTTGTGTAGATGCTCTTTGTTCCATTAGTTTTAGACATGCTAATATTTTTGCAAATGAGACATCTTATAAATTAGATTAGTGTTTACACTCTAACTCTAATTATCCTTGATTTGCACAATGCTTCTTCTTCTACACATATTCTCATTTCCGCAAAACCACACACATTATTACTCCCGCACAGTCCATGAGTACATCTCTACTTCCCACAATACTTTTTCTGCACACATACTACACACAATTGATTTTTCACATTTTTAAAAATGTCCTTGCATATTCTACGGGATGAATGAATAATACATCATTTAAAATTTATAACGACTACGAGATGAGGATTTCTATGACATTTAACAGAAAGGTTCATATTGTGTTGTCGAACTACATGTAAGGATTTATGCCTTAATAGTAAGAGTGCAGAGCATAGTTAACAAGAGATGAAAGACATGAAATACAATACAAAATGTAAAAGTGGAAATAGGAATTGTGTTTGTTAGTTGTGAAAACTTTCAATCATAATTTTCTGCATTTACTTACTCTTGTATCAACTTTCCAAATTCCATAATTGGTTGAACAATTTGTAACGTAGTTTTGTTTTTCTATATGGAGACATGATTCTCACTTCTATATACTATGTCAATTTCCATAAAAAAATTGATATCATCTCATTGATTAGTGATAGAAAATAAATTTATTTGACTAGACTATTTATGACAATATATTACAATCATAACAAGATAACATAAGCATAATTCTAAGGCAGAGACTAGTTGCCTTCCAACGATTTCCCTTGTTTCAAATTAAAAATGAGTTTAACATTTTTGAATTTTACATATTGAAATTATTATTTTAAATAAAACGTGAATTTAACATTTCTAATTTTACATATTGAATTATTATTTTTTGTTTTTTGTTTTTTGTTTTTTGTAAGTCGACTTTTTCTATTAAATCAAATGATAATACATCACAATAATAGTGTTTTCCATGGTTGTAGGTCCTCAATCCAACTGAATTTGTTGGTTGTTAAGTGCATGCAGAAAATAACAAATAATATCTCCGCAAAACTAAAAGATTTCCTATCTAGAGCCTAGCATGTGCAAAATTTATCAAAAGCCAAAATATATCCCACTTTCTTCATTCCATATTGTTTTCATTCAGGGCATGAGTAACATTACCAACATTCCCATCTTCCATTGTGCGGTGACAGGTCTCATGTATATGAGATTCCATGTGGTTCATTTTCCCTTCAAAGCCATCCATTAGGTCATGCAATCATTGTTGGTTGCGACATAGTGAAGCCTGACAATCCAAGATATGGGTCTGATTGTACAGAATGTCAGAGAAGAAGCTAATGGTGTCATTGTGATCAGTTTGCTAGTCCTAAGTAAGATGTTCCATTGAGGCTTGGAAAACCGATATTTGGGCTTCAATTGAGTCAAATAATGGTGGCATATCAACATGACCATGCGAACCTCCTTGGACAAATCTATCTCTCCTCCTCCTCTGGATGCTCCCCCAAGCGTCTCTCCCCCCTGCCCTTTTGGCCACCCCCACTACGAGGACATCCTCACTGTCTCAACATGAGTATGACACTGCTCATATGGGCTTTGTCGAGAGAGAAGAAGCATGTTAACTAATTCTTGCCAGAGGTAAGCGCCCAAGCCCACAAGGCCTTTCCCAACATACGACAAGAGTGAATATGCCTAAGAATTGAAACTATTTGAGCCCATGGAGTCTAGGTGTGAGGTACTAGCCTATAGTCCCCTCTGAGAGAGAGGGGCCCTGGGCCACCTATCTCCGCCATTCCCAACCAGTTTAATGACATTAAAAAAATAGATATTGGCTTTCTCCACAAACTATAGAGCGAAAATAGAATGAAAAAAGACTTCATGAACACCCTTAAACCCCACACACCAAACCCGCTCAACTGGCCTACACGTAAGTCCAACCCACGCATAGAATAAATCCCAAAGTGGATTATCAGGTGGAGGTGGCATGTAGAGAATTATTGAATGGATAATTAAACATTATAAACCACCAATGCTACAACGAAAGAACTTACCAACCTTGTGTGGCTCGCTAGAGTGGTGTGATTAGCATGCAGTTGAGGTTCCTCCACACGATGGCTTCCACATAGAGCCAAACTCAGATCCCACATAATGCATCAAGCAATCACGAGTATTAAACCATGGAAAAACCCACTCTTTTGCCACAGTAAGGGCTCCCCCTATACATCTAAGGAACAACTCGGAGGAACGAGAGGTCGATGCGCATAGCAACCGAAATCACTCGCAATATCGCTCTCGTTCATTTCACTACCAACACCACAATCTCACCATACATGCGTCGCCCTAGATATACCATATGTTGCGTCAAGAAGGTTCTCCAGGCCAATTCCCAATGCCATCCCACTACCACGTATCATCATTACCATCGTCGTGTGGGGGCTTAATGAGCCAGATCGCTCCTATACTCTCCTTAGTTTGCACCCCATCGGAGAATATTGAATTATTATTTAAAATAAAAAATAAATTTAACATTTTTTAATTTATATTATAAGTGCATTTTAACTTTTTAATATTTTAGAGTTTTTCTTTAGAATTATGCAAAGTGGCAAACTCACAAATCTCTATTTAATTTTAGGGTAAAATTGAAAAAAAAATACCCTTTCTAACAAAATATTTATTGAAAGAAAAAATTTGAGTTGTGGAAATTTTATTTTTTTTCATTAACATTGACAAAAAAAAATTAAAATATATATATATATGTATTGAAATAAAAAATTTGAGTTGTGGAAATAAAAAAATTGAATTGTGGAATATGTATAATCTTATTTCTATAGAGATTTTTAACCAAGTTTTATAAATTCAAAAAGAGGTTTAAAATTTTTATATTTTGATTTTTTAACATAATTTTATTTAAAATCTAAACACGTGTATTTTTTTTTATCATATTCATTTATATATTAAAAATATATTTTAATATATCACAATTTTAATACAAAAAAATTGTTTCCAAACTCTAGAAACAACTAAAAAATTATTGATAATAATTTTTAAACTCATTTGATATAAATTGAAAAAAAAATTATCAATTAAAAAAAAAATCTAAATTATCCACAATGTTACAAGAAAATCGGAATAAAATAAAATCGTTAATCGTTGACAGAATTCTCTTCTGAAAATCTCGTCCACTGGATCTCTGACAATATTTTGAATGAATAGTAACAGTTAAGAGTCAAAATTTCTTTTCGCTGGCAATCTGTCCACGTTTCTTATTTCCCAATGTTGGGCTTGGGACTGTTGATAGTCGGGACATTTACTTTTACGCGAGATTGGCTTGGCGCTATTGATGGTCTGTCAGTACCAAAATTCGCATTGAGACAAAACAGGTTTCATGTGTATTTATATGTTATGAATGCCGAAATGCGAAGTGCGACAAGGGTCAGACGCGATGCAACTCATAACTATGATTTAATATATTCCATATCGCACATCGCACATCGCAAGCTCGGGAGGAATGTTGCTCAAGAATATGTTACAAAGGCCAAAATGCCAAGTGCGACAAGGTTTCATATCACCGATTGTGATTTGCGATCGGCCCCACCTCCACTTACCACCTCATCCCTACCTTTATCGCACATCGCACATCGCAAGCTCAGGAGGAATGGTGCTAAGGAATATGTTATAAATGCAGAAATGTGAAATGTGATAAAGGGACAAACGCGGTAGTTTTCAAAGGAAAATTTGAATTTATTTGAAGTCCTGGATTATGTGCAGTTGTGTTTTTTTATGAAGACATGTGAACGCAGGAAGTAGACTCGGGTAAGTGACCCAATGCAGAGCAAAGGAGAAGAGAAGACAAAATGCTGAAGGCATGAGCAAAAGAGGCAGAGTCGGGGCAAAAGGAGACATGATAACATTGTTTGAAACGTAGAGGCATACATAGAGTCAGGAAAGGGAGCACATGTCGGCACTATTGGAAATGCAACTGCTGGGTCAAGTTAGGAAAATATGCATTATTACAAAACTATTCAGATACCACATCAGAAACAGAAAAGACATGACAGCAAGAAGCAAAGACAAATATTGAACTTTGGAAGAAATACAGGGCAAGGATATCCGATATGTCAATGAGACACATCAACACTTCAGGGAGACACATCAACAACAAATCAAATTCAGCAAAAAGAGTAATATTTCAAGTTTTAATTTGTTTTATTTGTTTGTTAAGACCAAAGCTATAGTGATGTCCTCAATTGCAATGTAATAAGTAGTTTTAACAGTTTAGGTATTCGAAGTAATTTCAAGAAGTTCTAGCAGTTACGAACTGATTTTTATGTATTTAAGCAAGACAGAAAGAAAGAATAAGGGTTCTGAGTTTCGGACCTCTAGAGACTAAAACTTTGGTACTTACTTTTCTGAGGAATTAATGAAAGAAGCAACAAGTTTCCTACAACTATTGATGGTGATTCATTTTTCCTATGCCATTTTGTGTCGCTTCTTCCTTGAATGAAGTGAAGTAATGTAGTTGTCGGTCTCTTAATTACATATGTGAGTAAAAGTTCAATAACCTTAATTTACGCTCCTTCACTCCAACTCCTCTCCCTCCACAAACTCACTCTGGAACTTAAAATTAATAGATTTTGTGTTTACAACATATCATTTTTAGTTTCATCTCTCTCCATAAATTCATTCTAAAATTTAGAGTGGTAGATTTTGCGTTACAGCATACCATTTTGAGTTTCTTCTATATTTATTTTCCATTCAGATATCAACAATTAAAGGAATTGTAGAGTCTTTCATTGTACCAGATTGTTAAGGGTCTTAACGAATAAGTTTCCAAAGGGATTGAACGAAGACCACCTAATATAATTACTTTGTGACACATTTTTAAAAAATTTCTTAAGAACTAAGTCCTTTCCGCAACCAAGGAAATGTCTCTTAAGATACAACATTTTCTGGCGCCGTTGTCGGGGACAAAGAGACGAACCTTATTTTCCCTGGGTTTTTCACATTATTTCCTCTAGTTTTTTGGTGAGGAGGAAATATTTCGTTGTGTTTGTTATTCTTAGAATTTTGGCTCACAAAAGGCCTCACATGAGCTCAGATACCTCACAGAAGAATTCTAGAAACATAGACATAGACATAGACCCTCTATTCCTGACAATGTGAAACACTGGCAGGTGTTTGAAGATGATGAGCAGATAAATCATTTCTTGACAATGATTGGAAACTTTGAAGATGTTGAGATAGATCAAGAAGAAGAAAACATGGAGTAAAAAGGAGAGATAAGAAACCTTAAGCATTCAGTTGGAAGATAATGGACTCCCTAAAGGTTTGGTTCCTCTTCAGAGACTATTTGATTCTATTGATGTTGTTGTTAATTCAAAGAAAATAAATCAAGAGGAAGAGATGGAAGATTGTAATTTTGGAACTCAACAAGAGCCAAAAATGGTGAAATTATTCAAAGGTGTTCCCAAAAATTATAAAGAAATATACATTGATATTTTTAAGAAGTATATGGACGTGTTTTCTTGGTCTTATGAAGACTTGAAAACGTATCATAAAAGCATAATACAACATAAGATCCCATTGAAAGAGGAAACAAACCACATAGACAAAATCTCTAACAGATTAATCCATTACGGTTATCTCCAATTGAAAAGGAAGTGAAGAAGATATTCGAATTGGGTTTCTAATCTGATTCCTATGAGGAAGAAAAATAGAGAGATAATATTGTGTGTAGACTTCAGGAATATGAACAGAGCATCTCTGAAGGATAAATATCCTTTACCTAAAATGGATTATGTCTTACAGAAGGTAACAAGAGCTTACATGATGTCTATAGTTAATTGATTCTCTGGGTATAATCAAGTGGCAGTTGATAAGGAAGATCATAAAAGGACAACTTTCACAACCCCCTGGGGAACCTTCATGTATGCAAAGATTCCATTCGGTCTTATGAATGCAGGTGAAACTTTTTAGAGGGCCATGGACATGGCATTTGTAGGTGACAAGTATGTGGTTATATATCTGGATGATGTAATTGTTTTCTCAAGGTCATATGATGAACAACTGGAACATCTACAATTTTTTTTTGAAAAATGCAGGAATTTTGGTTTGTCACTAAACCCTAGGAAATATTTGTTTGCCTTAGAAGAAGGTAAATTATTGGGTCACATAGTTTCCAAACAAGGAGTGAAGATTTATCGATCAAGGGTGGAAGCAATTCAAACAATTCCTTTACCCAAAAGAAAGAAAGATATTCAAATATTTTTGGGAAAAATAAACTTTCTGAGAAGATTTGTACCGAATTATGCTGAGATTGTAAGAAATATAACTGACATGTTGAAGAAAAATGCAGAAGTAAGATGGGAGGAAGAAGAAAGAGAAGCATTTTCCAGAATAAAGGAAGCACTTCAGGAAGCTCCTATCCTGATAAGTCCTAATTATCAAAAGGTATTTCAAATATTTTCATTTGCTTCCCCCACCACTATTGTTGCCATGTTATTGCAGAAAAATGAGGATAGTAAGGAGCAGCTAGTGGCATTCTTTAGCAAAGTTCTCAGGGATGTTGAGCTAAAATATAACATTTTGGAGAAACAAGTGTATGAATTGGTCAAAGCACTCAAATCCTTTAGGACTTATGCATTACAATCCCAAATAACCACTTATATACCTAATTCTGTTGTTAAGGACGTGTTGGTTCAAAGTGATGTGGAAGGAAAAAGAAGAAAATGGATAGCTAAAATCCAAGAGTATGATTTGGACATTAAACCCACCAAGTTAATCAAAGGACAATGTTTAGCAAAGTTGCTAACATAAACAAATTTCCAAGCATTGGGAATTAACCTCCTGGCAATTGTAGATGGAGCTGACAATGAAGAAGGTCAGGATAAACCCAAAACAAGTATTCAATACAAATTCTTGTGTTCAGATTGGTATAAATATGTTGTTCATTACCTGTGTTTCTTTTCTTGTCCATATTCACTAAATAGAACCAAATACAGAGCTCTCAAGCTAAAATCTCAGCCATATGTCATAGTAGAAGCAAAGTTGTACTAGAAAGACCCCGTTGGTATTTTGTTGTTGTGTGTAACTGAAGTTGAAGCCATTGAGGTTATCAAGGAATATCATGACAATATCTGTGGAGTACATTATAATTGGAAGGTCACAACACATAAGATACTCAAGTCAGGTTTTTATTGGCCTACATTGTTCGCTGATGTGTACAGACTGGTCAGAAGTTGTCAGAAGTGTCAATTTTTTGTAGAAAATAAGAGACTTGCTCCATTACCTCTTATCCTTATATTCATAGACGAGCCCTTCAAGTAGTGGGGACTGGATTTTATTGGAGAGATCAATCCACCATCGAGTGGAGAGTTCAAGTTGATCCTAAATTCCACTAGTTACTTCACAAAATGGGTTGAAGTGATACCTACTAAAAAGGCTAATGACCAAGTAGTGATGAAATTCTTGGAGGAGAACATTTTCAGCAGATTCGGATGTTGAGTTAAGATTGTAACTGGTAATGCCCAGGTATTTAACTCTGCTTGATTCATTAATTTCTATCAAACATATAATGTAATTTTATCACATTCCACAACATATCATCCCCAAGGGAATGGATTGGCAGAATATTCAAACAAGACTTTGGTTATAATTATGAAGAAGTCAATCACCGAAAATCAGAAGGACTGGGATTAAAAGTTTAAGTTTGCCCTTTAGGAAGTTCGAGTAACTACCAGAAGGACAACTTGTAAGTCACCATATGAATTGGTTTATGGAACTCGGGCATTATTTCCTACTCAGTTGGCTAAACCAATGATTGCTCATATTCAAGAAGATCAGGAAGAACCTAATTCTCTGGTAGGAAGAATGAACAAAGTGATTGAGTCAAGTGAAAACAGAAACAAAGTTAGAGATAGCTTGATTTCTTATCAGGCAAAGATGAAGTCTATATTTGACAGAAAAGAAAAGGAAATCCTCTTCCAATCAGGGGCTTTAGTATTGAGATGGGGCACCAGAAGGGAGGATAAAGGAAAGCATGATAAGTTTGACCCTCTCTCGATAAAGGAAAGCATGATAAGTTTGACCCTCTCTCGATAAAGGAAAGCATGATAAGTTTGACCCTCTCTTGCATGGTTTGTACAGAATTTCTGAAGTCATATCAAACAATACTTTCATCCTAGAAGATTTAGATGGAGAATCTCCGTAGCTGCCTGTGAATGGGTAGTATTTGAGGCATTGTTTTGAGTAGTAAAAGTCAGCATTCCACCATTGTAAATACCATATTTCTCATTGTTCATATGTCACCAAGAAATATTTGAATTCATGCCCAATGGATAAGGCACTAATCTGCAGTTCTTAGAACTTTCATCGAAAAAATCACTATCCCCAGGTGGAGCCAGATGTTGTGGCTCATTTGCATTTACTTTTGAAATATTTCTCAAAACACCAAAAAATCACATATGTTAGAAAACGTAAATTTTGTGTATATTGAAAAATAATTTTTGATTTATATGTTGGTGTATTAACATTATGTGTGGAGATGTGAAGGCTGGTCAAGTCGTGCTTATTCGTGTGCAGAACAGTTCAAGAGTCGGGCCGATTGATGCGTTCAGAACATTGCATGCAGGTCAGGTCCAAGTTCTGCAAATATACGAGCAGAGAAGTGTTCGGAGGCTTAATCGCAATCGCAAAGCTCAGGAAGAATGGCGCTCAAGATTATATTATAAAGGCCGAAATGTGAAGTGCAACAAGGTTTCATATCTCTCATTGTGATTTGCGATTGGCCCCACTGCCACTTTCCACATCATCCCTACCTTTATCGCACATCGCACATCACAAGCTCAGGAGGAATGGCGCTAAGGAATATGTTATGAATGTCAAAATATGAAGTGCGACAAGGGCCGGACACGATGCAACTCAGAACAATGATTTAATATATTCCATATCACACATCGCACATCGCAAGCTCAGGAGGAATGGCGCTCAAGAATATGTTACAAAGGCCGAAATGCGAAGTGAAACAAGGTTTCATATCGCCGAATGTGATTTGCAATCTTCCCCACCTCCACTTGCCACGTCATCCCTACCTTTATCGCACATCGCACATCACAAGCTCGGGAGGAATGGTGCTAAGGAATATGTTATAAACGCCGAAATGCAAAATGCGATAAAGGGACAGACGCGATAGTTTTCAAAGGAAATTTTGAATTTATTTAAAGTCCAAGATTATGTGAAATTGCGTTGTTTTATGAAGAAACGTGAACACGAGCAGTAAACTTAGGTACGTGACCCAACACAGAGAAAAGGAGAAGAGAAGACAGAACGTTGCAAGAATGAGTAGAAGAGGCAGAGTCGAGCAGAAGGAGACATGATAACATTGTTTGAAATGTAGAGGCATAGGTAGAGTCGGGAAAAGGGAGCACATGGTGGCACTATTGGAAACGCAACAACTGGGTCAATTCGGGCAAAGATGCGTTATTATAGAACTGTTCAAATACCACATCAAAAACAGAAAAGACATGACAGCAAGAAGAAAAGACAAATATTGAACTCTAGAAGAAATGCAGGGAAAGGGAGACACATCAACACTTCATGGAGACGCATCAGCAGCAAATCAGATTCAACAAAAAGAATCATTTTCAACTTTTAATTTGTTTTATTTGTTTGTTAAGATCACAGCTATAGTGATGTCCTCAATTTCAATGTAATAATTAGTTTTAACAGTTTAGGTAATCGAAGTAATTTCAAGAAGTTCTGGAAGTTACGAACTTTTTTTGATGTATTTAAGAAAGATAGAAAGAAAGACCTTTGGAAGACTAAAACTTTGGAACTTACTTTTCTAAGGAATTAATGAAAGAAGAAGCAAGTTTCCTGCAATTGTTGATGGTGATTCATTTTTCCTGTGCCATTTTGTGTCCCTTCTTCCTTGAATGAAGTGAAGTAATGTAGTTTCCGGTATCTTAATTACATTTTTGAGTAAGACTTAAATAACCTTAATTTGCACTCCTTCACTCCAACTCCTCTCCCTTCACAAACTCTCTCTGGAACTTAAATGTAATAGATTTTGTGTTTACATCATATTATTTTGAGTTTCTTCTCTCTATATAAATTCATTCTGAAATTTAAAGTGGTAGATTATGTGTTACAACATACCATTTTGAGTTTCTTCTATAGTTCTTCTTTTCCATTCAGATATCAGTAGTTAATGGCATTGTAGAGTCTTTGATTATACTAGATTTTTAAGGGTTTTAAAGGATTAGTTTCCAAAGGGATTGAATGAAGAACACCTTATATAATTACTTTGTGACACATTTTTAAAAAATGTCTTAAGCATTGATTCCTTTCCACAGCCAAGGAATTGTCTCTTAAGATACAACACTTGGCATGATAACACTATTGTTCTCAAAAATATGTTTTTATCTAGGTTCATGTCTCAATACAAACCACCAATCCCTATCCAACACATCTGGGTAAAAAAACACATTGTTGCAGTGTTTGGGGAAAACATAAGGCTCCTTAGCTTCATCCCACATCTTCCTAGAGTTTATACATATCAACGTACTATCGTGATATTCCTTTACATTATTCCGATCAAAGGTGTCCCACCACTTGCACCTAAAAATAACACATTGGAAAGAAGAGAAGTCTACTTCAATGATCTCGTGTATCTTTCCGACATAACCTAATGTCCCTCATACTAGGTTTTGATCATGGTGGCTAGCTCTACTAGATTGATCAAAATTGACTTCCACTCCATAGTCTTGTGTCATGTGTCCATCATCGACATTTTATGTGCAAAAATGGTGTCCATATGCCCACATATATGGCAGCAAATTCACCTATAAAAAAGTTAAAAAATCATAGTGTAATGTGTCTTATAATAACCCAATTATTAAAATATGAAATATAGATGTTACATTTCAAAGGTGAATTATTAAGTTTAAAATGTACATAAATAGATTATTACCGAGTGGGTGCACCCAATCCCTACATTTAGCACATCCTCTTTAGCATGCGGGTAACGACTGGTTGCACCATATTTCTCTCTGACTTGGTCAACAACCCAACTGTTGGGGCATATAATTGGCATATTTTCTTTTGAATGATCAAGATAAGGCACACTTCTACCATTCAAACATCCAAATTATTTCCTGTCACTATCCCATTTCATCCTCTTTTGTTCGTACAATGTTGTCCACAGTTGTGTCACTTCGGAATTGTAAAGAATGAATTTATTGATTGCTTCAATTTTTGCACTCGCTGATGAAATCAAACTGACATATAGTACATATGAGATCAAAATATACACTATATCGAAGTTCAACGTGATATTTACTTTGTGTAAATTTGAAAAATTATAAGTTGTTTACTCTTTATCAAGCACATTTTTCCATTCGTTTGGAGAAGCTCCCCTTCTCTTTTTTCTTCATCCCTTTCATCGTCCCAAATCACTGCACCTGGTCTTTTTTCGATCTAATTGATGTACTCACTAGAATAATATAAAGATGCATGTTATATGTACCCCTCTGCCATAGACCCCTTGGGTTTTTCCCTTTGTCGAACAAAAAATTTCAATTTCTTCATGTACCTCTCTAAGAAGAACATTCAATGACAAGAAACCACCCCAACTAATTCAACCTCATCTACTAGGTGGATTAGAAGATGAACCTGCAAGTCCATGAAAATTGTCGGTAGTTCCTTCTCAAACATACAAACAATCTCAACTACCTCTTGATGCCACGGTGGAATGCTAGCCACATGAATCTCCTTTGACATGATCCAACGTACAATTGCAGATAATTTAGATATGGCAAGTCATAGGTCTTGGGGGAAGTCATGTTTCATGCACCCACACACGAACAAAGGATAATGACACTACAAAGTTATAAACATATGCAATAATATACAAAATTAGTTCTGTTTTATGATCCATACATGGGATAAAATTTATTAATATAATAAAATCATGCTTTTGAAATTATACGTACTCTTAGAAGATTCAAATGGTCATGCGATTTTAACCCCCAAAAATGGTCATCCACGGTGAAGCAACGTCGTAGTGAAGACCCATATGAAGATGGCACCCTCACACCCATTATAGCTTCCTTCGCCAAAGAAATATCATCTTTTTTTTAAATCCATGGGACATCGCCTTCGTTTAAATACCAATTATAGGGACCAACTGCCTCTCAGATCCTGTACTTTCTAATCGTCTTGGCCAGTGTTTATTTTTAGTTTTTGAAGTAATAAGATCTTTTGTAACAACCAATGTGTCACTTTGTTTCAATGATATGTGCCTCCATAAAGAAGATGAAACATTTTTAAATATATGCATGGGATCTAATAAGTGGGTAATCTTAAGATGCTCCCAGTATGGGAGGTTATAAAATATAGATTTCATTTTCATCCCAATGAGAAATTTCTCAACATAGGTGTTTAAGAATTCTAGATCATCGAACATAGGCTCCCCATTTGAATTGAACATTTAAATGAATTCTATTATCACTCCGTAATTTGTAAGATTGGAAAGAACAAACGATAGAGGACACCATCAAACCACTTTGGAGTCTAGGACCTAGCCTTCCTAGACTCAAAGAGGGCTCTCTCCATCTATGATTTGAATTTATCTTTAATATCATGAATGTTGATGTTAGGCTAGTTACAAGGATGGTAGTATTGGTTTTTTTTTATTGATTGGGTTGGTTGGATGAGCAGGTCTACAGGGAATATTCCATTGGGCTATGGAGTCAAAGGTTGGATTGGCATATCAACGTCCAAGAGCATCACAGGGCAAGCTAACTGTGTAGATTGGATCTCAGATAGTAGTATGAAATGGGAAAGGAGGAGATTAAGGTTCAACTTAAATGCAGAGCAGACCATCTCTGAATTCTTCATTCAGGTCTCAGAGGAAAACATTAAGATAACAAACACAGACAGAATTAAGGTGCTCTCTTAGAAAATATTAATCTAAATTTTATGTTTTGAAATTAGATAAATTGATGCACAACATGAAAATACAGAGGAAAAATATTACCACAGAGGAAAAAAATCACCATTGACATAACTCAACAATCCTGTGAACTATCTCTTATTATTGATTCCTAGCTCAAACAATTATAGTGCTCCAATAGTTCTTACAATGCAAGTTTCAGCAGGGTCCAATTTTCCAACCCTTGATACTACTAAGGCATGTGATATATATCTAAAGACTAAGTCGGTTGCCCTAAATTACTCGGAAACCTTTCATTGATTACAATTTAGCAGAATATGGATAAGTGTGGCCATGCAAGGCCTGATTAGAAGTCACTAATAACAACACCGCCTCTGGAATTAATTTTGGGCAACCCTTCGTAGATCCAAATGCTACGATGGCTCTTCGTAAGATTAAACAATAATCTTAGAGGTGGTTGTGATGCTCACGAAGAGGTAACCAATGGTGGCTCTGACATATGGCTCTACTTTTCAGAAAACTAGCGTTTGGAAATTAAATCTGGCTCAACACTGGTTACTTTTCATTATTTGGGTGATTATGCTGATGTGTTATGTATGAATTCTCTTTTCTAGACTCGACCTCCTTTGCTTGCACACCTTGTCGGGGCTTATTCTATTAGAATTCCTTCTGTTGTGTTTTGCCCTATTTCTTCATAAAATGGTGCACAAACCTCATAAGCAAGGATGTGAAGGGATGATGGTGGATGTGGTGTAGCAGCAATGGTAATGGTCAAACGAATGCGATGGCTATTTAGAGGCCAGCGGAAACAAATTTTTGGAGGGGGTCTCAGATGGTAAGCAGTAATAGAGGGGGGATGCGAAATTGTGAGGGTGCAACATGTGGAGGAGTGGACGATAATGGATACCACCCATTTCGGACCCCTGCTGTCGTGCTTAGCCCCTTTTCATGGATTAGTGACGATGCCGATGAGTTTGTTGCCTTTTCTGTTTCTGTCGTTATAACATAACAACTTTGTAAAAAAACCTTGCCCGACTTGAACCTTACTACTCATGCCCCCTTTTTGGAATGAATCTTCAATCTTGGTATCTTTGGCGGCTTTTTAAAACATAAACCCTTTGTTCCTTTAAAAACTTGGCAGAACTTTCCTTCTCTCAGGTAAATGGTGGAAAACCCCTTGAATAGATGGCAAAGTCTTGTTGTCGTTCCTAGCCCCTTTTCTTCACAAAACAACACACAAACCGCATCCGCCCAGACTTGAAAATATTTAGGCCTTTGCTCTGAAATACGTCGCATCTGCGCCAGCATCTCACTTCGCACGACGCAAGACTTAATTTTTCCTTAGCATTTAAACCTTAAAACTTGCGATGCGCGATTTGTGATCAGGCCCCACCGCATCGCACATCACACTTCGATGATTATAAAACTTACCTCCTGTGGTTGTCCTTTAAATTTTTCAATTTGTGATTGTGATCAGGTCCCACCTGACCTCACACATCACACTTCGCAGTTTTAAAATTTTACCTTTGCAACTTATCTTTTAAGATTTCCAATTTGCGATCGGGTCCCACCTGACATATCACATCGCACTTCGCGTTCCATAGATTTTATGTTGTGAACTCCCTTTCCTCCTCTGATGCAATTTAACACAGAAAAGGCTGTACATGTAGATTTGAAATCCTTTGGATTTTTCCTTTGAAACTACATCACATCCGAGCCTCCACCGCACTTCGCAACTTTTAACGTTTAACCATAAACTTATCCTGTATGATCTGCCATGTGTGGTATGCGGGCCAGGTCCACGTCACCTTTCCACGTCACTGCCACGTAGTTTCCATGTCATCATAAACTAACTACAGTCTATGGGGTTTGGGCCACGTCATCTGCCATGTCAGCTTGCCGCGTCACTGCAACTTCACTTCCACATCACTTACACGTCACTTCCACGTCATCTTGCCACATCATAGCCCGCACTTCTCATTTCTCATTTTTTGTGACATATCACATCGCAACTTGAATAGTTTAACTTGTGATTCCTTAACTTATAAATGTAAAACTCGCCGATATGCAATATGCAATTTAATCTTCATCTTTGATGCTCATATCCAACGGTCCTCACTGCTTCCTTGCTGTGGTTTGTTGAATTTGTTTCTTTGGCTACGCCCATTTGTTTCTTAGTTGTTTGTGGAATACTTGACTCGTTCGCTACTTTTCCCACATTCATGACTTGCCCGCATTCATGACTCGTCCCAAATGTGCACAACTCGACCCAATCACGACTCTGCCTTTGATGTTTTCTACCTTAACTACTTCTCTGTTGCCTTTGCTTCCTTTGATTCTTTCTTTGGAAAAGATTTTGAATATTGACATCTATGTATAGTATGAAAAATTTGTAAAGAGAAAGTACACAATCACCTTGTGATACTGTAAATTATAGGGTTCTAACAGTGGCTCCAGTTGGGGATGGCAGCTCCTTCAGGAGGTGTCACGAACACCGCAGACTAGTGGCCTGATCCATTGGGCTGATCCCAACCCTGCAACCTGATCTATTACAATTTTTGTGGCTGAAAACCTTTAAGATAAAATAAACACTCTGCAATCTGTAGTCTGGGACACAATTGAGCTGAAAACTAGAAATCAAACTGAAACTAAAACTGGAAAGATGCTCAGAGTGCTGAGCTTATTTACACACCTACCTACCCTACCCTACTGAAATAGTTTCCCTTTTAAATAATATAATAATGCCAATGCAGCAAGTCAAGAAATTGTTCTAATATCTTTTTTCTTTCATTGCTCTTCATGATGTTCAGAGACAAACCTAACAATGGTGTTTTATAGAAATTCCCCACCTGATCTTGTTTACATGGATCTTGGTACCTTTTAAAAACAGCTGACATGCCGAAAATATGTGATGGCTTTGTAAAGAACAATTCCTCCATATAGACAACCACTGGATCAAGATACTCTTGATTTATTTCTGGGTATTCTGACTCAGCCAACTCAACTTCATATCCTGGTACTGCAGATGCGCTCTCCCAGTCTTCATTAAACTCGGAACATGTTTGCATGCTACCTGATGAGTGTTGTGCAATTACTTCTACTAAATCATACAATGGGGAAGACTGCTTGATCATATCCATATGAAAGAAAAAACCATCCAACGCGTATGCTATTGGGTCATGCGGTGCTTTAGATGGTAGTGTTGGTTCTTCTAAGACCTCATGTCTTCTCTTATAACTATCAACCAGAATGTGATCCCAAATCCCTTTTATAATCTGAAATGGATTAAAGCACAAAGGTAGAGAGTCAAACTGGATCAATCCATCATTGTTTTCAGACTCTGTGATTTCATCTGCTACTTGAAATTAAAAAGAACTCAAGGGTTGAACCCTTGGATCATCTATTTGTAATTCTCTCTTAAGAGTGAGGCAAAAGATAGAGGAAGGAATTTTTTACTTACTTGACAACTTCCTGCATTTTCCTCCTTACAATCTTGCTCAACATGCAGAGTTTGGTTTATGTCTTTGCATGATGGTGACCAGGCCTCTTCTTCCCATAGAGATAATGTTGGTTGCTATGTACATTCAGCCTCAATCTCAACCTTATAGTCTTCCTCTTGATGATCATATTCGAGATGGATACCTCTGTATGCAAGGTAATCTATCATGTACATTGTTGCTGAGGATTTCCCTGCCTCCTTCTGATTTTGGACTTCATCTTTGGGTGTGTTGTGGATAGAGTACATGAAACAATCATTTTCTGTTTTAGGGTGTCCAGGATGGGCTGAAAATTGCTTAGGTACATTGATGTTTGTCTTTTCTATAACTAATGAAACACGAGGTATCTGAACAACAAGTTCCTCTTTCCTGCTAATCATATGCATCATTTCGTTGAGTGTGTTTGTCAACATATCTAATTTTCTCTCTGAAGATATCAGTTGCTCTTTTTCTATTTTTTCCTTCTTCATTGCTTTTAACTTTGCTTCCCTGTTCAGTAGGTTGGATTCCACATAAAATGCCACAATTTTCATTTCTTCGAGGGTTGAAGGGTCCCTTTCTCTTAACTGGAATTCCATCTCTGGATCAAAGGCATCTATGTAGTGCCAGAGAGCTAATCCCGGGGTTGGCCTTATCTTAGCAGGCATCAAATAGTATACCTTATTGAGCCTGGCTGAAAAATTTTGTACTATCTCCCCAGGTTGTCTTTTTAAATGGTTATACTCTTCTATGATGAGAAAAACATTTCCCACAACCACCCATTTATCTAGGAAAACTTGAGTGAATTGATGCAAATTGATAATGCTTGCAGCTTGAAGATATTTAAACCAATTTTTAACTTTACCTTGCATTGATAGGGCAAACATTCTGATACGCACATCATTTTCTCCATCAAATCTAGGAAGATTATTGATAAAATTTGCAGGGAGGTCATGGAGGATAGGAGGAAAAACCAAAGGATTATATATGTCTAGGAATTTTACAGGTATAGGGAGTACAACAGGAGGCTTATAACCATTTGGAGCTTTTTCAAGAGCAAGAGATAAAGTACAAGGCTCGTGTGCCACTAGGTTTTCTAAAAGTGCATCAAGGATATGCACAGGTGTAAAATTATGTACATGGTCTACAATTTGGGGCTTAGCTTCTTGAGGCTCATCAATCTGCCAATGATCAATGTAAACCTCAGCAGTGTACTCTTGATTAGGCTTAAAGTAGGATAGAACATAGTTACAGATAAAAACAACAATTTATTGAATCCAATTTGGGCTTGAATCTTTCTCTTTCTAGGCTGACTGGTCATGTTTCAAGTCCTTCCTACAGTGGAGTATTTGAATGGAACTGATCTGAATTGGAGTTGCTAGGTGGATGATTTCAATTTTCTTGTGCCTGGCTTGTTGTCCATCATCAACAACTAGATACCAATCTTTGAAAGTACTCAAATCATGTAATTTTGACTAGGATTTCTGAGTTCTAAAGAAACACTAATATTTTTCAATAAGTGTTACCCTAGTTTGGTCGCCATTATGTTGTCACTTCGTAATTTGTAATATTGGCAAGAACAAACGTCAAAGGACACCATCAAACCACTTTGGAGTCCAGGACCTAACCTTCTTAGACCCAGAGAGGGCTCTCTCTATCTATTATTTGAATTTATATTTAATATCATGAATTTTGATGTTAGGCTAGTTACAGGGATGGTAGTAATTGTTGTTTTTTATTGATTGGGTTGGTTGTATGAGTAGTTATGCAGGGACTATTCCATTGGGCTATGGAGTCAAAGGCTGGATTGACACATCAACATTTAAGAGCATCACAGGGCAAGCTAATGGTGCAGACTGGATCTTATTATAAATGTGAAATGGGAAAGGAGGAGGAGATTAAGGTTCAACTTAAATGCAGAGCAGACCGTCTCTGAATTCTACATTTAGGTCTCAGAGGAAAACATTAAGATATAAAATACCGACAGAATTAAGGTGCTCTCTTAGCAAATATTAATCTAAATTTTCTGTTTTGAAATCAGATAAATTGATGCACAACATGAAAAGACAGAGGAAAAAAATCACCATTAACATATCTCAAGGATCCTGTGAATGGTCTCTTATTATTGATGCCCAGCTCAAACAAATACAGTGCTCCAATAGTTCTTACAATGCAAGTTTTAGCAGGGTCCAATTTTCCAACCCTTGATACTGCTAAGGCATGCAATATTTATCTGAAGACTAAGTCGGTTGCCCTACCTTACTCGGAAACCTTTCATTGATTACAATTTAGCAGGAAATGGAAGGATGTGGCAATGCAAGGCCTGATCAAAAGTCACTGACAACAACAACACCTTTGGAATTAATTTTGGGTGACTCTTCGTAGATCCAAACGCTTCGATGGCTCTTTGTAAGATCAAAAAATAAGCTTGGAGGTGGTTGTGATGGTCACGAAGAGGTAACCAATGTTGGCTTTGACATCTGGCTCTGTTTTTCAAACAACTGGCATTTGGTAATTAAATTTGGTGATTCGCTAGTTACTTTTCATTATTTGGGTGATTATGTTGATGTGTTTTGTATGAATGCACTTTGCCTGACTCGACCTCCTTTTCTTGTACACCTTGTCAGGGCTTATTCTATTACAAGTCATGCTACTGTCTTTTGGCCTATTTCTTCATAAAATGGTGCACAAACCTCATAATCCAGGACATGAAGGGATGATGGTGGACGTGGTGCAGCAGCAGTGGTAATGGTCAAATGCATGCGGTGGCGGTTTGGAGGCCAGCGGAAAAAAATTTTCGGAGGGGGTCTCAGGTGGTAGGCAGTAATAAAGGGCAGGGTGAGAAATTGTGAGGGTGCGACATGTGGAGGAGTGGGCAGTAATGGATACCTCCCGTTTTGGACCCCTGCTGTCATGCTTAGCCCCTTTTCATGGATTAGTGACTGTACCGATGAGTTTGTTTCCTTTTCTATTTTTGTTGTTATAACATAACAAATTTGTAAAAATGCCTTGCCCGACTCGATCCTTACTACTCATGCCCCCTTGTTGGAATGAATCTTCAATCTTGGTAGATTTGGCGGTTTTTTAAAACATAAACCCTTTGTTCCTTTAACAAATTGGCAGAACTTTCCTTCTCTCGGGTAAATGGTGGAAAACCCTTTGAACGGGTAGTCGAGTCTTGTTTTCGTGCATAAACCACAAAATAGCACATAAACCACATCCGCCTGGAATTGAAAATATTTAAGCCTTTTCTCTAAAATACGTCACATATGCGCCAACATCGCACTTCACATGATGTAAGACTTAATTTTTCCTTAGCACTTAAAATTTAAAACTTGTGATGCACGATTTGCGATCAAGCCCCACCGCATCGCACATCGCACTTCGGCGATTATAAAACTTACCTCCCGCAGTTTTCCTTTAAATTTTTAGATTTGCAATTACGATTGGGTCCCACCTGACCTCGCACATCACACTTTGCGGTTTTAACATTTTACCTTTGCAACTTATCTTTTAAGATTTGCGATTTGCGATCGGGTCCCACCTGACATTGCACATCGCACTTCGCATTCCATAGATTTTACGTTGTGAACTCCTTATCCTCCTCCGATGCGATTTAACATAGAAAAGGCTCTGCATGTGTATTTGAAATCCTTTGGATTTTTCCTTTGAAACTACATCCCATCCGAGCCTCCATTGCACTTCGCAACTTTTAACATTTAACCATAAACTTATCCTGTTCAATCTACGATGTGCGATATGTGGGCCAGGTCCATGTCATCATGCTGCGTCACCTTGCCACGTCACTACCATGTCATTGAAACATCATCATAAACTAACGACGGTTTGTGGGGTCTAGGCCATGTCAACTTGTTGTGTCATTGCCACATCATGTCCACGTCACTTCCACGTCATCTTGCCACGTCATAGCCCACACTTCACATTTCGTATTTTTTGTGACTTATCACATCGTAACTTGAAGAGTTCAAATTGCAATTTATTAACTTATAAATGTAAAACTTGCCGATATGCGATATGTGATTTAATCTCCGTCGTTGATGCTAAAATCCAACGGTCCTCACTGCTTCCTTGTTGTGGTTTGATGACTTTGTTTCTTTGGCTATGCCCATTCATTTCTTAGTTGTTTGTGGAATACTTGAATCATTCGCTACTTTTCCCAAGTTCATGACCTGCCCGAGTTCATGACTCGACCCAAACATGCACGACTCGACCCAATCACGTTCATGACTCTACCTTTGTTGTTTTTATGCCTTAATTGCTTCTCTGCTACCTTTGATTCCTTTGATTCTTTCATTGGAAAAGATTTTGAATATTGACATCTATTTACAGTATGAAAAATTTGTAAAGAGAAAGTACACAGTCACCTTGTGATACTGTAAATTACAGGGTTCTAACAGTGGATCTAGCTGGGGATGGCAGCTCCTTCAGGAGGTGTCAAGAACAATGCATACTAGTGGCCTGATCCATTGGGTTGATCCCAACTCTGCAACCTAATCTGCTACAATCTTTGTGGCTGAACAACTTTAAGCTGAAATCAACACTCTCTGCAATTTGTAGTTTGGGATACACTTGAATTGAAAACTAGAAATAAAACTGAAACTAAAACTAGAAAGATGCTCAGAGTGTTGAGCTTATTTGCACACCTACCTACCCTACCCTACTGAAATGGCTGCCCTTCTAAACAATACAATAATTCTAGTGCAGCCAGTCAAGAAATTGTTCTAATATATTTGTTCTTTCATTTCTCTTCATCATGTTCAAAGACAAACCTGACAATGGTGTTTGATAGAAATTCCCGATTTGCTCTTGTTTACATGGATCTTGGTACCTTTGAAAAACAACTCACATGCCAGAAATATGTGTTGGCTTTGTAAAGAACAATTCCTCCATATAGATATCCCCTGGATCAAGATACTCTTGATTTATTTCAGGGTATTCTGGCTCAGCCAACTCAGCTTCATATCCTGGTACTGCAGATGCGCTCTCTTGGTCTTCAATCAACTCAGAACATGTTTTCATGCTACCTAATGAGTGTTGTGCCATTACTTCTACTGAATCAGACAATGGGGAGGACTGCCTAATCATATCCATATCATAGTAGCTTTTGAGAGCATTATGAACACAGGAAGATTGATTTTGAAAGCAGAAACCATCCAACGTGTCTGCTATTGGGTCATGTGGTGCTTTAGATGGTAGTGTTGGTTCTTCTAATACCTCATGTCTTCTCTTACAACTATCAGCCAAAATGTGATCCCAATTCCCTTTTATAATCAGAAATGAATTAAAGCAAAAAGGTAGAGAGTCAAACTGGATCAATCCATCATCTGTTTTAGACTCTATGATTTCATATGCTACTTGAAATTCAAAATAACTCAAGGGCTAAACCCCTGGCTCTAAAGAAGATATTTATCATCCCTGATTTCCTCATCAAATTGGTGAGAGAGTTCTCTTCTCCTGTGGTTATCAACTAGAATGTGATCCAGATTCTCTTTCACAATCTGAAATGCACAAAAGAATAAGGTCAAAGAATCAATTTGGATCAATTCATCATCTATTTCAGATTCTATGATTTAAATATGACTCAGGGAGAGAACTTTTGGATTTGAAAAAGTTTCAAGATCATCCCTCTTTTCCTCAACTGACTCATTAGAGCATTCCTCCTCCTTCCTATTTGAAACCTGCTTGTAATTCTCTCTTAAGAGTGAGGCAAAAGATAGAGGAAGGCATTTTGTACTTAAGAGTGAGGCAAAAGATAGAGGAAGGCATTTTGTACTTACTTGAAAACTTCCTGCATTTTCCTCCTTACAATCTTGCTCAGCATGCAAAGTTTAGTTTCCGTCTTTGCATGGTGGTGACCAGGCCTCTTCTTCCCATGGAGACAATGCTAGTTTCTCTGTACAGTCAGCCTCAATCTCAACCTTATATTATTCCTCTTGATGATCATATTCGAGATGGCTACCTCTGTATGCAAGGTAATCTATCATGTACATTGTTGCTGAGGATTCCCTACCTCCTTCTAATTTTGGACTTCATCTTTGGGTGTGTTGTGGATAGAGTACATGAAACAATCATTTTATGTTTTAGGGTTTCTAGGATGGGCTGCAAACTGCTTGGGTACATTGATGTTTGTCTTTTCCATAACTAATGGAACATGAGGTATCTGAACAACAAGTTCCTCTTTCCTGCTAATCATATGCATCATTTCGTTGACTGTGTTTGTCAACATATCTAGTTTTCTCTTTGAAGATATCAGTTGCTCTTTTTCTATTTTTTCCTTCTTCATTGCTTTTAAATTTTCTTCCCTATTCAACAGGTTGGCTTCCACATCAACTTCCACATTTTTCATTTCTTCCAGGGTTGCAGGGTCCCTTTCTCTTAATTGGAATGCCATCTCTGGATCAAAGGCATCTGGGTAGTGCCAAAGAGCTAATCCTGGAGGTGGCCTTACCTTAGCAGGCATCGAATAGTATACCTTATTGAACCTCACTGAAAAATGTTCTATTGTCTCCCTAGGTTGTCTTTTTAAATGGTTATACTCTTCTATGATGAGAAAAAAATTTCCCACGACCACCCATCTATCTAGGAAAACTTGAGTGAATTGATGAAAATTGCTAATGCTTGAAGCTTGAAGATATTTAAAGAAATTTTTAACTTTACCTTGCAATGATAGGGAAAAAATTCTGATACGCACATCATCTTCTCCCACCTCAAACAGATCAAGGAAATCCTCAAGATTTTGAATGTTCTTTTCAACAGTGATATTTGCATTTTCTCCATCAAATCTAGGTATATTATTGATAAAATTTGCAGGGAGGTCATGGATGATAGGAGGCAAAACCAGAGGCTTATATATGTCTGGGAATTTTACAGGTATAGGCAGTATAGCATGAGCCTTATAACAATTTGGAGCTTTTTCAAGAACAGGAGATGAAGTACAAGGCTCATGTGCCACTAGGTTTTCCACAATTGCATCAGGGGTATGCACTTGTGTAAAAGTATATACATGGTCTACAATTTGGGGCTTAGATTCTTGAGGCTCATCAAACTGCCAATGATCAATTTAAACCTCAGCAGTGTACTCTTGATCAGGCTTAAAGTAGGATAGAACATAGTTACAGATAAAAACAACAATTTCTTGAATCCAATTTGGGCTTGAATACTTTCTCTTTCTAGGCTGACTGGTCATGTTTCAAGTCCTTCCTACAGTGGAGTATTTGAATGGAACTAATCTGAATTGGAGTCGCTAGGTGGATGATTTCAATTTTCTTGTGCCTGGTTTGTTGTCCACCATCAACAACCAGATACCAATCTTTGAAAATACTCAAATCATGTAATTTTGACTAGGGTTTCTGAGTTCTGAAGAAACACTAATATTTTTCAATAAGTGTTACCCTAGTATGGTCGCCATTATGTTATCACTTCGTAATTTGTAATATTGGCAAGAAAAAACGACAAAGGAAACCATCAAACCACTTTTGAGTCCAAGACCTAGCCTTCTTAGACCCAGAGAGGGCTCTCTCTATCTATTATTTGAATTTATCTTTAATATCATGAATGTTGATGTTAGGCTAGTTACAAGGATGGTAGTAATTGTTGTTTTTTATTGATTGGGTTGGTTGTATGAGTAGTTATGCAAGGACTGTTCCATTGGGCTATGGAGTCAAAGGCTGGATTAACACATCAACGTTCAAGAGCATCACAGGGCAAGCTAATGGTGCAGACTAGATCTTACTATCAATGTGAAATGGGAAAGGAGGAGGAGATTAAGGTTCAACTTAAATGCAGAGTAGATCGTCTCTGAATTTTGCATTCAGGTCTTAGAGGAAAACATTAAGATAACAAACACAAACATAATTAAGGTGCTATCTTAGCAAATCTTAATCTAAATTTTTTGTTTTGAAATTAGATAAATTGATTCACAGCATGAAAATACAGAGGAAAAACATCACCATTAACATAACTCAAGAATCCTGTGAACGGTCTCTTATTATTGATGCCCATCTCAAACAGTTACAATGCTCCAATATTTCTTACATTGCAAGTTTCAGCAGGGTCCAATTTTCCAACTCTTGATACTGCTAAGGCATGCAGTATTTATCTAAAGACTAAGTCGGTTGCCCTACCTTACTCGGAAACCTTTCATTGATTACAATTTAGCAGAAAATGGACAAGTGTGGCCATGCAAGGCCTGATCAGAAGTCAATGACAATAACACCGCCTCTGGAATTAATTTTGGGCGACTCTTTGTAGATCCAAACTCTTCGATGGCTCTTTGTAAGATCAAACAATAAGCTTGGAGGTGGTTGTGATGGTGACGAAGAGGTAAACAATGGTGGCTCTAACATCTGGCTCTTCTTTTCAGACAACTGGTGTTTGGTAATTAAAGTTGGTGTAGCGGGTTACTTTTCATTATTTGGGTGATTACGCTGATGTGTTTTGTACGAATGCTCTTTGCCTGAATCGACCTCCTTTGCTTGCATAGCTTGTCGGGGCTTATTCTATTACAAGTCCTTCTACCGTGTTTTGGTCTATTTCTTCATAAAATGGTGCACAAACCTCATAAGCCAGGACGTGAAGGGATGATGGTGCACATGGCGTAGCAACAGTGGTAATGGTCAAACGAATGCGGCGGCGGTTTGGAGGCCAGCGAAAACAACTTTTTGGAGGGGGTCTCAGGTGGTAAGTGGTAATAGAGGGGGGGGGGTGCGAATTGTGAGGGTGTGACATGTGGAGGAGTGGGCGGTAATGGATATCGCCTGTTTTGGACCCCTTCTATCATGCTTAGCCCCTTTTCATGGATTAGTGACTGTGCCAATGAGTTTGCTACCTTTTATGTTTTTGCCGTTATAACACAACAAATTTGTAAAAACGCCTTGCCCGACTCGACCCTTACTACTCATGCCTCCTTTTTGGAATGAATCTTCAATCCTGGTAGCTTTGGCAACTTTTTAAAACATAAACCCTTTGTTCCTTTAACAAATTGGTAGAACTTTCCTTCTCTAGGGTAAATGGTGGAAAACCCTTTGAACGGGTGGTCGAGTCTTGCTGTTGTGCCTAGCCCCTTTTCTTCACAAAAAAATGCACAAATCACATATGCCCGGACTTGAAAATATTTAGGCCTTTGCTCTGAAATACATCACATCCGTGCCAACATCGCACTTCGCACGACGCAAGACTTAATTTTTCCTTAGCACTTAAACTTTAAAACTTGCGATGAATGATTTGCAATTGGGCCCCACCGCATTGCACATCACACGTCAGAAATTATAAAACTTACATCCCATGGTTGTCCTTTAAATTTTGCGATTTGTGATTGCGATCGGGTCCCACCTGACCTCGCACATCGCAATTCGCGGTTTTAACATTTTACCTTTGCAACTTGTATTTTAAGATTTGCGATTTGCGATCAAGTCCCACCTGACATCGCACATCGCACTTCACATTCCATAGATTTTACGTTGTGAACTCCCTTTCCTCCTCTGGTGCGATTTAACAAAGAAAATTCTCTACATGCGGATTTGAAATCCTTTGGATTTTTCCTTTGAAACTACATCGCATTCGAGCCTCCATCACACTTCGTAACTTTTAACATTTAACCATAAAATTATCCCGTGTGATCTGCGATGTTTGGTATGCGGGCCAGGTCCACGTTATCATGCCACGTCACCTTGACACGTCACTGCCACGTCATTTCCACATCATCATAAACTAACTACGATCTGTGGGGTCTGGGCCATGTCATCTTCCATGTCAGCTTGCCGTGTCACTTCCACTTCACTGCCACATCACTTCCACATCACTTCCACGTCACCTTGCCACGTCATAGCCCACACTTCACATTTCGCATTTTTTGTGACTTATCGCATCGCAACTTGAATAGTTTAACTTGCGATTTATTAAATTATAATTGTAAAACTTGTTGATATTTGATTAAATCTTCGTCGTTGATTCTCACATCCAATGGTCCTCACTGCTTCCTTGCTGTGGTTTGCCGACTTTGTTTCTTTGGCTTCACCCATTCGTTTCTTAGTTGTTCGTGGAATACTTGACTCATTCACTACTTTTCCCACGTTCACGACCTGCCCGCATTCACGACTCAACCCAAACGTGCACGACTCGATCCAATCACATTCACGACTCTGCCTTTGCTGTTTTTCTGCCTAAACTTCTTCTCTACTGCCTTTGCTTCCTTTGATTCTTTCTTTGGAAAATATTTTGAATATTGAAATCTATGTACAATATGAAATTTTTTTAAAGAGAAAGTACATAGTCACCTTGTGATACTATAAATTACAGGGTTCTAACAAAATCCTTCTCCTTCTCTCTCTCATATGATCTTAGCCATTCAGTTGTGTCGTTATTGCAGGCCTTTCGGTTCACTCTCGTTTACCATTGAAAGTAGATGTTTCTCTTCTGTAAGGGTGTTCTTTTGGGAGGAATACCCTGGAGCATTCATATACTAGCTTTTATAGGTCGTTGGACCATCTAGCTTTCAGAGAAGGTCCACAACATTTACATCCATAATATCCTTTTGTTAGAAGACTTGTGAAATTATTATATACAATATTCATGTCATGTTAAGGAATATCGTGAAGATCAAAACAATTACAACGAATTAAATTTACTAATATGTGAAAAAATATTTTACGTATATAAAAAAATCAATAAACATGTAATTTACCATAGCAAACTCCTAAGCATGGATAATCATGTTTCGTGTAATCACATATGCTATACAACGTAAAACTCCTCGCTGCTGCGATGGGTCTTGATACATCGTATACATTTATCCCATCCCATAATTCCTTCAATTCATCTACCATTGGTTGTAAGTATTATTCACTTGTCTTCTACTAGGGACTATGAGAGCCAACATAAGATGTTCATTCTTCACGGACAACCATGGGGGGGTATTGTTATTGATCACTACTACAAGCCAAACAAAATAGTTGGTGTTCTGGAGGGAATATGGGTTGACGCCATTCATGGCTATGCTAAGTCGTAGACTTCGTACTTCATCCTTGAATTTTTCGGGCCATGTATCCTCTATATGCTTCATGGCTATTGAATTTATTGGGATTCGCATAACTCCCAACTCACTTTTTTGTGAGGCATGCCATCCCTGCAACATAGCTAATTCTTTGCAACGAAAGAGCCTTTGAATCCTTGGGATTATAGGCATGTGCCTCAATATCTTAAAAGGAGTACCATGTGATTTACCCTTCTTTTTTTATTTATCATACCTCTCATGCCCACATTTCAGACGTATCTCTTTGTCTGCATATTCTCCTTTATATAGAATACAATCATTTGGACATGCATGATATGATATGTACTCAACACCCAACTTTTTCAACAATTTCTTTGCCTCTTTTCATCGTTATCTTTCAATAACATGTAGTTGTTCATGGACAATATTAAATGTACATTAATGCCGATAATTATTAATGTTCATAAAATTGACCATTTGCAATGTTCACTGCGCGATTATATTTCTCAAAATATAATGGACTTGATGGTCAATTACCTCAAAATTTATGAGAAACATGCATTCGGAAAGCCAAACTTTGCTTTCAAGTTGTACAGTAACATCGTTGTCCCCAACTGGGTAGACTTTGACTGACCACCAGGTCCAAAGAGAGGGGTGGTGGAAGTAAATTTAAGGCTTTCAAAAAAGTATCAACAATATGGGCATCATCCCATAGTTGATCATCGTTCTGGAATGCATCTAACAACATTGTCTACATGTAAGTCATATCCCTTAAGTAATCATCCATACCAACCTCTATTTGATTGCCTCCATTGCTAGCTTGTGAAGAAATACTATTGTTGTAGTCATTCCTAATTGGTGAATCTAGACATAGTGGGAATTGAATAGGTGGTTGATTCAACCATTCTCGGTATCGTTCCTCTCCGAGTTTTTCTCTTAATTAAGCCTTCTCTCGATTTGAAATTGTCATGGGGTGCAACGGAAGATGGTAGGTAGGTTATTCATCATCACTAGAATTCTAATAATTTCAAAAAAAATATTTGAACATGATTAGTACAAAATCGATGATATCAATTAGTAAGCATGTCGACAATGCATGATTAATTGGTTTGATGTTGAAATAATTACATTAATATACCAAACAATTTTTATTACCATTATTGTCCCCTAGAAGATGCAATGTTACAATTGGCAGGGTGAAGCGGCTGTCCATTTTCATCTACCAAATTTTCCTTGCGATATGTTGCTCCTAATAAGAACTTTTGACGTTTTGGAGTTTGAATGTTTTGTGCATCTGAACTCAATTTTGAATCTACATGAACATGCAAATTTGTATACATTAATTTTATTCAGTTGATTGACATGGATAAAAAAAAAAAAAATCGATTAGATAATGAAAATATAAATAAAATCTGAAGTAATTATGTCTGGAGATGGATAGGGAGAACTCCGTGATGGACTTTGAGAGATATTATGGAACGAGCTGGATTTTGAAGAGTTGTCCATTTGATATAATTATGAAATTTTTTCCCTGCATTTGAGCAAAATCAACAATAAATTTTGGTAGACATACCTAAAAGTAATTTCGGTGCCTTAGAAATGGACTTATTGTTATCTATGCTAATGTACTATTAATCGCACCGGTGCGTTTTAGATATTGCGCACAAGTGCAGTTTTATTAACTGACACACCAGTGTTATTAGTTAACAAATGCACCAAATATCCGGAAATAAAGAAAGCGCAACTTTATTTTTTTGAAGTGAAAAAAAAAACAGTAAATTGAAAAATGGGCGGCAAATTATTTTTGGAAATCTAATTTCATAAAAAGTTCTTTAAATAGTAAAATTTCTTAATTATTTCATTATTTTTGCAAAATATTTCAGGGAGGGATTTGCACGAGATACATGCCTGGAGCAAGAGAGCAAGAGAGCACTGTGGAGCAGCAGAATGCCTTCAAACAACAACACTATTCATAGAATCGGAATTTGAAACATCTGGTGATTCGCACAAAAACACTACAGTATAGTAAAATTGTTAAATTTCACTGTAATAATTGTTTTTTTTACAGTTTTTGTTGGATTTACTACATGCATAGTATAAATTTTAAACTTTACTGTGCATTTTCAAAAGAAAAATAAATTAATTAATTAATAAAAATAAAAAATAAAAAATAAATAAAATAATTCATTCTTACGTTAAACCCTTTCTTCTTCTTGTTTATGTGACTTCACTATTAGGCCTTTTCATTTTAGATTTATATATATATATATGTGTGTGTGTGTGTGTGTGTGTGTGTGTGTGTGTGTGTGTGTGTATGACATCTAACCTGCGGGACCACTTGCGGAGTCGGATCCCAATCCATGTCGACCGCTGCACGATTTTTTTTTAATCGGTGCGCCCTATTTAAAATAGTGCATCGGGCACGTAGTGACAAAAAAATAACTATTTGATAAAAACATTTTTTTTTTAATTTATGTTTGTGTTAACTGGTGCACTGATTAACATATAACGCATCGGGTCTCCTTGTTGAGAAAGAGCATCGTACGATGTTTCTATTGTATTGGCGGTGCGTTGATAAGAACCTACTGCGCCGCGTTCGATGCGTACTTTGGGAAAGGCACACCTTTTTTTTTTTTTTTACCTGAAAATTATGTGATTTATTTATAAAATATATTAATAAATGGTGTGGTACATGTTTCATATTAATGAAGAAATGACTGACAAGAGTTCAAGTAAAAAAAATATTGATAGCACATTGAGAAAAGAAAAAAATACAATTTCTTTGTAAATTCTTTACAAAAATTATTATTTTTGAACTATATGTAAGTTTAACTAATATGTATTGTTTAGTGTATATCATGCAGAGCCACAAAATGACGAAGCTCGTTAAGATTATTTCTGATCGAAGACCAGAAGAGCGTAAAAGCTTGATGGAAAAATTGCAGAAGGATGAATTCGGTGAATGAAAAAATACTATTGATCCAATATGAGTTTCTTTTTTGAATTTTCATTAATAATATACTTAAAAATATTAGATAACATGTTTCAAAAAATCTATTATTTCACATATGTTTAATGTTCTACAGGGACCAACAACGAAAAAAAGGAACGTTGTTCTAAGAAAAGAAAAAAAATAGAACATGCAAATGAAAATGAATTGCTCCTTAGCTCATCTGGAGTGGTGCTGGAGGTTAACGAAAGGGGGAAAAACTTTTCAAAACTTTGTGGGATCTAGTGGAACGAATGTATAGACATTCTTTCCACTTACAATACAAAAATCAATCCAATGATTCCAAGAACCAAATTTTATTTAAACTTCAGGATGAATTTCCATAGAATTGGTCAATGAGACATGTCAGAATTTTAATAGCAAAAACATACAACAACAAAAAAGAAGGAATGAAAAAGTAATATTTCTTTAAATGTTTTTTCTAGAATTATATGTATATATTACTAGAAAGAAATCATTTATAAATATCACTTTTGTTATATTTACTTTTCATATATCAATATAAAGATTAAATAGTTTATTGTCATGTTACATTTTCAGGAAGATTGTGAAAATCTCAAAGAATGAATGAGCTGATATCAGAAATATGCTAGTAGGAATGTCCAAAAAGGTGTACAAGGAGATAGTCAAAGAAATTGACATAATTACATCGCACGAAGAGCCATCTCAACAACAACCTGCTTCAAATGTAATATGCAATCATTGAATTTTTCGATTAGGTACAATAAAAAAAAAAAAGCATTAAATATTAATTTTCAAGCATTTTCTTGTAGAAAAGAAAAAAAATGGAACCCATTCAGCACATAAAACAAGACGACAAGGAAGAAAAGGGTTGATATCTATGTTTTTGAGTAATTTTTACTTCCTTATAAAAACTTAACTAGATTTCTTTTTTTGTATATTTTAAGTTGTTTTACAACAATCATTATTGAATGTCTTCAAACAGGTGCTAACATACAAAGAAGAACCATCAGAAGAATTGATTGAAATTGGGTTAAATATGGGTTGTCAGTATATGTTGGCATATTAGAAATTAATTGTGGAATTTTTAAGCATGTATCTTGTTTTACTTAGCTCCGTTTATAATTAATAGAACAAAAAAATCTTTTACATTAAATCTATGATTTGTTATGGGGTATAAAACTTGGAGGAAACAAAGTATGGAATTGCGCCAACAAATGATTTGTTGAGAGATGGCACGAAATTTGGTTTTGAAAGAATGTGTATATCATGAATCAATTCTTGCTATGGTATATTTCTTTTCGATTTACATTGATGTATATTATTTAATATTGAAATTTTCATTATTCTCACCAATGTATATACACTCATTACACTTTATTTTTATGTTTGTAGATGGAACCTGAAGAAGAAGAAAAGAATCAACACAATGAACAAAACATTCCTCCAAATAACCCAAGTCATGGAATTAGCTCGAGTAGTGATAGAAGTTTCAATGAAGAATGATGATCAATATGTTTGGATATCAAAGCAAGGCGTTGTATTTTTTGAAATATTTTTCTGTGAAATCAGAAATTTTGTTTAATGTAATGGACACAGTGTCATAATTGAAAGACAAATAGATACCAATAACTATCCCATTTTGTATATTCATATATATAATAAAATACGTTTTAATTTTTTCTATTGTGTTCTCCATTGTCGCTGTGAAATGTTACACCACTCATTAAATATATGGATGATTAAATATTATACTGAAGAGATGTGAAATCTGATGATATGATATAACAAATTAACCCAAACATCACATTCAAATGAACTAATAAAAATTTAATTGATATGAATACTGTTATAAGATATGTGTTGACTTTTGATGAATAATGAATTTTTTTAAATCACAATAATTTATGTGTCATAGGTCGATGTTTCTAAAAAATACAAAATGAACACATGTGTGTGTTAGTTACTATGCACCAGTGTGTTTGTATGATACTGTGCATAGGTTCGTTTCTACGGCCTATGGGCACCACTGCTATAGGGTAATATGCTTGGGTGGTGGTTATTAAATATCCCTCTCAGGGCTTTCCAGTGCCCGAGGCAGACATTCAGATTAGCTGTAAAGTTCCAAAGATATTGCTTTCATGTTCATGCTAATATATATAATCGACAAAGCAAGATGGAGAGATTACCTCTTGGCTGATAGCGGATCCTATGGAGAACGCCGAATAGCGAAGTAGAAGCCCTTCTTCACCAGCTCCAAATCCAGATCCTACAATCAATCAAAGCACCCACATAATCTATACAACAATATATCTTCTTATCAATTAAAATAACATATAAAGAAAATAAAGCAATACAGATCTAAGCCATTCATATCATGCTACATAGACGATTGAACAAAAATTGTGACACTGATGCATCGAATGGACAAAATAGATACAATTCTATTAATTTATGAAAATGAGGATTATAACCATTGGTTGCACCAAGCCCTCCTCAATCTCTCAATTCCTCTCTCTCTTTCTCTATCTCCGAGTGTGATGATGCTCGAGGCAGAAAGATCTCAATGAACTTCGTCAATCTTCAAGCCTCACACTACAACAATGAAATTCTGCTCCACAAATAATAAAAACTTCGACCTTAGACCAAGAGCCCACAGCTCCAATTTATAGGAGATGGAGAGGACAAACCTTGCCAACTCTTTCAACCAGTTCAAATCGAGAAATATCTAGATGTGTCCTTGTTTTTCCTTGCTTTTGCCTTCCGTAGGAGTTCAGTTATGTTTGGAAATGCCTGATAAAAAATTTGTGCCTTTTAGTTTCTATTTTGAACTGATTCCTTTTGAGAGAAAGCCAGAAATGCCAGTCAATTTTCCGCAAGATACTTCCCTTTTCACACTTAAACATGGTTAACGCTGCCCCTTGGGCAAGACATAGCATTACCCTAGGCATTAACGCTCCCTTTGCATGGCTCAGGTGCATTATAACTCTGCCTAGATATTTCTGAGGTGTGTTACCTTGGCAAAAATGGGTCTTGTCTAGGTCATTTTATTCCTTCCATGTTACCTTCTCCTCTGAGCTGATGAGGAGGTCATTTGTCCTGTAACAGATGCCCCCTAAAGTGTGAGGTCAGAGACGAAGACGATGGCTGAAATACTTTATAACAAGTGTAGTAGAATGAGAGTAATTGGAGAACTAAGGAAAACCTGAAACAACAACATATGTCAGAAAATATAGTATCTGTCTTGAGTCAGGCATTCCCATGCTTAGTAGCTAATAAACTTGATTTCTCTAAAATAGAGATATGAACAGTATGTCCACTGATATTCATAACGTGAAAGTGACTGTCATAACAGGATCAAACTAAGAAGCTGTCTCCAAAAAACAATATCGAAACTTGGGAGAGGAAACGCAATTGTAATGGTGTAACCCTCAACCCAAGGTCTTGGTTGTTGCTTCACTTAAACCACATATTTCCATACATGTGAATGAATGAGTTATAGTCGAACATGTGGGAAATCATCTGATTACCAGTATAAAAAAAACTGTTAACAGACGCGAGGGTGGCCACCGATAATGATGATGGTCCCCAAGATGCACAGTACAATCTAGCGAGTGTGAATAAAAGGAGTTGATGTCGAACACTCGTAGAATCATTCGATCGGGAGCCAATAATGAGAACCCCCAACCAAACACAAGATGACTTGCCACTGATGTCTACAAGTATCTGGGTAATGATGTGTTTCTGGATCAACTTCCTAGATAAGATGTTGAAGTCGATAGGAAGAGATATGTCAAAAGGTAGACACTGAGGTGTCCTACATCAGTCGACACGAAACGGGAAAAGATTATTTTGTTTGATGGAAATAATCAAGGGAAAATGGGAATAACTAACGACAAATAAGCTCTGGTATATGATGGCTTTGGTTGATACAAGGAGTAGTGGATAGAAGAATCCTCTTGAACAATAGAAGGCACTCTAACATGGTACTTAGGAAGCTTTTAGGCTTAATGAACACCAAAGAGTATCAAGTTTCACCAATGTAGGAACACTGGTAGACGAATACTACATTCATAGATGGTAGGGTTCGGTTAAAGGCGAAAGAGTTTTCTGGGAAGTGCCATGTTCAAGATTTTGTGCTAACAAATCGACCTTTTAAAATGTAACAGAAGAAGTATCCATTTTGTCCAAATTTTTTTTCCCTATCTGATTAAGTTTAACGAGTCTAGACAGGTAAACTCGGTGATTTTTTCATATTTAGAGAGTCTGAAAAACATCGTAAAAGACAACTCCAGGGGGTACCTTTTTCATGTTTGATAACCGGGCACAACGAAGGGAGAATAGTGAGCCCGAAACAGTTCATTTTCCATGAGTTAGTCCATTGAATCCGGAAAAGTGATAAATCTATGTTCGATGGACATCTTCCTCACGTTGTTATGAGGACGAGGAGACGAAGTAAACTCAATGTTCTTTGCGAAATTTTAACGAGTCCAACAAAGAAAAACTCGATGCTCTCCATGAATGTTTAACGAGTCCCACAGAGAAAAACTCAGTCACTTTTTTTGTTTAATGAGCTTTGAAAAAGATGAAAAGAATGGCTCATATTTCTTTGTCGTGGTAGTTTAACGAGCCCGACAAAGGTAACTCAGGGTTTTTTCAGTTTTACAAGCTAGAAAAAGTTCCTAAAGTCAATCTCGTTGCTTCTTCATGTAAGCTTAACAAGCCCAAAGAAGAGGACTCGAGGTTTTTTTCGATTAAAGAGCTAGAAAAATACCATAAAAGAATGCTCGGTGCTTCTTTGTGTAATTTTAATGAGCCCAAAGAAGATGACTCGAGGTTTTTCGGATTAACGAGCAAGAAAAATACCATAAAAAGAATGCTCGGTGCTTCTTCGTGTAAGTTCAACGAGCCCTAAGAAGAGGAATTGAGGTTTTTCGGATTAACGAGCAAGAAAAATACCATAAAAAGAATGCTCGAAATTTCTTGATCTCTTTCTCGTCAATAGAAGGATCTATGGCGGGAATTTTCTCGTAAGACCCAGAAAGCACATCGTGGAATTCCTAAAAAAGGGATTTGAAGCGTGCAATTTCCTCAGGATTTCAATCGACTCCAATCTGAATGTTTTCCAAGATACCTGTTTTGACCAAGATATCTATGAGCATAGCCTTGGAAAGATTTCCCATGTTCCCCTCTGAGTCGATAGTTTGAACAGTCGTATAAGCGGAGGGAACAATCTCAGGTGGGTCAAAAGATGGGATTTGAGTAGTGATCGCGTCTGAATCGAACATCGAAGCGCGATGATGGAATTCTCCCCAAGGTCGTTCTTCTAGAGACATGATCTCTCAAATAGCTTCGTCTGTAGGCAGGACTTCATCGAGGAGATCGCTAGAATGAACTGCGATGGGCGGGAGGGTGGTACCATTGGTCGAAACCAAAGCAATGGAGGGTTTAGATGCTATTTGGATGGCTTGATAAGTCAACTCTGTCGGTGATAGCGGCATTTGATCTCCATAGGAATCAATGTCTGAAGGCGTCGGTAGGATCCATTGATCGATAGAGCCATCCGAAGCGGTGGATATCATTGCAATCATATGTGGAACCTCGGGCGGCGAGAGAGGAAAACAACCCATCAAGGAAGATGCCTTCAGAAGACCGGTGCCGACGCTGACTTATGAGTCAGGAACGCCTCCTACTAGTGGTACAGTGCTACTTGGTAACGCAGAATAATAAGGGGTGCAAAAGGATAACTAATCCACTGTGACAATTTTCCCATCCAATGGAAAGAGGATGAGTCAGAAGACCGAAGAGACAATGGCAGTCATTGCATAAGACCAGCTGCGACCCAGCAACAGATTATAGTCGAGATGACGATCTACGACTTCTATGTCCACTGTTATCGTTTTCCCACTAAGTGAAATGGGAAAGCTATCAAGGTAGCCTTTTGGGAGGAAAGTGTGGCCATCGAAGGCTTTAAGGGAATTCCATGACGGAGACAAAGTAGGAGAACCCAAAGTGAGCCAACAAGTAGTTGACATAACGCAGGTCGAAGCACCTTCGTCTATGACAGTATGATGGATTGGTCTCCCTTTCGACACAACCTGCACCTAGAATGAAATTTGGTGTGAGAGGCGAGGTTTAGATTTTTCCATGTTGAAGATAGCTAGCGTAGAATCCTGGGGGTCGATTCCACCAATGGCTGAAAGAAAATCTTTCCTTTGCGCTGGGCAAGTTTGAAATACTTCGAGAGCATACATAGTTGATGGTGCTTGCGCCAAATCTTCTACAATATTTTAGTTTTGGGCAGCACGTGCAGAGGTGTTATGAGTCGTGTGTCGAAGTGTCCCTTTAGGGGCCGAATCGCGGGGTCAGTGGTGGGCCTTTCGATATGCAAATCGTTGGGCGACAATGGATTCGAACTGTTACCAGGTTCCTAAGTATCACTGACAGGATTTCCATAGGTTTTGGCTCGTGTTTGGATTTCAACACTTTCTACGCCATAAATGGCGGACGATCCTTCACCTAAAGGATGTGTACCACCGTTGCCCCTTTGCGAGGGTTGTGGTGGGTTTGCAACCATGTGTTGTTGTTACTGCTGCGAATTAGGGAAGGGATTATGAAGAACGACAGGTGTTCTCCCAGAGTCCTTGTTTGTGATGAAATCTGTGCATTCCTGCAGCCGAGGACATTTGTATGTCAAGTGGTCCTCCGCACAGATTCTGCAAGGAAACTTGATGGTTTTCTCCTTTCATTTTTCGGTTTTAGTAGCATTTTTCTGATTGGGATTATTCTGATGATCCAACTGCTCTTCTGAAGAAGAAGTATTTTTCTTGTTCTTCTTGTTCTTGCCACTAGGTTTTTGTGAAAATTTCACAGAATTTACCTCAACGTTAGGAAGAGTAGTCGATTGGTTAGGGGCGGTGGTAGCCGAAGATGGCTGGGAGGTTTGCCCACTAGGTTGTTTTATGGCTACGCTGGGGATTGCACCAACGAGACCATCGGCGTGTGCTACAGGTTTCTGAGTAGCGGGAGGATTCAGATTACCAGGGGCATGGGGAAGTAAATCATATAACGTGCCAGATTGAGAATAGATCATATCTAAATGTCGTGCACAACGAATGGATTGATCTTTCGTGACCACACCGAACAGACAAATGTCCTTAGCTAGAGTTGGTAAGAGTGCTTTACAAAACCAGTTAGATAAGAGATGATCCAGGATTGGTGCTTTGACCAGCCTCCTTCTATGTCTCCATTCATGAATGTGATCGGAGATGTGGGTGGCAGTGTCTTGGCGCAGTGAGGTTAAACTTTCTGTGTCGGTTTCATATCTAATAGGTAATTGAAAATTCTTAAGAAATTCCGTAGATAAGGCGCTAAAAGTGTTGACGGTTCCACATGGTAACTCAATGTACCATTTGGCAGTGTTGTCTGTGAGAGTACGGGGGAAAAGTCGAAGTCGGATGCTATAATCCACCATGGAATTAGAAACAGACCATAGATGAAAGGTGGTGACGTGCATGGTCGGATCGTCCCCTTGTTTCCCGTCGAATTTAGGGATGTCGGACTAAATCTTGTGCGGTACTGGAGGCAAGAGTGGGTTGTTGTTGATGGGAGCATTGGTCAGTCTGTAGATGTTGGGGATGTCTAGAACTGCCAAAAATGGCAATTGCGTGTTTGCCCCCGGATCTAGCCAAGGAAGTATTGGCTAACCATTTGGACCGTAGGGTTCGCCCATCAATGTGTTACCAATAGGATAAGTAGGACTTTGTTGATAAAATTTTCCTGTGGGTGGGGGTGTAGGGATGTATGGTTGTTGTCCATAGGGTATATTGTACTGGGGGGAAAATGGTTGGCTGCCCCCAGTATAAAAGTTACCTCGTTATCCAAATGGATTTTGGGGTTGGTTTGCCCATATGGATGCGATAGAGCTAGCCGAAGGCATAGTACTATTCACATAGTTAAGCAACGACATAGATCCTACACCGACAGTTTGACCACTCAAAGGAACAACGTTTACAATAGGCTATCCTGTTTTTCCTAATGACGATAGGGGTACTGAAGGGCCTCCCGTCATCTGTGTGTTGGTGACACTACCCCCTGGCATGGTTGCCAAGGGGTTTGAACTTAGCAAAGGGTTCCAACCGAAAGGGTTGTTAAAAGGAACCGAAGTAGCCCCACTCGTGGGATCGGGAATTGTGGGTCCCTGTGCAGTCACTGTAGGAGCAGATCCTGAGGGGTTTGAAGGTCCACTGACAGTTATGGTGACTAAAGTGTTGGGACTGGTTGCAGGCTGGCTATTATGGTTGCCTATCATTAGCATAGAACTGACTACCGGCGGGGAAGAGGGTGGCGAACTTGGGTTGGTTGCTATTGGCATCAACCCCATGGCAACCGGTTGTGAAACGTATGTTGGTGCAGCCGAAGACATATCTTGGCTTGGTGTAACCTGAACTAACACTAGCACCGACGAATCAGTGAGTGGAGGATTGCAAGGAGGTACGACTCCTTCCGTAAATGGATCCTCTGGAAATTCCATGTGATATGGGGCTATGTGAAAATTAGGGGTTGTCACTGGATACTGCTCTTCCGAAGAAGGCATGGGCTCATCGAGACTCGACTCCTCCTCCGGTGTTAATGGAGGGAGACCTCGATGTCGTCGAGACAGACGGCGAGGTTCGAAGGATGCCACAGTGGCCTGTTTATTTTTAGCAAATTTTAATTATTTTTGATGTATTATAAAGTCTCAGTGATAGTAACCACACACCTAAAAAAAAGAAAAAATAAAAAAGGACTTTCTAAAATTAATCAACAAGCGTGCAGAACAAGGTGGCCCCCTCTGAGTACTACCGTTTGCTGGAGATGAAACCCAGTATCACAATAGCATACAGAGAAGGTTAGTCGTAAACACAGTTACGGTTACTCTAGAGCTTTGCTCGAACCCTAGACAATAGGTGTAAGCAATCTCGTGAAGATGAGTACCCTCCCAAAGACTAAAGACAGAGTAGGTATGTATGTTTTAGGTACCAGGACAGCCCGTCCCAATCACCTCGTGTAAGTCCCTAAAACATTTGGCCACTAAAGATACCTCAAATCACAGACATCATCAGGGGGGTCACGATCGTAGACAACACGCTATATGGGAAGAACACCTAGATCCCCGATCTAGTTTTGACATCCCCGAAGGGAACCCCAATATATATCATGCCCATTGAATGCACTCGAAGGTGGGCTACCTTCTCATGCACCCTGGTGTTGTCTCGTGCTTAACTCTGGTGGTAGTGGAGTGGTCCTAATAATATGAGTGTAGTAGGATTTCGCTTATTAATGACTCTAGTTTCAAGTTTTGAGATCTTGGGTGATTTTCTCACTTCTCCTACCCCAAGATCCTAGCCTGAACTACTGTTGGTGTGAGCTTAGAAAAATTTATATGATTAATTTTATTATCGCTTGATTCTTAGTGTACTTGATTATTAGTCTTGCGGAGGGGGAGTGGACGTATGAAATGTGATGAGACTTTGACTCAAAAACCGTGCAGAAACATGCTCTGAATATTCAATTCAATGAAGAGTTTATTCTACAAGGAGAGATTTCTTTTAACATCCATGCACCAAACATTCAAATAACGTAGTTCAACTTTAAAGATTCAGACATCTATCTATCTTCTATTAACAACCTTTTAATCAAAAAAATTCAGAATTAATTCAGCTAATTTCAAAAGAAAAAAAAAATTCTTCTTCAAAATGTAGATGTGATTAACATTAACTTTTTTAAACAAGAACAAATGACAGAAATTCTAACTGGTAAACAAGCACAGGGATCCAGCAAGAGAAGCTAATCTGATGGCCAATAACTTCACAACCAAAGGGAAACACAACAGAGGTGTAAACAACAAATTTTGGTTGGGTAACGCTGGCAAGTAGAGACTATAGAGCATTAATATCAAGACTAACCATCACTGTATCTGAGCAAAATTAGCATTATAACGCACTGAAACACTTACAGGGGAAACGTTAGTCAGGGAAAAGTTGCACAGATGGCTAAGCAGGGTCTAATTTGGACTCTGTGAGCTTTTGAGATGATTACTGAGCATATAAACTGGTCAGAAGGATATGTGAACAGAAGGAAAAAGGTAAAGTCGTAGGAACAACCCGGAAACTTGGGGTTTCTTCCCCAGTGGAGTCGCCAATTCTGCTATAGGGTAATATGCTTGGGTGGTGGTTATTAAATATCCCTCTCAGGGCTTTCCGGTGCCCGAGGCAGACAATCAGATTAGCTGTAAAGTTACAAAGATATTGCTTTCATGTTCAGCTAATATATATAATTGACAAAGCAAGATGGAGGGATTACCTCTTTGCGGATAGCAGATCCTATGGAGAACGTCGAAAATCGAAGTAGAAACCCTTCTTCAGCAGCTCCAAATCCAGATCTTGCAATCAATTGATGCACCCACATAATCTCTACAACAATATATCTTCTTATCAATTAAACTAGCATATAAATAACATAACACAATACAGATCTAAGCCATTCATATCATGCTACATAGACAATTGAAAAACAATTGTGACACTGATGCATCGAATGGACAAAACAGATACAATTCTATTAATTTATGAAAATGAGGATTACAACTGTCAATTGCACCAAGCCCTCCTCAATCTCCCAATTCCTCTCTCTCTTTATCTATCTCCGAGTGTGATGATGCTCGAGGCAGAAAGCTCTCAATGAACTTCGTCGATCTTCAAGCCTCACACTACAACAATGAAATTATGCTCCAAAAATAATAAAACCTTCGACCTTAGACCAAGAGCCCAGAGCTCCAATTTATAGGAGATGGAGAGGACAAACCTTGCCAACTCTTTCAACCAGTTCAAATCGGGAAAGATCTAGATGTTTCCTTGCTTTTCCTTGCTTTTGCCTTCCATAGGAGTTTAGTTATGTTTGGCAATGCCTAATAAAAGGTTTGTGCCTTTTAGTTTCTATTTTGAACTGATTCCTTTTGAGATAAAGCCAGAAATGCCAGTCAGTTTTCCACAAGATATTTACCTTTTCACACTTAAACATGGTTAACGTTACCCCTTTGGCAAGACAAAGCGTTATCCTACATGACACTTAGACATACATGTTATTACAGGAAGTTCATAAAATCCTACGCGTAGATCATTGTGCCGATGGAAAAACTATTGATGAAAGATGTCAAGTTCTATTGGGATGATGACTGTCAGAAGAGCCTCGATGTGTTGAAGGAAAAGATGGTAATTGCGCCAATTCTTGTTTTTCCAGACTGGAAGAAGGAGTTCCATGTACATTTCAATGTGTCCTACATAAATTTGGGAGTTGTCTTAGCGCAACCTAGAGAAGGAGATATTGATCACCCTGTAGATTTTGCGAGCAGGAATTTGTCTAAGGTGGAAATGAATTATTGAACAACAGAGCGCAAATGTTTGGCGATGGTATATGCAATGTAGAAATTCAGACACTACTTATTAGGATCACACTTCAAAATGTTCACCGATAACTCTGCGTTGAAATACTTAGTCAACAACCCTGTGTTGGGGGGGAATATTTGCAGATGGATATTGTTGTTCCAGGAATATGATTTTGAAGTGACAGTCATGTCAAGACATTTGAATGCAGGACCTGATCATTTGTCCAAAATCAAGACAGGTGAAGAGCCCATGAATATTAAGGAAGGATTACCTGATTCACGGTTATTCTTTATTTGGGGTTTCAAATGAGAATTTTGTAGATATCATTCAATTTTTGACTACAGGAGTTGCACCTGCGGAGTATACTACGTAGCAAAAGAAAGAGCTGGTAGTAAAGTCAACAGATTTTTCTTTGATTGTTTGATACTTATACAAGATGGGCGTTAGTGAGATATGGCGAAGGTATGTGCCTGAGCACGAGAAACACAACATTTTGGCTGAAGCACATGGCAGAGTTACTGGAGGACACTACACAGGGAAGGCCACCACGCAGAAGATTTTGCGAGCTCGACTATGGTGGCCCACAGTGCATAAGGAGTCAAAGGAGTATTGTAGTGCATGCAATGTATGTCAGAGGACTAGAAGACCATCGCGAAGGGATTAAATGGCACTGCATCCTCAAGTGACTTTGCAGGCCTTTCATAAATGGGAAATTGACTTTGCGGGACCGATTGATCCACCAGGGATGAAAATAGGTGCACTACATTATTACTGTGATAAATTACCTCACAAGATGGGCTGAGGCACAATTGGTGAATAATTGTAGTGTAGACATGATTACAAAGTTTATTTTTGAAAATATTTTTTCAAAGTTTGGTTGCCCAAAGATATTGATGAACGATCGAGGTACACATTTCTTGAACAACACTAATGAAGTATTGACGAAGGAATTTCGAATGCATCACCAGAAGAGCATGGCATATCACCCTTAGGCGAATGGAACAATGGAATATTTTAACAGAAACTTGGAGGATTCTCTAACTAAGGTGTGCAACGTCAATGGGGATGACTGGGATTTACGAATTTCTACTGTTTTATGGGCCTATAGGACTACCTGTAAGAATTTGACAGGTCAGACTCCTTTCAGATTGGTGTATGAGTAGGAAGCAGTGATGTTGATGGAATACATTGTGCCTAGTCTCAGAATCGTAACAGTTACAGACATGGTGGACAACGATATTATGGAGCAACTACTCGCGCTGGAGGAAGATAGGGTCATTGTTGGATCTCACCAACAGGTGCATAAGGAGAGGGAAAAAGCCTGGAATGATAGGCACATTAAGCATAAGAATTTAAAGCAAGGAGACTTAGTTCTTTTGTATGACAGTAAGTTCGCGAAGTTCCCGAGAAAGCTGCAACTGCACTGGCTGGGACCATACATCGCCAGGAATATTTTGGAGGGGGGTGCAGTTCAACTTGAGAATTTGAATGGTGGGTTATTTCCTAGACGTATCAATGGCAACAGGTTAAAGTTATACAGGGATGACTCCGCCCCTGGGGTTTCGCATTGACTATATGGCTAAAAAAGAGTCTTAATGCTTCACGCAGTTGAAAGAGAGCATGGGACTATAAACTACTCTGCCGCAGGAAGGCTTCGTTGAAGCAGAAGTGATGCGTGGTATGCAGGAAAGTGACGCAACTGGAGGGAATTGCGCAGAAGGAAGTAGGACTCCGACACAAGGGAGGGTCTGAAGAAGTTCATCTAGAATATGACCGTTGGAGCAGGAACAGTTGATTTGCAAGGGGTTTTTCATTAAAAGGCATGATAGGGATGCATTTAATGACCATATCTCGGAAAATCTGCTGCCAAACCCACATTTATGAGGTGCATCTATAGGAGGTCATGGAGTTTGAATTTCAAATTTGTTATAAATCAGGCATCCCGCTCCACATTCAGACACTTTTTTCTCTAAGAATTAGAATTAATATTTTGTGCCTGAAATCTAGCCGAGTGGCCCACTACATGTCTGGAAATATTTTTGAGGAACTTGAGCAGGAATTTCTTAGACGAGGGCTAGGATACACAATGACTGCTACACTGCCAGGGGATGTAATAGGGCTGAGGTCACCTAGGAAATAGACCGCTACAAGAGCAGCACTGTCTAAGAAGCTGAAAAATACAGTACTTCAAACATCACCCAGAAATAAGATTCCCAAGGAACAGAGGACTAAGACGATGCAGGATAGGTAGAAGAAGTTTGTCGAGGTTGAGGAATTTGAAGAAGAAGAAGTTCTACCTAAAGGTTTCGTGGATATCGACGCGAAGGCTGAGGAACTTATCTTTAGGTTGCAACCGTACCTGCCGCCAATGAATCCGACAACGAACAAGCTCACAAAGGACCCGGACGTGGTGAAGTTCAATATATTTATGCCCTTTCTCCCTGAAGAAGTGTGAGTCGAGGTAGATATGTTGGAAAGAGTTCCAGAGTTGCATATGGAAGATTAGGATTTCAATGATCATAGAAAATACCCGTAGTTAGAGCCAGGCAAGTACTTGTGCTCCGTTTATTATGAAGACACTGGAGTTACAAGAATGGAGCCACTTACGTGGGTAGCATGAGTTCATCAAGCAGGGTTGTTGAGCATGCTATATGTTCCGCACTTTGGGCGTAGTAATATCAATACCATTTGTGTCGACCAACTGCTAACCCTCGTCGATGATGATTGTCTATGGTTGGGGGAAGGAGTCCCCGTTGATGAAATGTTGATCTTGAGAATCACTGCGCTGCCTTGTCAATGATTGGACCCCGCAAAAGCATTTGTGGGAAAAGATCAAGATATTAAACTGGTCGACAAGATGAAGCAAGATTATGGCCTCACAAAGGGAAATAGGGGATACACTATTAGCCCTATTAAGGATAAGTCAGTGCGCTTTTCCGTGGATATTTCCACAGGAAATATCATGCGGAAATGCCGCGTAGAAGAGTTTTCAGCGCTAGTGGTATCTTTGACTACATAGTGCAACAAGGGAGTCCAGTACAACTGGGCAGGATATCTATGCAGATAATTTTTGGATGAATGTAGGGAAGCACATGAGGAAGGCAAGCAATTCCACTATGCATGGCTATTGCTCCTGATTGCGCTAATGTTCAATGAGTCACAGTTCCTCACTATGGACCCAGACATCTGCGAGGCTGCGAGGTACACTTTGTTGTGGCATTCAAAGTAACTAACATGTGCCATGGAGAATAAGTTCTTTTGGGTAAGTTTTGAGATGATTCTACACATGATGATCAACCAGAAACCAAGTCTGCCACCAAGTCTTTTTGCAGAATTTCACCAGGTTTCTAACTTGAAGGAAAATTTTCACCATGTGCACATCCGTGCAAAGGACCTTGCAGAGCTTTGGTATGAGCTTCTGTTCTTGGTGACCGAAGATGGTATTGGGCACGTTGTAAGTGAGTGGTCAAGTGATTGGTTAACTCCAGCCATGGAAGGGGCAGAGACAAAGTAGGCAAGCACCAGTGGTGCAAAAGAAGGTACCTCGGGTATGCCGATGTCAAAGAAAGACACGAGGAAGCATCCAAGAAAGTCATGTACGTGACAGATAAGGAGGCTGAAGAAGAAGTAGAACACGATACGGTGAAGGATGGCTAGGAGACAGGAGGGGGCGATGACCAGGGTGACACTGACACATTTGTTGATCCAACAGACCCGCCCTCCCCTTATATTCTCAAAAGGCGACATAAACTCAGTATAGGAGGTGTGCGGAAAAATATGACTTTAGATAGGTTTGTTGACCTAGAATCACTGGTCCTCAGTGAAGGAGACTTCGCCGAGATTGGTGATACTATCTGACACATCATCGAGCATCTGTGGAGAAACATTAAGGACAAATGCAAGGTTGTGTTGGAAGAGGTCCACAAGGGCATCAAATAATTGCAGGTATAGACGAGTGCAGTGCAAGTGAGCATGGCTCAGGCGAGCAGGTTTCAAGAGAGCATAGCTCAAGTGAGTAGGGTACCAATAGTTGCAAGTATCACAGCCCCAGAATTGGAAATTAATACTAATATTCAAACTCTACCAATCCCTGCAGTAGCCCTATGTTTTGACACTGCCGAAAATCAAGCACAAGCAATACATTGGTAGAATACCAAAATGAACCTTGTTGTGCTCTCTAAAAGCTTTGCATGATTTCCACAAGGGTGTAACAAACAAATTGAAGATCCGCAAGTAGCATGCCTTGTTGGTTAGCCACGATGTTAGGCAAGAAAGGAAGAGGATGGTGAAGGAAAAACATCACACTGTGCAGGAGTGAGATAAGGTAGTTGTGCACAGACATAAATTAGAGGCCGCCATCACCAAGGTTTGAAATGATCTACCTAATTTATAGATTCAAGCTATAGTAGCACCAAAGGAAAAAGTTGAAAATCTCGCGATGGCGGTAAAATACTCCAATGCCAAAGTCAACAAGGTGCGACTAGAGATGTAGATGAATATTGTTGAGCTGCAGTTGCAATTACAACCAACTAATCCACCAGAGGTCTGGAAGCAGCACGAAGCAGATATTAAGGTTTCCACTACTAATATTGAAGTCATAGTTCAAGATTGCAGCAAAATGTTTGAAGACGTTATGGAAGTATCATCCTCATTGTAGGAGTACTTCCATGTGGAGAAGATCGAGGTAGAAATCCATGAAAAGATGGAACAATTTGATCATATTAAGGTTACAACATGTACATTGGCGCAAGCACCATGCTATGCTCGTCTCCAAGTGGTAATGAAAAGATGGAACAATTTGATCATATTAAGGTTACAACATGTACATTGGCGCAAGCACCATGCTATGCTCATCTCCAAGGACATATTGATGAGTTGCGAAGAAAGGAACAAATTATCACAACGCGAACACAACCTTGGGAAGCAAAAACTAGTTAATTTTCACAAACTGTGGAGAAAAAACTAAAAGAGTTGCACCATACACAGAAGGACGTTGCTACGAATATTACAGGGCCAAATACAGAGAAGTTGTTGACCGAAGTTCGTGAAGCCAAGAAGCGGTGTGTCGGGACCATTCAACCACCGAAGGAGGAATTGAGTAGCCTCAAAGCTAAGATTGCGGGGCACCAACTAAGTGACTAAGGACGAATCACATCTTTGTGTTGGGGGCCTGTTGGAAAAGGTACCCCTAGGTTGAATATTTTGATAAAGACTCTGCATTTTGAGGAGCACAGTGCATTGTGCGAAGATGCTTTAGAGTATTAAGGGCTTTTGGGCGGGTCAAAGCCCCTTATTTTGTAAAGGGATGGGATAATTTTGTATACAATGAGCTCCTCCCATGGTTTTCAGACCACAGAATTGTAAAATAAAAGACTATATAAGGAGTCTAGGGATAGGTCTTGAGGTATCTGATAATCTAAGGCATACAATTCATTTCGATGTAAGGTTGTATTGAGTCTGTATATTTTTGTTTTGTGCGAAAGGGAAGGCTCCTGCAACTGAGTGTGCAAAGACCTTAAAAATTATGTAGTTGAGTGCGTAGACCCCTACAGTTGAGTGCACGGGGGTGGAAAGAGTTGTATTGAGAAGATTTCAAGTAATAATAGAAGACTTTGAAGACATAGATCTGTATTATTTTCTTATATGTTTTGTTTATCTATAAGTTTATATTATGTGTGTTGATTTAGGGTTTTTACATATAATTGTATCGCCAAGTCATGTTTATGGTTTCTTATGTTGATTAATTCATGTTAAAGTAGAATCGTGCAGTACGCAAGCTAGTTCAATAGAAGTGTTGAACAACGACTGCGTAGTTAACATATTTGTTCTGTGAAGCTCTGATAAGTCTTACAGAGAAGATAAGGCTGAAATCCACACTCCATAGTCCCTTTGGATGCAGAAACCTGGTTCTATATTCCCCTAATATTGCCTCAGGTGATACTTCGGTTTGCGCAACAAATCATTGCCGAAAGGGACAATAATAGTGAGTTTTGTTGGTTCGTGCAACCATATCTGAACCTGGGTCTAGGCCCCATCAAGCCAACACTATCCCATGCTCTCCAATACAAATATTATTAATTTTTGCATTATTGGTTCTTTCAATGAAAATATATATTGTATTGGAGTTGAAATAAACATTGTGTCTCTTATGATATTACATTGTGTGTTATGAGTTCCTCTCTTCATTATGTGTCAAGCTTGATTTGCTTAATGTGAAACAATTTCAATATTCTTCAACCTAATTTAGATCATGTGTTATGAGTGTCTAGCTTCATTATTTGTCAGGCTTTCTTTATTCAATGTGAAAAAACTTTAATATTCTTCAACCTAATTTAGTTCTCTTTGTGATGGAGCTCAATTCTCCCCACACTTTGTAGCACTGATATTTCCTTTTGCTATTTTCTCTCTCTAAAGATGATATATATATATATATATATATATATATATATATATATATATATATATATATATATATATATATATATATATATATATATATATATATATATATATATATATCATCTTTAGAGAGAGAAAATAGCAAAAGGAAATATCCTTATATGGAAGCAATAATTTATATGATTTCACTCGGTGAAGATGCCTTTATTCGCTCAACTTGTTACTAGTTGTTAGAACTATCAGTTTGTTCCTTGGAAGTCAGAAGCCAATCCATACATGATGTCAATAGATTTCCCCTCGTATTTGGTAGAATCTCTTATTCCATAATCTTGATATAAATCTAATTAAGGTTATTTCCAACTAAGAATTTCCAGGTAATGTACTAATAATTTATCAAATATGCAGTCATCCACTCTCTCTAAAGGCCACGATTCAACAATAAGTGTGTTAATAATGATCAATGTATGCATGGTTGTTATTAATACTCTACCCAAGCCTGGAAATAATGAGGAAGATTTATAGAAGGTAAAACACAAATATGCTAGTTACTCTCAGATGTACGGAGTATCATTTTTTATTAATGACCCTTTATGAACACTAAGTTCCATAGCGTTGTGCCTTCTATCCCAATAATAATCTCCCTACCCCTGAAAGGCCTCCCTTTTGTCCCATTTCAGGGTGGGCAAGGAGAGATTCAAACCCTCGACACCACAGTTTGTAGCCATGTGCTCTAATAATCTAAGCCACATTCCATGTCTCCACTAGATTCGTTCCGAGGAGTCCCTCCCAAAGGAGGGATTCCTCTCTTTGAGGTAAGAGGATGAAGAAGCAAATTTATCGTTATGAGTGAGTGCATGTGTTACATTTCAAGGTAAAGTGTGGAGTGGGAAAGAAAAGATGTCAGAAATGGGGTTTCAAAGAATACAACCTTGTAATGAGAAGAAAAGGCATTAAGTTTTTTTATCATATTGGCATTTAACTATTTTCCTATAGGCCTTTCCCTACAATATTGTCAATCGTAGTAGAGTTTAACCATCAAGTTAAGGATGGTTTGGTGTGGTTCCTCTACGCTTGAGACACCAAAATTTCAAGCCATGAACGAGGAAGTGCATAAATGCAAGAAAGGAATATTGGATAATGATTGTGAGACCTGAATTCTAATAAGGACACTGAAGGGGTGTCCCTTCCAGGTAGAGAACACTCATATGCCCTTCTATCTGATGTAGAGGGAGGGCAAAGATTTTGGTTTCATAGTTTTTAACAAAGAAAATAATAGTTGGATGGCACCCAATCAAATCGATCTGATCATGTAGGAAAAAGGTTCAAATCTCCCAGTATGTTAGGAAGCCTTAGGTGCATACATCATTGCACTTCCACTTGACACCTATCATAATGATGAACGACTCGTCTCGCCATGACCTTATATTCGATTCTAATTTCTTTTGTCACTAGAGATATATTAAAAATCAATATATATATCTATATATCGATAGTAGTGCCAACTATGATAAACCCACCAATCCAAATATGATGTGTAAATAAAGAGAGTTGGGTGCCATAGTCAATATTTAGGTATGGATAGGGGGCATCAAATGCATGTGGTGAGCTACAAAAATAATTGAAGGTCCTAACATAGTTATGTTAATAGCTAATTAATCATGCCATGAGGTTGTTAAGATCTTGTAAATACCTTTATGACCCTGCCTCATAAATGGACATTTAGGAGCTTTTAAAATGTCCTTGAGGTTATGGCCAATGCGCCAATTGGTCTTTACATATGACTGACTATCAAGAAAATAATTGCAATAACCAAATGTTGATGCACAATATCAATCAACCACTAATCCATGTTATTGGATTTAATCCTCCACTAAAAGTAAAAAATTCTGAATATTTTGACCAATTTAGGGTGAAAAATGGGGTCAATCCGTCAACTAAAATGGGATAAATTTAAACCAAAACATCGTGATTCAAAATAAATTCATGAGGAACTATTATATCTTTAGGATCCACTCCATCATCTAGAAGTTGGTTAATGGGTAGAGAGACGTGTACTTGGTGTCCTACCCAAGATAGAGACCCAAGTCATAGTAACCCTGCTAAATGATGGTTTTACATGGATTCTATATCCTGGGACCAAGCCAATTTTGCCACAACTTTGTGATAATGTAATCAACCAACCAAAAACATTAACACTACAAAGATAAATGCACCAATTGGAGTGCAATAAATTTGTACAGTTAGTTGTACATATTCAATGAAGAAAACATTTTGTATTTTTCTTCATAATATTTATTTTCCTTTAAATACATGTATATAAGAATTTTTTAGTGTCTTTCCATCCAAGGTTGAACAAGTTAGAAAATTTACCAAGTATCAAATTCTTGAAATTTCTTCCTCCCATAATCATCTAATCAATTTTGCATCAGATTTCATGTATCTTGATTTCTCCACTATAGCCTAATTCATCCTCCTTGCCACTCTATTTCATTGAGGAGAATATGGCTTAGTTGTCTTCCTTACAATCCTATTCATTTCATAGAACATATAAATTTATTTTGAGCAATATTCCACACCATTATCACTTCTTAGGTATTTCACCTTTTTTATTAGTTGCCTCTTATTCATGGAGGAAATAGAATTCCTGATAAAGTTAGAGATTTTACTTTTATTCATAATAATCACAACACATGTCCTCCTAAAATTGAAGTAATTTGTAATGATACAAAAGTATTTCACGCAATAATAGAGGCCACATTCATAGGTCCACATATGTATAACTGCATTACATATCTCTATCAGAGATTAAAGAAAAACTTTAACCCTTGCATGCTTTCCCAACACATGATTCACAAATTTCATAGTAATCAAGTTTAAAATTCATTACTTAACCATTTTCTTTCTAGACTCAATGTCCTATATTTTTTTCTCGTTCAAGTGGACCATCCTCGTATGTTGAATCATGCTCCCTTTAGCTCCTTGAGATGCTTCCTTAGTAGTTTGAGACTCTTCTGAGTTATTTAGAGATTGGTATTAGCCTCAACATTATTGGTATCATCAAACTTGTAGAGAGTACCAACTCTAATACTCTTAGCCAATATTAATTTACTTCTAGTAAGCATGTTCATATTGCATGTGAAAATCACATCAACTCCTAAATCGTTGAACTAGATAATTGAAAAGAGATCCATTTTCACCCTAGGTAAGAGCAAGAGAGTGTAATTCAATGTTATTTCTATGTTTTCCTGCCATAATATTAGGGCCTTTTATTTGAAAAGAACAATTAAAGAAACATTGTTTGTATTCAAATACATACTCGCTCATGTGCATTGAACAACAAAATCCAAAACCTCCGCTTCAATTTCATTGTATCTTTTGAATTTGCATGGAAGTTACAAATGGAATCTTGATATTACAAGACTCATCAACTTCCAAGTCCAAGTGGGCTCTTGAATTTAACTTTGCGTTGAAGAAATCGAGTGAAGCAAGAGCCTCCAATTGCAGGACTTGCAATTCAAACTAATCAGATTAGACTTGATCGTCTATCTATGTAAACACACACAAAAAAGATAACAAAAAGCACTCAATTTGCTTATTTTTATGACCTAAATTCCAGATGTCTAAAATCCATGGCATTTTGTAACAGGTAGTATCATTTATGTACTTCAAAAAAATATGGAAAATATGCATAATGTGGACATTATAAACTTTCAAAATATTTAAAAAAAATTCTTTCATATTTTGTTTTTCAGATTTTAAATATTTCAGATTTTATTATGTATTTAAAAGAAGCCTGTATTCAGGTCATTGAGAAAAAATATCAAAAGAAATTAGTCAGAGACAACACCTGCATCCATGGTTGCCTGATGCAAAAACTTTTCTAAAATTATGCCAATACATTATTTTTTCCCCTTATATGCCTACATTATTTAGTTTTTTATTTTAATATGACAAACAAATATTTATTTTGGAGTTATTGGTACTTTATATACTACTGCCAGCACCATATATTAGACTATGTAGTTTGCCCAGCAACAAACTACAGGAGCCCCCTCACGGTGGAAGATAATTTCTACGAGTCCATGCCAGCCATGATATGTGCAGACGTTTTAAATCTTGGATTTAAATCATTTGGGATGTTTTGTTTTCAAACTTATGAGTAAAAATTAAAAACCTAGAATATTTCAAAATTCTTTAATAACAAATAATGTTTAAAAATGATTTTGTCTTTAGATACAGATTTTTGGAAAAATAAATTTATTTGTATTTTTTTATTAAATTAAAAAATATATTTTTTATTTGAACTTCTAGCCATCGTATGTGCCGACTTTTGAAATCTTTGATCTAAATGTTTTAAGATGTTTTTTAATATAAGAGTAAATTTAAATTAAAAAGATTAAATGTTTTAAAATTCTTTAATGAATTTCAATAATAATAAGATTTGATGTTTGTAAATGATTTTTTTTAATAGAGATTTTGGGAAAATTAACTTTGTTTGTATTTTTTAATTAAATTAAAAATATATTTTTTATTAAATAAATATTGTTAATATTACTTTTTTGTAAAAATATTTTAATATATTAACCGGTAGAGAAATAAGTTATATCATATTTATAATTTAACATTAATAAAATATTAAATTTACTTTATTATAATTAATTAGTTATAATTTTGTTGTAATTAATGAATTACTATATAAGATTATGTTTCATTTAATAATTTTTTTATTAAATGATATAAAATTATATATTAAAAATTTGTATATGTAGTAAGATGTAAAGTATTTCATGGTTTTGGATGTAATAAATTATTATTTTTTAATTAGTTAAATAAAAAATTAATGTCATTATAGCTCTAACCTTCAAATCTATTCACATGGATAATTTTGAAAGATTGACTTTCTCTATTACACGAGATAGAATTATTTATTAACAGGTTAGTTACAACATGTCTCATGAAACATAAACCCACTCATAAATGTTATTAAGGAGTAGTTAGAGCATCCCCGATCGGGGTGCGAGGTAGGAAGGACAAGGCGTGAGGCTCCACGTGGTGGATGACCTCTACACTCCTTCATTTCGAAGTTTAGGCGGCGGTCCTTCCCACTCTTGCAAATCAATGCGCATGCAAGGTGCTGTCATTCTTTACCGGAATCTATCAGGAGGTTTAATGAAGGTGGAACGGCAGTGTGCAAAGGGTTATTATGAGCCTTCTCTCTTGGAGAGCTATAGTCAGATAGAGCAGCGTATATTCAGAAGTTCATTGAGAAGGAAGATCAGTGCAGTGTTGGAGCAAGCTGAAAAGCGGCATTGGCGGAACAGAAATTGGTATGTCATGGCATTCTTTCCTTTCATCCTTCAGCTCGACTTTCCTTTTCTGCCTCTGCAAATGCAGAATGGTAGTCACCACTGTGTCTCTGTTCATTCTCTGGTTTTTCTGGATTTCAATTGGGTTAATTCTGTGTTTATTTATTTCTCTGGGTGGTATAGAGAAGAGGAGGCGGTCTCTCTGAAAATTGAACCTCACTTCCGAAGTCCTCCTTATTTTAATACCTACTCTATCAATGCATCGCTATTTTTTCCTATGGCCTTTAATCTCTTGTTTAGGCACAAGACGGTTGATAGAAGTTACTACATGCAGTCTTGTGGTCTAAGCTTGATTTTTGTAGACTTCTTCTGGGTTGGTATTTTGGAACATGTCTATCCCTATCTGTCAAATTACTTTCTTTTACAATATAGTGTCGAAATCAATTTCCTGGGGGTTTGCATGTAATATGCCTTTTCAGGGATATCTCTAAAACACAAGCAAACTCCAACTAGAGATGGACTGGGAGGGCATTTAACAGATATTTCACCTCTGAAAAGAGGGTGAGATCTGGAGGCTATCTGGCCCTTTCCAGACTCTGTCTAAGAGTATGGGGAAAAACACACCAAGTGGTATAGAAACTGGAATGCTCGAGGAGAAAAATAACAGTAATGCAAGCATACAATAGCGTATATATAGAACATGTAACAGATACTCAAGAAATGTAGAGATAATGCTGAGCCATTTTATTATACTGAGAAATATAAGCGAGTACAATAGGTGACCAGAGTGATGGCACCTAAACCTGCACAAGGCAAGTTAAGAAATACTCTCAGAATGCTGCTAGAATGGCTGTTCTCTGATCTGCGTCCAAGCTGCTGGAAAACTGCCGTGTAGCTGCCTGAAAATACCTCCCTTGAGGATCTACGCTATCCTCCCAAGGGCCACACTGAGACTGATTGGGATCCTCAAAAATATGACCTCCCGCTCAACCAAAAGTCTCCAATAGGCACGGGCTATCCCCCTGCTCAATCTCCTGACCAAAATCCTTCGAAAGAATACCACACCGGAGCTCCCCCAATATGGATTGTGTCCTCCCTCTCAAGACTGCGCAGTCAATAGATGCAATGCTCCTCCACAAACGTCGCAACTCGATCCTCCTGTGAAACACTAATGGGAATGCCTCACCCGAGCGAGCACTCGAGGTCTCTCGGGGCTGAGGGTAAGATCTCCGAACAGAGACACTCAATGCACTTAACAGTGTTGTAGATAGGCTAAACAACCAGCGTGCTCAAATTCGTAATGACCAGTTTCAAATGCATAAACTCCAATGATCCAAAATGAGGAGGCTCTCCTCTCTGTATAGCGTTGGCCTCTCTCAAACCCTAAGGCCCACCTCCTCCAACGTAGCCTCCCTTTGCCTCGTGCTCAACTTGGCCTGCGCAGCCCCTCCATGTGGTCTACTTGGGCCTCCTCTCTATGTGGTCTCTTGGACCCCTTGGCTCACTTAAGTTACAACGTTGTGTCTACCAAGGAGTGCGCTTTATTTTTAGAGTGATTTATGTCCCCCTCTACTCACTTTTATTTATAATCTAACTACATAAGGCAAAAATTGACCAAATCGAATATTCCAATTAGCCATTGCTAATTGGGAATATTACAGTCTCCCTCGGAAAAATGTTGCTTGTCCCCAAGCAACTGTAGTGATGGATGCAGCAAGATCTCCTCACTCTCCCAAGTAGCATCCTCATCTGGCAAATTCTTCCACCTCACCAAGAACTCCCGGATTGTCCTGTTCCGCAGCTGCCTCTCCCTGGTATCAATAATGGCCTCAGGCTATAACACCAAATGCCCCTCATCATCTGTAGGCGGTAGCTCCTCTGTCACCATCACCTGCTGCCCCAATGCCTTCTTTAGGCATGACACATGGAAAATGTTATGAATCTTTCTACCTTGGGGCAGCTCCAACTCATAAGCAACCTGTCCAACCCTACGTATCACCTTTTATGGCCCATAAAAACGGGGCTTGAGCTTCTCAGCTCCCTTCTGCTTCAGTGACGACTGTCGATATGGTTGTAAACGTAGGTAGACCAAGTCTCCTACCTCAAACTGTCTCTCCATCCGACCCTTGTCAGCATACAGCTTCTGTTGGTTCTGCATTGTAGCCATGTTATCTTTGAGAGCTCAGAGAATGTCCAGACTCTCCTTGATCCAATCTCTGGCTCTCAGAGCCTTGCTAGCACCAAACATCACATCAACAAAAGATAAATAATGGTATCCATACAGAGCATAGAATGGAGACATACCGATGGACATGCGATGTGTGTTGTTGTAGCAGTACTCCCCTAGATGCAGCCACTTCAGCCACGCTCTCTGCTGCCCACTAACATAGTTACACAAGTAGCCCTCCAGCCACTTGTTAACTATCTTTGTCTGCCCATCTGTTTGTGGGTGGTAGCTGGTGCTCGGTGTCAACTCCATCCCCACCAGCCAGAAAAGTTCCTGCCAGAATCTGCCCATAAAGCGGCTGTCCCTGTCACTGATGATGGTCTTGGGAAGACCATGTAACCTGAAGATCTCTCTGAAGAACAGCTCCGCCACCTATGCTGTTGAATAGTGTGCGGATATGGCGAAAAAGTGTGTGTACTTCGTCAGCCGATCAACAACGACGTATATACAGTCCTTGCCCTGCACCATGGGCAACCCTGTGATGAAATCCATCAAAATGCTCTCCCATTTCCCCTCCAGAATGGGAAGAGGCTGCAACAAACCTATGGGATGGTTCATCTCCCCCTTGTTTCTCTGGCAAACTTCGCACTCCCTGATATGCTGGAGCACGTGCTCCTTAAGGCCCTTCCATGAGAACCTCTCTCTGATGGCCCGGTAGGTTTTGGTAAACCCCTGATGGCCGGACAATGGTGAGTCATGTGACGCCTGAATTATCTTCTTCTTGAGCTGGGAGCCCTCAGTCAAGAAGATCCTATCTCTGTAGTAGATGATCTCATCTATCACCCTGTATCTGTCATCTGTCACCTGACCATCCAGAACCTCATAGGCAAATCTATCCTTGGAGTACTCCACCAAAAGTCGAGCCTTCCAATCTGTATCCAAGCTCATTAGAGACAACGTGGCTGGTCTACGTGAAAGTGCATCGGCTACCATGTTGTTCTTCCCCTTGACATACTCAATGTCAAAGTCATAAGCCTGGATCTTGCTGATCCACTTCTGCTGCCTCTCCTGTAGCTGTTTCTGCTCCAAAAAGAACCTGAGGCTGTTGTGATCAGTCCTCACCCTGAACCTATTACCCACTAAGTACTGCCAGAATTTGGCTAGTGCATGCATAATGGCCAGCATCTCCTTGTCGTATATAGGATACAACCGCTCATGAGGAAGGAGCTTTCGGCTCTCATAGGCTATAGGGTGGCCTCCCTGAATCAAGACTGCGCCGATCCCCTCTCCTGACGCATCGCACTCCAAAACAAAAGGCTCCGTAAAATCTGGCAACGCAGGCACTGGCAGCTGTTCATAACCTCCTTGAGCCTGTCAGAGGCCCGCTGCGCTGTATCTGACCAATTGAATGCCCCCTTCTTCGTCAAATATGTAATGGGTGCAGCAAGCTGAGAGAAACTCTTGATGAACTTCCTTTAATATGTGTAGATGCCAACAAATCCTTGAAGTTCCGTCATGTTTCTCGGCTCTGGCCAATCTCTGATGGCCCGGATCTTCTCCTCGTGGACCCTCACTCCGTCCACTCCTATGATGTGTCCCAAATACAACATCTTTGTCAACCCAAACTCACACTTGGAGAGCTTATCATAACACTGTTACTCCTCCAAGATATGTAGTACTGCCTCTATGTGCTGGAGATGCTCCTCCCAAGTCCTGCTATATATCAGTATATCATTGAAAAAGACCGACACAAACTTCCTCAGATGACTGCGGAAGATATGGTTCATGCATGACTGGAAAGTAGCTGGGGCGTTGGTTAGCCCGAAAGGCATAACTAAAAACTCAAAGTGGCCATAATGGCACCTGAAAGCGGTCTTGGGAATGTCCTGTTCCCTCACGCGAATCTGGTGGTACCCGGATCTCAAATCGATCTTTGAGAAGAACTGTGCTCCTCTCAGCTCATCCATTAGCTCATCTATCCACGGTATGGGGTACCTATTCTTCATGGTCTTCTTATTCAAGGCCCTATAATCAATGCACATCCTCAATGTGCCGTCCTTCTTCTTCACCAACACCACTGAAGAAGCAAAAGGACTGGTGCTAGGCCTAATATGTCCAAGAGCCAACAACTCCTGAATGGCCCGCTCAATCTCATCTCGATAGGCCTTGGGGTGCCTATAGTGTGTGGTAATAATGGCTTGGATGCCCTACTCAAGCTCAATAGTGTGCTCAAACCCCCGATCTAGTGGTTGTCCTGGCGGTATCTCTCCAAAGACCGTATTGAACCTGTCAAGGATGGCCTGTATGTCTGGATGAACTGTCTGCCCGGTAGTCCCTACCTCTGATGCCCGCAACTCAACTGCCCACTCTATGTCTCCCTTCCGGAAGTCTGCCTCCATCCGATAAGCTGAAATAGTCTGAGGTGGGTAAGTGTGCATCCCACGTATCTTCTCATGCTTCTCGGTTTTCTTATCATCCCACTCCATCTCCAAGGCCTCCCAATCTGTGGTGACCTTCCCCATAGTAATCAGCCACTGTACACCCAATACCACATTGGTATCTGGTATGTTGACCACGAAAAAGTGGTCGGTCACCGTGTAGGTACCCATCGTCACAGCTAGCTCTGAAACATACCTGGCACACTACATCATTTGATCTCCTGGGACCAACACTGAAAATCCATCGAAGCTCTCTGTCGGTATGCCTCTCCGCTCAACCATTTGTGCATCGATGAAGTTGTGGGTTGCCCCACTGTCTACTAGAATTGAAACTCGCTGCCCACGCACTGTCCCTCGGACACGCAGCGTCAAATACTTGGGTACTCCTCGCAATGCTGCAAGGGTCCCCCCTGTGGGTGCAAAAGCTGCACCTCCTACTCCTGGAGGTGGAGGTGGAAAATGGTCCTGTGCTGTCTGGCTGTCTCCTGCCTCCCCATCCTCATACTCATCCTCTTCCCTGCTTCTCTCGGAGAAGACTTCGATAAAATGTGCTTTGTCAGTAGCACATCTGTGTCCTGGTGCCCACGGCTCCTGACAGGTAAAACACAACCTCTTCTTCTTCAACTCCCTCCTGGCATCATCATCTAGCTGTACCCTACCCTGATTCCCCTTCGGAGGCGGAATCCTCACATCCTTCCCCTTTGGCTGGAAAGCCTGTCTCTGGGGGTAAGGTGTCATGGTCCTGGGTAAGGCATCCTGCAAATCCCGAGTCCTGCCAATGGCATCCTGGAGTGTGGCTGGTCTAGTGGATCTGATTAGACCCGAAGTGGCTCTGCTAACCCCTCAACAAACATATAGATCATTCGTGATGCGGATAGATCTGGCACCATCACTGAAATCCTCAGGAATTTTGCAATATACGTCTCAGGACTCCCGGTCTGTTTGAGCCTCGTCAGATCAACAAAGTGCTCCTCCGGATCCCTCCGGTCAAACCTCTCTATCAGTCTCCGAGTGAACTCAGCATAGGTAGTCACAGTGGAATGCCCAAGTGTCACCATCCCATGGAACCACCAGTCCGGAGCCTCACCATCCAAATGCAGCGTGGCCACCTTGATGGCCTCCGTCTCTGCCATCTGATTGAGATGGAAATATATATCCAGCTTCTCCACCCAAGACTTTGCCGAACTGTTTGATGACCCATCAAACGTAGGCAAATGGAGTCGAATCACTGTACGCTGGGTGTATCCATCATGATAATGCCGGTGCCCTTTCTGATGGTCGCTGGGTCTGCTATCCTGCTGGAGCTGAACAAAGTCTTTGAATAAAAGGGCATTCCTGAACTCCTGCCCATACGCCTGGTACTCAGCAAAATAACCACCTATGTGGTCAGGCTCTAACTCCTGCTGTGCTCCTACCCCAGTGTCTGTAACCAGAAAAGTGGGCATAGTGGAACGAATGGGGGCATGTGAAGCCTGGTGCAGAGTGGCAACCCGCTCCTACAAATGGTGGGATGTGCCCGACCCCTCACCAACCTGGAAACCCCTTGAGGTTTCACGTTGTCTAGTCTCCACAGCAGTGAATCTCTGACCCATCACCTCTATCTGCCTCGCCAGATCCTGCACTGATCTAAGGAGTGCTTCCCCAAACTGTTTTGCATCGCTATCATCCGCCATCGGCTCTCCCTGCTCTACGTCTACCACAGGCTCCTCCTGTTCTGCGTCCACCACTCGAACACAGTCCCCCTCTCCGTAGGTGTTCTCCAACCTATGCTCAATATCTCTATACTTCCTACCTCTGTGGCAGATGTAGGGTTTCTCTCCAGGTGTCATAGACAACTAGCTCCACAGGCTGAGCCAGATCTATGCTCTGATACCACTGTAATATCCCTTTTCAGGGATATCTCTAAAACACAAGCAAACTCCAACCAGAGATGGACTGGGAGGGCATTTACCAGATATTTCACCTCTGAAAAGAGGGTGAGAATTGGAGGCTATCTGGTCCTTTCCAGACTCTGTCTAAGAGTATGGGGAAAACACACCAAGTGGTATAGAAACTGGACTGCTCAAGGAGAAAAATAACAGTAGTGCAAGCATTCAATATCATATAGATAGAACATGTAACAGATACTCAAGAAATGCAGAAAGAATGCTGAGCCATTTTATTATACTGAGAAATATAAGTGAGTACAATAGGTGATCTGAGTGATGGCACCTAAAACTGCACAAGGCAAGTTAAGAAATACCCTTAGAATGCTGTTGGAATGGCTGTTCACTGATCTGTGTCCAAGCTGTTGTGTAGCTGCTACTGCTGGAACCAAATGAGTATATGGGCTGCTTCCCTACTCAGAATAAGCTGAAACTCTGGAATTAGCCTCTGCTCACCAAACCCAGAAAAGCCTAGAAAGAAATTCTGAAATGGTCGACCACCGAAGGTCACCCCCTTGAGGATCTACGCTTTCCTCCAAGGCTCTGCACTGAGGCTGAATGGAAACCACCAAAATACTGCCGCAGACTCTACCAAAATCCTCCCATAGGCAAGGGCTGACCCCTTGCTCAATCTCCAAACTCGGAACCTCTAAAAGGAACCCAATCCAGAGCTCCCAAGAAATCGACTGTGTCCTCCCTCTCAAGACCGTGCAATCTATGGATGCACTGCTCCTCCACAAAACCAAACACCAAACCTCCTGCAAAATACGGATGGGACAACCTCACTCGAGCAGGCACTCGAAGTCCCCCGGGGCTAAGGGTGAGATCTCCGAACAGAGACACTCAACGCACTAAACAGTGTTGCAGACAGGCTAAACAGCCAGCGTGCTCAAAGTCGTAATGACCAGCTCCAAATGCTTAAACTCAAATTATGCCAAAATGAGGAGGCTATCCTCTATATATATCGTTGGCCTCTCTCAAACCCTAAGGCCCACCTCCACCAACGTCGCCTCCCTTTGCTGCGTGCTCAACTTGGCCCCCTTGGTTACAACCTTGTGTCTACTAGGGAGTGCACTTTATTTTTAGAGTGAGTTATGTTCCCCTCTACTCACTTTTATTTATAATCTAACTACATAAGGCAAAATTGACCAAAATCGAATATTCCAATTAGCCATTGCTAATTGGGAATATTACACTCCAAGAGATCTATAAAATAAAGGGAGGAGGCCATTGAGAGATATCTTTTGGATCATATCATTTTCTTGTGTGAGAGGTTTGAGACATGGCTCTCTACTTCAGCCGTAGCCCCAGGACGGAAACCCTCGGGTGATTTATGAGTGTTGGACGAAAACCCAACTCTCTTGAGGAGACTTCATTCGGAAATCTCACAGAGCTTCAGGGATTGGTGTGAGGATCATTCAGATCTTCAACTTGTGCTTCATTATCTTCAGTGGATTCAGTGACAGCTGTTGCCGGAGGGAGAGTGCAACAGTTCAGTTTTGAGGCCAGCGCAGTGCAACAACTCATCTTGGTGGCCAGTTCTCCATCTCAGCTCTTTCTTTGGGTCAGATGTATTTGTAACCCCAGTTATTATCTATAATAAATTGCTAAGATTCTTCCTATTTGATGTGTTGATAGATTGCAGTGCTTATGTGTTTTATTTTAGGCAATCTTCTATTGAGTAAATAGTGATTTTATGGCATATTGTGGAGTTTAGTTATTTTTCAGCATTCCTAGTTAAAATATCCCTTTTGGGATATTACAGTGACCGTTCAAACCGTCCAAAGGTTTTTCCATTACATCTTGCTCCAGAAAACTACGGTTGTTTCAGATTGCAACCCTATGACATACATTTTGTCACATCAATTGTTGGGGGGGGGGGGGGGGGGTGGGGAATACTCTAAATTGATCGTCATCCTACAAGAGTTTGACCTGGAATTCATCAAATCCAAGTCAAAGAAATTCTTGGTTTTTGTTGAGCTTATGTGCGACCTTCCTTGCCTTGATTATGAATCGACATCTGACGATTTTATCCCTGACGATTCATTGTTTCTGATCTCATTATCTGACCCGTGGTATGGAGACATTTTGATTTATCTCCAGACCCAGACTTTCCGGTCTGATACCTCTCACTCCGAGCAACGACATATTCGATACCAAGCCAAAGACTATATCATCATTGGCGACACTCTTTATCGATGTGGTATCAATACGATTCTATAAACGTGCCTCACACATGAGGAGGTCGAGAAAGTCCTTGATGAATGCCACTTGGGGGCATGTGGCGGTCATTTATTTGGTATGCTACTGCGCATAAGATATACACGCTGGTTACTTCTAGCCCACTATTTTTCAAGACTGTATTCTTGCTGTCCATAAGTGTCATGCATGCCAAATTTATGATCGCAAGACCTATGCTCTGCATGCTCCATTGCATCTCGTTATCGTTGTTGGACCATTTACGAAAATGGGGTATCGACTTTGTGACATGTAACCCTCACTCGATCGGGGGGCATGGTTATATTATCGCCGTGGTAGATTATTTTACGAAATGGGTCGAGGCGATGCGTACATATAACAACATTGGTGAAACGGCTGCATATTTTTTACCATTGTACATGTATTGTTAACTTATGTGCTAAGTATGGGTATGCCTCCCTCAACAAAGATATCATGATGTAAATGTATTGTAACAGAAGATGATCTCGCTGATTGTTCTTGATCCTAAGTTTTCACAAGGTAAAGCACTTCAGTCATCAGTCACCATTCTTGAATTTGCGCTTTAGGGGGCAATCTGTTATAGGTCATTTTGTCACACCTAGTCAATCGACCTATAAACTGGATCAATCAACATCCTTTTACCCCTTGACATCATCATGACACAAATCCCTATTCACGGCACTCTCATATCTTAGAGTTTCTACCTCAAATCACCTTGTTTCATTCATTTTAAGGTCCAACGCTCCCTGGCCTCTTACTGGACAACGTTCACCTACAAGTTGCTCCATTATGGCTTGCGTTGATCACCTACATGTTGCTCCAATATGCACTTGTGTTGGTTTTAGAAATTCAGGAAAATTGAGAAATTCCGGAAGCCTCTTTTTCCAGAAGCTTCCAGAATTTGTTACAACCATTTACTTCAGATAAAAAATTCAGATCCTATACTATCCTACCTTAGAGTTTCCATCCCTTATTCTTTGATCCCATCCTCCCATCAAGAGTGAATCTCAAATCCTTGATTGGTATTTGGATAAGAACTCCCAACTTACTCCCCTCTTCTATATATTTGTGGCCATCCACAAGCTAGGGGTTGGATTTTGGAGATAGAATTCTACCCTCATGCCGCTACTGTAAAGATTTAACATTCCATGCATTAGGGTGATCAGAGGTGCACTTTGTGACAAAGAAGGAACAAGTCATCTTGGAGGAGCTCTTCTACAAGATCAATTCCTATTTTCAGTTGTAACTCCGTCCATTTATATTAATGCAAAGGGTTCTTTGTTTTCCTATATGTGATGTTATGATTTCATGTATTTCAATGCCATGTTGATCCATTGAACGAAGTAATTAGATGATGCTACATAGATACTGTAGATCGTTGGCTTGTGTTGTCTGATTGTGTAGGTTATAATTTTAACAACGGGAGCTAGGATTGGAGAATTCAAGCCAAGAAAGGAGTGAAACACACGACAGATCACAGGTAGGCTTCATCCCATCATCTATTTACTTTAAGGAAAACAATAACTACTTTGTCTTTCTGTTGTTCTAGACTAAGCCACCTAGTCTAGGGAAGACACTTTTGTCCGTAGTCGTAGATTCCGTATAACAATAACTAAAGGATCGACATTGATGACTATGTGCACCACAACCATTGGATTAAATAAAATATTCCAAAACATACAATTTCTTCTTGCTTGGTTAGGTTAGTCATCTCTGTTCACATTCTACCTTTGAGCAACTAACTAGATGACACATGATTTGTTGAGTTTCCACAACAATGCCAATCAAAAAGTTCATTTACAACATCAAATATTAATTTTGCACCCATAATTATATCAATGATTAATGCAAACCCTTTGAGACTTTTCCCATGTTTTTATTTCTTTTGTCATTGTGGTTTTTAAGACTATGTTAAACATCATATGTTAAATGTGGGTAACATTAAACACGAACTCAACATTTGCAAATCTTTCTCAATTAATTCATCTCAAGTGTGTGGAGGCTCTTCACCAATCTAAACTACTCTGGAAATATATCTTGTTAAATATATAACCATAAACACATCCTTGTTAAAATATAATGAGATTGAACGATGGAAAGACAACAAAAGGAAACTAAAGAGTACTTTACATTGTACATTTCTTAAATGATTTCTTTTTTATAACTTGACCATGGATACATAGATGTAAATAGAGCAAGTTTTATATTTTCCCTATAAACCATGTTATCAATATTTTACACATTAGAAGATGATGGTTTTAAAATGATGTAGATTTGTAGCTTTATGAGATTAGGATTAGTGAAAGATGCTTGGAATCTATCATCCATTGAAGAGTTCGGGGTATTAAATTATATTTAATTGGAGCAAAATTATTTAACAATCACATCAATATTAAATGATTATTAGTGCGTGCACAATTTTTTATGTCAATTCAAACTTGAGGTATCATAGCATTGTCATTAAATGTTTACAAGTAACATCATTGTGCTTGTGGCTCATGGAGAGGTTAATTTGTCATTCAAGATGGGGCAACTCAAACGACCATCAATTATAGCACATGTTTGAGTGAACAATATTTTCTTTGATTTTTTTGTACTCTAGCCTATTGATCCCATCTCACCCTTTTTTCTACACTCTCCAATTGAGTTGCAATGGTCACCCATTAAAATACCCTAATACAAGACAACCACCCTCAATCCCTTTTAATTCAATATGTCTCCCAACATACATCAATTTATGATTAACACATCGAACCTTATTTTTTTGAGACAATAGACATAACTACAATTTGTGAATGAATGAATAAGAAACAAAGGGAGATTTGGAATGGATCTGTTATTGCTTGTTTTTACTGTTCACCAATCATCCAAAATAAACACCACTTATCTTTAAGCATTGTGATCAGAAAAATAATTCCGCGTTCTTTTTACAGTATGCTAGTTTAAAATAAAGTTATAATTATTTTATAACTTTATTTTGACAATGTAGATGTATACTGAAATCAACATAGATCCATCTAAAGCACAGATCTAACATGAGCTGAGAGGGATCAAATTTATTTTGTTGCAAACTTATTTTAGAGTAAAAAAACAATGTGTAATTTTTTACTGTTTAAATTGCATTTTTGAATGTTATAAAGATTACATAACATATGTATTCAGTCATTTTATATTAATTCATGTTGAAATGTATTGAGCCATTTTATATTAATTCACATTGAAATATTTTATTCATAACTCACATTGGATGTTTTTTGTTAATAGATTTTAATTGTTTATTTATATGGTTATTTAATTTTTGTTTTTTGTTTGGCCGACATGAGCGAAATTTTTTATTATTATTATTTTTGATGACGTAACATACTTACACGTTCCTCATACTGGATTGTAGAATGAGTCTCTTGTCCCTATGAGCTTCTCCGTTCAAAAATTATTTTTATTATATTTTTGAGGACGTGACATACTTACACATGTCCCTCATACTGGATTGTAGAATGAGCCTTTCGGCTCAATGAGCCTCTCGGCTCAATGAGCCTCTCGGCTGTTTTGACACTTATCATGGATTGATATATATCAACATTTACTAGCTATTTCATTTATATGACTTTGCTAGTTATTTCTCACAATATAAGTTCAACACATCACTAATCCAATTGATGCTACAACCAGCCTAGATCCATCTTAAATCTGGATCTACCAATTACGGAGAAGGATCAAGTTCAGAGTTAAGATGGATTTAAGCTGGTACTCTTACATTCCGTAATAGATTTTCTCAAACTTTTAAATATCATTCATCATAACAAATACCATAAACTTGTAAACCACAATCATTTTATAGTTTAATTTAACTTTAAAATTTAAAATTAAAATTATTATTATTTTATAATTTTAACTATCCAGAGATTTATAGATAACATGGTGATGTGATGCCTAAAACATTAGTTGCATCTCAAACAATTTGTACTCTATAAAACCCTTTGATTTATGAACATGGTGATGTGGTGCCTAAAACATTAGCTGCATCTCATACTTTATAAAACCTTTTTATATCGTATCCGTCTCCTTTAGCCTAAAAAAAAATCGTACCAAGGTGTAATAACAATGTAGAAATTGACAATTTTGATTAAAAGATATATACTGAGACGAGGATGTTGGGTACCGATTGCTGTACATTGCTGCCGAATTCAATTCCCCGGACGAATGGCACATTAGAGCAACTTTTCACACCCATTCCAACTCGCTATATTCGCGTTAAGAAGAATAGTTGGGGTGGTTGGTGGATCTCAAACCTTCGGACACAAAGCGGAAGCAATCACAGGACTGCGTTCAAGACAAAGAACAGCAGCAGTGGAAGGATGCGTCCCCCTACCTCTCAACCCACCCTCCGCCTCAGCGGCATACTTTTCAAGTACGGCACAAAGTCTGCACAGGTACGTCCCAGTCTGCTAAGATCTGGAGCTTTAGGATCCCGATTGACGATTGATATTCACTATTACCATCAATTTAACCTACGCCTCATTACAAATTACAATAAACCAAAAACCTATGCCTGCTATCTGCCTACTAAATGGCTATAATTCATCGTAAGTTGTTCAGTCCACTCTATTATCAGATTTTGACTGACAATTATATCAATTAGAAAATGACTCACTCTGATAGGCCTTTTCTGATCAGAGGGGAATTTGAAAAATAAATGAATTTCAAGGATATTTATTCTTTTGAGGAAGATGCACCGTGAATGAAAGTGAATTATTTTCGGTTCCTTGAACATCTAGTTATATTTACGCTCTTGCATTGCTTCTTGGCTAAAAAGTTGCAAGATGAATACTACACTGAGGAATCGCCTGACACCCTAGTCTTATTTTTCATCTTGATATATGTTTGGTTGATATCCCAACATTTATACTATTTGTTATGTTGAGACTCACTGTTATGTTTTGAAGAGATTGAATGCATGTTTTCTTTGGAGTGGACTGATGTTAACTTACACTGTACCATTGATTCATCTGTGGCCAGTAAAATTGATGTATGGTCAAGTAATTTCAAGGAATGTTAACACAACAATTTGACTGTGTGCAGGTTGCTTTCAGAACTGGTGATTTCAAGCAGCAAGTCATTTTTATTGGGGGTCTCACTGATGGCCTTTTGGCAACAGAGTATGTCATTCATTCATTCGTACATGCATGCATGCATTTAATTTCTAATAAATGTTTGACACACGTACTTCTGGTGTGTTTCTTTGCATCCACCCCTTCCTTCTTGGTTCTCTTTTGAGATTATAATGTGTTGTGTGCACACTAAGAATCCCATCGATCATAAACAACTACTGAGGATTGGGGAAACGTTGAGAACAAATAAATGAGGTAGAATGAATGAGCGGCAATCTAGTGTTCAAGAATTTCGGTAACAGGCAGCCGTCAGCTTGCACAACCTGGTAGCTTCCTCTTCAGGGTCAGGATGCCACAATGTGGCAAACACACAAACAGATGAAACAAAGGGAATGAAGATCTGAACTGAATGAAATCGACTGCCACTTACTGTTGTATAACTCCTATCTACACTTATTTAATCTAAACTGAAATCTCATTAATTTACACAAATTGTACAATGCCCTGTGCAGCTGGATCATACCTTTGGGCTAGCCATATTCGAGTTCAGAGAGTTTATAGTCACCTATCTCTATTACCCAAAGTTTCAGATTTGTCCTTTTCGTTACTGATGCATAGCAAAATTAACTATTTTGTTTGAATCTGGGGAGGGACTGTGACCTGAACAAGGCTTCTCCATCTACCACAGCAGAAGAGTGCCAGTTTACCCCAAAAAAATTCCCCCAAACTCCATATGATAACAAAATTTGAAAGTGGAAAAAATACTCCCCTGTTACCTGCCAAGTGCAAAGTATGCTCAGTTGGGGCTGAGACAGTTTCCACTGGGTCAAACTGCAAGTCAATCTTCATCGTCACTACCACTATTAAGGTCGTCTTCTTTGTTGGTACAGTGGGTTCAATGGATCTCTCACAAGTATTGCACGATTGATATACGCAGTGGTTGAGTATTACCTCATCTTCTGAATCCTTTCCATTCTTTCGAACCTGTAAAAACTAGCCTGTCTGCCAACTCAGGTGTGTGGGTGGTTATCAGACTTGCCATGGATTCATGCAGGGAGCGGATCTCCAAATGCAGGCCCTCCATCTGGTCCAAGCAGCTGCCCAATCGGTAGAAAACAGCTAAAGCCTTCTCTTTTGTGGGGTTGACAACATAGAGTAAGAGTCTTCATGGAGGGCATGCTTAGAAGAATTGACTGAAGGAAGTGACAAAGTAGACGCTGAAGAGGAATGAGCAGAGAGTTTGAGTCACACGCCACGAAGAGGAGGGACGAGGAAGAAATAAATAAGAGTTGCATCGTTGTGGATAACTAAGAGATTGATGAGGCTAAGTCTAGTGAACATGTGCTAACATGTATTATATTTGTACTTTTCTGTTTTGCACTTAATCCTTATCTCTTTTGTGTGACTTAATCTAAATTGACCAGTCATCCACTTTACTGGAGGGACGAGCAACAAATAAATGTGCGTTGCATCATTGTGGATAGCTAAGAGATCGATGGGGCTTAGTCTAGTAAACATGTCTTAACATGTATTATGTTTGTACTTTTCTGTTTTGCAATTAATCCTTATCTCCTTTGGGCGACTTAATCTAAATTGATCAGTCATCCACTTTATTGTATTTTATTGGAGACATGGTCAGATTTGATCACTCTCCCACAATTTTGTACTTGCATATGCAGCACTACAAATGAGTGTACAGCATGTGTATAGTTCTGACATTCTCCTTTAATACTGGCATACTTGCTCTCTGATATTCTCCTGTGTGTGAGTATTAGCATTGTTGGCATTGTCCTCATATCGAGACTGAAGCAAAGGAGAGATTCACTATTACCAAAAATAATTCAAATCTCCTTTTGGAGATTTGTCCCATCATTAGCTAGAGAGTTTGCTTCAGCAATGAGCATTGAACTTTTGAAGGCCTTCAAAACACAATGGAAAGAGATCCTTCCAAAGGACAAGGCCAATTTTTCAGCTTTGGAAATAATCCTTGAGAGTTTGATTCTCCACGGAGCCAATTTACCCAACCATTATGTTGATGGCTAGCTTTGAATCACTGTTCATTTATATCTCTTTTATGTCCAATAAAATGGCAACTCTAGGCCCTTGTAAAGGCTGCCCATTTCTGTGTTATTGATAGTGCTGTGCTGCATATCCTAGGCAAATTGGACTCTGATTTCTCCATCAGGGTCTTAGACAAGCCCCTTGCCATGGTTTTTCGATTCCTCTTTTCTGTTCCAGTAAAAAAAAATGTAAATTTCCTGAAGGATTATTATAACTCAGTGGGCCACGGTAGGCCCAAAATCAAGACCCGTTTGTTCCAAGTATGTCTGCAGTGAAACACCACAATCAGGTTCTGCATGATCCTGCTCTTCAATCTTCAAGGCTCTGCAATATCTCTGCAGCCAAGGGTTAGCATTAGTGAACTAATACATGGTCAGCCATCAATCCTCACACACTTAAGCTTATGATTGTTATGATACGGAACCATTTACATAGACATGCTTACACTGTCATGACATCACACTCAAACTTCACACATTCAAGTCCATTCTCACTATATATGTATCCCACTTACATGCATCCTCGTCACAAGCAATTATAGGATCCTCACAGAGATTTCATATTTGTATTGGGATATTGAAATATATAAACACTTATTTCTTGAGGTACAAATCTTCATATTCTTTCATACTTTTACATACTCTGGAAACACTCATATATCGAAAACATATTTCGGACTCAATAAACATCATTAGTATATTCTCTCATTATTATCTCATGCACGAACCTTCTTAGGCATGGGTCCACTAGCTTTGTTTACTATCAAGTGGAATGCATTTCCACCAGTCCTTGGCGGTCTGTGGCACCAAACTCAATTATGATACACACATACCTCTGTTCTTGTTTTTGCGATGTAATATTCCTTTTTTTTGGTATCACCTATGAAAGGGTTAGGATGGACTTCCAGAGTTGGGAAAAGACAGGTCACAGATACAGGTTGGTGTCATCAGCGGGCCCAGGGGCTTTTTGGAGGAGTTTCTATGAGGATCGATGGCATTTGCTTGATATATTCCATCATTCGCACAATTTGCCTTTTGTTCCAGCACATTCCGACAACTTTCAGAAAACTGAGTTATTTTTGGGCTTAACTCAATTAATTACGCTCAAGGTGGCATTCCGGGAGGAATACATGATAGAACACCTTAGTGTAATAGCTCGTTGGAACTGGAATGAGGAGATCTTCAGGATGGAATGCTGAGAAGTTACTTATAGTGGCCAGAGATAGTACCATGGGCGATATACTATTTTCCTTAATTAAAAATGACTTTAATTAGTTATTTAATTAAAGGAAAAATAATATTTAGAGGAAAAGGGGCTAAAAGTGACTTAAGTGAAATATAATTAAATTAAAGTCACTTTGATAGAGTCAAGGGAGGATCTTCTAGAATAATACTAAAATAATAAAATAAGATACTTCTAGAGGATTGGAGATCTATCCATCAGATCTATAAAAGGAGAAGTGAAGGTCATTTGGAGATATCTTGGATTGGATCATTGTTTGTGTGAGAGGTTTGGGAACCTGATCTCTACTTCAGCAGGAGCTCAAGGACGGAAACCCTCGGGTGATTTAGTGAGAGTGGGTGAGCACCTATCTCTTCCCTTGGTGGATCCATTCAGGATTCACAGGTTGCAGTTTATTTCCAGTTTGTTTTGGGAGGCCAGTTGCGGCATTGTTGTAGATTTATTTGGGCCATTATTTCAGCCATTTACAGTTTTTGTACTAGCAGTTTTATATTAATAAAATAAAGCTGAGATCTTCTGCATACTTATATTGTCTATTATTCAGTTGTAGATTATATTTCCATTTTTACCGTAAATATTGTGGTTGATGTTATGCAAATTGTTTATAATGTTAACGACTTAAATTTCTGAAGTTATTTTACATGGCAATCTTCTGGTGATTTTATGGTTGAACTAATTTTTGGAAAAATTCATAAAATGTCCCATTTGGGATATTACAGTGGTATCAGAGCTGTTGATCTTGCCATCCTGAGGGTTTAGTTTCCAAATTACCAGAAAAGACAAATTCAAGGGTTTTACTATAGCCCAATTTTAGAGGAAGATCAATAATTTATTATTTTGAGACATTATTGGAGGATGCAGTTGAGTTCTTGTGTTTGTTGTTGGTTGCAAGTTTCATTAGCTTATGAGAGTTATAGGCAAACCTAGGTTCATTAGCTTTTTAGCTATAGGTGAACCTCTAGGGTTGAGATTGACATTCTATTTCTGGAGCAGCGTGGCAGTCTCTAGGCCAGCGCAGAGGAGGAGAGTTGAGCCTAGTTATGGAGGAAGGTCTCAACCATTTGAGATTTGTTTGTTGAGGAAGTATAGGAGGGATTAATTGCTGCACATTTGGAGGGCTGTTGAATAGTTCGTTGATCATTCTGTAGACAACGTATTCAACAACTACTAGGAGAGCATAGAGCTTATTGGGGTCAATTTTGGAGGATCGTGTTTTGGCCAAACCATTTCTGGGTTTTGGTCGGATTGGCTTGAGGAGTCCGGGAGTTATGTTTGAGAATGTTCTGAGCACCGGATGTGGGTGTTTTGGCCAATCCATTGCAGTAGCTAGTGTAGAATTGTTGCCGGATAGCATTTTGCTGGGCCAAATTTATATTGCAGGGCCAAAATTATTCAACTAGAATTTGCCCAATATTTTTCTATGTTTTTTTTGGGTTTTTTGAGTAGAGTTCGTGGTTAAAATCCTGACATTTTTGAGTAACAGATCAACCCATTTACGCAGTCCTTACTAAGCCAATAGTTATAGGAGCTAGGCAAAAAGGCCAAATTTTGAAAGTTGGAATTAGAGAAAACCATTTCTGGGTTTTTCTGGGTTTTGTGAGTAGAGTCCGTGGTTAAAATCCCGGAATTTTGTGAGTAGTAGATCAACTCATTTACGCAGTCCCTACTCAGCCAGCAGCTACAGGAGCTAGGAGAAAAAGGGTCAGATTTTGAAGGTTGGAATTCAAGGAAACCATTTCTGGGTTTTGGGCAAGGATCACCTTCCCAAATTCCTAGAATTTTATGAGCAGTAGAAGCAGCCC
>CM076570.1:1536480741-1536723332 GCA_034641835.2 Pinus albicaulis | reverse complement strand
TCTCCTCCCAACGTTGACTTGGAATGGATAAAGGTTGTAGAAGTCCCGGGGTCTTAATTGTCTCCACTTTATTCTGCTGGAAAACCAAACATTCCACCACAAAATTTTGAATATCAGATTTAAGGCCATCCCAAAAAAATTCTTTCTTCACCCTGTGGTAAGTTTTTAAAAATCCTGAGTGTCCTCCTAAAGGAGAAGTGTGCAATTCCGGAAGAATTTTTTGTTTTAGTTGGGAATTCTTGCAAAGATATAAGCGATCTTTGTACCATAAGGAATCATTTTTCCAACTAAATGTATCAGATGTACTAGGATCTTCTTGCAACTTTTGAATGAGTGTCCATACATCTTTGTCCTTCTTCCATTCATCTCTTGCTTCAGTTATCCAATCTGGTTGGATAATAGAAATGGCACAAAGCAATGCTTCCAACTCTTCATTCTTTCTTGAGAGTGCATCTGCAACAACATTCAGCTTTCCTTTTTTGTAGATTATTTCAAAGTCATAACCCAACATCTTTGTGACCCATTTTTCTTGTTCTTCTGACGATAGTCTTTGTTCCAAAAAGTGTTTAAGACTATCATGATCAGTTTTTACCTTGAAGTGTCTTCCCATTAGGTAAGTTCGCCATTTCTTTAGTGCATGTAGTATTGCTAACATTTCCTTCTCATAAATAGGTTTATGTAAATACTTTCCCTTGATTGGATGACTTTCAAAAGCAATGGGTCTTCCTTCCTGCATTAAAACTGCACCAATTCCATTTCCTGAGGCATCACATTCCACAATAAAGGTTTTGTGAAGTCTGGCGTAGCTAAGACCGGTGCTAGGCACATTGCCTCTTTAAGATGTTCAAAGGCCTTAGTTGCTTCAGGAGTCCATGAAATTGCATCTTTCTTCAATAATGTTGTTAGAGGTGCTGCTATTCTCCCATAATTCTTAACAAACTTGCGATAATACCCTGTTAACCCGAGAAATCCTCGCAACTGCTTTATGGTTGTGGGGACTTTCCATTCCTTAATGGCTTTAATTTTGTTAGGGTCTACTTTAACACCCTCATGAGATACAATATGACCCAGATATTCCACCTCTTGTACTCAAAAGAAACATTTGGATTTTTTTGCATATAATTGTTTCTCCTGCAATAGTTTGAGCACCCTGTCAACATGTTCAACATGATCCTTCCAAGACCTGCTGTAGATTAGTATATCATCAAAAAATACTAGCACAAATTTTCTAAGGAAGAGTTTGAAAATGGAATTCATCAACCCTTGAAATGTAGAATGTGCATTGGTAAGGCCAAAAGGCATGACCAAAAATTCATAATGACCCTCATGAGTTCGAAATTTTGTTTTTGGAATATCTTCAGTCTTCATTCTAATTTGATGATATCCTGAACGAAGATCCAACTTGGTAAAATAAATTACTCCATGTAATTCATCCAATAATTCATCAATCACAGGAATGGGAAATTTATCTTTAATGGTGAGCTTATTGAGCTCCCTATAATCCCGACACATTCACCATGATCCATCCTTCTTGTGTACCAATACTACAGGAGCAGAGAAAGAACTTTGACTAGGTTGAATTATACCCGCCTCTAACATTTCTGCAATCATACGTTCAATTTCGCTCTTTTGGACGTAAGGATATATATAAGGCCTGATGTTTGGAGGAACACTTCTGGAATCAAATGAATAGCATGATCATGATCACGAATAGGTGGGAGTCCTTTGGGAGTTTCAAACACCTTGGAATGATTGTCCAAGACTTGTTGGAGATCTGCAGAAATAGATGATTTTGATGTTGGAACTTCTAGTGAGCATAATTGTGCAATTACGCCTCGTTGTTCTTTCTTTAGAAGCTTTGTCATGACATTAGGGCTTATTATCCTTCCTGGCTTCCCCGCAATACCCCGTAATTCGACTTCCTTTCCTTCTGAAAAAAATTTCAAGAAAAGTTCTTGAAAATTAAAAGCTACCGTCCCCAAAGATTGTAACCATTGTACTCCTAGTACAACATCGGCACCTCCCATAGGAATGGAAAGCATTGGACTAGTCAATACATATTCCCCCATGGTTAGCTTGATATTATGGCATTTTCCAGAGCAATTTATAGTTCCTCCATTTGCAACCATCACTTGACATTCTGGTGTTGGGTATAAGAAACAATTTAATTCCTTGGCTACCTTATAATGAATAAAATTATGGGTGCTACCTGAATCAATCAACACTATTACCCTTTTCTTCTTGATATGTCCTTCTATCTTCAGAGTTTGAGGAGTGGTAATTCCTGCCAGTGCATTACACGATATGGTCGGATTCATTTCTTCCTCTTCTAGGGGTGGTTCCTGGTGTATATCCTCTTCTTGTTCATTTTCTTCTTCTTCTTCACAATCTATGTAAAATAATTTCTTCTCAGCACACTTATGACCTTTAGTGTATTTGCTATCACAACTGTAGCAAAGCCCTTTTGCTCGTTTTTCTTCCAATTGTTGTGGTGTCAACCTTGTAGGTTGTGGAAATCTAGGCGTAGCAACACTTCCTTCTTTATAGAATTGAGTGGTAGGCTTCCTTGTCGCCATAATTTTACATTCAACTTTTCTTACCAACCTGAATGCCTTCTCTAATGAATCAGGTTCCAACACACGAACTTCATGTTGGATGTTATCCTTTAGAGTACCTATGAAGAGATCAATCCTGTGTTCCTCTGGAATATCAGTTACCCTTATATTCAATTTTTGGAAGTCCTCAATATGCTGCCCCACTAAACCCTTTTGTTTGAGATTTATTAATTGGCTAAAGAAGGTGTTGCTCTTTGTATCCTCATAATGTGCTATCATTTCCTCCGTAAAAATTGACCAAGTGACAATTTTTTACGGGAGCAAAGCCATCAATAACATACAAATGTATTTTGTTCTAAATGTAAAGTTGCAATGCATACCTTTTGTGTGTTTTGCACATTATGGAGATCAAAATATTGCTCCATCTGTAGTATCCATGTTACAGGATCCTTTCCATCAAACTTCCTCATATCCATTTTTGGAATATGGTGGTTCTTCCCGCCAACATTAGAGGTTATGAAATCACAATTAACATTTATTTTGTTCTCATCATGAGTTTCCTCTACTATATTTTCACCATTAGGAAACATTTCTTGTATCAACTTTCCCAAACTTTCGATGTCTACTTTTAGATCTTTCTTCATGTTTTCCATGTTGTCTTTCATTTTTTCATGAATCTTAGCTTCCATGTCATCCATCTTAGCTTCCATGCCCACTTCCATGCCATCCATCTTAGCTTCCAAACCATTAATCTTAGCTTCCACGCCTTTCTTCAAACCATCCATCTTAGTTTCCACGCCCTTCTTCAAAACTTCCATTTCATTTTTTGTTGTTCTTTACGAGAGCGAAATTTGTTGCACTTGCTCTTGTAATTTTGATATGTCATGTTGCCATTCTTCGTCTTCATGAGTCATAGTAGAGCCTTCTAAGGGCTTAATGGGTGTTGAATTCTTTTTAGGGGCCATTTTAGACTCCAATATTGATATCTATTCTACAATAGGCCCTTGCAATCAATTCAACTTGATTCTTCAAACAAGACTTATGCAATTCGGAAAAAAAATACACACCTTTTACTTACTTTGAGGAGCTCGATATTGAAATTGTATTATCTCTGTGATTGCAGCTCTTCAATATCTGAAATTCAGCATTGACGTAGCCCTCTGAATTCTCTTTTGAATGCCACAGGTGTGACCTGATTTGGATTCTCCAAGACAAAGTTGTGTCCAATCTCCCACAATGACCTAATTATGGACTGGTTCAGTAGAGCGAATTTGTACGACTAGCCACGTGTCACTGTTTTGTCCTTTGTCTCTGAAATTGATAGCCAAGAAACTAAAGTATGTGTACTTGTGAGCACTTTTTACGGCACTCCAATCCGATTCCCAGAGAGAGAGTTATTGAACTTTTCCCACGATCACCTCTTTGAGATGAAATTCAAGAGCCTGAAAAAGCACTACCTTCCACAGATCATATCTCCAAAAATATTGCGAACCAAGCTCTGAAAGTTTTTGATGAATTTCCTCAGGATTTCAGCTTCGCACCATATGAATTTCAGATTCTGAACCTTCGTAGAAAATTTTTTATAGCGCAAATGCCACGATGACCTGTTTAGGAGCCTGAAAAAAGACCTAACTTCCACAGATCATATCTCCGAAAATATTGCGAACCAAGCTCTGAAATTTTTAGAAAAACTTCCTCAAGATTTCAGCTTCGCACCCTAAAAATTTCAGCTTCTGAAGCTTCGTAGAAAAAAAGTTATAGCGAAAATGCCACGATGACCTGTTTGGAGCAGCGAAACCCTAGAATCCCAAAGCTCTGATACCAAATGTTGTGTAACCAACTCAAAAGAGAAGAAAAGAGATATAAACGCCTTAGAAATGAGCCACTTCGAGGGGGCAACCTCCAATACATTACATAAATGAACAATTCTTGGATGATACAATTCACAAAACCTCCTTTCTATATAGAGGAGTCCATGGGGCCATAATGTAATCCTAGTGGGCCACAATGTAATCCTAGCCGACCTAACAATACTAATTTAAGGGCACAATAATAACAAAATGGGGGTTACAAGGGTTCAATAATAACAATAAGGGGGTTACACTAACAATAATAAGGGACTATACTAGTGATATAGGGACCTAACAATAGAGAACATGTAACAATACATAGCACAAACTCCTCACAAGCTCTCAGCACTATCTTTAATTGTTACACACAAACTAGCTCAGATCTGAACAAGTCACAGGTTCAAATCTCCTCCACTGTTTGCCTGCCTCTACTGCGCAATCCAAGATGAGAATGAATGAGATCCAAGTTCGAATCCCCTTGGCTTATATTGCGCAATCCTCATTGGCAATCTTAATCAATGTGTGTGCAAATCTCATGCACAAGTATAGTCACAACTGATAGCCACACTCACCCTTTCACCCACCTCTAACACTGGTCTCCACTGAACTGTCCATGCATTGCAGTTAACTGATGTGTTCTTTAGTTGATTTATGAGTTAATAATTAATGAATTAATTAATAATTAATTCACACCACTCATCACTAGTGTATTTATCAGTTAGACTAAATACAACTAGTTCAACTAAGTTAAACCGAACACAACTTCACCAACTGTCTCATCAACTCCACCAAACTCCGCCACTTGAGTTCTAACTAAAGTCAACCATGCAATAGCTCAACTAACCCATAGGAAAAGCGTATTTCCTTCTGTCAGCTGCATGTGCCACATCCAAGCATCAAACTGAAGTGCTCCAAGAGGATAAGATAATGTTTATAGTCCAAATATTATTAAGAGCTAATAATATTCGACTGATCTATTTTTAGACTGGCAGTCTAAAAATAGATTCTGCCCAATGTCTAAAAATAGAGGTCCATCTATTTTTACCAACTTGACCAATCATCCATAAATAGCACCCTGCAACTCATAGACCATGATCCATATGTCTAAAAATAGACATAGTCTAAAAATATACTTTGCGACAAAAATCACTTATGTGGCCCCCACCTAGTTTAGCTTTCCAACTAGGATCAGGAAAGATGTTTCAGGATGCCTCCTTCACTGTTTCTTGTTGCAATCTTCAACACAGGGTTTCTTTCCAGATTTTGGGGCGTAGATTTTTGTTTGTTCATCATGGTTAAAGGGAAAAATGGCCGAGTTAATCGCCCTAGACAAAGTAATCAAGCTACAGGACGAAGTCGAAGGGGAAGGAAGACAAATGAGCAAGTATTGCAGGATATAGCTCAGGTGTATGAATATGGGAACTTGGTTCAAATCCGAAAGAAAATTCATGGTTGGGAACGACAAATTGATAGTGATGATGAAGACATGGAAGAACAAATTTCAAAAATGGACTTCATAACAGACCCAGGAAGCACCAGAGGTCATGTATCTCTCTTCCAGCAATCAGTGAAGACATACTGGAAAATGAAATGCCTTCTTGCAAAGGCAATGGATAGCAAGGAAGCAAAGGAAGTTAATTCTTCTATTCTGTTTGAACTTCAGCAAATGAAACAAGACATACATGAGATGTTTAAATTTCAAATTCAGACAAATGACATAATTGAAAAGATAGAGCGACAACTTCAAAATATGCAACGAGGTGAACAGCTGTTGGGCACCACTACCAAAGACCCAACACCAGTGGATCCTTCCGATGATATTTCTACTTAAATGCTTAGTTTTTTCTTATGTTTTTGGCGTATATTAGTAACACTTTCTGTTTTAGTTGCAAATATTATGGACATACTAAAGTCATCAAGGCTGTAAGTAGAAGAAAAAGACAATTTATGTTTTGGTCAGCTTTTAACTCGCTGCGGTGGCCAACAGACCTGGTTTCCTTCGGGCAGGTTGAGGTTACCATAAATGATACAATCTATATAACAACTTGCCCTTTAAAAATATGAAAATAGAAAGGTACTACAAAATTTACAAAAAAAAAAGAGGAGTAGTTAGAGCATGTCTTTGAAGACTTGAACCCACTCATAAATGTCACTAATGAGTGAGTTACAACATGTCTTAGAATACTTAAACCCACTCACTTGGGTAAATAGAATTGTTCACCAAACTATTTGAGCTAAGATCCTTTAACAATTATATAATTATTAATTATAACTAACAAATTAAATTTAAGAATTGATCTTTTTCTTCATTTCTCAATCTATATTTTATTCTTTGTGAATGGATCTTCATAAAGATATTTTTCGGGTTCTCAATATTATAGAATATAATTATTAGACATTAATCATCATCATTTATATAATGTATATTATTATTTATTATATATCACATTTTAAAATAATTAATAATGAAGTATATTTTTCATATTTTGAATAATATTAATATAAAATTATATTAAAAAAATATGATATATTTAATGAGAGTTAAATATACGTCCTCTTATTACAAAAAGATACTACCATTGCTTCACCATAATGCATTACAAATTATACCTCCTATTAGCATGGCAAAAAGCATTACATTTCATTCACAATGAGAAAGACAAAACCAACTATGCAATCCCCTCATGTCTTGCTATATGCATTAATCTCCAACATTCGACTTAAAAATGAATTTCCATTGCTTTTTCTTCCTCCCCACCCATGAAACTATAGATGCCCATTGCCCCCATAGGAAGAGACAAGGCTTAATTGGATAACTCGTCTACTTTAATATTCAATTCCCAAAGGATGTGGCTAAAAGAAAACCATTTAAAGGACTAGAAATCCTACTTTATAGACTACAATAAGGGCTCAGCCCTCAAGTCAAACGCACAGAAATTTTTCCTTTCCAATCAAAAACTAGCTTGGAATCACCCAACACTTAGATTTTCTTTACTTATTTTTTTATGGCCACCTCCAACAAGTTCCACAACCCAATAAGTTTAGCTTTGTTATTTGTTCCTATGTTGTTTATGTATCTCATATGAAGTTAAGGAGATACTTATTTTTATGGCCGCCTCCAACAAGGTCCACAATGCAATAAGTTTAGCTTTTCTATTTGTTCCTATATTGTTTATGTATCCGATATGAAGTTAAGGAGAATGGCTTAGAAAAGGGAAAATCCCGACACTGCGTATTGGGGGGTAGTCTTGACAAGCCCCACCAGAGAACCCCAAAGAAATATCATAATAGAGCTCTAGTATGATTGGAATCCTTAGATTTCTAATCTACACCTCTAACTTGAAATCTTAGATAGATTGAGAATGATAGTAGCTGTGATTTTCAGAGAAATCTCCTTATCCCTGGAGATGCTAAATTTTCATTCCCACCACGGACTAGATACAAAAAAACATGGCATCCCTCCAAAATATTTCATTTCTTTATCATCTATCTAGTCTTTTAGACAATCACCCAACTTGTATTTGTTCCAACTATACTTCGTCTGTAACTTATTTTGTACTATATTTAGAACCTGCACTATATCTACACAATCAATAAAAATGTGAGAAGTTATTTCTTCATGATCTTTGTATAACATACATCTGTTGGGTTCAGATGTGCCTCTCTTGACTCAAATTTTCCACATTAATAATGTTTTGTTTAAAACCAACCAAAGAGTGATGTTTCTTTTTAAGGGAGTATTAACCTTCCATATAAGGATTCACTGCCACTTTCTACAACCCATAAATCAAGATTTAAAAAGCATACATTACAACCCATCTTTAGCATGAACTCTTGGGATTGAGGATTCTTTGACCAACACAAAGTATATTGTTTTTCATCTTGTAGGATAATATAATCAGCTATTAAAATTCCAACAAAACAATGCAACTCTTCCACATCATATCTAATCAACCCTAAAAAGGATGTGGATTTCCACCCTAAAAAAGCTCTCAATTATGGTGTTTGATCCTCCACAACACACAAAAAGTGAATGTTGGATATGTGAATGTCCCGGAGAAGGAAATTCACAGAAAAATGAAAATAATCTCCAATCCCTCACCAAGGATCCTCGTGGATGTGAACCTGTTTACCATTTCCCATCTTCCATATATTCCACCCTCCTATTAGGGGGAAATACAATGTTAGAGTTTTTTAAACTATATATATCTTAACTAATTATGTGATTGTCTAAACCATTCTTCTAACATGAGATCCAAAAAGTAATTTGTTTACATAACTCTTCCCTAGAGGGAGTCCCCATGAGAAAGCCTCCAAAGGATCTTTCCTTCAAGGGCCTACCCTATATATATATATATATATATATATATATATCTTGACCACCAACCATTTCACTAAAGGGATGACTCACAAGTTCCTAACACCACACAAAAGGTACGCAAATATTTGTGAGAATTTATTTCAGAACAAATGTTATTGCGTTCTAATAAACTATAATGATCTCAATAACAAACTTAATTAAAACAAGCCTCCCACCTCTAAATAGCCACTTGTTAACCCACATTGAAACCTAAGCCTCCACTTTCTTAATGAGCCACAACAAATCATAATACCAGTAGCAATCAAGCTTAGGGAAAAAAACCAAGCACTTAAATACATCAGTCAACTTCTTAAGATCAATTGGAAAAATATTTTCAATTTGTTGCGTTTCAGGATCGTGCATAAGATAAGGAATCAAACAAGATTTATCATAATCTATCTCCATACCAGAGAATTTGCAATATAGGTCAAGAACCCCTTTCAATACTAAGATTTCTCTCAAGTAACCTTGAGTATAACATATCACATCGCCTACAAATAAAAGGTGGGAAATAGATTCTCTCTCAAAAAATTTTAATCCATGTATTTCCCCTAAATACTTAACATCATAAATCAATTTTCTCAAAGCTATACAATAATAAGGAACAAAAAGGGAGATGGAGGGAAACCTTCTCTTAATCTACGAGAAGCTCTACAAATCATAGAAGGGTCCCTATTTGTAGAAATTTGATGAATAATGATTAATTATCCACCGAGACTATCCTGATCACATACAATTCGAATTTATATGCAACACATAATCTCTTCCACTGAGATCATCACACATGCGGAAATAAAACAAGCGATAGCACATCAATTCATCATACACATTAACACAGTATGTATGGGGAAAGCTTATAGCTGAAAACCCCGCAGCTATTGTGTATATTATAATGGAGAAAACATGTAACAAACTCATTACAATACTCCTCACAAGTACTCAGTACTATCTCATGAAGTTACACACAAACTAGCTTGGTTTTGAACAAGTCACAGGTTCAAAACACATCCACTAATTGCTTGCCTCTATTGCACAATCATGGCTGGTCTAATGAGAGATCCAAGGTTCGAATCTCCTTGGCTTGACAGCGCAATCATCATGGGAAATTCCTCCAAGTGTGGTGCAAATCTCATGCACAACTGATGTCGCCACTGATAGCTAACTCCAACCTTTCATCTACCTCTTTCACTGGTCTCCACTGAACTGATCATGCACTGTAGTGAACTGATGTGTTCTTGAGTTGAATAATGAGTTACTAATTAATGAATTAAATAATATTTAATTCACTCCACTCATTACTAGTTGATTAGCTAGTTAAAATAATCTCAACTAGTTCAACTAAGTTAAACCGAACACAACTCCACCAACTGTCTCATCAACTCCACCAAACTTCTGCCACTGAAGTCCTAACTGAAGTCAACCATGCATGAGCTCACCAAACCCATAGGAATAGCGTAATTCCTCTGTCAGATGCATGAGCCACTTTTGTAGCTCGAACTGAAGTGCTCCAAGAGAGTAAACTGAAGTTTAGAGTCCAAATATTATTAAGGGTAAATAATATTTGACTTCCCTATTTTTAGGATAGGCAGTCTAAAAATAGACATTGACCTATATGTCTAAAAATAGAGGTCCATCTATTTTTACCAACATGACCAATACTCCAAGAATAACATACTGCAACCCCTGGACCATGCTTCATATGTCTAAAAATAGACTTTGCGCCAAAATTTGCCTGCGGGCCCACTTAGTGAAGGCGACTTCATTTCACTAAGCTCCATCATCTTGCTGCATTTTCAACAATATTAGTCAAACCTACAAATGAAATAGATTGGGTGCACCCCATAATCCAATTAACAATTGATAAGGCCATGCCAATTTGAATCAAGACTAGGTGCAAAAAGGTTCTATTGACCTTGTCATAGGCATTTGATAAATCTAATTTAATAATATCATACCTTTGATCCATTTTTTTTTATCAAATTAAAATCCTCTTGAGTGACTTCTTCTGCATCATAAATTTTCCTGTGCTAAAAAACACAAATTGCTCTTCTAAGATGATTATCCCTAAAAATAGGCTTCACAAGCATAGAAATTACCCTTGATATCTGGTAGGTCATGTTACGATATTAGATAGGCGAGTAGTCCCCGAGAAACAGTCCATTATGTTTTTTCAGGGATTAAATAGATGAAACTATAATTAAAGGACCCCAATACCTTTCAAGATCATTGATATTACCTCACTACCTTGAAGATATCTTCCTTTATCATATCATAAAACCCCAAGAAAAATTCCATAGTGAACCCATTGGGCCTAGGAATTTTACCCCTCTACATTAATGAGAGGACAAAAACACCTCTAACTCCATCACGACTTCAATGAAGGAAAGATTCATGTATTATGAGAGGATAATGGGGAATTTGAAAACCACTTGCAAAATTTCTTGAATAGGACACCTACTGAGATCTTAAAAAGGAGATTGAAAGAAACAAGCCCCTTCCTTTGCATTTCTATTTAAGGAGCTCACAAATCTAACATCATCTACTTTAATCTCCCATATTTTGTTATTGATTTTATGGAGGTTCACAAATTGATAATTTTGTATCGTTGTCGATTGCATTTAATAAAAAATATTTTGCTATATTATAATGTTAATGTAAGATTTAATTTAAAAGTATTAAATATAATTATAATATAAAATACTTTGTCTTTAGTATTTCAAGAATATTTATTATAAGGTGAGATTTATATGTAATCTACTATTACCAGATAAAAATATAGATATTTTTTATTTATTTATTTAATTTAATTTAATAATTATATTTAACTTAACTAAAGTTTAACCTTTCTTTTTAATAATAATAGTGAAATTTGTAATAGCAAAATATGTGCCTTGGGCACAACAATTTACACTCAAAGTTGGAAGAGTTATTTGTATCTAAATTTTTCATGAAGAGTCTCATATTGTCTACTCTTCTATACTAGTTTCTTATTATATACATCCATGGTATTAATAGATTCTGAGAATGTTATGGCATTTGGCTACCAAAATCAAAATTGAAACTAAAGATAAGACTAATCATCTAACACTATAATATCTTGAAGTGGACTCTACCCACTTAAAATTTAGTATTGTAGGTGCCACTAATAGTGTTGAGTTGGTTGAGGAGGCTATGAATCAAGCTCCTTAAGCTCTTCCTTGTTGTGTATTTTGTACTGAGGCCAACGAAGAGTTAACTCTAAAGATATTTCTATTGGTTCTTCTATAAGTCGGAATTTATATTAGATGGATGTAGATATTGTTTTCCTCAATGGTGTGATATACAACTGTAGGGATATACATATGTGGATTGGGCAGGTAGTGTTGAAGACAAAAAGAGTATATCCATAGGTTGCTTTAGTTTTGACACCACTATGATTTCATACATGAGTAGGAAGCAGACATATTTTGCACTCAGTACTATTAAGGGAGAGTATATTGTAGCCAATTTAGCAAGTTGCGAAGTAATGTGGCATCAGAAGTTACTCATAGCTCTATTTGATCAGGTGCCAAAATTGATCATGATATATTGTAGCAATAAAAGTTATGTGAAGTTGATAGAGAAAACTCTTTTCCATGATAGGTCGAAGTACATCAAGATCAAGTACCACTTCATCCATGACATGGTGCAAAAGGTTGCAGTGAAGCTTCAATACGTCTCCATTGATGAGCAGATAGATGATATTCTTACAAAGCCTCTGTCTAGAGTGAAGTTTGCATACTTCAAGGAAAGCTTGGGCTTGTTGAGAATGCCTCTATTAGTGAGAGGGATTTCTGATGAGATAGCATCATGGACTGACATTCTCCTTGTGTCAAGAATATTGACCTGAATTAGAGAATGGCCATCATAGTATTGACATTATTTCTGTGCCAAGCATGTTGACCCAAATTAGGAAGAATTGTCCTAGAACATCAAGCTCATTTAGCATCAGGCCCTGAATTACTCAGATAAATCATGGCCTATGGAGATTCACCATGTGCCAAAAATATTAACCCGAATGATAGTGAACCAAGACTAGTCTGTATACCATGTGTTAGATAAGCCTGAATTATGGTGACTATTTGATGTTAAATGATGTACCATGTGTCAGGAGTACCGACCTAGATTATGGTAAGGACATACCATAGGTATGAGGTACTAGCCAAAATTATGGTAACTTGTTGACATTATCTATCTACCTTGTGTCAAATATATTTAACAAGATTGTGGTAACTGGTTGATGTTATTGGTTTACCATGTGTCACAATATTTGACCTGATTATGGTGACTGAATAATGATGATGATCTTTTATAGCCTTTTCTTAGATAAATTTGTCAATAAAATAACAATTTTATAGTCATTATGAATACCTGCCTAGCTAATAGGGAGTGTTGAATTTTGTAGCAATGACTGGTCTTTATAATTTATGTTTTTTCCCTTAAAATAGATAATGAATTTGTAATACATGTTCTTCATTTCATTTTCATTGCTTAACCCTTCAAAAAGTAAAATAAGACATGTTCTACATGTTAGATTTAAAAGATAGAATTTTGAAACTTAAATTTTGAATTTTTGGCTCCAAACTTGGCAAGTCGTCCCTCCCTCAATTCAAGTCAGCCCCAATGAAAAGACACATACCCATTCAGACAAGCATAACACTATATATTGAGGATTCAACTCCTCCACAGGGTATCTTTCTACTTCTCACAAGACAAGTAATATTTTAAGCATACTAGAAAAGAAGAAGAAGGACGAAGAAGGACGAAGAAGGATGTTTTCATCTTTAACTTCTCTCTCTCTCTCTCTCTCTCTCTCTCTCGCTCAACTTTGCACATGTGACTTTTTGGATAATTTATGGGTAGTAGGCTGAATTTATGGGCGACAATTTCTAGGAAATGTGGCTGAAATTATGGGAAAAATGAGTCTAGGTAGCAAGGCTGAGTTTATGGGCATATTTTGGGAGGTTAAAATTCATCGTAGGAAGATTAGAGTGGGCTAAAGTTGAAGGAAATAAGATTAACTTGACAAGAGGGGTTTTTTACAAGGTTTGAAAATAATAGTGTTGGTTAGTTTGACCTCATAGTTGACTTGCTATATTAGGTGTATCTCTTGTTGAACTGAATAATTTCTTTAAGGAAAAAGTTGTTGAGGTTTCTCGCAAGGGGGTTTTTCCATGGTAAATCTTGTGTTCTCTTTGTGCATTACGATCTCTATTGTCCTTCTGGTTTTATGGTTCAATTTCTGAAATGTAATTGCTTAATGATAAACTAGAATTTTTGAAAGAAGATCTACAACATTAGAAGTAATTATCGGTATTTCAGAAATTAGTGCTTGTATCTATTTCACTTGAAAATCAATAGGGCCGCATGGTCAAACCTGTGGCCTTCCCCCTTTTGGAATTTACGTTACAACTATAATTTAAATAGGGAATGCACCCTTAATATAAACAATTGCATTGTGTACCCCATTGGTTAGGTCACTTGTCTTGCAATTAGAGTTCATGTGTTTGAACCTCATTGGTATTAATCCATTGAACCAATTTTTTGAAACCTTCTGCATTGTACTGAGGTGCCACATGGAACCTTATGATTGGGTCATATGGCAACCTTCCATTGGTCTGCCAACATGATACCACATTAATGCTAACTCAATGCCACATATGGAGCCTAAATGATGCCATGTAATCAACCCAAATGGTAATTCAATGATTATCTTTAAGGCAATTATCAGTACAATTAGATCAATGGTATTTTCTTTCTTATTTTGAAATTGGATACAAAGAAATTTGTGGGAAATTTAAACCAAAGCTTAGAAACCATTGAATTACAACAATTGTCAATCTGGTATGATATCTTTGGAATATTATCAATAAGAATATCTTAAAGTGTTTTATAATGTTAATTAACTATAGAAATTAAATACACACTTGTTTTCACCCTCTCTTGTTTACTAAGAAAAAGAATAAATATATTGGAGAACATGATAATATATTGGATTAAGGCTACAATAGTATTTGAATTTGAAAAAAAATTGAAATTGGATACAAAGAAATTTGTGAGAAATTTAAACCAAAGCTTAGAAACCATTGAATTACAACAATTGTCAATCCGGTATGATATCTTTAGAATATTATCAATAAAAATATCTTAAAGTGTTTTATAATGTTAAATAATTATAGAAATTAAACACACACTTGTTTTCACCCTCTCTTGTTTACTAAGAAAAAGAATAAATATATTGGAGAACATGATAATATATTGGATTAAGGCTACAATAGTATTTGAATTTGAAAAAAAAAATCATATATCATGAATATTAATTAGTATTACTATTAGCATATGAAAAACAATTTACTATTTAAATTGCATATTTTTTAAAATAAAAAATAAAAAACATAGGAAATACTTAATATATCTATTATGTTTCATATAGGATTTAATATGAGAAATGTTTAATATATATGGTGCATGTAATATATGTTTTATTCTGTATTTTTAAATATATTAGTCATTTCATGATGTATAGTTTTGTCTATTTTCTTATAATTTTATTTTAAATTTAATATAATTTTTTTTAGAGTTGTAGTTATAGCTGAATGATGATTTGTTCTTAGATATTAGCTTTAAATTTTATCATTTCAAAAAAATGATTCAAAATTGTATAATACTTTTAATGAAAATAAAATTTTTAAATTTGTGAATAAACTAAATGTATTTTATTATAGAGACTATATTATGTAATGAATTGTTTTTTATATGAAACTTATAATTAAGTTGGAATTTCAAAACCAAATCATTAGGTTTAGAAAATTACAAAATCATTTGAGCAATCCAATAAAGAAAATTAATAAATTTAACAAATTTATAACTTTATCAATTATTGACAATTTACCATCCAATTCTATAAAGAATTTCAAAACCAAAACACACACATTTTTTTCTGATAAAATCAACTATTGATCAAATAGTTCTCCAGGTGAGAACCTGGAGAGTGTATATACACATACACACACTTTATTACATTGAATGAGATGAGCCTTAATTATATAGGCTTTCACACTAACGGGATGGTTTCAACCACTCCCTTAATATCAGGATATGAGATCTATGATTAGAATGTCAATCCTATCTCTATGATAACAACAACCTAACTATGGATTTCTCCATTAATTCCAACATTCTCATCCTCACAATGGCTTGTTTTACTAAGAAGAAGGAGAAGTATATTTGAGAACATAATAATAAATTGGATTAAGGTTACAATAGTATTTGAATTTGAAAAGAAAATCATCACGGACCGAATATGATGAATATTAATGGATATTAATTACTATTCCTATTGTCATATGAAAAATAATTTACCATTTAAATTGCAATTATTTTTAAACAAAAAATTTAAAATCACTAGAAATACTTAGTATACTTATTACATTTAATATAAGAAATATATACATGTAATATATGTTTATTCTTTATTTTTAAATAGATAAGTCATTATTAGGAATTTGGCTTCTGTGATCCATAAATTGTGAATAAAATCTTTCTGTAAAAATCACATCAAAGTAAAATAGATAAAGAAAAACTCCAACTAGCCTTTTGTTTTAGTAAAAATAAGAATAAATATATAAAATTCAAATTATAAATATTAAATATCTATTTATTCCTTAAAAAATTAGAAAATAAATAAATAATTAATTTGAATTTTATTCGAGTCAAACTAGCCGTTAATTTACAAACGACTAGTTGGAGTTTTTCTTTATCTATTTAAATGGTTCCTTGATCAGATCTCTCATATTGTCTTGATGATGAACCAATTCGAAAAGCCTCCTACTTAATTTACTTTGATGTGATTTTTATAGAAATATTTTATGCACTAGATAAGTTTATGCTGTATAAATTTTCCTTTTATTTTTAGAATTTCATTAAAATTTAATAGAAAATTTTGAATTTTTTTGGTGTAGTAGTTACAACTGAGTGATGATTTGTTCTTAAAATCTAGGTTTAGATTTTATCATATAATAAAAATGATTAAAAAAGAAAATATATATTTTTTAAATTTATTAATAAACTAAATATTTTAATTATAGAGGGTGCGATCATACAACATTAATGCACCAGATCCCATCAGAACTCCGTAGTTAAGCGCGTTTGGGCTAGAGTAGCACTGGGATGGGTGACCTCTGGGGAAGTCCTGGTGTTGCACCCTCTTTAGATTGGTCTCAGTGAACGTTAACCATCATTATCATCATCATCAAATTATATGATAATTAAGTTGGAATTTCAAAACCAAATCATTTCTCAAATTAAAAGACTTGTCCAAATTAAAAAATCATTTAAATAATTAGAACAAAAAAATTAATAAATTTAACAAATTTATAACAACTTTATTAATTATTGACAATTTATTGATCAAATTCTTTAATGATTTTTTTTTTTTTTTAAAAATCAAAACACTTATCATATCATATTAATAATAAAAATGAAAATAGATTTAAAATTTTATGAAATTAATGAGGATACACTAGCAATTTTCCTAACCAATTCTATCAACACATACAAATTTTTAAACGCAATTTCCACCATATTACACATAAAACACTATTTAATATTATACATATTACTGGCAAAGCTGTGTAATATATATGTAAATTACCAATAACTCCAAAATAAATTAATCTTTGTTACATTAAAATAAAAAATTGAATAAGAGGGGAAAATAACACATTGGAGTAATTTAAAAAAAAGGTGTTGCATAGGCAGCCATGGATGAAAAAGTTTCAGAGATATAAGAAAGGAAAATTCACATAATTTTAGAAAAGTTGTTGCATGAGGCAGCCATGGATGCACGTGTTGCCTCAGACTCTCGTAAAAGTACAACACTATACTCAAATTAAAAACTACAACCATGGTTTCAGGTGTTGCTTCAGACTCGTAAAAATACAACATTATACAACTTAAAATCGAATTAAAAATCACAGCTTACGTCTTTAACCTGTCAGTTCTATTGTGTCATACTTCAGTTGTATCACAAAATGCATGGTTAGAAAGACTCTACAATACTAAGTTATTATGCTCAAACAAAAAGAATTCTGAGAGAAGCATTTGTTAGTACAGAATGTTCACAAAATATGGAAGAACGCTCTTTAAGGTTTCTCTGCATATAGGATGATTTAGAATTTCATTGGTTGATACGTTTATAAATATTCCAGGGTTGCATATCAGGGAACCCTTGAGTAACGTGATTGTGATTGCCAGGAGAGCTAGCTCTGAAAAAGATGCTACAGGGCTCGGGAAGAAACAACAAGAATGCTTTCTGCTAGCTTAGTAGGAACAAAATTAGCAGTGGCCTGTCACTATTACATAGCGACATTGCTAGATATTGATCAGTAAAAGGGAGTGAAGACAGACCTGGATTCGCCAACAGCAAAACGTAGAAATGAAAACCTGGAAAGTGCTGCAAGATTAGGATTATAGGAACGAAGAGTCTATGGTTGGATTTGAATGCCTTGTTGCATCAAAATGTTGTGATTCCCTTGCACGAGGGTGATGAGCAACTACTATCGCTCTGCTCAGTTTGTTTGGGATATTTAGTTTTGGTTTCGACCCTCTGAACCGATAAGCAACCTCATCGTAAGCTCGTGACGCGTCCTCTGCGGTATCCAGTCATGGAGGTTAAATTAAGAGATTTGGGTGAAGCAGAAAATACAAATGGACTGGCTCATGTAGGCGGGAGAACGATTTTTGATGTGAGTTGAAAATTTGAAATTTCATCCTGGCGCTCTTAATTTGAAAACACGAGGGAATATCAGTATGATGCATGGCATCTTCATGCATGGTGTGCATCATTTAGAACGAGACCATCAGAATAACGGACACCACATAGACGTCGGTGAAATGGGGATATGGACTTTGCCGGAGACAAGATGGGTAGCCGGAGGCCGGACAGGTTCCCATATCGAGGTCAGGAAAGGATCGCTGGAGGGCGGAGCTGACAAACTCTGTCCAATCGCCAAACTGTCGACGGATTCAGTCCGCCGGATTCTCCATTTCGTTTATGGGCTCTCCTCCAAGGGATTTGCAAAAAGGCCCAGAGAAAGGGCTTAAGGAATCGGGGTTTTAAGGGATCTCCCCACGAGGATGCCCAAAGTTCAGAGAAAGGGTTTCAGGATTCAGGGTTTAAGGGCTCCCCTCGCAAGAATACCCAAAAAAGTCCAGAAAAGGGGCTTAAGGATTCCTCCAGGAAAATTACGGGAAGGGGGCTTCAGGCTTCTGGTTGCGAGGATCCTTCTCAGAAAGACATAGGGAAGAGGGACAATGATTCTTTTAGCAAAAAAGTCAGGAGAATAGATTTTCCAGAGGTGGTGTACTTGATATTTGACAATATTGAACTCCTGCATGAGTGGAACAATGGTTTCAACCTCATCTCGGCATTGTTCAAGCTATCTGATTTGACAAAAATGCCCAATTTGAGTTTGATTTTTATCAGCAATATCACTCCAGATTCCTTCTATTTCCATACTGGTGCTCCGGAGCCATTGACAGTCTACTTTCGGGAATATACTGATGATGAGTTGTATGAAATCCTTATCAAAGGCCAACCTAATACTGAGCTGTATCCGTTATTTCTCTAGTAAGTATCCGTGCATACTTTTTTTTTTCAAATATGTTTATAAATTTATGTTAATAAAGCAATAATGCTCAAATCATATTAAAAAAACTCGTAGCAAATTTGGGTGCATGTGTCTACTATTTCTCTGCATCTATAGGAGTATGTCGCCAGTGGCCACTGTGGAAATCTTGTTGATTGGCTGGTGTGATGGCACCAAATCACTTAGTTTCAAATTTCCTGTCAAATGCTTTGTTCCAGCAACACAACAACAATCTGGCTTTTCCTTATTTCAGCAATTAAAAGAATAAAACATTTGATCTACGCCAATGTTTGTAATATCGAAATCAGTGTTTGCTTACATTAAATCTGATGTACACAACAATAATCTAACATGGAAATTTTGTTGAAGGTGATTCTGGCCAAACAGTTTATGCTTATTGTCCAAGAAAATCTGTTATTGATTGATACAGGGTTTGCGTTCTTCCATCCATAAGTTGCAAGTTTGCTTCTATTCAAAGAGAAAATGAAACAACACCCTTATGGATATTCTACATGCTACAAGAATATCCTTATGTCAATTTCAACAACCTGTAATTGTTGTACCAATTCATTAATCTGACTTTTGACTGTCATGGCTTCACTGTTTTCACAAAATTGACAACAATTTTCTTCATAGTCCTGTAAAACATGTGACCATTTCACTATTTCATTCCAAAAATCCATATGCTTGTTAATTTGCTCAAAATCTGCAAATTCTTCCTTGTCTACATGCTGTTGTCTGTTATTTTCTTGGATTTGACACTCCACTAATTTAAGTGGAATTCCTTCAATTTCAAAAATAAACAATTCCCTGCTTGGTATGAGAATATAAAAATAATTCTCCTATTTATGTCCTGCCAGTATATCACTTCCAAATCCTTTCCAATTGATGATTATATTTTGGTTATACCCAACTGTATGTTCAAAATCTCCATCTCTCCAATTTATTCTTTGGCTTTTATGTCCTTTATGATTTGCAAACTAATTCAATTTGTATTCATTCCTTTCGTTGTGTTTGTTGTTCTCTGTTTATTTTGCAATGGTCTCCATTATAAAACTGCCCTTTTCCTTATTCCAAACTTGATTTCGTAGAGAACATTGCTTACTAGGCATATCTAACCAAAAATTTATATCCCTGTCTTGCTTTCTTAATCCATATGACTCACTAATCAGAATCTGTTCTTTACTTTCAATAACCATAAAATCATACCTTTTATGTTTAGATGCCAGTAATCATTTGCATCAGCTGGTTCATGGTATTCCATTGACACAAACTTCAGATTTGCACTAATACAACTTTGAATCAGCCATTTTAAAATTTCACAACCTGAAGTATCTTCCAGCCAAATGGCTATCCTCACTTCTTTAATTCGTCCAAAATCTTGCTGGCTATCTTGGACCATTTTTCCTTCTATCCCTACTGTCCTCACTTCTTTAATTCGTCCAAAATCTTGCTGGCTATCTTGGACCATTTTTCCTTTTATCCCTACTGTCTTTAAATTGCTTTCCAGGTACCTTTCAATCTGTAAGTCATTCTTCATTTCTTTAAACCAAAATTCACATTGGTTGTTCCCAATTTCCTCTTTGTCCCCTTGAAGCATCCTTTTCCAATTCACCATCAACAGTTCAATGCTGTGTTGTGAGAAAATTTCTTCCCACTTCCTTTCATAAATTTCGAGAACATTTGACTGCCTAATCCACTCTTTATTTACTGAATTCCTATGCTGACTTGATGCTTCTTCAAATTCAATTAGTCCTGTCAATTTGGTATCCTTTTTGTTCACTTGTGGAAGACTTTGTCTTGAAACTCCTATGTCACAAGGTTCGTCGAACTTTGACTTTGAGGTTTGAATTTTGGCAGACCTTAAAAAAATGTTGAGGTTCGACGAACCTCATCGAACCTCATAGCCATTGACCAAATCCATAGATCAAAACTCATAACTTCATGTCACAACTCAAGCTTGTAATTTGTCCTTGCAGTTTCCATGTCCGTGATAGTATTTTTTATGTTTACTGGTGTTGATTTCTTATTATTTTATCCAATAATTCATTTTAAATTAATATATGTAGTCGAACCTAAAGGTGAACGTCATCCGAACCTCATCAAGAAATTCGAACTCAAACCGAACCTAATCATTGTCGAACCCAAACCATGTGACATTGTAAAACTCTATTGTTGTTTCCAAAGCAAATCTCTTGTTCACTTCCTTTCAGCGTACTTTTGCATTTATTCATCTACTAAAGGTAAATTTATTACCTTTGTATCTCCAGATTCTTCCTCCTCAAGAGTATTAACTCCTTGAACTTTTGGTTCAATTTCTGCAACTTTCTGGCTATGTTTGATAGCTTCATCATTGGTCTGTAGCATACCTTCTTGCTCTGTACAAACCTCTTCACTATTTTCCAAGACAACACTTTGACTTGCCTTTTCATGAAGTAATACTATGCACTCTTCATCATAACTCAATCTGTCTATATAAGACAATAATATCTTCCTCTTTTCCATGATTGAATCTTGAGTATCTTCTCGTCTTTGACTCTTCAAAGTCTCCTTTGACCTAGCTTCTTGAGCTGAGTTCTCACTTTCAGCTTCTCTTCCATTCCTTTCACAAATATGAAAAATATATATTTGCTTTCTTCCCAATTTCCATAGGTTCCTTATCCTTGATGAAATTTCTTCAAACATAATCCAATAAACATTTAATAAGAAAAGACACAACCAATCAACCATGCCTTTCAGTTTTCTTTTCCATTTGCAATCTTCAGGAGTTTTGACTTGAACTCCTTCATGTCAAATACACTTTCACACAAATAATTAAAATTAAACCCATGAGATTGTTTAGTCTCTAAAGATGCCTCTGGCACCATTCCATCATCATTGTTTTCTTCTCTAAGAATTGGCCTCTTCTCTGGTCCACAAATGAATTATTCCATTCCATACTCTGCTGCTCTGAGTGCTTATTCTTTCTCCACTCTCTCCATTAGTTTTTCATGAAATAATTCTTTGACAGGCCACTTAACCTTTTTTCCTACATAAATTCTTTTCTTCAATTCTTCTCATCCTTTACTGTAGCTCCTCCTCTTTTTTTCTAGCTGCTTCTTTAGGTCGCCGAGTTCTGCCCTGATCTCAGCCATCTCCTTGTTATATTCTTCATCATTCATCCTTATTCCAGTGCCTTCCATTGATGATTATATTTTGGTTATACCCAACTGTATGTTCAAAATCTCCATCTTTCCAAATTATTCTTTGGCTTTTATGTCCTTTATGATTTGCAAACAAATTCAACTTGTATTCATTCCTTTCGCTGTGTTTGTTGTTCTCTGTTTATTCTACAATGATCTCCATTATAAAACTGCCTTTTTCCTTATTCCAAACTTTATTTCCTAGAGAACATTGGTTACTGGGCATATCTAACCAAAAATTTATATCCCTGTCTTGCTTTCATAATCCATATGGCTCATTAATCAGAATCTGTTCTTTACTTTCAATAACCATAAAATCATACCTTTTATGTTTAGATGCCAATAATCATTTGCATCAACTGGTTCATGGTCTTCCATTGACACAAAGTTCATATTTGCACTAATACAACTTTGAATCGGCCTTTTTAAAATTTCACAACCTGAAGCATCTTCAAGCCAAATGGCTATCCTCACTTCTTTAATTCGTCCAAAATCTTCCTGGCTATCTTGGACCATTTTTCCTTGTATCCCTACTGTCTTTAAATTGCTTTCCAGGTACCTTTCAATCTGTAAGTCATTCTTCATTTCTTTGAACCAAAATTCACATTGGTTGTTCCCAATTTCCTCTGTCTCCCTTGAAGCATCCTTTTCCAATTCACCATCAACAGTTCAATGCTGTGTTGTGAGAAATTTCTTCCCACTTCCTTTCATAAATTTCGAGAACATTTGACTGCCTATTCCACTCTTTATTTACTGAATTCCTATGCTGACTTAATGCTTCTTCAAATTCAATTAGTCCTGTCAATTTAGTATCCTTTTTGTTCACTTGTGGAAGACTTTGTCTTAAAACTCTATTGTTATTTCCAAAGCTAATCTCTTGTTCACTTCCTTTCAGCGTACTTTTGCATTTATTTATCTACTAAAGGTAAATTTATCACCTTTGTATCTCCAGATTCTTCCTCCTCAAGAATAATAACTCCTTGAACTTTTGGTTCAATTTCTGCAACTTTCTGGCTATGTTTGACAGCTTCATCATTGGTCTGTATTATACCTTCTTGCTCTGCACAAACCTCTTGTAAAATTTTGTAGATGTTCTATGCTTGATGCAACTTTACTTTTATAACAGCAATCACATAAACAGTTAAGTAAAAATGCTGATAGAACATACCAGTGGATCTATAGAAGACAAACCAGAAACAGGAGAATGTGTTGGTGTGTTATGGTGGTCAGCAGGATGCTTCAACCAGCAAAGTCTTCTTGGTCCGCCAACCCAGAATGTGTCACAACAGTCTTCAAATCAGTCACCCAGTCAACTCAAAGTCAACTCCAGAAAAGTCAACGCAGTCCAGAAAAGTCAACGCAGGGCAGCAACAATAAAGTCAATGCAGCTCCAACTTCGGTCAACCTTTTGACCTCGATTTTGTGCCAATGAGTACGGCCTTCAAAAATCGATCTCTCCACCAAATTTCAGCCAATTCGGACCATGCGTTGACCAAAGTCAACACTGGTCAAACTTGTCCAGAAACCCTAACTGCAGAAAATTTGCTGCAATAAATTTCGTCCTTTTTGCTGCAGTAGATTTCATCCTTCTTCTTACATGGGAGATGAAACTGCTTCTTAGATGCTCGTATATAATCAGAGGAGAAGATGTGTGATGTTGAGTGAGTGAAATGCTCTCCAATGTTGACTGTATTTATATCCATCATTGAGGTGTGTGACACATTAGCTAGGGCTGTAAAACCTTAAGGCCGACCTGCACATAAAATTTATTACAAATAATAAATTCAAAATAAATGTTCGGCTCATCAGATTAAAATCAATTTTATATCGATTTTACACCTCTCAGAAAGAGGAATCCAATACAAATATTGGTATCTTCATCTGAGCATCACAAGATGGAGTTTGGACCTAGTTGTCCAAATTTAACACCTCTTCACTATTTTCCAAGACAACACTTTGACTTGCCTTTTCATGAAGTAATACTATGCACTCTTCATCATAACTCAATCTGTCTATATAAGACAATAATGTCTTCCTCTTTTCCATGATGGAATCTTGAGTGTCTTCTCGTCTTTGACTCTTCAAAGTCTCCTTTTACCTAGCTTCTTGAGCTGAGTTCTCACTTTCAGCTTCTCTTCCATTCCTTTCACAAATCTGCAAAATATATATTTCCTTTCTTCCCAATTTCCATAGGTTCCTTATCCTTGATAAAATTTCTTCAAACATAATCCAATAAACATTTAATAAGAAAAGACACAACCAATCAACCATGCCTTTCATTTTTCTTTTCTATTTGCAATCTTCAGGAGTTTTGACCAAGGTTACTTGGGAGCGGGAGCATCATTTTCAAAAGCTCCCGGTCTGGGAGCGTTTTTTTATAATCTATATATATATATATATATATATATATATATATATATATATTTTAATATTTTGATGCATATGTGTCAACAAAAGCATGTAGAATGATGAATTAGACATAAAAAAACATAAAAACATAGATTGAACCATATAACATCAATCATCTAGAAGTTACAATCTTCATCAACCACGTCCAAAGGTTAGAAACATACAACATATTGACACTTGAGTCTCATGATTCATCAATCTTAAAGTTTCAAGCTTTCAAAATTCAATAGATAACATTTATCATCATTGATTCATTGATCACCATAGTTGTACTTGTAAGCTAAGTGTAACCATTACAACAAAGAATATTTAGCATGAAATGAAATGTTATAAAATGAAACGAAATGAAACAACTTTCAACTTTCATGAAACATCATATTCATAATTCATAATGACTTATAAACTTATAACTGCCAACTTCAAAGTTTCAAACTTCAAACTTAAATTGTCATATATTTTTTACAAAAAATATCATAATAAATATGAAAGAGTCTAGTTTTAATAGTTATAAAAAGTTAAAAACTACTAGAAAATAGAAAAGACTAGTAAACTGTAAATCTATTTTATCTATTGCTTGGCCTCTTGCCACGAGAAATGTCTAATTTTTGTGCAGCTCATGGTAATGGTGGTCTTCTAGCAGTCTCCTCCTGCATAGTACCACGACCATAACTAGAAGGCACATGCCCTCTAAGTGAGGATGTCGGTGGAGGCTGCGTCAGCAAAGGAACAATAGTTGAAACTTGAACACTTGCATTGACACCACTGCTGGATGGTGGCTGTGGCGATGGCATGGCTGCTGTTGCTTCATCCTCATCTCTCAAAAGTTCTTCTTCCAATTCTTCTAGATGTATAGTGCCGTCCTCCAAATTATCGTCCTCTGGGTTGTTGTCCCAAACTTTATATGATAGATCCTCATAAGCCTGATCACAATTATGAGTCAACAACCTCAAGTTGCAGTGCACATAAACCAAGCTTTTTGCTCGGTTTTCATTGAGTCTGTTTCTTCTCACATTATGGATGAAGCTGTAGGTGCTCCAACACCTCTCTGTAGAAGAAGTATTTACAACTTGTGAGAGAATTTTTTTTGCCAATTTTGGCAAAAGTCCCATGTCGCCATATGCTTCCCACCACGTGAGAGCATCAAATCTGTTTTTATCTTCCATTGCATGCAAAGAACCAAACGAACCAGTGCAACTGAAGTATCTGCCTAATTCAAGGCGCAGATTAGCACACTCCTCCCTGTCAAGGACCAACTTGTCTAATGCTTTCATATATCCCTCTTGTACCTCTGGATTTGTATGAGGTTTGATCCTAACCCCACCCCCAGGTGCAGGTTGGCCCAACCAAGATGGAGAGTAGTATTTTGGCATAAGGATATACGCCAAAGCATGTAGTGGAACATTAAGTTTATTCCACTGTGCACACACACAGTTGTGAATCATTGAATACAAGTTGGGATCATTTTCCTTAACAACATCTTTTGTTTGCCCCAACATGTTATCCATCTGCTCATACACCTCCCCAATCACTGGTTTATCTGTATCTGCAAAGCGAATCATGCTATAAATGGGCTTGGTGAAATTCAAAATATCCCTCACTTGTGCCCAAAACAAAGGATCTCGAGCAGTCTCCTCCACATGTTCAAAACCTTGCATGTCGACTGATGTTGTTGCCCTGTCCTTTAATACCTGCCAGTGCGGACTTGATACCATGGCTGCCAATGACTCTCTTACCTTCAAAAGGAGCCTGAAGGTGAGGTAATAGCTAGCAAATCTAGTCTTTGCAATCTTCAACAACTCCAATCTTGAGTGACTGTGGAAAAGCCCGTGGGTATTGCTATGATTTGTAATAAATCTTATCATTTTCTTGCCTTTCTTGTACAAATCACTAAGCCATTTGTATTGAGGTTGTTTGTTTTTAATTATATCATACATCAAAAGGTTCATCGTGTGAACCAAACACCCAGACCAAAATATGTTGGGGTATTTATCCTCAATAATTGGTCCCGTTGCCTTACAATTCGCATCATTATTAGTGATGACTTGGACGACATTGTATGGGCCAATATGTTCAATTGTGTCAAGTAATGGTTCTGCAATGTTGATGGAGGTCTTGAACTTATCTGAATAATCATATGATGAAAGGATTATTGCACCACTAACAGACACAACAAGAACACTTATCAATGGCTTGCCTTTTACATTTGTCCATCCATGTTAAATTTAGATAACCATGGTGTTTTATGCTTGATGCACTTTTACTTCAATCTTTACAAAATATCAATCACATAAATATGAAAGTAAAATGTTGATAGAACACAATAATAGATCAACAGAAGACAAGCCAAATATAGATCAGATTTATAATTCCTTTTGTCCAACAAAGATATGAGATATTGTTGCGTACAACAGTCAACAGGATGCTTCAACCAACAATGTCTTTTTTGGTCAGCCAATCCTCCAAGTGTCACACCCACAGCCCTCAAAGACAACTCATCACAAGTAAACGCTGTTAACCCAAAGTCAACGCAGGGCAACAACAAAAAGTCAATGCTGCAGTTTAGGGCTTCGGTCAAACAACTCGGATTTCCTCGATTTTAGTGCCCAATAGTACGACCTCCTAAAATCGGAATTTTGGCAAAGGTTTGAGGTCAAACGACCAAGGGTTGACCACAGTCAACGCTACAACAAATGAGCCCTAAACAAATCCGCAAATTTCAAACTTTAGCTCCACACATGTGAGGGGAAAAAGGCCTCCAAAGTCTATCAAACCAATCAAATCACAATGAGAGAATGTGTGATGAGTTGATGAGAAAATGACCTCCAAGTCTCTCCAATTTATATCCATCAGTGAGGGTGTGTGACACATCTATTAGGCATGTGAGCCTACATTGCAAATTTGGTCGACCTTACACATGCAAAATAAATGTTCTGCTCATCCAAACAAGATGATCTTTAGATCAATCTTGCACCTCTCCGAAAGAGCAATCCAACAAAAATATGACCATCATCATATGAGCAGTGCAACATGGAGTTTGGACCTAGTTGCCCAAAATTAACACTCCTTCTCAACTAGGGAGAACTCCATTTGTCCACAAGTGCCATCCATCAGTACCATCATGTACTTTTACCAAACATCGTGCATCATCCTGTCGTAACTTGCTTTGCTGGCTCTTGTTCTTAGATAGAACTAAAAGGTAAGTCACAAAGACATCACACTCAGTTGACCCGAAGTCAACTTAGGGGTTAAAACCTCTCTTGGACTCAAAAAGAGTCTCATATGAACCTGGAGTTTGTTTACTGACCCGAAGTCAGTTTTAGAGGATAAAACCTCAATAGACTTAAAAGAGTCACATACTAACCTGAAGTTAGTTTACTGACCCAAAGTCAGTTTAGAGGATAAAACCTCAATAGACTCAAAAGAGTCACATACTAACCCGAAGTTAGTTTATTGACCTCAAGTCAGTTTAGAGGATAAAACCTCAATAGACTCAAAAGAGTCACATACTAAATCGAAGTTAGTTTACTGACCTGAAGTCAGTTTAGAGGATAAAACCTCATCATACTTGATCCCAGATCAAGGTGTTGGACACGTGCCATCCTAGACATAGAGAGTATGGCAATCTTCGATGCGTCCATCGGTCTTGCTATTGGTCTCTATCCACATTTCCCACCTCATTGGCCAAATGAGAGGTATGACTTTTGATGAGTTGTCTTTGAGGGCTGTGGGTGTGACACTTGGAGGGTTGGCTGAAGCATCCTATTGACTGCCGTAATGCACACTATCCTATATCTTTGCTGGACAAGAAGAATTGTAAAATCTGATCTATTGTTGGCTTGTATTCCGTTGATCTATTATTGTGTTCTATCAACATTTTACTTTCATGTTTATGTGATTGCTAATTTGAATCGGGCCTAAGAAAGATTGAAGTAAATTTGCATTAAGCATAGAACACTCCATGTCTATCTAAATTTAACATGGTATTAGAGCTGAGGTGAAGACAAAGTCCAAGCTAGTGTGAGAAGCAATCACCAAAGAAGAAATCCTATCAAGGACCAATGGCCTCCTCAACCTATAAGGGTTTCAAGTCTGATGATAAATTGCATGATAAGTCTGATTATCATGCATGGAAGATGTCCTTGGATTTGGCATTAGAAGATCAAGGTGTCATGGACTATGTGTAGGGGAAGATTCAAGAGCCTCCATCAAATGCACCTATTGCCACAAAAACGAAGTATAGAAAAGGGGAAATCAAAGCAAAGATGATTGTCCGAGATTCTATTCATAAGCACTTGGTTGCTCACGTTTCTGAGCTGAGCACATCAAAAGAGATGTATGATAAGTTGGTTAGCATGTTCAGGGATAGCAATGCTAATCAAGTTCATTTCTTCAAGAATCAATTGAATAATATCAAGAAGGGCAAGGATGAATCTATTCAATCTATTTTATGAGGCTCACTGAAATCAGGAACAATCTTCTAGCTATTGGAGAAGAAATAACTGATCAAGAGATGGTTCTCATTGCGCTTGGAGGTCTCCCCCATGATTGGTATGTATTCAATACCACTATTATTAATAATAATGTGATTCCTGATTTTGATGAAATATTGACGAGATGCACTCAAGAGGAGACAAGAGTGATGAAGAGAGATCATCCCTCTAATGGAAATGCAGGTGACCCTACTGCCTTCATTGCTCATGCGAAGAAGAAAAAAAATGGTGGTCCGAGAAATCAAAACCATGGAAGAGCGGGGCCCAAAGGAAGGGAAGATGTTACACTTGTAACAAGTTTGGTCACTATGAAAGAGAGTGCCCTAATAGAAGGGTCTCTCCCAGGGATGATGACAACAACAACTATAGGGGAAATGGCAATCAAAGGAACAACATGTTCAAAGGAAAAAGGAAGGCTCCCTCTGATCATAGTGGAAATGGGCAACCCTTCAAGAGGTCAAGAAATTCCATGTACGATGAGTCTAATATTGTTGATAATAGGAGAAATGAATTTATTCTTGTATCCGCCCTCTCTGTTGCATCTCCTCCTGACACCCTAGATGTCTGGTTGATTGATAGTGGTGCTTCAAGGCACCTGACTGGTTATAAAGAAGCCCTCTTTGATTTGATTGAGAAGGATACTAATCTAGAAATTATCCTTGGAGATAATGCCACCTATCCCGGGAAAGGGACACAGACTATGACCCTTCATTTATCTCAAGGTCAAGTCCTCCGTTTACAAGATGTGTTGTATGTACCTGATTTGAAGAAGAACCTTGTGTCTATTTCAGCAATGGAAGACAAAGGGTTCAAGGTGGCATTCGTTGATGGAAATGTACGCATCTGGAAGAAGAACTTCAAGGAAGCTCTTACTATTGGTTTTAGAGTTGATACACTCTACCAGGTTGGAGGAAGTCCATTGGGGGCTATGTCATGTGATACAACTTGTCAAACAGAGTTATGACACCGGAGGTTTGCACACCTTCATTACAAAGCCCTTCCTGAAGCAAGCGAGGTGGTGACAGGGATGCCTGAATTTAGAGATGATCATGAAGGTATATGTCAGGGTTGTGCCAAAGGAAAGCATACAAGGGGACCATTCCCCTCAAGTGTCACAAAGACAACTGATATCTTGTAGTTGATACATTCTGATTTATCTGGTATGCTACATGTGACATCCTTGGGAGGATGTTCCTATTACATGACTTTTACAGATGACTTCTCCCGCAAGACCTGGATATATTTCTTGAAGAAGAAGGACGAAGCATTCAAATGGTTTTGTACCTTCAAGGCTTTGGTGGAAAATCAAACAGAGAAGAAAATCAAAGTTTTGAGGACCGACAATGGGACCGAGTATGAGTCAATTGAATTCAATGAATTTTGCAGAGAAGCTGGCATTAAGAGGGAGACCACAGATGCATATACTCTTGAGAAAAATGGTGTTGCCGAAATAAAGAACAAGACCATTGTGGAAGCTGCACGTGCCATGCTATGTGACCAAGGTCTTCCGAAGTTTATACGAGGAGAAGCTGCAAACACTGCTATGTACGTTCAAAATAGATGTTCGCATTCCGCTCTGGACTCCAAGACTCTCGAAGAAGTCTTCTCTGGTAAGAAACTTTATGTTTCTCATTTTAGAGTTTTTGGTTGTCTTGTTTACTTTCATGTGTCGAAACAAAAGAGAAGCAAGCTAGATGCTTCTGGAAAGAAGGGAATGTTTGTGGGCTACAGTGAAACTTTGAAGGCATATAGAATCTATATGCCTGATCAAAGAGAAGTGAAGATATGCCACGATGTCACCTTCGATGAAGATGTTGCCCTCAAGAAAGTGAGAAATCTTCCTAGCTCCAAGGAAGACAAAGAAGATGAAGAAGCTGGGAAGCAGGAAGAGCCGAAGGATGAACCGATGCTCGATGTTGAAGGACCTATGGATCCTATTGATCCACCTCCTTCAAATAAGAGAAGACCCTCATGGCTCAGGGATACTCTCGCAGATGTCGAGAGACATATTGCCCCAAGGGGGACATTCTGTGAAAGCAAGAAGCCGAATAGATACCAAGGGTATCTAGCAGCCATGAGTACAATAGTACAACCTAAGCCTGGACAATTTGAAGAAGTCGCAAAGCATCAAGTTTGGAAGGATGCTATGCACGAAGAATATGAGTCCATTATGAAAAATGATGTCTGGGAAGTGGTCCCGAGACCAGAGGACAAATTTGTTGTCACCTCAAAATGAATCTATAAGATCAAGCATGGATCTGATGGTAGTGCTGAAAAGTACAAGGCAAGATTTGTTGTTCGAGGCTTCTCTCAAAAGGAAGGCATAGATTATGATGATATATTTGCACTCGTGGCCTGCTATACTACCATCTGATTTATCATTGCCCTTGCTGCAATGCAAGGATGGAGTCTCCATCAGATGGATGTGAAGATCGCTTTTCTGCATGGTTCTATAAAGGAAGAGGTGTATGTGGAGCAACCTCTGAGGTTCGAAGTCTGAGATAGAGACACCTATGTATGCAGGTTGAAGAAAGCCCTCTATGGGTTAAAGCAAGCCCCCAGGGCTTGGTATGAGAGGATAGATAGCTACTTGATGAAGCTGGGCTTCACTGGAAGTAATGTTGATCCAAACCTTTATTTTAAGGTTGATAGAGAAAGGCCTCTCATTCTAGTTCTCTATGTGGATGATCTCTTCCTGACTGGTGCTGACCCTCTCATTCATTAGTATAAGGGGAGCTAGCTTCCGAATTTGAGATGAAGGACCTATGGCCGATGCACTATTTCCTAGGCTTGGAGGTCTGGCAGAGGCCAGGCGAGATTTTCCTTTCTCAAGGAAAATATGTTGTGAAGCTGCTGGAGAGATTTGGTATGGTGGACTTAAGTCTGTGTCGACACTGATGGAACTCAACTTTAAGAAGTTGTGTGGAAACGTTGCTGGGGCCGTGCTGGCAAATCCCACCGAGTATCGACAACTCGTGGGGGCCTTGATGTTCCTAGTGAACTCTCGTCTGGACGTATGTTTTGTCGTGAACACTTTGAGTCAACATATGGTTGATCCTCATCATATTCACTGGATTGGTGCCAAGAATCTATTGAGATATCTTCGGGGCACAATCAACCATGGGTTGAGATACACTGTTGGGAGTTTGAGACTCCATGGATATATTGATGCCGATTGGGCTGGCAGTGTGGTGGATCGCAAGAGCACACCTGGATGCTGCTTCACCTTGGGTTCTGCTTCGATATCTTGGATGAGCAGGAAGCAGAAGTCGGTGGCTTTGAGCACCGCTGAGGCCGAATACATTGCAGCGAGTATGGCCTGTTGTGAAGCTGTTTGGTTGCGAAAGCTCTTCAGTGAGATGTTTGGGCATGTGCTAGATACCATCGTTATCCTTTGCGATAACTAGAGTGGGATTCATCTTTCTGAGAATCTCGTGTTCCATGATCGATCCAAGCATATTGATATTAGGTACCACTTTATCTGGGTTATGGTACATTGAGGCTTCGTAAGGCTCAATCATATAGGAACTGATGAGTAGGTCGCAGATATTCTCATGAAGGCCCTGGGGAAGGTCAAGTTTCTAAGCTTCCCCGAGAATCTTGGAATCGTGGAAAAACCCTATTCTGAGGGTCCTGCTTGAGTTGGAATATGAGCTCTGGGAACTCCAGGGGGGCTTGGGGATAGCTTCTTGGAGCTATAAGCACACACAGGGCTAGGCTTGCTGAACCTTGTTGTGCTTCTGCCCCACCATTATGATATTGAGTTGGTTCACCTCTCTTTGATCTATGCCCCGCACGCATCCTACCCATGGAGTTTCAGACTCATGGGAAATACCTCTCATTTGGCCAATGAGGTGGGAAATGTGGATAGAGACCAATAGCAAGACCGATGGACGAATCAGAGATTGTCGTACTCTCTATGTCTAGGATGGCACGTGTCCAACACCTTGATCTCGGATCAAGTATGATGAGTTTCTTACCTCTAAACTGACTTCGGGTTAGTATGAGACTCTTTTTGAGTCCAAGAGAGGTTTTAACCTCTAAGCTGACTTTGGGTCAGCTAAGCGTGATGTCTTTGTGACTCACCTTTTGTTCTATTTGAGAAGAAGAGCCAACAAAGCAAGTTACGGCAGGATGACGCACGATGCTATATGATGGTACACGATGATATTGATCTCTGAATGGCACAAGTGGACAGATGGAGTTCTCCCTAGTTGAGAGGGAGTGTTAATTTTGGGCAACTAGGTCCAAACTCCATGTTGCACTGCTCATATGATGATGATCATATTTTTGTTGGATTCCTCTTTCGGAGAGGTGCAAGATTGATCTAAAGATCATCTTGTTTGGATGAGCAAAACATATATTTTGAATTTATTTTCCACGCATGTGCAAGGTTGGCCAGATTTGTAATGTAGACTCACAAGCCTAATAGATGTGTCACACACACTCACTGATGGATATAAATTGGAGAGACTTGGAGGTCATTTGCTCATCAACTCATCACACATTCTCTCATTGTGATCTGATTGCTTCGATAGCCTTTGGAGGCCTCTTTCCTTCACATGTGCGAAGCTGAAGCTGCTGAAAATCTGCGGATCTGTTTAGGGTTGTTTTGTTGAGTGTTGACCGTGGTCAACCCTTGACCATTTGACCTCCAATCTTGGCTGAAATTTCAATTTTTGAAGGCCGTACAGCTGGGCACAAAGATCGAGGAAAAATGAGTAGTTTGACCAAAGCCCTAATTTGCAGCATTGACTGTCTTGCATTGACTTTTCTGCATTGACTTTTGGTTGACCAACATTTACTTTTGATGAGTTGTCTTTGAGGGCTGTGGGTGTGACACTTGGAGGGTTGGCTGATCTAAGAAAGACTTTGGTGGCTGAAGCATCCTATTGACTGCCATAATGCACACTATCCTAAATCTTTGTTGGACAAGAAGAATTGTAAAATCTGATCTATTGTTGGCTTGTCTTCTATTGATCTATTATTGTGTTCTGTCAACATTTTACTTTCATGTTTATGTGATTGCTAATTTGAATCGGGCCTAAGAAAGATTGAAGTAAATTTGCATTAAACATAGAACACTCCATGTCTATCTAAATTTAACATTCTGCGACTATCTGTTCAACAATTACAACTGCAGGCTTTGTTCTTCGAATGCTTGGCGAGGGTTTGTTTCTTCTTACAGAAGATCAAGCCCCGCTCAATCCGCTGGCGTACACATCACACAATATCGTGATTGTCACACAAAATATGCCGCTAGAGAAGAATATGTCCCAAAAAAGCGCACTGGAGCGGTTACTTGAAACAGATCTGAGGGTTTAGACCTTAAATTCCTTCAAAATTCCTTTTATTTTCACAGATATATCTCCTTTGGCTCTTTCAGTGGTCCAATAATTGTTTTTGCTTGACAGGAGATTGGAGAAGATCAGGAGAAAAATCTTGAGGAGTTTCGCTGCACCATATCTGCTGCATTGGATTGAGTTTACGATCACGTGGGTCTGTGACTTCGGTTGTTTTTTATCAGAGGAAAACTCTGCATGGTCTTTGTTGTTGGGTATGAAATTTAAATTTAGTTTGATGAGAAGGCAATGGAAGAATCGGTCCATAAGAGGAGGACATTGCAGGTGAGCATATTTGAGAGTGAAAGAGGCAGAATGAATTCTGGGGCATCCATGCTCACCAGGTAGCTCATTATCCTAAATCTGGGTCCTCACAAGATTTGAACTCTTGCCTACCTTTGTATCATTTTTGGGGAGCTGGAAAAAGCTTAGCATTTAAACTTTAAACATATCTCTACTACCCCCTTGTTAGCCACCCCTGTTCTCACTGAGGTGTGCAGAATCTATACTGCCCAACTCTCTGCCTATCTCAATGTCTTGACTCTTAAGAACATTCTTGGAGACAATTTTCCCATTCGCTGTGCTCCATTGTTTTCTCTTTGTTATAAGGATCTTTGCACCTCTGCTGGGTGTAGGTTTGATGCCTGCTTTTTTGCAATCTATTAAAAGGAAGTGAAACATATCCAGGACGGGAAGCTATGCTCCTTTAAAATCTCATGACACTTGTTGCATTGGATCGAGTTTACGATCATATGGGTTTGTGACTTCGGCTGCTTTTTATCAGTGGAAAACTGTGTACATGAGGTATATTAGTGTTTTCATGTATCAAATCATGGATCAACAAATCAAACCAAACTTAAAATACTGACATATAAAAAGCTTTACATTCATAGATGACTAATATTCAAAGTTTGTGTTCAGTTCTAACTAAATTCTTTGTTATTTCCCTGTTGTTACCATTGTTTTTGTTAGTGCTCTTAAAAACTGTTGAATTTTGCTCCAGTTAGTCGCCTTGTTAATTTCATAATTTACAGTTGCTTCAGTAACCATATTCTCAGATCTATTTACAGATTTCAAATTTCAGAATTTTCATATTTCATTTCTCTTGGCAGGTTTCAATAGCCTAATAACAATGGTAATAAAGCCCCAATTGAAATTCGATTCATACCATAATTTTCAGCTACAGTTTAGATTATAAAATTAGGTACATAAGAGCAAGCCAGTGTAATTCAATGGCATTTCTATGTTTTCCTTCAATAATCTTGGGGCCTTTTATCTGAAAAGAACAATTAGAGAAACATTGTTTGTATTCAAATAAATATTCGCTCATATGCATTGAACAGCAGAATCCAAAACTTTCGTTCAATTTCATTGTATCTTTTCAATTCCCATGGAAGTCACAAATGGAGTCTTGATATTACAAGGCCCGTCAACTTCCAAGTCCAAGTGGACTCTTGAATTTTACTTTTCTCTGAAGAAATCGAGTGGAGCCAGAGCCTCCAATTACTGGACTTGCAAGTCAAACAAATTAGATTGACTCAGCCGATAATACTTGATCGTCTATCTATGTAGACACACAGAAAAAAGATAACAAGAAGCACTCAATTTGCTTATTTTTCTGACCTAAATTCCCAATCGTCTGAGCATAATTGTCAGTTGTCTAAAATCCATGGCATTTTGTCGCAGGTAGTATCATTTATGTACTTTAAAAAAAATATGGAAAATATGCATCATGTGGACACTATAAACTTTCATATTCAAGAATATTTTGTCTTTTTTAAAAAATTTAGTGTTTTTATTTTCTAATTTCCTGAAAATTCCCAAGTTTTTCTTGAGCACGACGAGTCAACTCTTTCTCTTTGGCCTCACAAAGAATTGTAGCTAGACCAATCCCTTGACAAGTTAAACTTCTCTAGGAATCGACTATTATGCAACTCAAAATAAAAATGTCTCAGTTTCACAAAATTAACAGTGTGACACAAATATCAAGCATTACAACATCTGCAAGTAAAAATACCCACTGATGTTCACGATGGTGAAGAAGAAACTCCTGGAAATTATATAGATTTATTGAACCTTTTGACATGCATAAACTCTGCATGGTCTTTGTTGTTGGGTATGAAATTTAAATTTAGTATGCTCACCAGGTAACTCAATATCCTAAATCTGAGTCCTCACAAGATTTGAACTCTTGCCTACGTGTGTCTCTTTTTTGGGAGCTTGGAAGAACTTAGCGTTTAAACTTTAAACATATCTCTACCACCCCTGTTCTCACGAAGGTTTGCAAAGTCTGCACCACCCAATTCTCTGCCTATTTCAATGTCTTGACTCTTAAGAACATTCTTGGAGATAGTTTTCCCATTCGTTGTGCTCCATTGTTTTCTCTTTGTTGTAAGAGTCATTGCACCTCTGCTGCGTGTTAGGTTTGATGCCTGATTTTTTGCAATCAATTAAAAGGAAGTGAAACATATCCACAATGGGAAGTTGTGCACCTTTAAAATCTCTTGACACTTACCATTACTTGGACGATAAAGACCCTTGGAGACAATTATTTGTTGCTTGTACATTCTGCTATTCTAGGAAGCCCTGAAAAGAGTTATTTGTTGCTTCAAGCTTGTATACTGTCCACTGATTCATTCCTTTCAGATTTGCAATCCAAGGCATATTTTGCAGAAAGAAACTATATGCTTCTTTTAATATGGTATATTAATTTTTCTGTCTTGTAGGCAATAGCCCCACAGGATTCCATTGGTGCTCTCAAGAGAACCAATTCTAAGAACAAAAGAAGTCAATGCCACAAGCGAAAGCCATCAGAAAACGCTTCCAATCTAGAACAACTAAGTAGGATACTTACCCCAAATCGATAGATTTTTGCCTATTGACACACACAGTGAAAGGTTATTCTTAAGTTTTTTTTTGTACGATTTACATTTCTGACGAGGGGAAAACATAATTAAGCAAAATTTTATTGATTTTGAGGCACAGGTCAAAATATTTTTGAGAAGCTGGATGATATAAATAGGAGGGCAAGGAACATACTTGAGATGACAGTGGATGATAAATGCCAATGTTAATGGTATTTTCGGTGTCTTGTGAGTTCAAATAACTTAAATCGATGGAATTCAGATGATAAATGTCGCAGATTTGCATTCTTGGAGGAACGTGCTTCAACATCCATACATTTTGAGTTCCTGGAATATGGTCAGAGGGCAGTTTGGTGAGGCACTTCTGTCATGAACTTAAATCGATGGAATTCAGATGATAAATTTCGCAGATTTGCATTCTTGGAGGAATGCGCTTCAACATCCATACATTTTGAGTTCCTGGAATATGGCCAGAGGGCAGTTTGGTGAGGTACTTCTGTCGTGAGTTGTTTTTAGTTGTATGGATTGCATGAAAGAGCAAAATAGAATATTAATTTTATGAATTATGAGGCATTTTTGAAAATTTAATGTGTCAAATGAAATTTATATATTTCTGTATTAGTATCCAGAAAAATATTTCGTTTTAATTCTGTAGGTTGGTGTTTAACATATTGTAGGAACTGCATCACAGAAGATATAAAATCCATCTATTCAAATCACTCTTTAGAAATGAGTAGTAACTTTCTTCTTGAATATGGACACAATGCTGTTCTTTTTTAGTGTTTATCAGTGGAGCATGTGATTTTTGCATTCGTGCTGGAATCATACCGGTTTTATTCTTCCATTTGGCCATTGTAAAAGTGGTGACAATGGTTCCTTGAAGGATTTAGTTAAGTCCATGCCAAAAGATGCGAAGAAAAATGTTCGCATTCCACGAATGCAATGTGTATTCAGTTCAATTATGTAGTCTCTGTCATGGAAAAGCAATTTGGTTGAAAGTTTTGTAAAGAAATCTTGATTTGTGTTACACTGATTTTTTGATTGCATCTATAGATTTAGCACTCTGGAAACTTCTTGATTTGTGTTACACTGTTTTTTTGGTTTTTTGACTGTATATATAGATTTATCACCCTATGACACTTCGATTGTGCAAAATTTAACTATCAAACTTGTGATTTCAATAAATTCCTACAAAATTTTAAACATTAAAAATAAATAAATTAGAAAACTTTTCAAAAACTATCATTAAATACAACTCTACAACTCAGACGTTGTCTCTTTATGACGTGTCATTTATAAGGTGTCGTTCAACGTTCTTACTTTTTGGCAGGCCAGCTGTCCACGCGGTTACAGATTCCCTGAATACTTGTGCATCGAAAGCCTCTTTAAGAGTAGGTCTATTTGTTTTTGACCCGAGATACTCGTGGCGCGGTTTATTGTCGGCCACTCGGAAAATGCACGTTCACACAAAAGCAAAAGCGAGTAGTGAAGGGTTTGGAGTGTATTGCTATATACTTATCTCTGCATAAAGCATGTTTCCTACTGCACAATTTCTTCACAATTTCTTCCTGCCCTAAGAAACTCCAAGCTCACAGGCTTAGTTGTAGTCTCAGAGTGAGTCTTACTCATCGCCATCATTCACATCTCTCCCATCTCTCTGTCTATTTTTCAAATTCGAAATGGCTTCATCCTCTGCCACCTCCACCTCCGTTAATCCTAACAGCACCAACAATTTGTCCTTTGATGTCTTTATAAATCATAGGGGTCCCGATGTCAAAAACACCTTCGCCAGTCATCTTTACCATTGACTTACTTCATTCGGATTGAAGGTCTTTCTGGATTGGGAGGAATTGAAGCAAGGAGAGTATTTGAACTCTCAAATAGAAGGGGCTATTCGAACAGCCTCTGTGCATGTGGCCATCTTTTCTGCCAGATACGCTGAATCAACTTGGTGTCTAAATGAACTCCTAACGATGTTGGAGTCACAGGGTACAATAATTCCAGTGTTCTACCACGTGAAGCCTAGTGAACTTTGTTGGACGAAGGGCAAAGATGGAGTGTATGCTCGAGACCTGCAGAAAATTGAAGAGAAGACGACGAATGATCCTAAGAAGTCGAGACACGACTCAACCACTATTGAACAGTGGAGAAAAGCTCTTTCTACTGTTTCTGAAATAAGCGGATTCGAGCTAGAGGCGTTTAACGGGTAAGCACCCAAACTTCCCTCTCGATAAATTTGTATTATCTTACGGTGTATAGATCTGCACGTCTGTTTCTCACTAGTTGTTTCTATTTTCTTGTGAATAACCAGTGATGAGGGGGCCTTACTCGAAAATGTGGTTGAGCACGTGATGAAAAAGGTTAAGAGAACACCATTGAATGTAGCCAAATATCCAATAGGTTTGGATGAAAAGTTGATAAATTTTGAAAATAAAGTTTTATCGCCGCATCAACACGGTGGAAGAAAACCTCAGATTGCAAGGCTTGTTGGGTTAGGTGGTGCAGGAAAGACAACCCTGTGTTGGAGTAGTCACCGCACCTCTATGGAATCCATAATTTCCACCCTGGAGATCCTAGTTACCGGTTTGGAAGTTTACCAATACTTGCAAGTTTGTTCATTGTTTTGCAAATCTAGATCTTTGTATCTCAAAATCTTTCATTTTTTTTCTTTTTTTTTTGAAAAGAATGAAATTGATTCTTCAATATTAGTTTTGGAATAAATACATAAAAGCAACTAAGTTAAGCTTAGTTGTACATGCAATAACTATGGATAGTTAACGCTAACTGAAGCTAAGTGTGCTTTATGTTATGTTAATGTACACATGTACCACATGCAAGCAGTAAGTTAACCTAACTAAGCAAGTGCACATCACATGCAAGCAGTAAGGTAATTAAAGCTAATCTAGGTTCATGTACACCAACACAGCTAGTCTAGGTGCATGTACACCAACACCCCCCTTAAGCATAACTTAGGTGAGTCTGATGCAAAATGAATGAGTCCCGACAACACGGCCATTTTAGGTACCCATATACAATGCATAAAAAGGAGGAAAGAGGAAAAACCCAGTGGGAAGAAAACCCCCCCCTCAAAATATAATGCAAAAGTAGAGAAAAGACAACTGCTAGGCAGTCGTGTCCTTCACCCCCAGACAATCTCGCAGGAATCGAAACTTCTGCTCAGTGAAAGTCTTGGTGAAGATATCAGCAGTCTGCTCGGAACTAGGACAGTATTGAAGATCGATGGTCCCATCATGAATGAGTTATCTAATGAAGTGCACGTGGATCTCGATGTGTTTGGTCTGCTGCCGCTGCACTGGATCTCTGCAAAACTTTAGCATACTTTGATTATCGCACCAGATGACAGTTGGACGATGGACACTGATCCCAAGCTCATATAGGAAATGTTGTAGCCAAATTGCCTCAATAGTGGCATTGACCGCTCCTCTATACTCAGCCTCTGCTGATGATAAGGCAATGGCAACCTGCTTCTTGCTTGACCAACAAATTGGGCCGGATCCCAAACTAAGTACATGACCGGAGGTGGACTTGCGATCAATGGTGTCGCCAGCCCAGTCTGAATCCGTGAACCCAATGAGATTCAAAGAACAACTGGCTGCATAATGAAGCCCATAGGTGATTGTCCCCTGGACATATCGAAGGATGCGCTTTGCAGCATTCCAGTGTAACTCATGTGGCTCTTGCATGTATCTAGAAACTGCTCCGACAACATAGGAGAGATCAGGATGGGAGTGAGTGAGATAAAGAAGACTTCCCACAAGCTATCGGTACAATGTGCAATCAACCAATGGTGTGTCTTTGCCATTCTCAAGCTTTATCCCTGATAAGAAAGGTGTGGCTGCTGGCTTGCAGTCACTCATGTGAAATCGTGCCAAAAGATCTCTAGCATACTTTGGTTGAGAAATGGTAATCCCAGAGTCACTCTGATTGATCTCTAGTCCAAGGAAGAAATTTAGCAAGCCCATGTCTGTCATAGAAAACCGCTTATGCAATGTAGTTTTAATCTTAGTAATGACAGAATCTGAACTACCTGTTATCAAAAAATCATCTATGTTGAGTACTATGATCAACAAGGAGTCAATTTTCTTCAAAAAATAAACGTTGGAATCAGATTTGCAGCGTACAAAATTTTGAGACAACAAATAAGAATCCATCTTTGCATACCATGCTCTAGGTGCCTGCTTGAGGCCATAGAGAGACTTCTTTAGTTTGCATACCAGAGATGAATTGTGCATGTATCTCGGTGGCTGCTCCATGTAGATTTCCTCCTCGAGATCACCATGAAGAAAGGCATTCTTCACATCCATATGATGCACCTCCCATTCTCTTGCTGCTGCAATGGAGAGAGCTAGCCGAATGGAATCCATTTTTCCCACTGGAGCAAAAGTCTCATCATAGTCAACACCATGTACTTTCCGAAAACCTTTTGCTACCAATCGTGCCTTATATCGACTAACTTGGCCATTTGATGCTTTCTTGGTCCGGTAAACCCACTTGCACCTCACAAGTTTGCGATTGGAAGGTAGCGGAACCAAATCCCAAGTTTGGTTCTCAATGAGAGAGTTATATTCCTCATCCATTGCGGCTTCCCATTTAGGATGCCCACTTGCTTCTGCATAAGTTTGTGGATCAGATCCATGCATCATATAAGCATGCATGGGCATGGATGGCTCCATAGCTAAGAGTGCTTGTGGATCTTCCTCAAACAAAGGGATAGAGGCAGGATCATCAAGGATATCACTCATGCTGTGCCATTTTTGTGTTGAAGGTGGTCGAGAATCTTCCGAACTACATGCGGAAGTATGATCTCGATGTTCAACAACTGGTGGTCCAACAGGCGTCACAGGAAAAGACTCATCTTCATCAGAATTCTGATCTAAAGTTTCATCTGCATACTCATCAATGAGTGGTGATGGAAACTTGGTAACAAGTTCATCTGCTGGTGCATGCAAAATATCTTCGTCAAACTTTACACGAGGAAGCAACAAAGCTTCGCTGGTTAGATGTTGGTGGGTGCTTTGAGTTAGAAGAGCTGCGGACTATGGAAACTTTGGTATCTTTGGAAACGTTGGACGTATTCAGATGTGTGAAGCTGAAGAGCATACCGGGGTTGGAGCAGGCGACAAAGCTAAGGTTGTTAGATGTTGCTGGGTGCCATGAGTTACATGAGCTGCCAAGTATGGAAACATTGGTGTCTTTGGAAAAGTTGTGGGCAAGCGGATGTTGGAAGCTGAAGAGCATACGAGGCTTATTGCATTGTGCACAACTTCAGACCCTAAGTGTCTATGGCTGCTGTGAGCTAGAGGAGGTGGAATGTATTGAACATTGTACGTGGTTGAGGGAGCTTGATATGTCTAGATGTCCCAAATTACAGTGCCCAGTCTGGGAGTGGTGGACCAGCAGTGCAGACGATTGAAAAGAAAAACAGAAGAGGCGGTCATAAGACTATCCACAATTGGGTATATTCACAGTTTATTGAGTACATGATAGTGGCTTTGATTTTTATGCCGAAGGCATTTTTCAAGGGGAATTCTCTGTAGCTCTTTCGTCGTCTTTCCAAACCCAATTGCAATCTGCAACATGTCCCTTCTAACCCGTCGCTGTAGCGAACCAACTGTCCTCCATGTCTTTCCACGTGTCTCCGTGTTGCAGACAAAGTTCTGTATGTTCGCCATCGTTGCTGCTTCCGCCTTTGCATTCAGGTCGTGGCAAAGGAGTTGCTGCTTTATATGGTCTCTTATCTTTGAATTTGGCTGGGTGCTTTTCTTCTTTGATTTTATATTACTTACTATTTCTATTTGTATATTCTGGATTGATTTTATTATAAATCCATCCCCATCTGCGTTATGCTGGTTGGTTCATTATGGCGTTGCAGGTGATCACATTGCTCGCAATTTCTAGAGCCTCGACAGCAAATGCAATCGCATGTGTTGGAAAGAAGGGGACTCTCATACTTGCTGGGTTGCAAATCTGTAATACTAATCCATGTATCAAATTTTGTGATCAGGTAGTAGACTCTTTTTGCTTGCGTCATTTTTTGGAACTCTTTATGTTTATGTTATTCATTATAAATATGTGGGCTCTCAATGTCAACTTACCATAGAGATTACATGGTTCTTTGCGAACGATCAATGCAAATTGGTCTACATGGTTCTACATGGTTCTATCATTCTATGGTTCTACATGGTTCCTAAGTCCTTTTTCAAACCCCACCCAACTGATTCCATTTATGTTGATGTCTGCAGGGGCCATAAACAAACATTAATTAGGCTAGGCACACATTAATAATGGTATTGAGCCAGGGCGCCTGCCCCCTATTCTGTGTATCAATTTTTGAAAAAACAGACGACTCGACCGCTCTCCCTGCGTCGGAACAAACCGACTTGAGCGCCCTCCTCTGCATCTGTCGTTTTAGCAATTTCAGCTCATTCTCTTGCAAGTGCTCTTCCACCTCTTCACTTGATTTATCTGCTCAGATCAAAGGGAATCTCAGCAGCGGCGCTATAAAATAGGCTATAAATTACATGTTATATATTGCACCATCAAGCTGATTTTATTTTGTAAGTTAGTTTCTTTCTACTTCCCTTCAATTACATGCATCCTAGTCATTGTTGTTGTGCCTCATGGATCTGACTAGTGCACAGCAAAATATACCTGGTTTACCATTAATCCTTCCTGCTTTCGTTTATCTTGGATTTTTGTTTGGTTTGGACAACAGAACAATGCTTACAGGATATATGTAAACAACTAATCAGGATTCCAATCATCATACAATGCCTAAAGTTTTTCCCCAACAAATTGTGTTGCACTTCGATCGTTTCCCGAGCTAGGAATGGCATTATTATGTTTAAAAGTTAAAATAACCTCACATTCCTGCAGTGGATAGCGATGTTGTGTTTTGTGGTTACAAGAACCTCACATTCCTTAAGCGGACTTGAGCTTGCGCCAGCCAAATATGGCCTCATTTTTTTATAACTTTACAGCAACAATGATTTCATTGCTCGATTGAGCTGAACATTTTACAGCATTCTGTGCTGACAATGAATTACCTCACAAATCCATTGGCGTGGCGACTCATTATTACAGTAAAAATGAGCCAATTAAAGTTTCCATCGCCACAATGAAGTTTTGCATTGTTACCACTGAAAATCCAATGGCCAGCCTTAGCTAAGGGGACAGCTAGTAAAAAATGTAGAGAAATCCAGGAATTGAGAGGAACAAAACCCTTTATATGAGAACGCGCTTTTGATAACATCAAGATTTCCTTCCCTGATTTGACTTCTGGTTTTTATTTGTGCTTTCTTATATTCCAAGTTAGTTTACCTACAGGCTACAGTGTATGGGTCTTCTACTCGGTCGGTATAAATGGCCCCTCTCGTATCCTTTGCTTCCACGCTTCTTTCTTGACCTGTTTTTGTTACCTGCAATGCGGAGGTTTTGTTTTCATAGAAGGCGTTACTGTTAATGTGTCAAACTCTCTAGAAGCTCTCGGCTTCTAAATATCTATGTTATACCAGTGTGCATAGACTTGAATTCTGTTATCATTTGTCAAACTCTCTAAAGCTCTCTGCTTTACAACTATATTGTTATTCCAATGTGCCTAGAATTGAATTCTGTTATTAGAGGATTTATCAAAATTCTGATAGGGCTAGTAGCTAAGAGCAAATAACACTTTTGTGGTATTGGCATCCATTCAAAGGCAAAGGAAAATATGATGGCTGCAATGCTGACCGGTGCTCTGAGCTCTCGAGAGCGTGTTTAGGACATGCTCTGAATAAAATACTTTCTGCTTTCCAGGTAATTCCCCTTTTACTTCCCTTGTGCATGATGTTACTAAAATGCCTATGAGATATTTACAGGTGTTAAGTGTCTGCATTTTCCTGCAATAACTTAACTTTGTACACTGTAGCCCGTGTATTAAGAGTTGGAGCCCCAAAAAGGTTGCTCAGGGATGTAAGGTGTATTGGGTATCTTTGTACTTTGTGAGTTTGCAAGCTCTTTATTCTGTCCAGAGTGATGGGATGGACAGCTCTGTAAAGGATTTTCCAACGGAGAAACATGATATTGGGTCGGAAAATTTCATTTTTCAGATTGTCGTTGTAGGAGATTGTTTATTAATTCCGCCAATTCTATTTAGATGAGTTTTGTGGATTAATCTGAACTTCATCCAACCTTCTCCAAGTATTCCTTTTAACAGTTTATCGTTAAATTAAGAAGTGTCCTTTCTCAGATTTTTCTTCCCTGGATGACCATAAGTTCCTGATCTCCTGTTATAACTCAGAGAGTTCATGTCTGAATTGGCAATCTTTGCAAGATGTGGGTGGTAACATGGTTATCTACCACAATATGTGAAGTAGAAATGTCTTCATCTACCACCCATTTAAAGGGCTTTATCGCAGCAGTAGTCGAGAAGTAATCAGGTCAACTTGTTTATATTTGGAACAAGTTACTTTTCTTTCACCATTTAATTTAATAATTACCATGTCAATGCTAGGGATATCCTTTGGAACAAGAGTGATATCTATGTTAAACAGAAATAATAATCAGATTTAGCATGTAGGTCATTGAGGAAAAGGATTTTTAAGATAAAATGAAGGCAAAAAAATCCAACTCTTTAGGCTAATAGCATTATGTAGACATTTTGGGCAATATTTGGTCTGTTTTTATTTTGACACTCAACAGAGCACTATGTAGACATATTTTGGGAAATAGATGGTCTGGTTTTGACTCGCAACACATGATTTTTTGTAACACTGAAAGGTACACTACGTAGACGTATTTTGAGAAATAGTTGGTATCTCTTTCAATGCATGATTTATGGTAGCACTCAAAGATACTAATTTCAGATAAGAATGTATCTCCCACTTTTGGTGGTAAATTTGTAATTGTAGCTGGAAAATAATGAATTGCAGCCATCAGTTAAATATTCATTCTACTTTCATATTAGATAATTATGGATTTGTAGCAGGAACTTACGAAGAATTTGAGTAATGTCATAATGGAGGCTATGTAGACATTTAAATGTACATTTTGAAAACCTATTAAGAGCGATTGTTCTAAGGGCTGTTGCAAAATTAAAAGAATGACTTCTTTTTAATATTGATTATTTACAATAAGCTTACCGTGACTATCTTTCAGTTTTTTCCTCCCCAATTTCAAAATGTGGACAACTAATTTTAAAACTTTTTGGAAAACTAATTTTTTTTGTTAAGTTTCTTTGTTTTTTAAGTTACTTGAGAAAGCACTAGTGCATATGCTGGTATGGCCTAGTAGGGCTTGCCCTCTCTTGGTCCACAAGGGAACTTATGAAGGGTTATTGGATGGCATTTTTGTTTAGTGTTGTAGATATGCAGCGCAAGGGAATAAGATTTTCCAGCCTCTTCTAAAGCTTCAAGATGGGCTATTTGGAAATGTGTTAAGGTACACAGAGGTATGGTCAAACTTTTTTCATTGCTTAAAAGACATACAACATTATTACATTCCTTGAACAATAGATTTCAATATCAATGTAGTTGTACTTGTTACAAAATGTATGTGTAGTTATTTGTTGCTCATGTCAACATGACATATGCTATAGGAGGCCATTGTTCTTCCACCATGGGTTTTTCTAGCAGTACGACCAAGGCCTGATGTGTGGGATTATGTCTGTGTGTCATTGTTGATAAACTTGCTGTTGAACAATTTTCTGTAGCTGAATATTTGGAATTCTAGGAACACATCGTGGATGAAAAGTAGCGGATCCGTAGTATCTTAAATGAAAATGATGTAAAGGTGGATGTTGTAAATGATGTGTTCTGTCTCATACCAGTGTGGATAGACATGAATTCTGTTATCAATTGTCAAACTCTCTAGAAGCTCTCTGCTTTACATCTATATTGTTATTCCAATTTGCCTAGAATTGAATTCTGTTATCACAGGATTTATAAAAATTCTGATAGGGCTAGTGGCTAAGAGAAAATAGCACTTTTGTGGTATTGGCATCCATTCAAAGGCAAAGGAAAATATGGTTGCTGCAACGCTAGCCCGTGCTCTGAGCTCTCGAGAGCATGTTTAGGACATGCTCTCTGAGCACCAGAATGAAATACTTTCACTGACTTCCAGGTAATTCCCCTTTCACTTCCCTTGTGGATGATGTTATCAAAATGCCTATGAATATTTACAAGTGTTTAAGTGTCTGCATTTTCCTACATTAACTTAACTTTGTACACTGTAGCACGTGTATTAAGAGTTGAAGCCCCAAAAAGGTTGCTAAGGTGTGTAAGGTGTATTGGGTATTTCTGTACTTCGTGGGTTTGCAAGCTCTTTACTCTGTCCAGAGTGATGGGATGGACAGCTCTGTAAAGGATATTCCAAGGGAGACACATGATATTGGGTCGGAAAATTCCATTTTTCAGATTGTCCTCGTAGGAGATGAACTAATAATTCCGCCAATTCTATTTAGATGAGTTTTGTGGATTAATATGAACTTCATCAAACCTTTTCCAAGTATTCCTTTTAACAGTTTATCGTTGAATTAAGAAGTGTCCTTCCTCAGATTTTTCTTACCTGGATGGCCATAAGTTCTTGATCTCCCGTTATAACTCAGAGAGCTCATGTCTGAATTAGCAATCTTTGCAAGATGTGGGTGGTAACATGGTTATCTACCACAATATATGTGGAGTAGAAACATCTTCATCCACCACCCATTTAAAGGGCTTTATCACAGCAGTATTCTAGAAGTTATCAGGTCAACTTGTTTATATTTGGGACAAGTTACTTTTCTTTCACCATTTAATATAATAATTATCATGTCAATGCTAGGGATATCACTTGCAACGAGAGTGATATCTATGTTACAGAGAAATAAGAATCAGATGTAGCGTCTAGGTCAATGAGGAAAAGGATTTTTAAGATAAATGAAGGCAACAAAAATGAAAAATCTGACTCTTTAGGCTAATAGCATTATGTAGACATTTTGTGCAATATTTGGTTTGTTTTTATTTTGACACTCAACACAGCACTATGTAGACATATTTTGGGAAATAGTTGGTCTGGTTTTGACTCGCAACATATGATTTTTTGTAGCACTCAAAGGTACACTATATAGACATATTTTGAGAAATAGTTGGTAGCACTCTCAACACATGATTTATTGTAGCCCTCAAAGGTACTAATTTTAGATAAGAATGTATCTCCCACTTCTTGTGGTAAATTTCTAATTTTAGCTGGAAAATAAGGAATTGCAGCCATCAGTTAAAGATTCATTTTACTTTCATATAAGATAATTATGGATTTGTAGCAGGAACTTACGAAGAATTTGAGTAATGTCATAATGGAGGCTATGTAGACATTTAAATGTACATTTTGAAAACCTATTAGGAGCGATTGTTCCAAGGGCTGTTGTAAAATTAAAAGAATAACATCTTTCTAATATCCGTTATTTGCAATAGGCTTACCATGACTATCTTTCAGTTTTTTTCCTCCTTAATTTCAAAATGTGGACAGACATTTCCCTACACGTAACATCTGCTCTCTACCCATGATAATAGAAAAAGTGAAAAGAACAATGCTTACTTATCACGTAGTTTATTGTTGTAAATTTCAAAATGTTTAAAATATATTGGAAAACTAAATTTCTTTGTTAAGTATCTTCATTTTTCAAGTTACTTGAGAAAGCACTAGTGCATATGCTGGCGGAGCCTGGTAGGGCTTTCCCTCTCTTGGTCCACAAGGGAACTTATGAAAGGTTAAAGAATGGCATTTTTGTTTAGTGTTGTAGATACATAGCGCAAGGAAGGAAGATTTTCTGCCTTCTTCAAAAGCTTCAAGATGGGTTATTTGGAGATGTGTTAAGGTCCACAGAGGTATAGTCAAACTTTTTTCATTGCTTAAAAGACATACAACATTATTACTTTCCTTGAACATTAGATTTCAATATCAATGTAGTTGTGCTTGTTACAAAATGTATGTGTAGTTATATGTTTCTCATGTCAATATGACATTTGCTATAGTAGGCCATTGTTCTTCCACCATGGGTTGTTCTTGCAGTACAAGAGAGTCCTGATGTGTGGGATTATGTCCGTGTCATTATTGATGAACTTGTTGTTGAACAATTTTCCGTAGCTGAATATTTGGAATTCTAGGAACACATTGTGGAGGAAAAGTAGTGGATCTGTAGTACTTTAAATGAAAATGATGTAAAGGTGGATGTTGTAAATGATATATTGCATCTCATAACTAGATTATTTCTATGAACAGTAAAATTATTTCATGCAGATTGAAGATCCACTCTGCTCTCTATTTATGTATTTTTTTTTCTTAAATTTCTTGATTTCTTTCTTGCATTACTAAATATAAAAGAAGAAAATAATAAACCTTCACACCAGATATTTCCAACTGTACTAATTTCCACTTTAGGCGCATGTATTTAAAGGTTTTAAAGTATAATTCCAACTTTATGTCACTCTCTTCTATGTTTTCTATATGCTGTCGTAGGTGCACAAATACAGACTCACCCCTCTTATTACTTGGATAAGCAAATCACGCGGTTTTGTATTTTGCAGTGTGAAGGATAACTACATATTGGAGCTCGACCTTCAGCACTTCAATGCATCCTTTCCTAGCCCAACACGACCATCTTCCAATGGTAGTGGAGTTCAATGTCTCAATTGGCATTTTCTCTCAAGATTGTTCCATGATAGAGAAAGCATACATCCATTGTTGGATTTCCTTAGAGCACACAGCTATAGGGGCCAGGTCATTTGGTTTCATGGTTCATACATTGTATCATTGTGGTTGATAGTTTAATACCAATGTATTCTATACAAAATACATCTAAACAAAAAGCCGAGAAGGTTGGTCTAACTGTTCTAGAGATATAGAATATGAATTCATTAAAAATTAATGATGTTGCCTCATCTTTTGTTTTTTATTTATAAAAAACTATATATTTAATCGCTCCAAACTCAGGTTAAATTGAATTAAATAGAAGAAACCTAATTGTTAAGATGGGTCCCCTCCTGCGTTACACTGCCTATTTTCTATAAAATGTTTATTTGTACTTATACTTGAATAGTAAATATATGAATATATTAAATATATGAATATCCTGTTAAATGCAAGTTCTTAACGGTGGGATAAAATTCAAAGAATCATCCCTGCAACTTAATCTCATAGCATAGTAACTTACTAGATGTGCAATTATGTTGGTATACTGTTTGTTTTGATTTCCTTGGAAAAAAAATTGCCCTTGGTTTTAGGCTCTTTTCAATAATTCATTTCTAGTATGTTGAGAATTGGACGAATATAATATGTACCATTTTAACGTTCAGAAGCTAATGCTAAATTAGAAAATACGAAGTTTTCCCAAGCTTACACTCAACCTTGGTAAACCTTGGTAAAGGTAAAGGGACATCTTAAAAAGTTTCCCAAGAGTTTCCCAAGAATACACCATATACAAAGTTTTAATACAAACAATTTTCATGACTTGCTCCATGACAAGTATGTTCTTTTTCTATTCATGATATTACAAAAAGAAAATCAGTGATATTGTAAGGATTTTGGATTTACTCACATGTGCTTCCTTATATGAGTATGAATACTTCTTTCCACATTTTTCATGATGTCTACTTGATTGATACCATGTTATAGCAGTAGTGTGTATTTCAAGATGAATGAATATATTCGAAAGAATATTCAAATCTTATAGGGGAGAAATAGAAATGCTAATTCCTTTGTTTGGTTTTGCTCGACACTAATGTGCTTGGTCTTTACTTGTTTGGTCTTTACTTGACTCTGGTGTGGACAGATTACAAGAAATGGGATTGGAAAAAGGATGGGAGACAATGTGGACAGATTACAAGAAATGAGATTGGAAAAGGGATTGGAAAAAGGATGGGAGACAATGTGGAATGTCTTGCATATGAGCCATTTTCTCTTGGAAACTCTCCAAGCCCCTAATCTATTGACTTTAGGAATGTTTTCCTATTGTCTTTAATGCAGTGATTCTTTCACCTCATGGTTATTTTGGCCAAGCAAATGTTTTAGGAATGCCAAGAATGCTTTTGGACAAATACATAGAATTTTTGTAATTGCCATATATATTCCATGTGATCTTTTCTCCATTATTTTGATGATAGATTTTTTGTAATTGCAATATATATTCCATGTGATCATGTCTCCATTATTTTGATGATAATTTGAATGTGTCCTTTAATTTGTATTTTTCAACGAAAATTAAATTGAATATAATTAGCATTATATCGATTTCAAAAGAAGTTGAATCTATGAGATAAAAAGTATATTACAGAATATTAATTGAAATCCTTTTTGTTGTTTTGTGCTAAAGGCTATCATGATTATAAAAGAAAAGTTTACTTTTGTGTTATTATATAAAAGAAAAGTTTACTTTCGTGTTATTATTTGAGCACAAGTTTCATATATACTTGATAAAGTCCATGCATTGGAGAATCAAATGTTGTTGAGAACAAAACATTAAGGATTGGACATCAGACCTGAAATTATTGTGGTAAAGTATAGGTTTGTTACACACATTATGACTAGAGCAATGTTGATGAGGTGAAATGCACTCGCACTACCAACCAACGGTATGAAGTCTCAATTATACTTCACATCATTTGGTATAGGAGTTCCATCTAGAATGTTGGTCCGGTCACCATATCTTGCTTGGTGAAAATCAGATTTTGGATGGAGTGAGCAAGGGAAAGGGAAATCCAAATAAGACTCCTTGTGAGATACAAGTTAGAACAACTTGTGGAAATACTTTAAGTAAGAGACTAAGGATATTGCAGTGAAATGGTAAATGGTCATGAATCTCAAAGGAAGAATTTTAACAAACTTTAATTGAGATGCATGAATATGGAAGTGTACTAGATATCAATTGTAAAATAGTTCGCAATTAATAACCAACGTGAAAAGATGTATAATGAAGAGTAAGATATAATTTTTTAATTAACAAAATAGTTCATTACTCTTCAACATATGAACAACAATCACATACCATTAAACAACAACAAATAATAGTTTTAAAAGCATTTAATAACACGTGAAAGGAATGCTTGTTGCACCCCAAAAGAGCTTTTCAACATTGACATTGAAATATCCCATGTACAATTACAAAATATATCTACGAGACCCAATAGTGGGAATGCAAAACTACCACTTGATCTTCAACGAAATCTACAAGTATTCCCCTTTCAAAGTTCAAAGTGCTACAAGGAGTCCAAAACTAGAAGTCCCTTCTCACTAGCCATGAGAGTATATTTATACAAAGTGAGATGACTCTTCACCTTCTGTGATTCTTCACATTCCATGACTCCACTTATCCTCGTGTCTAATTTATATTTTACTTTATTTTCTAATTCTATTTTTTTTTACATAATTACATGAAATTCAAAATAATAAAATTAAACATCTTTTATGGCACTAATTCCAAAATAGTCAAGGCAAGGGTTTGAACTTGTAATTCATGTGTCCGGTAATCACGTTGTCGTACATGTTTCTCGTAGGCAGTCCTTGGCTGCAAAAACTATCCCAAGAAACCAACTCAACTAGCTGTAGGTTCAAGTTGGCCCTCAAACTAGAGGGGGCTCTTTCAATAATTACGAGGCCTTGTTTAACACTGTTCATTGTCATCGAACAACAACCTTTGAAGCACAATGGCCATATTTATGGTTTTAATTGGGGGTGGGTGGCGATTAATGACAATCGCTATTCATGAATAAATCCCTCTTTCACAGAGTTCATTTTCAAAGTGTTAGCTTCCAGCCTGACAGAATGACTTAGCTTTTTAAGGATTATGATAGAAAAATGTAAGAAGATTCCTAGTAATTAAGCAATCAAACAAAAAGCTTAATAAATCAGGCAGATTTGGATGCGTGTAGAAAGCTTCTACAACCAAACAAAGCACATTTAGGAGAAGATAGAAGTGGCAAACAATAACCAGTTCAAAGAGGAGCTAACTCAAACAAAAGTCCGATATGCTAATCTCTTGAAACTCAATCTATTCTGACCTAGCTCTTCTATGTAATTTTGGATATGTGCAGAAATAAATTATGGAAATACTGGAAAAACAAACGAGAAACACAAATTCTGTCAAAACCAGAGCTGAAATACCCCAATTAGAATTTATGGAAAAAGAGTTTTACAAAGATGAAGCGGTCTTGGCCTCAAAAGCCCACACTTTCTTATTACAAATGATCAAATATATAGAAATTACAATAAGCTGGATGTTGCTAGCTTTTAAGAAAATAAAACAAAATCTAAACAATATATTAAAATAAAATCTAATTTATTACAAACTTTTTCAAAATAAAATTAAATAAAACTAAATATAAGAAATGATTGTGAATGAATTTTGGAAATGCTTGAGCTGCGGACGCCAAATGGTCTTTAAATCTGGAATTAGTCCTTTGAATATGCTGATCTTTTGCCTAAAGATATTGATTAAAAACTTTGAACGCTGAATACTCTGCCACCTGTGTTCATAACATATTTTTAGACTTCCTGGAAATGCTGGTTGAATCTTTGACTTGTTGATCCTCCTCCTTTAAATCTGGAGCTATTGATGTAGTTCCCTGAAAATCTGTCAAATGTCTTTTATACCAGGGAAGCTCTGCCACCTATCTGATATCTGTCCTTAAAATATGCTAATTTATACCAGGGAATATCTGTCCTTAAAATATGCTAATTTATACCAGGGAAGCTCTGCCACCTATCTGATATCTGTCCTTAAAATATGCTAATTTGGTTTCCAGAAGTGCAAATTTCTGGCCAATGTACACTCTCGACCCATTTGACAAGAGCGGGAAGGCTATCGCATGATTACTTGTAGCTGTTGCTACTCCATTTTTGAAATGTTCAGGTTTGAACTTATTTGCATCGTCACCCCAATACTTTGAAATCCGTGGACTGATAATATGTTAACTGTCACATATATCTTCTCCAAGTTTAGCAAGATTTATATATGTAAAGAGGATAGTTTATTTCTGATTTTGCAACTTGTAGTCTTTCATAGAACTCATAAGGAATCACATAAATACTTCGCACAATATGTCATAGGGATGCTTACATAGCATACATAGTTTCATTTTTCATATACGTATTTATGTTCTCAAGAATTTTGGACTACTTCTAACTTGGTTTCCAAGGAAATTTGTGCCCATACGACTCATAGGCCTACAAGGCTTCTCACAGACCAGAGATTGGATGGCTCTCTTGACGCCACAGATCTTACAAAATTCACATATTCCCTTTGAAACTACATGCATACTAAAGATAACAAGGTGATGTAGAAAGAGAAAGCTTGTAATAGGGAAGACACAACGCTCACATAATTACCATAAAGAGAATTTCAGATCCGTAGGTGACTCAAAAGAAATCAGTCCAGAGATATACACATGTCATAGAGCATTGAATTCACAGAACATAACACGCAATTTTGCGCAGGATATATGATGATTTAGATAGATCTCAGCCTAATTTCACCCATATGTTGCCTCTCCGACTTTTGAGCTTGTTATGCTCTTGCTCTTTATCTGTCCAGTTAATTATTTGAAAAGTCGAGCAACGTTAGTGTTTCCAGGTTGCCAAACGCCTCTGGAACAAACTTCAGTATCCGTCCTTTCAATTCTAGCTTCTCGAGATTTCTCTGGGATCCTTCTTGCAGAACCCTCACCACTTCCTCATTCACCTCATCATCCATATTAGTACATTTATCATCCTCGCACAGATCGTAACTCTTCATAAACTGATTTTTCTCCGCAACCTTCACAAACTGTTTTGCGCAGGCCATGATCCAATACATCAATGTGATGCATCAACATTTTGACTTAGATTAATTGGAGCAATGCAAGAAATTTATCCTCTGTACATCACTTCTCTATAATTTTTCATCTCGAAATCTGGATATGTACCTTCGAAATCTGAATATGTACCCTTGAGAGAACTTAGGATATCTCCAAAATGGATCAAAATTTCGTAGAAATTACGATGATGCAACTAGTTGACACGATTCTGCACAAAACCCATGTTACGGATTTTGGAATTTTGTCGTCATTTGCTCAGAAATGGAGCCCAAAATCCACTGTGCGAAAATGCTGCGTTTTTGGTTTTATGGTGAAATCTGGCATTATGCGTATCTGGTTATTCTGGTGATGAAGTTTCAATATTGATTTGTTATTCCTGCTTTAGATTTAAAACCTCAACTCAAACCTCTCACCAGATTAAGGTATCATAATATCCTTTAATACTGAATTAATGTGAAACAAACCATGTTTTGCAATACGTATTGCTCATTTCTGCCAGTAATATAAAAGGCTGCAAACTTTTCCTCCGCAGCAAGTATTAGCTTTCTTGAAGGAATGAGACACTCTCCATTCCAATTTCCATAGAGTTCACACACAAATGGTGCGTTCTGAAACCAAAATTTTACTTGCAGAGGTTCCAAGGCAAGTTCTCTACTGGGCTCTTTTCTCTGTTTGTCATTTGGGTGTGGGCATTCATAAAAAAAACATTTCCATCTCATGAATTTGGTACTAAGTATGACGAGCCATCAAAGGGGCACAAATCTAGCTGGAATTATAAAACTGACGAGCATATAAGTCAAACCCTGCTTTTTGCCCTGTGCTGTCATGAAAACTACTAACAGAAGTTCGGAGGGGGTTTTCACTGGTTTGCTGTTTTTGCTGCCTGGGGTTCGAAATCATGTGAAGCTGCCACGTGTTTCAAAGCTGTTTTGAAATACAACTTCTTTCGGACCCCCATCAATTTGATGTCATAAGGCTTGAGGGGGTCCGAACTTGATACTTGATCTATGCCGTTGATTTGGTTTTGGCAATCTCGGCCATTCAAAAGCTGCTCGAACATTAGCCCTTCATTTGATTTTAACATAAGCTTTAAAATCTTATTAATTTTATAATATAATTAAAATTTAAAACAAATATTTTCTTCAAAATATGTAATTATATATTTTTATAAAAATAACATTTTAAATCAAAATTAATATATAAAATGAATAAATCTTATAACATCATAGAAAATAATCTTTCCGCATTTAGTTTAATGAAAAATCGACAATTTTTCACAAAAAATAATTTTTTTTGGGTGTGCCAAAATATGTTACAACACACGTCATGCCTTGTAATCAATAGCTAGAGACAAGACTTTCCCAAACATCAGTCTCTCATTGGTGATTTCACATTCAAAAGTACTAGGCAATATCCTCTTTATACTCGACTAGATTAAGTGGAACATAGCGGAGAGCATTGCGTGTAACTTTGTTGGTTCTACCAAGTGTTTGTTCCAGTGTCACTTGAGTTTGCTTAGTGTCCCTCTGAGTGATGGCAAACATGCATGATTCCATGATTTCTTCTATTTCCTTCTATAAATTATGTTCTAGCCTTATTTCTCTGTGTGCTCCAATGGTAATTATCTTGTAGGATTTGATTAAAACTTCTAACATGATATGAAGTTGTTGATAAATATTTAGAGTTTTGATTACATTCTTTCCAAACTTATTTTGGACTTAAATGTTAATATGATTTCCACTTTTTCCCTCTCTTTGCTTATCTCATCTCTCCTTGGTAAGTTTGCTAGTGTAGTGAGATGTTTTGTGTTCCATCCATACATTATGTCTATAACTATTGTGGCTTCTTTCAACAACGTACCTTTTGTCTTGATTGCATTTTGAATGGCCATAAGTATAGAAGCTGCCTTCTAAAGAGTGGGAAATTCCGTGTAACACTAATACATGATATTTTCCAATGTTTTTTTGCCTTCAGCATTGCTGCTAGATAGTCTCTCATGGGAGCTTGAGCCTAACAAGGCTTGGTTCTCTTTATGAAGCCTTTGATTCTCCTTTGTGCATTACTCAAGTTCCTTTATAATCCCTTGATCTTATTAAGCAAGTGCTTGATGCTTCTTTGAGTGGTAGTTGAAAGGTCGTTCCAACTGAAGCAATAGCTAGTGGATTACTCATGGTATTGGACACTATATTATGTTCCAAGGATATTGTGATTATGATGCAGCGCAAGCTGCTTAACACCCACACTAGCTATGTACAAATGCAACAATATATATTTTTTCCACAATCATACTTCCTTATTTGCTGTTGTAGCCAATGATCGACTTATTTCTTTTGTATAAAAGAAATAATTACTCACCTTTTGACATTCCATATCTATGAATCTGGCTTTGGTTAAAACCCAAAAATGCCAACATACATAAATATTGGGCCATAGCTTATACCCATTTCATCTTGGCCAACGATTTCAGTAACAAATTACAATTTGTTTAGTCTTCACATAATCAGAGGCTCTTCACTTTAAAAATATATGTATAGGAACCAAAACAAGATAGTCTATGCGCTTTTCACTATATAAGAAGCAATTTTAAATGAATCAGTCAATGCGTCAACTCTGTTGACCCTTCTAATCCGTTCCTCACACAAACAAACATCTGTTGACCGTTCTGATCTACATCATACAAACAACCTTTATGAATCAGACAATCATCGCATTCCGTCTTCCTCTAACTCCCTAATCTGACAGTCATCGCAAATATACTAACCCATCACTTAACACTTTTCATATTTGAGATAACAACAATTTTCTTTACCCGTCCTTTCCATACGTGTCAACCTCTAACTGCTATCACATTCTCTCAAGATTACCACTTACCCTTTTCAAAGCACTGCAAAAAACCCTTGGTGGTTTTCAAAATTACTTCATTGTTCCTCTACGCCATCATATCATGGTTCACTTACTATTGTCAAGTCACAGTTTCTTTCTTCATCCAACTTCGTAACCTTCTTCCTTTTTGGTCCTTTATAAGAAGTGACAAGCTTTCAATTAAGAAAACCAGTACCGGTGGTAATAGTGAAGAATTTATAATGCCATCACCTCTTATAGAGACCTCTCGGAAATTCTGTATGTAGATAGATTCCTTGCGTTGAATCTGTGCTCTCGTTCACTACTTAGATCACATTTTTTTAATTCATTGACCTGAGAATTTCGGCTATGGCTTCTTCTTGCTAATCAATCCGTCGATCCTGATCACACATTCCATCAACATGAATAGAAATACAGGCTTCAAGATCATCCATGTCAATTGTATAACAACCATTGCAAGGCTTTACTTGTTTTCCTGTATTTGCCAACACATCTTTCATTTTGACATCTACATGTTCTCAAATCTGTTACAAGTAATATAATCAAATGATAGGACTGGAGCATCATCTATATCATTGGTAAATGGTAGGGTTTCGGCCTCCATTCCACGTAATATATCCACACATCATTTAGTTCATTTGTGAATCCATCATTGATCCAATTTGTGATCAATGATGATTCAAGATTCCATTTAAACCTTACTATGGAAAGCCGCCTCTGCAGAATTTATCCCATACTTGTTCCTTCAAAATTATAACATTTATCACACAAGTTAAGCCGAAATTAATACTTTTGTCCCTCATAAAGTTTCTGCATTCAATTAAAAATTATGCACAAAACTTCATTTAAACAGAGATCTGTCTCATTCAATTAACACACACAAATAATTCTGAAAGCAATGAAACCCTATTTTCAATCATAAACAATATTTACATAAGCTCATAACATCTCGTGTTCTATCTATTCTCTTTTGGGCCTGATCTACATTCACTTGGCCATTTTTCTTTTCCTCAGCCCGTAGGCTTTACTCTTCAAACCTGTTCTTACTTGTCTAAATCTTTAATCTCGCTTACCTATTTAATGCCTTGAGGCTTATCATTTTTATACAAAAGATTCTGAACCAATTTAGGTTCAGATCCTTCATCTTCCCAACAAAATCCTGAATATCCTCTAAGTCCTCATTTGCCTCAACTAATCCCTAAAAATCCCCTCTCATCCACAAAATCATGAACCAATTCTTAATCTAAGATTTACAAATAATTTACAAATTTCACATTCCCCTAATTATCTCATGTTCTCCAACATTCGAGAACATTTACAAAATTCCTCTCAATAATTAATTAATTCCTATTCTAAATGTCTCACTTAATTCACTCAAGATATTAAAATTAATACATAGGAAACCAACTTCCTTGAAAACACAAGACCCCGATGTCTATTAAAATACAAAGAATTTTCTGAGCCTAATGCTCCTGCATCAGATTAATTTTAGAAGTTCTCAGGCTAAGTACATTCGTCTCTCTTGGAAAATTTTGCTAGAATTTCAGTCAAATTTCGAGATTGAAAGGTCTAAGATTTGATTCTCCTCGCCAATGGTGATACCCATCTCTCTGATTGGTAAATCTTATTTTGTAAGCAGTACTGGGGTTGGTGTTGAAGGATTAACATAGATTTCCTAAGTGCTCTTTTTTGAAAAGTGTAACTAGGTCGGTCTTCATGTTGACTATGTAAATACGAAAAGAAGGAGTCAAAGATATAAAATATAATTGAGTGTCATATATGCTCCAAGACCTTGCTGGCAGTCTAATCAACACTGGAAGTCAAGCTATAGTTACAACAAAGGTTGCCACATTACATAATGAAGAAATCGCAATTCATGTCAGCCTATTCACTGTGAACAAGTCGGCCTATCACTCAGCTAGATGGACGGCATAATAGCAAGCACAGTCACGTATATATATAACTATTATTGCGGATCATTTGGATAGTAATTTTTTGGTGTAGATAGAAATAAAATAACGGACAGACCTGAAGAGAATTGCGGACATCACCAAGAAGAAAATACCGAATGGATATTTGAAATAATAACACAGATAAGGAATAAGCAGAGGTACATGACTAAAGAATTATGCGGTAATATCCTAGCAAGAATTGCGTACATACTCTGAGATTATAGTCTGAATATAACAGAGATTTCAGTGTGGAAGATTTGCAGATTCGGTTGGGTCAAGAACTACCGTGATATGTGAACCTGCAACAGACATATATTAGGAGAGAGTGCAGATGTATACGAGTGGAAAATGCAGTGTTGAAGTGCGAACAAATGAAGGTCACAGTGCATAACATAAAGAGAAGAGACAACCATAGTAAGGAAGGTTCCTACTGTTCAAGCAATACTATAAGCATATGAAATGTGAAGATCAAGATCTCTAGTGCTAAAGCATAACTAAGCTATTTGATGAAGAGAAGATTTGAGGTCGAAGAAGTTGAACCAAGGTCTTGGAAGCATTTCTAAGTCAAGTGTCTAAGTCTGGGCCTTGGTACTTGTCATTGGAAGATCAATAAGAAGAATTCTTTGCGAGTTTTTTACCTGGCTCTAGGAGCCTAATCTTTATGTCTTACGTTTTGATAATTGACTTGATGAAAGATTAACTTAACCTAAAGAAGAGAAGACATAAGTACATTCACACGTAACTATCAAGAAGAGAATTGTATTAACCTACAGCCATACAAATTTCTCAACATGGTATCAGAGCTAAGGTAACAGTTAAGGAAGGGCATCTAAGAGACACTTATGAATCAGATTTCAAAACCATCTAAGCAAGTCAAAGGAGGATTCTCTGAAAATTCGAGAAGCAATCACAATCTGAATAACACAGTCAACAACTCAGATCATCTCGGGCTTATTTCAGGAGTATTTTGACAACCTCAGTTCAGTAATCTAACTACCACACTTCTCTGCATACCTAGTGCAGTTTAGAGTGATACTTCAGATCTGGTATTATCTACATCAACACTACTATAATCACCCACTTTGATACTATATGTTGGTACATGATTTAGTGTTGCTACAGTTAAGATGATTCTTGTGCAAACACCGCAATCTTGGAGAACTCATAGTGCAACCACAATAATATAGTGCTATCTTAAAAGAATGATTTTAGTACCAAAATTGAGACCTCGGTTTCATGACAGAAATAGCACAAGACATAGACAACCAAAAGAAGGCATTATCATCATTACAACAAGGATCTAATCCTTACCTTTGAAGAAGATCATCCAAAGAGAAAGCACTAACGCATCTTCTCTCCACTGCCATTGAAGAAATAAAGCTGAAGACTTTATCTTCACTTATCAATAAGTATCTTTCATTCTATAATCAAATTTGGTTAAATGACTTTGTTTTTATAGGGATATCTATAAGCTTGTTGGGTTACCAAGAATCCTTGCATGAGGAGGATAGTTAGAGTCCTCGAAGAAAGTAAAGTCATGAAAAGCCTATGAAGGATTAGAGACATCAAGAGAATATAAGATAAGATGAAAGAACTATTCTATGCAATAAATAAGATGGAAAAAGACAAATCAAGGGCAAAAAAAGTTGAAGGATAAAAGACTCAAACATTTGCAGAAGGAAAAAGGAAAGTTTAGGAAAAGTGGAAGACTTATGGACATTACAAGAAAGATGGTCCTAAAGGGACAATCTCAATAGGAGAAAGAAAGGAAGCTCGTATCACCGAAAATAAGTTCAAGGAAAATCACACAAACTTATAAGGAATTGATTTCTGTTGGTTATATGATAAGAAGCAATGTAGCGTCCTGATCGAAGCATGATAGGAGCTCCTGGTGAATCAGCTCCAGAAAAACCTCTTTGACAAACTTTACTAATAGAAAGTAGTCATCAAGAACAAGGGTCATCATAGAAACATACTTCTGGGATGTGACGACATATTGATAAAACAAGCCAAGGGAATAAAGCTCTTCATTCTTAAAAATTGCAATAGGATGACTCAAGGGAAAAATGTATGATGTATGTATATATTTATCTGTTGACATTGGATGCTGTGATGTCATGTTATATGGTTGCAGGTAATGAATTTCTGTATTTAAAAGTATGATCTATGGAGGAGTATCTCTTAGTGCACGGACAGATGAAATCAACATAATATATCCTCATGGAATATGAGGTGGTTGTATATGAACAAGAAATCAAAAAGGCTATAAGTTCCTGGGAATAAAGAATGTGGAGAGAGGAAGAGATCATGAAATGCAACCATGTTAAGAGGCCAAGAAGATGTGACTAGATCTCTTGGGAATATATGTAGACTCTGATGGAAGTTTGGTATAGAAGAAGACCCTTGGAAAAACATATCATTAGGAGACATGTCGATCTGTATGAAGGATGCCGATGCCTACAGGAAGATGTCATGGTGAAAGATCATCATCAAGGTAACTTTTTTTCTAAAAGTTCATATGTATATGTTTATCTGGATGAGTTTGTGTAGGGCCGCCAATCATGAAAAAGGATGTATTATCCTTGGAGATGATTCGAAGAAAAGCAACATGGCATAAAAATGGACCAGATAAGGAAGTTTGATGAATCACTCTCTGATAGCTGACATAACTCAAGATGGAAGTGATGGATGATGTGTGCCCTATGAAGCTAAAAGTTGGAGATTCCTCAATATCAAAATCCATGACATTGAGGACAAGAATTCCTCATGAGTAGCTAGGTGTCTCACCATTGCTGCTAGAGGTCCCTGGTTAAGAGGGAGCCTGATGGTAAGTTTCTTACTTGGAAGAAACTTCGTAATTCCTAAGGATGAGCTTACGTACATTCTTTGTATAAGAATGAGTACATTCCCTTGTGGAATAAGGTCCTCCCTGGTTGAGAGGGAGAGATAGACACATCATTCTGGTCTTGGGAAGATAGAATGGAGGATTGGGTAATCATCTGGAATTCGATACTCTTTGAGAATGTGATAGGGAATTCAAGATAAGAGTAGTCGAGGACCGATATTCTTTGAGGGCTAGCTACCCAAGAAAAGAATAGTCCAAGAAGGTCATACTTTGGGAACACTCGAGTGGAGTATGTACCTTGGAGAGACAATGACGAAGGTGTCTATAAGGCATGTGTTTCGCCAGCATTGTAGCCCATTGTCTCATTGAAGAGATGGCGTTGTTAGTCAAGGCCTTGCACTAGGACAATGTTGGTTGATATGATGCTATACATATGCGATTACCAATTTGATTCTTCTTTTAAGATTGTTGAGTTTGAAAGTAACCATGTACCTGTATGATTACCTCCCTAGTTAAGAGGGAGCGTTGAAAAGTGTAACTAGGTCGGTCTTCATGTTGGCTATGTAAATACGAAAAGAAGGAGTCAAAGATATAAAATGTAATTAAGTGTCATATATGCTCCAAGACCTTGCTGGCAGTCTAATCAACAATGGAAGTCAAGCTGTAGTTACAAAAAAGGTTGCCACATTAAATAATGAAGAAATCGCAATTCATGTCGGCTTATTCACTGTGAACAAGTCGACCTATCACTCAGCTAGATGGTCGGCCTAATAGAAAGCACAATCACGTATATATATAACTAGAATTGTGGATCATTTGGATAGCAGTTTTTCGGTGCAGATATAAATAAAATAACGGACAGACCCGAAGAGAATTGTGGACATCACCAAGAAGAAAATATGGAATGGATATCTGAAATAATAACGCAGATAAGGAATAAGCAGAGGTACAGGACTGAAGCATTATGCGGTAATATCCTAGCAAGAATTACGGACATACTCTGAGATTGTAGTATGAATATAACATAGATTTAAGTGTGGAAGATTTGCGGATTCGGTTGGGTCAATAACTACAGTGATATGTGAACCTGTAGTAGACAAATATTAGGAGAGAGTGAGGATGTATACCAGTGGACAATTCAGTGTTGAAGTGCGAAAAAATGAAGGTCACAGTGCAGAACATAAGGAGAAGAGACAACCATAGTAAGGAAGGTAAATTTACCTTCCTACTGTTCAAGCAATTCTATAAGCATATGAAATGTGAAAAACAAGATCTCCAGTGCTGAAGCAGAACTAAGCTATTTGATGAAGAGAATATTCGAGGTCGAAGAAGTTGAACCAAGGTCTTGGAAGCATTTATAAGTCAAGGGTCTAAGTCTGGGCCTTGGTACTTGTCATTGGAAGATCAATAAGAAGAATTCTTTGTGAATTTTTTCCCTGGCTCTAGGAGCCCAATCTTTGTGTCTTACGTTCTGATAATTGACTTGATGAAACATTAACTTAACCTAAAGAAGAGAAGACATAAGTACATTCACAAGTAACTATCAAGAAGAGAACTATATTAACCTATAACCCTACACATTTCTCAACACTATTCTCCCTTTTCTATTTATGGCTTGCTTCCTCATGTGCCTGTTTATTTACTATCTCTTTTGTTAGTCTCTCCTCTTCATGCTTCTTTGAATCTTCTTCTTGATTTCTTCTTTCTTGCTCTTGTTGCTTCTTTTCCTCTTCTTGTTTCCTCTTTTCCTCTTCCTGGTTTTTCTTTTACTCTTCCTCCCTTTTGGTCTTTTGTTATGCTTTTAATTTCTTCTACTTTTATTTCGTGGTTGCTTCTTTCCCTTTCCCTCTTTTGGGAAACCTTATTGTCTTTGGCATCTTTGCCTTTGAATGACTCTCTTTTCTTAAGTTTGGCACCATTTGTAGGTTTAGGGCCATTATCCTTTTGTGCATCTATAGCAAATGCAATATTGTAGAATTTTTTTATATTTTCTTCTTCTTCATTAATGCTTGATGTTTATGGCCATTTAAACTTTAGTTGATTACAATGAGGCATTGCAATATCTTTGGGATCATATCTTTATAAACTAATCTTGCCAAATCTGAGGCATTCTAAATCATTGGCTTCAACTTCGAATTCTTGATAACTTTTTATATAGTATTTTCCCACATAGATTGTGAAAGCCATGGTGCTTTCTTTACTCGAACTAACATGCCTCCAAGTTTCATTGTCTCTTGATTTTTCACTTCCTGTAGTATCACTTTTTCAATGACGAATATAGCGATGTGATGTGAAAGTTTGTAGGCTATGAATATTTTATTTTATGCATGTAGCATCCACTGGTGTAAACTGGTAGGCTATATCATGCAATGTTTCCCTAGCCTGGCCATATATGCAGGGTGACTCAATGTCAAAGTCAAATAAGGGAGAGATAAAACCTTCAATTATTTTTTGGTAAAGTGCCTTGTAACTAGTTTCCTGTAAGTCTCTGCAATAAATTTGTACTGGTGGTACTTCTAGAGAGAGGGTCTATCTCCATCCAAGTATGTCAAACTGCAACCTCAAGCATACACCATCTAGAAGATGTGATTCCATGTAGAATTTAAGTTGTCCTACTATGGGTCGAGTTTGGGCTTCTTTTTCTCTTGTTTGAATGGAAGCTGCTAGGATTTCTGCCCAATTGAAAACACTTCTTCTTGGTCGCATGTGTATATTAATGGCACCCAAGTTTCTTCAAATGTTTCTGCATTGTGTCTGCCATACAATATGCAACACATGGCCACTACTAGCTGGTATTATTTCGTTAACAACGTTGTCTTATAGACCTCGTCGGCTATAGTCTGAAATTTGATGGGGTCTTGACATCAAGTCTTTAAGATGTCCTTGCTTCTTAGGACAAAAACTTCATACCACTTTGTTGTGAGTGCTACATGAAAGCTAGGAAATTTGTAGTATTACACAATGAGAGGGTATATGTAACATACCCCCTACTATCCCTAGCCCCAACTAAGGGTACAAGGAGGGAGTTACTGGATCGACCCAATCTCCAAGGTCTAGTGAAGAAATGGGTTCTAATTTTTTTGACCTTTTTCTACTTTCTTAAAACCAAAAACAAACGCTATTGATTCTTCCATCTCATTGAGACTTTTCCAATGATATAAAATTTTCCCTGATCCGACTTCCATATCAAAAGGTATGGCTGATTTAAGTCTTGGCTAATAAGAGAGTGCCACATCATCTGGCCTGCCATGTGGCACCCAAGTGGCTATCAGAGCCAACCACCATGTTTCCACATGGAAGCGTTACATTACCTACTAGCCCATTCATAATGGAGTCACAAACTAACCCCCCTATATAACATAACATGTATTACACCATATACGTGGGTGTGGGTCACTCCAAGGACAAATCACCTTGAGAGTAAAATCCCAACATTATCCCATCTGGTCCCCTTGTTGAAAGTTTCAAGGAAAATGCTTTCGGGGTTACTTGGATTTCCCCATGGACCCTTTCTTTGCTGTGGCTCGTTATTTGCTGCAACATCAAGTGCACGACCCATCCTTACAATGACATCCCAAAGTTTAAATCTCGAGAATATCTTGTGTTGTCCCTCGTCGATTCTTCTATGGCTAACCTTCCATGGGGATGTGGATAACGCTGTGGACCCTCCTCCATGCGTCTTTCTTATCATTTTTTGTGGACGTGTACTTGGGCTCCACCCTTACCATGTCGTCTCGATATGAATCAATTTTTCATTGATTCATATTTATCGGGGTTGCGTGGAAACTTGCCACGTCGTGTCACCACATATATTGCCACCTCAACATTATTCAACCAATTTCCTCTGTCACATTCATTCACACTTGTGCATGTGGGATTTGGCTCACCACATCACCTTGGGAATTAATTCTTGATGGGGTTGAACTTGTCTCTATTGGAAATTGTCAGGGTACACGGTGTTAGGGTGACGTCGTCAACCCTTTCTGCTGAGGTGATGTCACCTTCCACATGGCTCCACTCAAAGGGTGCCATGTGTCACTTGAATCCAGGTCACTTGAGCCCACCAAACCTTCAAAACTAGCTAACATGTGTCCTATTCTCTAAATGCCATGTGGTCTCGAGGCCACGATACTCGCCACACTGGAGTGGGTCCCACCTGATCCTCCGTATAGTAAAATCAAGTTTCCACATTATAAGTCTTTTGGGTTTTATGTGGCATTGATGCACAAATGCATAACTAAACGACCTCACCTGCCAAGTCACCCAAGGAATAAAATATTAAGAGTTTCCCTTGAGGCTCCCCTCAAAATCCTCGGGGATAAAGTTCTGAGACACGTGGATGGTCTTGAATTTTGCGTCATTCGATGACTAGGATCTCTCCCACCTGCTCCCTTGGACTCGACTCCCAGTCATATGGCTCAGTAGAGAGCCACTCCATTAACCCCCAACAAAAATTCTAGAGCTCCACAATCAACACTTGGGAATGGTTCCTGGTCACACGATGCTTATGCTTGAATCCCTTTTTACTCCTATGGGCCCTACTTATTAGTATGAATCTTTTGTCGAAACGTACGAAAAAAGACCACTTTAGCTATGCATAACTTATAGCCTTAACATCAAATATGGCTGCCAATATCTTCATATCTGCAATTAGTTGGTCAAGACAAATGCTGCAAAAATCTAGATCTATGCATAAAAAGAAATTAAGCAGTAAAAATAAGGTTTTTCTCCATACATCCAATAGACAAGACAAGAACAATATTTTTGAAAGAATTTTATATTAAGGGCACCTGGGAGGAAAACAAGAAAGGTGTTTCCAATTCTCCTCAATGGGATGGGTTCTTGAAAGTCCTCAGCACTTTAGATCTAGAATTTCTCTCTCTTGTTGGTGTAGAAGACCCAGGCAAACATAGAACTCAAAGGGAGCTCACAAAGTGAAATAATGGAAAATTTGACCATGATAATGGCTCAAAGTCAGACCAAGAGTATAGATCCAGAGTGATCTAATAGGCAACAAAATGTGACAAATGAATGGGAAAACCCTTCTATTTATAACAAAATATTAGGTCATTCTAGATCTTGGTGCATGATTAAAATAATATTAACCAAATCTAAATCCACCTTTTATGGAATATTTTATTATATTTGTTGGAGGGGAAAGGAATTTGACTTGGGTCAAATCCCTTTATTTGTAAATAATAAATAAATAAATGATTTATTTATGATTTTAAGGAAGTGGTTGAATGATAATTGAATAAATAATGATTTATTCAATTATTTAAAAATGATTTAGTCAAATTTAACAAGGAATATTATTTAAATAAGGTTTAAATAATTATTCCTAGAAAATAATAAGATAAATAAGGATTTATCTAATTAATTTCCTTGTTTTGGGTTAAATATGACCCGGAATAATAATTAAATTGTTGTTTAATTAATTATTCCGTGAGGAAAACCAAACAAATATAGATTTGTTTAATATTTCCCCTTGGGGTTTTCTGTTTAGACCATAAACAACCTAATAAATGTGTTTTATTAAGTTATTTTACATAGTGAAAGCAATTTTACTTAGGGTAAAATTGGTCTTACATGGTGTACTTGGGTCCATCTAATGATAATAGGTTAGATGACCAAAAAATGGTGTAACACTAACATTTGGCCTTGCGACACTTGTTCATGTGTGTATTTAAGACTGTTTTTGTCCTCAAAGTTTGGATTAAGGTTGACACATATATAAGGGGACCTTTCCTAGGCCTCCACACATAGTATATAGATATATGAAAGTATATGCAAGCCTTTCTGGGGCTATCCCTTATGAGTTTTCAAATATATACCCATATTGGAATTAAACACCATCTTTCCTGAGCTTTGACATTGCGTATATCTCTCTTGAGATTTCAATAGGGGTTGGTCCAACCATTCGACACACACACACACACACATATCAAAATGTCCCTCCTGAGATATATGGGTAAACATTGAATTGGTAACCAAATGATCTTAATGCAACATCCATTCAATTAACATAGATTTGTCTACCACTTCTATACACAACAATTTAGACCCACATGAGTGACGCACTCCTAAATATTAACTTAAGCAATCATTAACTCTGTTATCAATTAATATTAATAATACAAAGAACATAAAATGACACACACACACACACAGAGATATATATATATATATATATAGAGAGAGAGAGAGAGAGAGATTAGTCTTTATGGATCAACCATCTCTCATGAATTTAATATTCCTCAACAATAACATAGGCATTTAACCAACACATTACCCTATGCCATATTTCTATCCTTCCTAGGCTTGCACATGAGAAACAAAACCTATTAGCCCTTCTTTTAATAGAGAATAACCATTGCAAAGATCCACCCATCTATTTGATATTTAGACACACAATCCATAGTTCGGAATCAAGCACGTACCAGATTCACACAATCCTTACATACAAGCTATTTAAAATAGGATTATGCTCAACTTAACATAGGAATCTAAGTTATTCAATATTCATTCCTTTACGAAAACGATGCTCATTCAAACATGATTATGTCCTTCCTTAACATACAAATTGTGATCAAACAATGCATTAAATAAGCATAAAACATTCAGGACATGAGAGTCATAAGTAGACACTTATCATTGATAGATTGAACCAGACAACCGAGATTGGGACTTCAACTCTACACACAACCTTAGGCACATTATCACCAAACCTTTATTATAGTAGTCACCCCTGAGCCATAGTCTAGAGCTTGAGGATGAAGACCAACCATAGCTACAAAATTCAACACTACATGTTTAGGTTTCATTACATTATAGACTTTAAGTCATCACACCAAAGTTTGTCATGTCACTTGAGAGAGTTGAACATGGGTGAAGATAATCCCAATCATTCTTTCCAACTACCCAAAATAGATCCAATTGATTTAATATATGTTTATATATTTTAAAAGATAGAAAATTAACATGTTGTAATATTTAAACTATGTTTATATGATGAATGAAACAATTTTGCATTTATGCATTCTAATATTTTTGAGTACTTTTTTTCCTTTTATAATTTATTATGACTTATTTAAATATATATACTTTTCAATAAATGGATTATAAATTATATAGTTTTTTAATTGTAAATTTTTAATTCTTAAAACCCCATTGAGTTGGAATAATATGGAGAGGAGGAAGGGAGGGTGACCAACAAACCAAATTTGACACCTCCAGTCAATCTAGTCATTGCATGAACTATTGCTATTTTTGCGTCCTCTTCATGGTTTTAATAGGCTTATTATTTTTCTACTTCGCTTGGAATTTGATGGTACATATAAATATGCATATAGTTACGTTCATATTGTGGAATAATGTATTTCACAATGAAATCTTGGTTAATATACCTTTTTGTATGTATTTGACTAGTATATGGACATTTGAAATAAAAGACATTATCTTTTTTCCATCGGTTTGATTTTCAGTTTGATAAACCATGAAAATATATTTTGATATTATATAATGGGATTTGTTTTATAGAAAAAAGCTTATTTACCACATTTTTTTTAAATTTTAATAAAAAAATATTAATGATGATCATAAATTTTTTAATAATTTTTTTTTTTTTTTTGTGGACTGAAGTATATTAAATTAAAAAACAAGAGGTTGCATCACATATTACAATAAGTCATACCTATATCTCACAAGGGATACCAAAAAATGTACCCTTCAAAGGGACACGGGAGACAAATGGAAACTAATAGAACAATCATTAAATGAGCTTGTCATAAGATAGTGGCCTATCTGGTCGTATAGAAAATCAGACACAATAATGATACCATAAACCCAAACCATAACAAAATCAAGTAAGAGGATTAGAATCAGAGACTTCCACTAGGATATGAGCTATTGGGTCTACCGAAGGGATGCTAAGATGTTGTTAAATCCTCGCTAACATGTAGCATACTAATCCCCTCGGGCCTACCTAAGTAACTGACCAACTAGGGTAAACATGAGATGAGGGGTACTTAAGATAGACTCATACTCCTTGGCGACTTTAAGCAAGTGGAATCAAAATGTAAAACCATAACACCTACCTCTACCACCTGCTATAGGAACCCCAGAGGCTATCCCAGTTAGCCACCTGACCTGTCCCTGGGTCCCACTGAGAATTCATAGAGAAAAACCACTGGACGCATGCACATGTCTGCATCCATGTGCATTGGAGGCTCTAGACGCATGCATGAGCCTCCATGCCAGCGTCCAGGGACTAAATTTACCATAACTATGCCCAGGTCCGTGGGATTTAAGGCACTTTTTAAGCTTAGAATCCCGGACACAGCCCATAAATCCCTGTAACTTTCAAGAATCATTAAATACATAGTAAAAACACTAATAAACCAAAAATTGACTCTAGGACTAAGCCTGACCATCCCCAAATGGGATAGACATTCTGTCAAACACTTGTCATGAATGTAGTCTACCGGTCTAGGATAAAAGACAGAGCATAAATGGCTGAAAGCACTTGTGAAACATTACAATAAGGATCACCGCCTTCTTCCTTAACCAGATATGGCATCAATTGGGTCTTGCATCCATTATTTTAACAATTACAAGTAAATACATGAAATAACCATGATATGAACCAGTCATTTAAACATGTGTATAACCAACATAAAACCATGGAAATAACAGTGAGATAAAAACCATTAAATCCACACATTAGTAGGTACAAAAGCAAGAAAACTTAGCTTCCATTAAACATAGGAAAATACCGACCGAGTTTGGGACTTCCACATTCCACCCGACCATAGACATGGATGAGCCAAATCTCTCTTCAGCTAACCACCCCTGTGCCATATTCCAAGAATGAATGTGGGATATTATGGATAAATGCATATAAAACATAACCAATGGAATCTAGAGGTTAAACCACCTCCATCCTCACCATACTGTCATCACACCAAAATAGTGCTCCGATCACAAAACCGAGAAGAACATGGAAATTCCATCCAGGATCCATCACTATCCTTGAGGAATTTTCCATCTCCCTGTCTCTTTGGCTTTACCGCAATCTAATCCCGGATCATTAGGCCCTAAACCGAGACACCTCCCTTAGGATTTACCGTGTATCTCGCCAAAACCAGTCAAGGGATTCCCAGGCCTTTGGGAATGAAACTTGAGACCACCTCCACCTCAGATTTCGAATCCATCTGGAAAATCCATAGCTCGAAACGGAGATCAAAATCCCAACACACCATGGCATCTGGAAAAGGCAAGGCAAGGCTGAAAACCACTGTCATAACTCGACAAAACCATGCCACCGACAACAACATAACCAAATACCAACATGTATAAGCCATGCATGTCCAAACCAACTAGGAAATCACACATGAAATATGTTACTTGCAACTATTCCTTTTGAAGCTACTAGATCCTGCATTTCCTTGCTTGATATTTTATTTCCTTTCCTCTCCTGTCCTTCTTTTGCTTTCTTCCTCCTCCTTGGCACAATGTTAAATTTCTCCAAGAAATCTCTAAGTATCCAAGAGTGAGAGAGAGAGAGAATAATGAGAGAGCTCCAAAATTGAACTAACGAAAAGCCATTTTATTGATGAGGCCTCTATTTTCTTCATTTTCCATTATTTTCCTTCATTTTCCTCCTAACATGTAACATGTGAGATTTTACCTTCCTTTTCTCACATTTTCCTTTATTTTCATAAATAAATGTGCCCAAAATAACTTTTTCCTCTTTAATTCCTTTTCCTTAACCATAATCGCATATCCAGTGATTCCCACTAAGATATTTTTCCCCACATTCAACTTGGAATAAGTGTCCGTTGAACTGTGGTCTTATTTTTACCTGTATTTACTTTTTATTACATGAACTTTTACCTGGGTCTGTTACAAAAACCTCCCCCTTGGGTAACACCGTTCTCGGTTTTAAACCACACCTACACCTCAACAAAACTGCTGAAAAACAAACATACTGCTCATGGAGCTTTATATCTTAGCTTGTTGCAGTATTTACAATGAATGACCTACTCAAAAGAAAAACCACGATAACATGACCATATAACATCCATACCTATTATTGGAGCTTTATAACTTAGCTCATGGCAGTGTTTGCATCCATATACATAAGTACATATACCAAAACATCATGAAAACATATGAAAAACAAATACCAACACCAATCCAAAACTACTTTTCCTCAACTAGCAAACAATGAAGGACACATGTCCCGCATTTGATCCACCATATCCCATGCAAGTTCATTGGGCCCAAAGTGCTTTCACTGCACTTTAAATTGATTGATGGCTCTGTTCCTAAGTATGAGCTACTTCCACCACAATATGCACTGAGGTTCCGACTGAAATTATCCTTCTTTCTCTACCTGCAATATAGACCAATCAATAACATGATCAACACAATTTATATACCTATTAAGTAATGAAACATGAAACACATCATGGAGTTTCACTATTGGAGGCAGTGCAAGTCGATAGGCCACTGGTCCAATCCTCTCAAGGATATCAAAAGGCACACAATGCTGTGGTGCCAACTTGGCACATGATATGATCCTCAAGGATCTCTTCTTTGGCTTGATGTGCAAATAAGCATGCTCCCCAACCTGAAACTCCTTAAATACCCTGTGCTAGTTTGCATAACTCTTTTGTCTATCCTGTGCTGCCTTTAGATTCTTCTTTATAACCTGGATTTCCTGTTCCATATCTGATAACGTGTCTGACCCATCAACACCCTGTCAATTGGATCACTACAACTGATGGGTGTGTTACAACTCCGCCCATACAGTGCCTTGAAGGGATTCATACCCAATGACTCTTGATACCTAATTTTATATGCAAACTCAACCAATGGTAGATACTTATCCCATTTCCACTACTGATGCATCACATACAACCTCAACATGTCCTCCGAGATCCTATTGACCATTTTAGTCTGTCCATTTGTCTACGGATGATAAGTTGTGCTGAAGGCCAACTCTGTGCCCAATCCTGCAAATAATTCCTTCCAAAAATTGGAAGTGAACTTTTCATCCATGTATGACATGATATTATTTGGAACACCATGCAATTTGACTATGTCTATGATTTCAACCTGTGCTACATCGCTATTTGAATAGGTTGTCTTCACTGGAATGAAGTGTACAACCTTGGTCAACTTGTCCACAACCACCATGGTAGAATCATGCAGTCTCATTGTCCTCAACATTCCTGTGGTAAAAGCCATGGAAATGGCCTCCCATTTCCATTCCGGAATCGCAATACACTATAGTAGACCACCTGCATTAGGGGAATTTTGAGGTCTAAAATGGGCCTCCTAAAGAAATAATAAAATAATAGCTAAACCAGAAAAATAATATTTATGAATTTGAAATTCACTTTTTGCATCACAATCCATGTAACCATAGTTAAATTCAATTCAAAAGTTGTACCAAAATAAAATTAATAAAAAAATTGTATTGATGTGACTATAAATAAGAATGATATTTTCAAGAAAAAGTCATTATCATTGAACAACTAATGCAGTTGTCCTTTGTACTTAAATAACTTAAAATAAAATAGAGATATAAATTTAAAAATTCTTAATTATATTATATGCTATTAATTAAAATTTATATTATTTAAATTGTATAATAACTTGTAATTAATATACTATATAAAAATAAAATAATATAATATAATATAATAAATGTATAGGGATATCCATTGTTTCTTTCAAGAAATATGAAATGACAATAATATATTTTTATTCAAAAAGTGTGAAATGAAATTTATTATGAGTACTTTAATTTGACTTTAAAAGTACTTAGAGCACTACAATGGCTAACCATGAGGTTTTATTCACCATTGAGAATGCGACAAGTAAGTACCTTTAACTCAAGCAATGTCACCCCAACCATTAAGGATGACGTCATCCCCTTAAATGTGATTGGTTCTTATAAAGTGAATTTTGATTGTACATTTTGGTTAGGAGGCCCATTTTAGAACTCAAAATTCCCTTAATGGGATGCCTACACTCTGTCTTTACCTACTCACAGTACAAACACCTAGCCACAAACTCCACTATATCCCTCTTCAAATTCGACTAATAATAGAATATTGTCACTGCAGTCAATGTCTTCTGATAGCTTGGGTGACCTGAATATGGTTTCAATGAAACTCCCTCAAGATCACCTTCTCGAGCTCACTATTTTTTGACACATGTACCTTATCTCTAAACTTGACCAATCCATCTGCCATAAGACAATAATCGACATCCTCTACACCTGCACCTGTATCTGTACTTGTACCTACACCTGTACCCGCACCTATACTTTCTTGCAATCTGTGCCTAAGATCAATATATCTGACATCCTTTTTACCTTCCTAGAAGATCCTATCTTGTAAATCTATCCCATAGGAGCTTATAACTACAATGTGATTTACCTATATCCGCCTGTTAAGAGAATTTGCGACCCTGTTATTTTTACCTTTGATTCACTTGATATAAAAATAAAAATCATTGATCGTAGCCAACCATATAGCCTTCTTGGAATTCATATTTGGTTTGTCAAACAAGTACTTCAACCCACTGTGATCGGTCATGAGTACAAACCTCCTGCCAAGAAGATAGTGCCTCCACATCTTCAATGCATGGATGATCATTGCTAGCTCAAGATCACACATCAGATAGTTTTTCTCATGTTCAATCAATTTATATGACTCATAGCATACTACCTATCCTTCCTGCATAAGGACTCCACCAAGCACTCTCTTGAAAGCATCTTTACACACTATAAAATCTTTTTCCGTATTTTCAATATTTAACACTGGAGCATGTGTTAACAACTCCTTAAGCTTCTCAAAACTAGCCTCACACTCCTCTATCAACTAAAACTTCTTACAATCCCTCTACAATGATGTAATCAGGTAAGAAATCTATGAGAAGTTCCTAATGATCCTCCTGTAATAGTCTGCCAATACCATCAAAGCTATCACCTCATCTACATTTCTAGGAGTTTCCCATTCCATGATGGCTCTTACCTTTTCTGGGTCCACTGATATGCCCTCCTTGGAGACAAAATGTCCCAAGTAATGTACCTCAGTATGAATGAAACTACATTACCTGAGCTTAGCATACAACTGATGCTCTCTCAACAGTCTCAACACTGTTGCCAAATTCTATGCATGCTCTTCCGCATTCTTGGAATATACCAAGATATCATCGATGAACACAATAAAAAATTGTCCAGATAAGGAAACAACACACTATTCATAAAACACATAAATGTAGCTGGAGCATTAGTCAAACCGAATGGAGCTACAACAAAATATTAATGCCCATACTTGGTCCTGAATGCAGTCTTGCAAATGTCCTCTTCTTTGATGCGTACCTGATGATATCCTGATCTCAAGTTGATTTTAGAGAACGTTGCTTCTCCCTTTAGCTGATTAAACAAATCATCGATCCTCGGTAATGGATACCTATTCTTGATGATCACTTTGTTCAACTGCCTATAGTCAATGAATAGTCTAAGATTTCCATCCATCTTCTTCATGAACAAAAATGGTGCACCCCATGGCGATACACTTGGACTAATGTATCATTTTTCAAGCATCTCTTTTAGTTGAAACTTTAACTCTACCAACTCAGGTGTCCTCATCATGTAAGGTGTTTTTGATGCTGGTGCTACCCATAGTACCAACTCAATATCTTCTACTTCCATGTGAGGTGGAAACTCTAAAATATTTGCAGGAAACACATCCTGAAACTGTTGTACAACTGGATACCTGTTCAACAAATATACATCCTCATCTTCCTTAACTTTGTCACTAGAGATATGAACTTCAAATATCACACACCTTTTCTTGCGATTGCGCTTGGCTTGCATAGTTGTCACCATCCTAACTGAAGTGGATTTCTTCTTTCCCTGTAAGACTATTGGTTCCCCATTTTCATGCAAGAATTCAATGGATTTGTCATAGAAATCCACCTTTGTCCCGTAAATATATAACCAATCCATACCCAATAGCATACTATATGATCACAATGGAAATATGTTCAATTGCACTGCTGCAGGCATACCATTTAACTCGAATGCACAAGATCTTACCCAATGGTGAACTCTTTTCTTTATATCTGCAACCAACTACACTAACCAAGATTTTGCATGCATTTCTCTTCTCAAACCACACTTATACACCAGGTTAGGATTAACATAACTATAGTCACATCCAGGGTCAATCAAAATAGAAACAACTTGATGAAAAAGCTTACCGTCCATCTCAATGATAGATGCATGGTGATATGCCTACCTTTTGTCCACAATTGCATAAGCCGGAGGAATTATATGACCACCATCCCCAACTCTCTGCGCCTCCTATGCACTATAGTCTAGGGTCTACCACCTGGTGAGCCCTGGTATTGCACCAAGAGTGCTGCAACTCCCAAGGGTTGTCCTACTTTACTTTATCAACCCAGGGTTCATAAAAAATTTGAGGTGACAATGCTATATACATAGTAGATGCAATCTGTTGATGTTATCCTCTTCTAATTTACGAAAGGTTCTATTTCTTAAACTATGATAAAAACTGAAAACTAAATTGCTGAAAAGAAATGACAAGAATGAAACTAATTTAATTTGCAAAAAAGAAATGACAAAAATTAAACTAATTTAACTGGCTGGAAATAAATGGTAGAAAGGAAACTAATTCTAAACCACACTTAACATGGCCAAACGACTAAATGCACTCTACTTGTCTTGTGGTCTATCTATCATACTTCTACTCATGAAACTAAGCTATCCATGACTTAATTCTAATTAAAAAGAGTGATTTGCAGCTTGAAGGAGAGAAAAAGGGCTAAAGAGGCTAATGGAGGGCTTAACACATGAAATGACGCTTAGGAGTGGAAAGCGGGGGTTTAAACCAAATTAAAGCTTTGTTGAAGAGCATAGAGGCCTTAGAGCAGAATAATTCAAAAAGTGCAATGGCAGAGTGTGATAGAGGACTAAGGTTGCGATATGTGATGTCGCAATCACAATATCACAAAAGTAAAGGGATGGCAGAAAGGTCATTAGAGAGCGGGAGTGAAGTGCGATGAGGTAAGTTTTGTGAAGTGCGATGCGGAGTGGTGACGTGGAGGTGGGGCCGATATCGCAATTGCAATATCATGAAGTTGGAGCAGTAAGTATTAAAGAAAAGAAAAAAAAAGCGATGAGCGATCTGCGATGCGGCAACAATATCACATCGACGTTTGAAAGCGGTATGTGTTAAGGAGAAAAGGTAAAAATTGCGATCTATGGTTGCGCGAAAAGGAAATGTAATTGTGTTTGTGGTAAGTCTCAAAGGAAAAGGGAAAAGGAGTGATCTGCGATATGCGAGATCGCAATATCGCAATCGGCAGAACCAAGCGATAAGTGTTAAAAGAAGAGGGAAAGAATTGCGGGTTGTGATGTACGGTAGCGTGGGTTTCGAGGAGGAAAGGTGGAAGTCGTGTTTCAATGGTTTTCGAACATTTTTTATGTGTTTTGCATTAAAAAAAGGTAAGGCAACCGTGAATGAAGGAAACAAAGGAATAAGGTGGGCTGAAGGGCTTGAGTGCATTTAGGGAAAAAGGTAGGGTGCAGCAGTAAAAATAAGCGGAAAACAAGAGGGAATGGAGGCGCACCAACAGTGCTCAAAAGTGTAACACACCTGCAGATTCATGCACGGAAAGCATACAAAAATGCGTGATAACAACAATGAAAAAGATACTCGGACCTGGTAATGTAGTTTCTTCCCTAAACTTAAAGATAAAACAATTTTTGGCCTATAGGAAGGTCTACCCTGCTCGAACTCTATTGATAGAGATGAGAGGGGGAGGCTTGACCATAGATTTTGGAGTTTTTCCTCTATTCTTCTACTCACAAGGAAATGAAAAACTACAACAAAAAAATGAAAGCAAAGACTAAGAACACAACGAAACTATCAGAAGTAGATATAGCTAAATGGCGGAAGCAAAACTAAATAAATGACAAAAACGAAAGAATGAAAACAACATAGAAGCTGAGGCACATGGATTGGGCCTTAACCCACGAGCCTAGCTCTTTGAAACTTAAATAATTCAAATGAAATTAGTTTGCTCATTTCATAAAATAATAACCGTATACATCTCTGAAAGTTTGTTCACTGAGTAAAATAAAAAGCTCAATAGCTTGCAACAAAGTTTCAACTAAAATCGATCCACTGACTAACTCTTCCTAGCTCTATTTATTCTACAAGGAAGCTACCAAAAACTCCCTGGAAAATAGTGCTTGAGTCCACTTGACTCCAAGTAAACAAAGATTGAGTGCTTGGCTACCCTTGGAATTCGAATCGCTGGAGAGAATCCTTAGGGATCCTTTGGCTGCCTTTGGAATTCGAATTGCTTGGAGAGAATATTTGGGATACTTTAGCTTTCTTTGAGAGTTAAGGATGGTGGAAAATCCTCCAATAATTTCTCCTTGTTGTCTCCTCCAAGTCTTTATGATACAATCCTTATAAAAATGCTTAATAAATCCTGATTTTTTGCACTCAACCTCATATTAGGCACTCAGAGTATGTTAGCCTTAATCACCACCTATAATAGCATCATAAAACCAAATAATAATAAAAATGCAAGAAAAATAGATCTAAGAAGGAAAAAAGGTGACCATTAACCCCTCAAAATATGTCTAATGATGGAGCTCATCATCAACCCCCTACTGAATGGTTGCTCATCCTCTGAGCAACTAATCCTCCTTTTGCATTTCCTTCAAGGCTTTGATAACCCCCCTAATTTCCTGAGGAAGAAGTGTGGGAGTCTCCCCAAGGGGGTAAAAACCATTATTCTTCTCTACATTCTCCCATTCTCTATCTTGTGCATTTGTGTCCTTTTCATCATTCAGTCCCAACAACAAAGGTGGGCTGAGCTTTAGTCACAACCACTGGATATTTTTGGCCTGCATGGCCCTCTTGTAATAGGATGTCCTTTCCAATGCACCCCTCAGTATTTCTGGAGCATGGTACTCCGTTCTTGAGGCTGTGAGGGAGTCTGTTCCATCTCCTTTGGCTGGCCATAATGCACTCATCTACTATCTGCCTAGATACATAATCAAAGTCGCCTATCACCTGGGTTTGAGTCTGAAGGTAGCTTTCAACGAGTGCAGGGTCCTTTCAATCTCTCGATGGTTAAGGATGACTCCTCTTGGGCTGAAAAATTCTGGTCTGATATATAAGGGCTCTCTATTTTTGCTTCCCATGACCCTCCATACCTCTGTTGCGCTGGTGTCCTCATTTACCATCCAAGATGCTAGAGCCATTAACTGCATATCCCCCATTGTAGGATTGGGGTCTTAAATGTCCAGATTCGTTAGCACAAGGTTATGCGCATAAAGCTCTAGCATCTTTGCCCGATCAACCATGTTAGCTTGCTTTTAGAAATTCATGAATTTCCTACAACCTTGGAAAGGTAGTGATCCATGGGAGGCTAGAGTTTTGATTTGAAATAGAAGCCATTTCTCCTTGAGGTTCACAACATATTAGTCAGAAGGGAATCTGTGTTGAAGGGCTTCTATGCATAAGTCTACCATGGTGGCTACTTGCTCCTCTTTTTGCTACAATTGCTCCTTCAGTGCTACAATCTCTGCCTGTGCCTGCTGTAGTTGCTCCTTTAGAACTATTTCTTCAATTCCTTCCTCCCCCCCTAGTGATTCTTCAATCATAATCGGGCTCTTGGGAGAAGTTTTTGGCTCTCTCTGACTCTTGTCAGCTCTGGAATACATATAGGTCTGCCTTTTTCTCTTTGCGCTCAAAGGACCTATGGTGGCAACTACGTTTTTGTATTGAGGGGATGTGATGCTGTGTGGTGACTCTGTTTCTCGCCCACTTTCTGCTATCTCTATGACTTCTATGGCCATCTCTACTATTTTTCCTTGGCCCTTTGTCTCTTCGTCTTCTTCTTCTGGTTTTTCTTATTTCTCTTCTGGTTCTTCCTCTTCTTCTGGTTCTTCTTCCTTTGCTGGTTCTTCCTCTTCTTCTGGTTCTTCTTCCTCTGCTAGTTCTTCCTCTTCTTTTTTTAAGCGCCGCGGGCTCCCGTCAGTCTATCTCCCTTTAAAAATTTTCAATTTACTAGTTTGGATGAGACGACATCTCCTTTTATTAGATTGCACAACTAATTTTTGGAGTGCTTATGTAACTCGACCCAGATCCAGTTTTGTTGTAGACAGTTGTTTCCTTCTCCCTGTTAATTCGTGATGGAATGCATGTTTCCTCCCCTCGTTGAGCTGAGAGACTCATTCTACAATCCAATATGAGGTACATATGTAAGTATGTCACGTCCTAAAAAAATAATAAAAATAATTTTGGCTCATGTCGGCCAAACCAAAAAAATTCATATAAATAAACAATTAAAAATCTATTAACACAACAATTAACTCATGTCCTCAAAAAATAATAAAAACAATTTTAGCTAATGTCAGTAAAACAAAAAAAGTAAATTAAATAACCATATAAATAAACAATTAAAAATCTATTAACACAACAATTAACTCAATTTTTAATATTTCACTTTCACTCTTAAACAATAGTTCGATGTCTATATTAAATAATATAATTTTAGAGAGATAAAATAATTAAAAAAAGTTTATTTATTTCTCCTATAAATATCTCAATAGAACTTAAATAAATTGTTTGATTATTCATATTAACTAATATATTTCAGTATGTGTAACTCATTCAATTTTTAATATAAATATTAATAATGATAAAATATAAAATTATACAATATAAACAATGAAAAATTTCCACTATAGATTTATATTAATCGCATATTTACCAAGCACTAAAACGGATTAATTGACATGTAAATCTTTTCTAAAGTTTGAGATTTGATCTCTCTAGGCTCTTGGTAGATCTGTGATTTAAATGCCTATATATTGGTTCTAGATCCCAGTGTGAAGGTGATGTATAAGTATGTTTGTCCCTTTTAAAATAAAAATAAAGTATTCTCTAAATAGAAAAATAATGTTGGCTATAATAAAAAAGGAAAAAATATATATCCTATGCATTTTTAATTAGTTGTCCATATGACCTAATATCATGTAAAGTTATTAGAAGTAAAAAATATGTGAGTATTTTAATGTCCTATAGAATAAAATATTCAATGTGGGTTATGAATAAAATATTTTAATATAAATAAATATAAAACGGCTCACTAGATGTGTTATCTAATCTCTATAACATTTAAAAATGCAATTTAAGCAGTAAAAAATTACACATTATTTTTTGCACTAAAATAAGTTTGCAACAAAAGAAATTTGATCTCGCTAGGCTCATGTTAGATCCGTGCTTTAGATGGACCTTTCTACAATCCAGTATGAGGGACACTAAAATAATTTTCGCTCATGTGAGGCCAAAAAAAAATTAAATAACCATATAAATAAACAATTAAAAATCTATTAAAAACACAATTAACTTAGATGTTGATATTTAACTTTCACTCTTCAAGTAATAAATACAATATTTCGATGTCTATTTTAAATAATATAATTTTACAGAGATAAAACATCCAATGTGAGTTATGAATAAACTATTTTAACATGAATTAATCTAAAATGCCTCAATACACATCTTATGTAATCTTTATAACATTAAAAAATGCAATTTAAAGAGTAAAAAATTACACATTGGTTTTTGCACTCTAAAATAAGTTTGCAACAAAAGAAATTTGATCCCTCTCGGCTCATGTTAGATCCGTGCTTTAGATGGATCTATGCTGGTTCTCCTCAAATCCACTTGATTGAAATTCTTTTCTTTTGCATGCCCAGGTGGAAGGACTTCCAGTTTTCCAGTCATCCCTCACGGTGGTGGCCAAGTTAACTAGCCACCTTTCTTCCACTTAGACTCTTAGTTTGCAAATTTTATTACTTCCAGCTATTATGAATGCATAACGAGGGGTGAGGGGCTATACCTGAGCTTACCAGTTGCTGTCAAGGTGGTTGCAGGAGTTGGATTGAGGAGACAAGCCTTTTGGATGTTGCGTTCATCACTATTTTATGTTCTCTGAGCGAGCAACTCGTTGAATGAGCAGCTCTCTGAGTGAGCTACTGATCTATCCTTGTTGTTTTTTCCTGCTGTAGCCGTTGCTTGCGGGGTGCTCCAAATGCCATGGGTAGCACTCTTGTCTTTCATAGGGTCTGCTTCATGCGCTCCTCCCTTGTTTTTCTTGTTGTTCAAGAACAGATGTCTGCGCTGTAGGAATTCCCTGATGTCTGTAGAAGTCTATGTTTTGTTGTCCTTGCTACATTGTGCTTAGGAATGGAGGAGTGTGGTGCATGGAGGTGATGGAGGAAGTTATAAAAATTAATGGAGTGAATGATGGGATGGATGGTAAAATAGAAGAGAAAATAAGATGAATGCTTCCCTGTGTTTCCAGAAACCTTTAATAACCTGCAAAATAGAAAACACAGAAAACACAGAGATGCAGATGTAATTTATTTGTTTTTTTTTTTTTGAAAGAAAGTGGGCTGCCTCCATCGAGATTTTCAACCCGCAAGCTTGCCTTGGGTGCCTCAGAGAGGTTTTCACCAACGGATATATATATATAGATTGCAAACACAGAAAAAACAGAGATGCAGATGTAGTTTTTTAATTTTTTTAATTTTAATTTTATTTATTTTTTATTTATTTAATTTAATTTAATTTTTTTTATTTTTATTTATTTATTTTTATTTTTATTTTATTTTATTATTATTATTTTTTTTTTTTCATGAGGTGTGGATAACTATGGAGTTTCCCATTACATACACCTCTCTTCTTATTGAATTTATGAAATCTGCCCTTAACAAAGGCTTCCTGTAAATTTTCAGTGTGTGACCATTGACAGGCAAGGGGATTCCTTCCTCATCTATGGTTCTGATTTTGAATGCGCCATATCAAAACATTTTACCACTGTGTAAGGTCCTAACCATCTTGTCATTATCTTGCCTTTAAAATCTTTAAACCTTGAATCATACAACAATGCCCAATCTCCTTCTTGGAAGGTCTTTTCTTTGATGTTCTTGTCATGCCAAACTTTCCTTTGCAACTGAACTACCTCCATGTGAAGAAGTGCTTGCATTCTGAACTCATCCAATCGCTTTAGTTGCAGCAACCTCTATTTTTGGGCATTTGATATATATAGATTTAATTTAGTTGTAACTCAACTGAAAGTAGAGCTTTCTTACCATAGACTAGTTCATAAGGAGTGAATCTTGTTGTTGTCTTCCAAGTAGTGTTGTAGGCCCAAGTAGCTTCTATCAATATGTTTGCCCAATATTTTCTGTTGCTGCTCACAACCTTGGTGAGGATGCTCTCTAAAGCTCTGTTAGTCACTTCTAATTGGCCATTTTCCTGAGGGTGATAAACAATAGAATTTCGATGCTTAATCTTGTGCTTCATCAAAAGGTTCTCAATGAGGTGAGAGGTGAATTGTGATCCCTGATGAACGACTGTTTCTCTGGGGTATCCAAACTTGTAAAACACATTCTCCTTCAGAAATTCTGCTACTTTCTCCTCGGTTGCTACCCTCACTGCTTTTGTTTCAACCGACTTTGTCAAGTAATCAGTGCAGACTATGATATACTTCTTTTGTCCAGATGATGGCTCGATAGTTCCAACAAAGTCAATGCCCCACTTGTCAAATGGATCAAGAGCCACCTGAGGGTGTAAAGGCATTTCATCCCTTTGTGTGGGTTTCCACATCCTCTGGCACTGGTCACATCTACTGGTGTATCTTCTATAATCTTGGTGAAGGGTAGGCCAATAGTATCATGCCTGCAAACTTTGTAAGCAGTTCTCTTTGCAGCAAAGTGGCTTCCACATGGGTTGTCATGACATGCAGAGAGGATATCAAAAACTTCTTCCTCCCTCACACATATCCTTAGGATTTGATCAGGGCCTAGCTTTAAAAGTTTTTCCCCAATCCATGTGAAAGGGGCGCTTTTTCTGATGATTCTTCTCCTCTCCCTGAATGAAAGATTAGGAGGAAGTTTTCCAGCAACCAAGTAGTTGGCTATATTAGAAAACCATGGTGAGAGTGCTGATATAGAAAAGAGGTGTTCATCGGGTAGCTGGTCATCCACCATTCCTTCTTCTCTTGCAGGGAGAGCTAACCTGTACAAAAAATTTGAAACAACATTCTCCTTTCCAATTTTATCAACAATAGTCAAATCAAATTGCTGCAAAAGTAATAACCATCTAATTATCCTAGCATTTACATCTAGTTTTTTCATTAAATATTTGATGGCTACATGGTCAGTGTGAACAAAGGTCTGATATCCAGTTACATAATGCCTCAATTTTATCAATGCATGGACAATGGCTAGCATCTCCTTCTTAGTAACAGTATAGTTCAACTCGGCTTTTGACAAATTCTTGCTGATGAAATAAATGGCATAAGGGATTTTGTCCTCTAATTGTCCTAATGTTTCCCCTGTATATTTTTTGGATGCATCAGTGTGGATGTGGAAAGGCAAAGTCCAATTTGGACCTCAAAGGATGGGAGCAGTAGTCAACTTTCCCTTAATGAGCTCGAAAGCCTCTTGACAAGGACCAGACCAAATAAACTCAGAATCTTTGGACAATAACCCAAATAAGGGCGAAGCCATCTTGCTGAAATCTTTGATGAACCTTCTATAGTAACCTGCTAAGCCTAAGAAAATCCTGACATCTTTTTGCTTCTAAGGAGTAGGTACCCTTTTGCTGATAGTGATCTTGTTCAGGTCTACCTGTATTCCTGCTTGGGATATGGAGTGTCCTAATACAACCCCTGCTTTCTCCAGGAATTCACACTTCTCTGGGCTCAAGGAGAGATGCATCTCAATGCACATTCTTAGTATTTTACCCAAATTGGAGAGAGATTCCTGGAAGTCATCCCCATATGGTGTGAAATCATCCATGTAGATTTCGACAGAGTCATGCACTAACTCATAAAAGATGCTCAGGACAACTCTTTGGAAGGTAGTTGGGGCATTGCACAACCCAAAGGGTAGGACTATGTAAGCAAAGGTACCCCAAGGGCAGGTGAAAGTAGTCTTATCCTAGTCTTCAGGGCTGATTTGAATCTAATTGTACCCATTGAACCCATCTAAGAAGGAAAAGAAATTCTTCCCCACAAGGCCATCCAGGACTTGGTCTATAAAGGGCAAATGGAAATGGTCTTTCTTGGTGGCTTTGTTAAGTTCTCGATAATCAACACAAATTCGCCACTTCCCATTCTTTTTTTGGGACTAAGTCAATAGGAGATACCCACTCACTGTCAGATATAGGATATATGAAACCTGCATCCAATAGTTTCTGCAGCTCTTCTTTGACTATGTCCTTCAGAGTCAGGTTCACCCTTCTTTGGGGTTGTCTCACGGGCTTGCATCCTTCTTTGATGTAAATATGATGTTTTCACACTGGAGGATGCACCCCTTTCATGTCTTTGTAATCCCAAGCAAATGCATCGAGATTCTCTTTCAGAAGCTGGCACAACTACGTCTCTTCTTCATTCAAGAGATTTGGGTTGACTTTCAGAGATCTGGATGGGCCAAACTCAATAGCTTTGGTGGATTCAGAGGTTGACTCAACTGAGTGCACTTCCATCCAAGGTTGGCTTTCAGACTCTTTGACTAAGGTTTCGAGAGGAATGTTAGTGGAGGATTGGTTTTGAATGGCATGGTCGATGAGTTCATCTTCATCAAGCTTCGCCCCTCTAAGAATAGCATGTATGATATACATAGGGGCAGTTTTATATAACTCATATTCTTCATCCTCCAACCATATAGGGAGATCATGATCAATGGAAGGCTGGGTTGGAGGATATAACACTAGCTGTTTAGACAAAGGCCCATTTTTGATACTCATGCTTCCAACCCGACAACTAATATAAGCATCTGCAGTGGCTAACCAAGGTCTCCCTAAGATGAGGGGATAACCATTAAACTTCGTTTTTGGTTGCAGGACCACGAAATCTGTAGGATACTCCCAAGAGTCAATGGTAACCATAACACCCTCAACAATTCCTTTCGGAGTTACCGTGGACCGATCTGCAAGTTGTAGAACTGTCGTGGTTTTCCTCAAAGTCCCTTGGAGATTAAGTTTAAACATAGTTTCCTTGGTTATGATATTGATGGAAGCCCCTAGACCAATTAGAGTGTTGGGGACTATGACACCATTTATATGTACATCAACAACTGGACTACTAGGGTCCAGGTACTTTGGAAATATCACCTTCCCCAGCATCAGGTCAGATAGTTGTCCTACCACATTGATGGTGGTGGTATCTCTCTTCCTTCTCCCAGGTTTCTTGAAGCACTTTTCTTTGATGAGCCTATTGTAGATAGGGACATCCTTAATGGCATGGAGAAGTGGTATCTTTACACACAAATTTTCCAATTCTCCCAGGAGTTTAGTCTCCTCTCGGGTGTGCTGACTAGGGTGGAGTGCTTAGGAAAAGGAGGTGGTTGGACCTGAGTGTTACCTTCTTCCTTTTCCTCCTCAACCTCTACAGGTGGAGATGGAGGATGGTTGTCTAGGAGTACTCTTCCCGACCTGAGATTAACCTCCTGTATCTCCACAGCATAAGCTGGATGGTATGTTTCTCCACTGGGAGCCTGTTGTGCTTGTCTGTTGTTCGGGTTCGGATTGGGCTATGCAGGTATAGGTAGCCTAGGTGGAGCAACATGAGTAACCTGAGGTTGAGGTTGGGGTGGATGCATTAGAGCAGGTGGTTGATTGTGTTGAGGTCTCCACCGTTGGGATGGATTGTTCCACTAAGGCTGCTGTGGAACATACTGGTGGAATGGTTGGTTTACTGGCTGAGGATGATATGTAGGGTTGTAAGGCCAAATAGGAGGTGTAGACCAAGATGGAGGAGTGGGGGTGTACCAAGGTTGCACGGGTGCACTCTGATTGTTGTGATAGTAAGAGTAAGGTGCACCTTGCATACCTTATTTGTATGATCGAGGGCCTTGAGGCCTTATTTGTTTGATGGAACAGAGTTGCTCTGGCATTGCTTCCCCACCTTGATACACATCTTTGAGTCCAAGTAAGGAGGGACACTTCTCTGTGGCATGATTCTCCTCACAGACTAAGAAAACCTCTATGACATTGAATGGACATTCAATTTCTTGGGTGCTTCTTGGTACATCTAGGACAAAATATGGCCAGGACTCTCTCTACTTCCTCTTGCTTCCTTTTGACCTACATTTTTTCCATTGGAAAAGAAAAGGTGTGTAGCATGTCACTCTTGAAGTCCTCTATCATGTTTCCAATCTCAGGTTTTATGAAGGTGGAAGAGGAAGGGGTATTGGATGTACTTTGGCTAGCTCTGCCCTTCTTCCTAAATTCCCTAGAATGGTTCTGGAAGACAATATTGATTGTTTCATAGGGTTGTTGGTAGATATATCCTCTTGTTAACATATTCAAGGTTTCTATCATCTCTTCACTGATCCCTCGAAGAAGTGCACGTTTAAGTGAGTGAGGATCAAGAGTACAATTGGCTCTCTTATAGTTCAATTGAAACCTCTCTTCATACTCCTCTAGGGATTCATCAGGTCCTAGAGTCATCTTAAGGATCTCATCCTTAGTTTCCTTGGACCTACAATAGTCTTTGTATTTGTTTATGAAGGTGTCTTCCATTGTGCCCAGGTAGTGATGCTATTCCCAGGCATACCCATGAACCAGCACAAGGCTGCATCCTTAAGGGTGGATGGGAATAGCTTCAACTTCTGATCATCAGAGGCATAGTCATAAGTCCTATAAACAATAGCAAATTAAAACATGAAGGTGTCAGGGTCCTCAAAGGTAAGTCCATGAAAGTGTGGAAGAGCTGAGGCGCTAATGTTTTTCATCTTAGTTTCCCCATCTACCTCTCTTATGGGTGTTAGACTCCTTTATTTCACAATATCACAAGGTGACTGATTATTGATTAGGATTTTCATACTGAAAATAATATTCTATGGCTAACATTTATTTTTAGAAAAAGAATGGGAGATCCTAACTGTCAAAAAGCTTCAAAGGAATAAACCTGCCCTTTTCAGTTCAGTGGAAAGAGGAAAGCATTGCTGATAAGGTGTGATGGTGAGCAAACTCCATACTGCCCTCATTCATTCCATTTACCCTCTTTGTACCCTTCATTTTTCCTAATTCTTAACTCCAACACTCTAAATCCCATTTAAACCCCCAAAGACCTGCATACATAACCTTTTGGGACTTCATTAGCAGCTCCGCCCACCCATCAAATGATCGCTGATCGATGAGATATATATCGCATCACACTTCACGAGTTTTATCACTTACTGCATTTGTTGAGCCTCTAATTTGTATTATTATTATCACTTCTTAACATTCATTTCATCCATTTCTAATGTTATTTTATCACATTATTTATCATAATTTATTATATAATTCCATTTCATAATTATTTATGCTCTTTTGGATAAATAATACTTGTTCTCCTTTATTTTTATAAACTAATGATTATTATGCATGTTTTTTCCAATGATGGTTTATTAATGAGTTCGTTATAACATAACTCACTATTTTAGCCTCCAAGATCTCTTCCAGATTGCAGATTTGATCTTCAGCTGATAATTAAATATTCCAACTTAGAAATTCACTGGAATAACAAGATATAGTTTGCGTTGAATGTTTCGGGAAAATGGAGAAGAATCCTAAAAATATGAAACATGGGTTTTGTGCAGAACGGATCAAATTAGTTTCCACATGAGCAGTTTTCCAAAATTCGGTCTTGATTAAGAGAAACACAGGGTTCTTCGAAGGACAAATTTACAAATTTTCTGTTGTGGCCGTTTTCCAAAATTGCCCCAATTATAATTGCCAGATTCAACTTGTGCCAGCTGAATCATGATGGAAAGATCTTTAAGATTTGATATTGGTTATTAATATTTTGTAATCAGTTTATTTCCCCTTTGTTGTTTGTATATTTAAAGGGGCACAAATAAGAACGCAGGGGAGAATGCATAGAAGAAGGCATAGAGGGTTAAGCCCTTTGAGATACAGATCTTGTAATCAATCTTTTTATCATTAATTGAATGTACAACAACTTGTTGTTTCTATTGTAATTCGTGAGTTTCCGCAGCCCTGATCAGAGAGTTGGACCTACTCTTCTGATTAGGTGATGCGTTTTCCCTTTTTCTTGCAGTGTTGCGTTTTAGTGTGATTTCTTTACTGCTGTTACAATTTATTCTTAATTGCTGTGAATGCCCTTTAATTTCTGCAGTTTATTTAATTGTTGTTACAGTGGTCTGTGTGTTGTGGAATTAAACCTATGATCTACAGTAGGTCATGTAATTGTATCTGCATATACTTTGCCGTTAGTCTTGAAATAACTAACGCCCTCGGGTTGATAATTTATGTGGAGAAATGTTTGAATTCTGTTCATATCCGAACACCAACATTTTGGCGCCATTACCAGGGAAGGCTAACAGGTGCAAGAACAGGATTTGCAATAGATCTAAGGGTCAATCTCTCGTCTTGGGGAGGGGATTTATTGCCCTGCTTCAAGTCCTGAGCGTAAGTTCTTTGTGTTTTTCTTTTCTTCTTTTTATTGTTTTTCTATAGAATTGATCTCTAGTCTTTGGGAAGGTATTTATTACCCTGCTCCAAGTCCTGAGCATAGCATGCTGTTTTTCTTTCTGCTTTGTTTTTTATTTTATTTATTTATTAAAATTAATCCCTCATCTTGGAGAGGGTATCTTGTAACCCTACCCTAATTCCTGGGCGTAGTTTCCAGTTTTTCGCTCTTATTTCTTTTTCTTTGGGCCAACTTCTCGTCCTGAGGAGGGTATGTGGTTACTCTGCTTCAAGTCTTGAACTTCGATTTTTCTTTTTTTTTATTGTCTGTTTGAATCTATTCTCTCGTCCCAGGGAGGAAGCTATCTGTCCTGCTCCGGGTCCTGAGTGGTTGCTGTTACTTTGATGAACCCTCTTCACAAGTTCTATGAACAGAGATCTAAACAAAAAGGCAGAGGATGAGGTCAAGGAAGAAAGCATCAACAGAATATGGAACCCAATAAAGGAGCTTCACGATGTGACAAATATGGAAAATCAAGACTATATTGAAGGTTGGTTTCACTCTGTTGTTTGCTTGCAACATCACTCCACACTTCAGCAACTCTTGGCACCATCCTTAACATGGAACTTGGTCTCTCATACCCGTGTATTTATTAACATACATCTCTCAATTATGGGTATGTGCATACTTGAAGCCTTATTTCGAAAATGGCTTCATTGGAGGTACTCTTATACGTAAGTATATTTTATTTTTCAAAGTAGTGTAGTGTAGTGTAAAATACAGAATGAATAAGGACATAAATAAATAAATTTCTTTACATGTGAAAATAGTTGTTTTTGCTACAATACGCTGTGAAAATTAACATTGGTGATCAATATTCAAATTAATTTATGTATCTAGATGAATTATATTGAAAATAAAATTTCTACAAATACTCATATGCATTTTGATCACTTTCTTGGAAATATTCATTAATTATCATATCTTATGGCTTGCGGGCTTGATGAAAATTTTGGAAAAACAATCGGGACAGTCATGTTTTGAGGGACCAAATGGGCATATTTTCAAGACATGTTTCTATCTTTCGTAACCCTTCATGCATAATTTCTAACCCAATTTGAATCACTCGATTTCAAGTTGAAACAAAAAAGTTATGACCAAAACAATGACAGGATGTCTAGTAGGCAGCTAAGGAACAGAGTTGGGACAATCTATTTTTTTAGGCTTAAATGACTAGATTTTGGAAACTTGTTTCTATGGTATATTTCCATATGAATCTAGTTTACAACGCAATTTGAATCACTTTATTTCGATATCGTATGAGGAAGTTATGACGAAAATACTAACTAGTTACCATAAATCAGCACTCTTGAAACTCTGTTTTCTCGGCTGTTCACTAGCGTATTTGACCCATAAATTATCCTTGCCTTCGAAACCTGTTTCTACTGGAGATATATAAATGAATCTACTTTAATCTCCAATTTTAATCGGTTCAATCCATCATTAAAGGAAAGAGTTATGCTTAAAATATCAATTGTTGGTCTGAGTTGGGAAATTGAAAATGACTTTGTTATGCAGGTTGTTATAAGTAAATTTGGCATATCATATCATGGAATTTTTAAAACTTGTTTCTATTGGTGATATATATTTGAATTAGCTTTCATTTGGCTTTGGGATCACTCAAATCGAACGAAAAACAAAGAAGTTATGATTGAAGCACTATTGGTTAGTATGGTCGACCACTGCTCTCCCGCAGGTGACAAATAAATTTTGTTTTATTTTATTTTATTTTATTTTATTTTTTTTCTGTGGATTGTTTTGTAGAGTAGCTACTTGTTATTTTTTTCATATGTCTATGATTATGAGGGTACGATAACCTCTCTTCTTCCATTATTTCATGTTTTATTGCAGGTAGACACTCGTTTTTTGAAGGTCTCACGAGAATAAATGAGGTCAATTTATGAACAAGTGATTCTTGAAGGCAATGATAATGAAATAAAAACATTTTCAAATACATTTCCTCACACAAAGAAAACAACATGAATACTTTTAATCAATTTTTGGATTTATAACATGAGAAATGGGGAATTGATTTCTATTTGAAGATCCAAGTCATTTCCGAAAAAACACATTTTTCCATTTATTCACCATTCATAAACAATATTGCTGCAACAATTATCATGACCATTGTAACTTAAGATTTTTATTTATTGATTTATTTTCAATAAAGAGTCGTTTATTTTCTGGTTTCTCTTATGCTTCAGGTATTGTTACTTCAAAGCCACATTTTCTTTGTTTTGTTCTCAAAATAAAAGGGTCGAGTCCTTAAGTTCCGTAATGATGTTACTCCTTGGTTGATGTTACTCCGGATGCTGTTACTCGCATTGCTGTTACTCCAGATGCTATTACTTCGGATGTTGTTACTCGCACTGCTGTTACTCCATATGCTATTACTCGCACTGCTGTTACTCCATATGCTATTACTCGCACTGCTATTACTCCGGGTGTTGTTACTCACACTGTTGTTACTCCGGATGCTATTACTCACATTACTGTTACTCTGGATGATGTTACTCGCATTGTTGTTACTCGCACTGCTGTTACTCCGGATGCTGTTACTCACACTGTTGTTACTTCGGATGCTGTTACTCGCACTGCTGTCACTCCAGATGTTGTTACTCACACTGCTATTACTCCGGATGCTGTTACTCGCACTGCTGTCACTCCGGATGCTGTTACTCTCACTGTTGTTACTCCGGATGCTGTTACTCGCACTGTTGTTACTCACTGCTGTTACTCCAGATGCTGTTACTCACACTGCTGTTACTCCGGATGATGTTACTCGCACTGATGTTACTCTGGATGCTGTTACTCCGAATGCTGTTACTCACACTGTTGTTACTCTGGAAGCTGTTACTCGCACTGCTGTTACTCCTGATGATATTACTCGCACTGTTGTTACCCTAGATGCTGTTACTCCGTCAGTGCTGTGAATCCGTCACTGCTGTTACTCCATCAGTGCTATGAATCTGTCACTGCTATTACTCCATCAGTGCTATGAATCCGTCACTGCTGTTACTCTGATTTTTTTTTTCCAAGTGTCCGGTGTTGTTACTCCTTTGACGCTGTTACTCCTCCGGTGATGTTATTCCATGGTGATATATTTTTTTTAAGTACTTGGTGTTGTTACTCCTCCAGTGTTGTTACTTTGCCAAGGTAAGTCACCAGGTATGTCCTCGACCGACTCCAAGGATTTATTTGGTATTTTACTTATGACATGATCAACTATGACTGATGGCAGACATACTTTACTTGGGGGAGGTCTCGTATTTAAAGTATGACTATTATGGTAAGTCTTTTTAGGAATGATTCACTCTTAATTCCTCATTATTTTGTAAAGTGACTAATCCTCCTTCATGTCACCTTCCTAACATCATTCTTTTTCCCCTTTCCCTATTATTACCTAAGTCATGGTTGTTGTTACTTTAGTCACAACTATTGTTTTTGGCCAATTTTCACATTGAATTCAACATATGTAGATCTTTCTGATTTGTTTTTCTCTTTGGTGAATGGGAAATACTTTTAATGGTCTAGGCCCTCTTTGACATAATGATTGGGTGGTCAATTTATCTTTGTTTATCTATAAACATAATCTTATTTTTAAGGAATAATTATGAAAAGATGATTTCATCATGCCAGCTTTCAACTTTCCTAATTGGTCAAATCCTTGATCTTGTAAAATTTATGATGATGGCCACATAATTGTATTTAAATCTTTTCGCCATTATCTAATGAACTGTTCCTCAACCCCAATCTCAACAATGAAAAATATATTTATCAGCAGTTATTTGAAGGTTATCAGTTTTTTAGAAGCAAAACTATCAAAGTTGAAAATAGTTACTACACAAATTTTTACGCCATCCCTAGCTCTTAAGGCGCTGACTTGCCACCCCATATATTAAGTAATCTGTTATTGATTAACAAAAACTATAGTTTAATTTTAAACATAAATAGTCAACTGGAGGATAGGAGGTCTCATCACGAGCCGACCTACCATGATCATAGGTCCTAATAAAGTGACATTACCACTGATGGTCACCAAGCCACGGTAATGGCCTTCGGTCATAAGACTGAAGGACAAGAGGTCTCATCACGAGCCAAATTTTTCAATTTTGCTAGCTCCCATGAATGGCATTGTTATTAACTAGTTACCACACCAGAACAATGATCTTCAGTTGACATCTAAGTAAATTGAAAATACTTTTTGCAACTATGTACTTATTTCTAATAGATGGGACACTAGCATCTCAATGGGTTAAAAATGCATCCCTGTCGAGGCTATGGACGCCTGCTGGTAGCAGTGGCTATGCCTATGGTATAGAAGTTAATTTAATACTATAATCTACTTGGTTACCTTGTTTTCTCAAAGCTAATTTCCAATGAAGTTGACTGTTGCATATACAAAGTTTTCCAGAACTCATGGTTCATGGGGTAATATTTAATCAATTCTTAGATGATGGTGGTTATGGTTTATATCTATTATTGAGTTATAAATATTTACTTTACATGTCAGGAATGAAACTTTTAGGATATTTGATATTTGACATTTTGTATCATCTAATCTATAATTCCTTTATTCCACAAGTATCATACATTTAACCAAAGATATTTTCTTTCCCAATCAATCACCATTTATTCATATCTTAACAACACCACTAAGATGCCTAATTATGATTTTGAATCCCATGTAATTGGACAGACCTCGAGAATCAAAGATTGAGATAACTAATTCTCTTAATTTATGCACTCATAACAACTAAAGCTTATAGGTATAGGGAATGCATCTTTTCCCTTCTTATCCATTATTATTCCATGTGATTCACAATATGATTATGTCACTTTTATATGTAATGAGGTAATTGAGGTGATAAATTATTGATTAAGGATACACATGAGATTTTTTATAGATGATAGGGAAAGTAATCAGTTTGGTGGAAGGAAAACCTGCTACACTTTTTGATTACTTTTTTTCAGCTTGCATGGCTTCCACCTTCCGCATCACTTTCAGCATCAGCTTAACCTACATTAGCTTCAAGAAATGTCAATCCATACATGTCATTCTAGATTTTTTTAATGGAGGTAAAACTTGAGGTAAAATAACATAATGTTTTGATTTATTAAAAGTTTAGGAGAATGTCATGAAAAACCATTGAGCATAATTCACTCATATTTTTCAACCATTATATCCCCTTCTTTACCACTTCCCATTTTTCAGGGGAAAATCCTTTCAGTTTGGGGGAGTGTTACTTTCATTATCATGAACATGCCATTAATATTCTTTATCATCCATTGATCTCATTATTCATTCTCAAAATCTCCCTTATTCCATGTTGTTATACACCAAACAAAGATTTCAACCATGATTGTAGAAACCACCCCAACTTGTTTTCTAGTGTAGCATGAGGACATGCTAATCCTCCAGTTTGGGGGAAGGATTGTTATGCATGATGAATGATTTCTCATTTCTTCCTCATTTAAGGTATACAATTCTAAAATTGATTTGTGTATATCCTTAAAACTATCAACTGGATTCTTCTGATTTTTGGACAACAAAGATGTATCATTAAACCCAAAATTTTTCAAGATAAACCAATTTGTTAATTCCAAAAAACCACGCATTATTACCTAAAACCAATTTGCTGATATATTGAAATCCTTTCATTTCACTGATTTGATTTTCGTATTGGAGAAGCTTTGATATAGTATAAATTTGCTTACAAAATTTCAGCAAAATCTGGTTTGTAATGAAGTTTGTATTTACTTGTATCATACTTTGTTGCAACTTCATATAAATACGGTTGAAAGTATACATGAAAATTATTTTAAGGAAGCATTTGAGGAAGAAACCTTCTCTTCCGTCAATATCATACGCTGGGGTGAGCATTTTGATTATTGTATTACAACCTGGTTAATACTAAGGCATTGGGATGCATGAAGACATGCAACATGTACAGTTTAGGGGAGATGTTGGGCCTCTAATTTGTATTATTATTGTCACTTCTTAACATTCATTTCATCCATTTCTAATGTTCTTTTATCACATTATTTATCATAATATATTATATAATTCCATTTCATAATTATTTATGCTCTTTTGGATAAATAATACTTGTTCTCCTTTATTTTAATAAATTAATGATTATTATGCATGTTTTTGCCAATGATGGTTTATTAATGAATTCGTTATAACATAAATCACTATTTTAGCCTCCAAGATCTCTTCTAGATTCCAGATTTGATCTTCAGCTGATAATTAAATATCCCAACTCAGAAATTCGCTGGAATAACGAGAGATAGTTTTGCGTTGAACGTTTCGGGCAAATGGAGAAGAATCTTGAAAATCCGAAACATGGATTTTGTGCAGAATGGATCAAATTAGTTTCCTAATGAGAATTTTTGCAAAATTCGGTCTTGATTAACAGAAACACAGGGTTCTTCGAAGGACAAATTTGCATATTTTCTGTTGTGGCCGTTTTCCAAAATTGCCCCAATTATAATTGCCAGATTCAACTTGTGCCAGCTGAATCATGATGGAAAGATATTTTATATCTGATATTGGGTATTGATGTTTTGTAATCAGTTTATTTCCCCTTTGTTGTTTATATATTTAAAGGGGCACAAATCAGAACGCAGGGGAGAATGCATAGGAGAAGGCATAGAGAGTTAAGCCCTTTGAGATAAAGATCTTCTAATCAATATTTTTATCATTAATTGAATGTACAACAACTTGTTGTTTCTCATATAATTCATGAGTTTCCACAGCCCTGATCAGAGAGTTGGGCCCACTCTTCTGATCAGGTGCTACGTTTTCCCTTTTTCTTGCAGTGTTGCGTTTTAGTGTGATTTCTTTACTGCTGTTACAATTTATTCTTAATTGCTGTGAATGCCCTTTAATTTCTGCAGTTTATTTAATCGTTGTTACAGTGGTCTGTGTGTTGTGGAATTAAACCTGTGATATACAACAGGTCATGTACTTGTATCTGCATATACTTTTCCGTTAGTCTTGAAATAACTAACGCCCTCGGGTTGATAATTTATGCGGAGAAATGTTTGAATTCTGTTCATATGCGGACACCAACAGCATTTTCCCAACTCTAAACTCTGTGATGTACGATAACACTTAAAATATGAGATGTGAGATAAATGTTAAGATCTGCGATTTGCGATGCAGGTCGGGTCCCACCTTTCCCCGCACATCGCACTTTGCAAATTTTAGTTTTTACCCCCCCGTGATCATAGGAAAACCTTAAGATATGCGATTTGCGATGCCGGTCGAGTCCCCCCTTACCTGCCATGTCACCTCCCCTTCCCCTCACTTCGCACTTCACAAATCTTAGAACTTACCTCCCGCTGCTTTTAAAAAAACATTGCGATCTACGAGCTGCGGGTGGGCCCACCTTCTTGCCATGTCATCCCCACCCTTAAAAAAGCCCCGCACCTGTCCACCATCTCCACTCACCCCCTCCTCATCTGACGGTCCTTGTTTCATTTCACACTCCCCGCAGCCTTCGAACTCCCCGCAGCCATTGAACCTTAATCTCCTCCTCCTTTCCATTTCATAAGTTGTTAATATCCATTGATATGGCTAGCTTACCTGGTTGCACCTGACCTAAGTTGTTCATCCATTTGAATATGTTTGCACTTGTTTGACTCCATAGCCCAATTGCCCCCTTCTTCTGCCTCAACCAAATCTTCAAAAAACCCCTATGCACTAATAGCTAGCCTAAAATTCCTTTATAAACAAAGCTAGATCTAACAGAGAGAGCCCTCTCTGAATCCAGTAAGGCTAGGTCCTGGATTCCAAAGTGGTTTGATGTTTCCCGCCGTGTTTTTGTTTTCAGCCTTTAGAATTACGGGATGATAACATAATGGAGACTCCACTGGGGACGAAATTGATCTTCCTTATAAAGCACATTAAAGATCAAATCTGATTACTGGTGGTGGACAATTACCAGACACAAGAAGGCTGCATTATTCACCTAGCGACTCCATGATTCAAAAAACCTAGATTTTGAGCATTCATGGCGAATCCACAACATGCTGACCAAAGTTTCTGCTAAAAATGATGACAAGGTTTGTGGTAGACCTTCTATATAGTGAAGTTTTAAATGTATTCAGGAATTAATTATCAGAATTTCAGCTGGATGAATATTTCCTAGAGACGGTCTTTCTCATTTTGAAATCATGCAAATTTAGTCCTGAAGCTATAACATGTTTTCTGGAGATAGTTGTTGAACAATATGAAACTGGTATTGAACTTTTTAATTATCAAATTCAGTCATATAATTTTTGAGATCCTAAAGAATTCTTGAAAGATCTTCCTTCCCCTAAGCAAGAGGAAATTGTGCTACCTCTTGACTTACATATTGAGGATCATTGTGCTTTCAAGTACCAAGCTAAAGATGTGGTTTCAAGGTTTAATGCTAAGGATACAAATGATCAACTAGTCATTGAAGGCCTAGAAGCAAGTATTATACACCATGTTTTTATTGATCCTATAACAGATTATATGGAGGTTCTTTTTAGCTTAATTTTTCAAACATGTATCCTCTATAAGGATCAAAAACACTAGTAGTTGCCATTTTATATTATGACTTTGATTATATGGACACATGATCAAGTTATACTTTTGATTTTCTTGGCCAACAATCAAGTTGTCCATTTGTTTATGCTGCTGCTTTATTGGCTGCATTGGCATTATTGTATCATTTAGAAAAACAACAATTTTAGTAGGATAGGGTAGGTAGGTGTGCAAATAAGCTCAACACTCTGAGCATTTTTTTAGCTTTAGCTCCAGAATGTTTTCAGTTCAAGTGTGTTCCAGACTTCAATTTTGCAGAAAGTGTTAATTTCAGCTTGAAGACTGTCAACCACAAAGGTTTTGTAGCAGATTAAGTTGCAGATTTGGGATTAGCCAAAGGGATCAGGCCACTATTCTACAGTGTTCTTGACACCTCCTGAAGGAGCTAACATCCCCAATTGGAGCCACTATTAGACTCCTGTATTTCACAGTATCACAAGGTGACTGAATATTGATTAGATTTTTCATACTGAAAATAATATTCTATGGCTATCATTTATTTTCAGAAAAATAAAGGGAGATCCTAACTGTCAAAAAGCTTCAAAGCAATAAATCTGCCTTTTTCAGTTCAGTGGAAAGGGGAAAGCGTTGCTGATAAGGTGTGATGGTGAGCAAACTCCATACTGACCTCATTCATTCCATCTACCCTCTTCCGACCCTTCATTTTTCCTAATTATGAACTCCAACACTCTAAATCCCATTTAAACCCCCAAAGACCCGCATACATAACCTTTCGAAACTTCATTAGCAGCTCCGCCCACCATCAAACAACCGTGGCATACGACATTACACCACAAACCTTACCCTTTTCCGCCTTTCCGCTTTATCTTTCTACCTTACCTTTTTCACATCACAAATAATATTTCACAGCTTGGCAAATATACCTCATCGCATATTGGCGAAAATAACTTATTACATTCCTCCAAAAGTTAAATCTTTCGATCACCGATTTGCGATATATATCACATCGCACTTCGTGGGTTTTATCACTTACCAAATTTTCCCAACTCTAAACTCTGTGATGTGCGATAAACCTTAAAATATGAAATGTGAAATAAACGTTAAGATCTGCGATTTGTGATGCGGGTCGGGTCCCACCTTTCCCCGCACTTCGCACTTCGCAAGTTTTAGAGTTTACCCACCCACGCTCATAGAAAAACCTTAAGATCTGTGATTTGCGATGCGGGTCGGGTCCAACCTTCCCTGTCACGTCACCTCCCCTTCCCCGCACTTTGCACTTCGCGAATCTTAGAACTTACCTCCCGCTGCTCTTAAAAAAACATTGCGATCTGTGGGTTGCAGGTGGGCCCACCTTCTTGCAACGTCATCCCCACCCTTAAAAAAGCCCCGCACCTATCTGTAATATCCACTCAACCCCTCCTCATTTATCAGTCCTTGTTTCATTTCTCACTCCCCGTAGCCTTCGAACTTTAACCAGGGGGGGGGGGGGGTCTGAAATGGGTGGTATCTCTTACCACCATCCCCGCTATGCATCGCCCCTCCGCTAAATCGCACTTCCCTTCACCGATACCACTTACTGTCCGCACACCCTCCAAAAACAGTTTTTTACTATTTAAAAAAATCACCCCTGCTACTCCATGTCTGCCAACTAACACCCTCCATCGCTGTGTCGCACCAACTCCCTCCAGCATGCCTCACATAGCCATTAGACACATCGCCCGTCCAAAGTTTTGGATTACTACTTTGTATTTCAAGAGGAAGGCAGGGGGTTATTCGTTTCCAAGCTCTGCCACAACAAAAACTGGTGCAAAAGAGACAAAGGTAGTTAGAAACATAATTATAGTCAATACACTCTTCTCAGCAACCACTTCACACCAAGGCAAAGCCAAGATGTCAGAGTCGTCATTGCCTCTTCAGCATCATTCGAACTATACTATGATCACTCTGCAATTAATAACGGACTACTACAACCACCGTCGTGGTCCGAGTTATCTTGTCACCACCTGCAGGGTTCCACTTGTCAAAGTTTTAATCCATCATGAGCCTCTTTGTGATCCCAAGAGGTAATTTCTTCCTTATTCTGTATTTAATAACAGACTGCTAAAGCCACTGTTATGGCCAAACTTGTCTTATCACCGCCTGCATGGTTCCCCTTGGCAAAGGTTCAGTTTGATTGTAATTAAGAACTATCATTTTAACAAATAGAGCAATCGACTTAAGTTTTTATATAAATACTGCATGCATTAGCAGTATGAAGGAGGCCCGGAAGGGGAAAAACCATTGTAATAGACTCAGCTGGTTTTAAGCACTCTCTATTGAATGAATGAATGATGATGCTTTTTTCCAGATTCTTGTGCTATGATCTATGGTGAAGTGCTTCTCCCATGTAAATTGTGATTCTTCTATTTTACATAATGTTTTCTTTTCTTTACTGCGGATAGGAATTTTTGTGTAGGATTTACCATGGGGTACCTTGCTATTGTGGAGGTAAATCCCCTCTGCGGACAGAGGCGATCCCTACTAGCCCAGACCGGGTCTAGCAACAATCATTCACGCTATAGCGCAGGTTCCTAATTGCAAATAAACCAACTAGCGATGAAGGCTTACCTGGAGTCCAACGTTGTTGCTTGTAGAAGAGGTAGCACTCCCGTTCCTTAGCCCTGGCAGATCACAATCCCCACGATCTCCGTGATGGACACCTACACATGCAAGAAAAAAAACAAATGCAAGCATAAAACCCAGTAGATGCAACTATATGTCAGTCAGAAAGGACATAACTCATCATTATAAATAACAACAAGAGTGGAACCATAACCAATAGTCGTTTATTATTAATCAATCAAAGGAAAATTACAACCAAGTTCTGACGCTGAATTCTCCTTCGGAGGGTCGCCAGCAGAACATGTCTCGAAAATCCTGTCAAGGATGGGACAAACCTCTCTCTTTGGATCTTAACAATAGTCTCCTTGCTTGGATTTGGCCTTAAGGGAGTTATAGAGGCTCTTGCAGCATAAGGCTCTTGGGAATTTGGGAACTTGAAGACTAGCTATTCAGCCATTCAGCCATTCAGCCCCTTCATCAATGGATGAAGGCTATATTTATAGAGGAGAGGAGGAGGTTGGGATCCCTACAATAGTGGAAGGGAGGACTTATCCTTTGGGAGGTTCCCCATATGGTGGAAACAAGAGGCCAAAGGAGGAAGGCCGTGGTTATTCAGGCGAAACCACTCCTGATGACTCATCCACGAAGTTGTTGTAATCGAAACTTCGCCTCTTTTTTTTAAAAAAACTTTCCATAAACAGAGTGGCGCGGGTGCAACACTGGGACAGAGCGCCAATTGGTGCGGGCTCAGTGTTAATTTTCCCCCATTGGCGTGAGTACATAACGGGCTACCAGCGCCAATGCAAAAACAGGTGTTTTTAGGGGTCTGCTCAGGAAATGATCAACAGAAGAAATGTTGTCCTCATGGAAAGGGATGCAATGATGGTATTTGCAAGGCATGACACTGCTTATTGGTCACAGAAACGACCCTCCAATGGCGAGATGGGAATTGCAGGGACGGTGACAAATTACTGTGTAACAGATGCCCCCTAAAGCATGAGGCCTGAAAGAGAGAGAGGGGTGCAATGCTTTACGAGAACGTGTCCAACTGAAAACACCACCGTCGGAAAACCTGCGTAGAGAAGTACAATTGATATTTCAATATACATGATATATGTGGTATGGGCGCAGCCATCCATAACAGAGTATGTAATAATCCAGATCCAAGGCATGGACGCAGCCATCCAGTGAGGATCGGTAAATAGAATCAGGTATGGTCGCAGCCATCCAATCAGTGAGTCATGTAACTAATCATAATAATCCACAATCGCAGCCTGGATTACAACAGACACAATCCAGGGTCTTGCGCTCCATCTCGACCCAAACAAGTACAAGTTCGAGCATGTGAATATGTGAGCTGATGTCGAACATGCAAGAACATCGTCCGATTACCAGCCAATCCACCAATGATGAAAGCTGTTACCGTACGCGAGAGGGTACCACCATTAATGCCAATGGTCCTCAAGGTACTGCTGTACACCCAGTATGAACAAAATAGCAGTCGAACACCCGCAGAATCACTCGATCGGAGGCCAATGATGAAAACCTCACGTCGAATGCGAAGAACCTGCCATTGAGGCATGCAGGCTCCAAGGTACCAGAAGAGAGTCTCTTGATCAGCTTCCTGGATAATGAGTTGAAGTCGACAGGAAGTGACCTTGATCGAAGGTGGGCCATAGTGTTTCCCACATCATCGACACGAGACAGAGGAACATAACGTCTTTGTGAATTAGGATCATATGAGAATCAGAGGAAGGTTGGTACTTGCAGAGGTCAACTTCTCTTGAACATATTGGCGGCACGACAGTGGATTTGGAAATATCTGACATCAAAAGATCAGAGGTCATGGTGACGAGGCAAAGAGCAGATGAGAGGTCAAAAGGGATCACCCAAACCCACGGAGGCAAGTGAAAAACGAGATGAGATGTCCCCAACTCGACATGAATGCAAACAAGTGCCATGTTCAAGAGCAACATACTGCCGACACGACAATGATGTTGGTTCCATTTTTCCCCACCATTTCTGGTGAGTACCTCTTTATTTTTACACAAGTTTGAAGAGGATACCATATGCTTGTCATATAAATCCGTCCTTTGGACGAATCCATCCTAGTACATTTAACGAGCCCTAGGAAGGAGCGACTGGAATACCGTCATCATGACTAAATCCAATGTCATCAGGGTTTAACGAGTCTGACAAAGGAAGAACTCGGTGTCTTTTCATGTTTAGAGAGTTTGAAAAGACAACGAAAAAGTAAACTCCAACAGTCCCTTTTCGTAAATAGTTCCTCAGACCCGAAAAGGTAGAAAACAATATCTGAGAAAACATCCTAGTCGCGATAGGCTAGGGTATTCCTTTTTCATAAATAATCTATCCCAGCCCGAAAAAGGGGTAAACATATACTGGGTAGATGTCGTTTCGTAGCCACTTTAACGAGATCAAAACGACAAGGGACTCGGCAATCTTTTCATTTTTAGAGAGTCAGAAAAGAGCTGAAAGATGACTCCACCTGGAGGAACGAGTGGTATAAAGGGTAGCAACTGGTTCCGGTAATGGTGGAACTGCTCAAAAAAAATAAAGGTCAAGAGGCTGGCTAACAAGACCACTCATCGCAGTGTTTCCTCAGGAATGGGTAAAACAACCAAGTGAAGGCATATAATCGGCCAAGCAGATAATGATGATGGAGTGATAAAACCAAGGTACATCTGGCAAAAAAAGGCTGATAAAATGACAATCACAAGAGGTAAAATGGGAAAGGTTTCATTTTTACACAAGCTCGAAATAAGAAAACTCTTCTTGAAGTTGGTTTCATTTTTACACAAGCTTGAAACAAAGGTAAACTATGCTTGAAACCGATTTCATTTTTACACAAGCTTGAAACGGAAATAAACTATGCTTGAAAAAATAAGCATGCCCCCAGCATGGTGACTCAATTCTAGGTACATGCCCCCCAAGCTTCAATCCATATGACAGGAAGATGGAGTGAAGGTTCAAATTACGAGATCAAGAGAAAGAATCGACTGGGATTTTACGAGAACTTATCAAAGACTCGAATTGAACAGGAACGTGTTTCATTATTTTAACTAGGTTGACACATTAAAAGAACTATCCTCAGAACACCTTGTTTCATGGTTTAAGGAGCTTGACACAAGACAAGGAACTCTGCTCCAACAACCTCATCATAATGAACAAGAAGTTATCTCTTCCAAGAGTTCCACTCCCGATGGAAGGAAAACATCCTGGAATTCAGGACCCAATGCCCCTAGCACCTGATGCACGACAACATCATCATTGAGCACAGGAACAGGGTAGGTAGCCACATAGTTGACCTGCGGTGGGGCAGATACAATAGGTGGATAAAAACTAGGAAGGGATGATGGCGGGCCAGCTGCCACATCAGGACCAAAGAACGAAAGCTGATCAATGGTCACAATCCGTCCTTCATGTGGAAAACAGACCACACGAAAAAGGGAGGAGACAAGTGCTCCCATGGCGTAGGTGTAAAGCAGATTGAAGTCCAGATTGAAATCCAGGGGGCCTGGAACAACCATCATGTCCATATGGATGGTTTTACCTCCCAAAGTAACAGGTAACCTTTGAAGGATCCCTAAGGGTTGACTCGTTCTTCTGTTAAATTCCAACAGATTCTGCGTAACAAGCGCAAGCGGCGACGAGCCAAAATCTTGCCAAGTAGTTGAGGATAAAACACTAACAGACGCACCTTCGTCTATAATGGTGTTGGGTATGACCATACCAAAAGCCTGTACTGTGATCTCGAAAGGCACATAAGACAGAAGGCGGTATCCTGCAAATCGATTCCAATCAAAGGAGGCGACTAGACTACTCGGAGGGGCTACCATCGAACTGCGAAGGTCTTCCCCTGATGTTACGGAAGAAGGAGCGGTCTCCATGAACTCCATCTTGAAGGTGGGAGGGGTAACCTTCGGGACCTCCATCACGGGAGGTGAAGGAGCTTCTTCTTGAGGGACGAGGACAGGAGAATATCTCTCCAAGTCTGAAGAATCTGAAGAAACTAGAAGGACATGAGGGGTGTGAGATCCACTCTCAACGGAAAGGACCTGGCGTACCGTGGACGGAGCCAACTCAACTGATCCCACGACCAATGGTTGGTCGGGGATGGATTCCTGAATTTGAATTTCCGGGGGAGTGGGATCGATCAAAGATGACTCTTGACCAATCGTGGCATCAGCTGGTGGAGGACTCAAAGACAACTTCTGGTAACCGGGTGGAAGGCACGGTGCAGAAGCGGTTGCGTTGTCCAAGACTCTTTTGGCTTTATCCATATATGGACAAAGGTGAATGGCATGGTGCCCTTCACACAAATTACAGGGATTGGTGAGCTTACCCTATTTCTTAGGAGTTTTACCAGCACCAGTTGAAGACGTGCCCCCAACCTGACTCCCAGAAGCCAAAGGCAATGGTGGAAGACCGTTGGACCATACTTCGAGCACCTTGGGAATGCTAGGGAAATCTCGAAGGAGATGGTCTCCCGTGCACAACATGCAAGGGAACTTGACTTTCCGTGGAGGGTTGGAAGTTTTATCAATGGAAGAGTTCTTAGGCAAAATAGCCATAGAGCTAGCCTCTCCTTTATCTAACTTCTTCTTCTTTGTCTTCTTCTTCTTCTTCTTAGCCACCTAGTTACTTGAATCCAGACTTTCACCAGGCGAAGTAGAAGAGGAGGACGAAGAAACAGGCGAAGAAGGGGAGAGGTCCACCTTGGAATCAACATGATGTTGTTCAGGTGGAGGAACTGATTGACCAGTAGCTGAGACATTCGGGACCACAGAGGTTGAAAACAACCAAACAGGTAACCCAATAGTTAACCCAGGAAGGGACAACGTTGCCATATAAGGAGCACCAAAATTTCCAAAAGGAGGAAAAGGACCAGGATTCCCTTCAGAGGGGATTCCTTGGTTGGTGAACTCTGGAAAAGTTGCCATCAAAACAACTCAAAACCGCACACGGGCTGAAAAATAAGGCACACAATCAAACGTCCAACAAGCAAAATCTAAAAGGGCGTGTGATCGTAGGTGATTTATTTTACCACATTGAAACTTAGAAACTTCATTGTTTCATGTTTTAAGAGTCGAGAAACGGATGAAAGATGACTCTATCTCTTTCAGTTTTGAAACAAGTGTGAAAGGACAAGCGCTTGATGATCCTTTCAAGTTTAAAGAGTCAGATAAGATCAAAATGACTGCTCAGGAATACTAGGCAAAGGGTGTACCAAATAACCGTGAACTACAATATACACCTTGGTTTCAAAATGAAAGAGAAATCAACCAAGGACTTAACGTACGTGCATGCAATCTCCCCGAATGTTGTGTCCGGTGTATCATGGGTATAGGGCGGCAGACTCGGCTTCCTATGGATAAAGGATAGAAACCTAGTGGGGTCTCCCTTTATATACTCGACGGTACGGGGAGCACAAGTCTGTACTAGTGCTGTCTAAAGCCAAGAGGCGAATGACAACTACTAGGTTTAACGACGTCGGAACAAGTCTCTAACCTAGACCTCTAAATGTTTCATTAATGTTTCAATGCTTCCTTAGGTAAATTGAGTAAATTTTAATGTTTATCTTCAATTACGTTTCAGTTTTCAGGCCCTAGCGATTGTTATGTCTCAAAATCTCCTAAATGTAGCTATATGATAAAAGAAATTTTTCAATTTGATGAATGCTATCTAGATAAGGGAAGAGTCTCAAACAATGATGCAACATACAACAACACTGCAAACGAAACTTTTCCAAACTAGATGACTTTCACTATCCAAAAGTATTCTAAAACATTCAACGATGCGAATGATGCAATGTAATCTATGCAAATTCCTCTTTTTTTTCGAAAACTATGCAATTGTAATCTATGCACAATTTCCTTTTCCTTTTCAAATTATAAGAATGCACTCAATGCATTTTCCAATGAAATGAGAATCTACTTAATGCATGCTTTCAATGAAAGAGAATGCACTCAAAGCGATTTTCAGCTTTCAATCATTAAACAATGTGATCTAAGTTCAATGATAAATCTCAAAATACTCTTCAATGCAATGTGATCTAATGCATTTTAACAAAAATAACACTTTGAGATGAAAACTAAATAAACGCAAATCCTCTTAATGAAGGATGAATGCAAAAGAGATGTAAACAAACACTAAGAATGCAATCGTTGTTTCAAACACTTTGTAACGAAATCCCTCAAACAGCGACAAGACATATGAGGTCAAACACAAAAAGGACTTCCAAAGAAAGGGATCAAAACAAGGCATTCATTCCCTTTTACACCAAAAAATCATGGAAATAATACATTTCAAACAATGAGCAATGTAATCTATGCTCATATAAAGGAAATACCGAAAGGGAAAGACACACTGGTGAAGGATTTAGGGAAAAAAAACTCAATTTTCACATACCCTGAAATTGGCCCGACTTTGTCATTGACAACTAGCGCCAACTGGCGCGACTTGCTCACTGACAACTAGCGCCAATGCCTAATTGGCGCGGGTTGCTAACTGACAACAAGCGCCAGCGCTTGAAAATGAAAAGACAAAGAATTTCTCCCAACCAAGACCAGACTCACCACTTCAAGCAGAATCTAAAACAAACCCAGAAGCAAAGTACTGACCAAAAGAAACTTTTGAACAAGGGTAAACCCTAGCACCTACAGGAGATGGCGCGACTGTCTGGCTGTAATCCGCACCAGACAGGAGATGGCACAAGTGATGAACTGGCAACCTGTGCCAATTGGCGCGACTGTCAGGGTGGAAACCGCGCCAATCAAGCCAACCATTAAAGGATGAAAATTCGAAAAAACAGAGGTTAGATCTGATCCTCTTGGGGCTGAACATAGGTCAAACACTCAGAAAAGAGCCAACCAAAAGTGCTGATCAAGCAAGCAAAATCAAGAATCGACCGAAAAGACAATACAATACTCCAAGTGTTCAGTTCATAAACTAGACCGGAGATTGATTGAAGCAACATTGATCTACTTCGCTAATGCAGAGCAAAAGTGTTTCGAAGTCTATCTGGCTAACTTCAAGCTCCGTCTGTAGCTTACAAAGCAGAACAACAACAGGACAACGATCCGTAGCAGAGTCGCCAATTTTTTGTGGAGGTAAATCCCCTCTGCGGACAGAGGCGATCCCTACTAGCCCAGACCGGGTCTAGCAACAATCATTCACGCTATAACGCAGGTTCCTAATTGCAAATAAACCAACTAGCGATGAAGGCTTACCTAGAGTCCAACGTTATTGCTTGTAGAAGAGGTAGCACTCCCATTCCTTAGCCCTGGCAGATCACGATCCCCACGATCTCTGTGATGGACACCTGCACATGCGAGAAACAAAACAAACGCAAGCGTAAAACCAAATAGATGCAGCTATATGTCAGTCAGAAAGGACATAACTCATCATTATAAACAACAACAAGAGTGGAAACATAACCAATAGTTGTTTATTATTAATCAATCAAAGGATAATTACAACCAAGTTCTGACGTTGAATTCTCCTTCGGAGGGTCGCCAGCAGAACACGTCTCGAAAAGCCTGTCAAGGATGGGACAAAACTCTCTCTTCGGATCTTGACAATAGTCTCCTTGCTTGGATTTGGCCTTAAGGGAGTTATGGAGGCTCTTGCAACATAAGGCTCTTGGGAATTTGTGAACTTGAAGACTAGCTATTCAACCATTCAGCCATTCAGCCCTTCAGCCCCTTCATCAATGGATGAAGGCTATATTTATAGAGGAGAGGAGGAGGTTGAGATCCCTACAATAGTGGAAGGGAGGCCTTATCCCTTGGGAGGTTCCCCATAAGGTGGAAACAAGAGGCCAAAGGAGGAAGGTCGTGGTTATTCAGGCGAAACCACTCCTGATGACTCATCCATGAAGTTGTTGTAATCGAAACTTCGCCTCTTTTTTTAAAAAAACTTTCCAAAAGTAGATTGGCGCAGGTGCTTAACTGGGACAGAGCGCCAATTGGCGCGAGCTCAATGTTAATTTTCCCCCATTGGCGCGAGTACATAACGGGCTACCAGCGCCAAGGCAAAAACAAGTGTTTTTAGGGGTCTGCTCAGGAAATGATCAACATAAGAAATGTTGTCCTCATGGAAAGGGATGCAATGATGGTATTTGCAAGGCATGACACTGCTTATTGGTCATAGAAATTACCCTCCAATGGGCGAGATGGGAATTGCAGGGACGGTGACAAATTACTGTGTAACACCTGCTCAGTCTTGAAATAGTACATTATGTTTTCCTCTGAGACCGGAATGCAGAATTCAAAGATGGTCTGCTCTGTATTTCCCGTTGAACCTTAATCTCCTCCTCCTTTCCATTTCATAAGCTGTTAAGATCCATTGACATGGCTATCTTACCTGGTTGCACCTAACCTTAGTTGTTCATCCATTTGAATCTGTTTGCACCTGTTTGACTCCATAGCCCAATGGCCCCCTTCTGCTGCCTCAACCAAATCTTCAAACAACCCCTATGCACTAATAGCTAGCCTAAAATGCCCCTATAAACAAAGCTATATCTAAGAAAGAGAGCCCTCTCTGAATCTAGGAAGGCTAGGTCCTGGATTCCAAAGCGGTTTGATGTTTCCCGCCGTGGTTCTGTTTTCAGCCTTCAGAATTATGGGGTGGTAACAATGGGAAAGACTCTCTGGATCTGAGCCATGGTTAAGATAGGTGAATCAGGTCCCTTAGTTGAAACAAGGTCTTCTTATTCTTCCCCAATAGGATCCTCAAAACATTCAGAAGGCTCTCCTAGAGGGGGTTCAATCTCACTTCCATTGAAGAAGAGTGAAGGGTGGCTAGGAGGTGATGTGGGGGTTTTAGGTAAGGTTTGTATTTGAGTATTCCTAGTCCTACAAGGCATGAAAATCAAATCTTTTTGTATTTTTTTACACTATTTCTATAATGACATGAAAAGAAAGGAAAGCAGAAAAGAATGCTAAAAACAAAATCAAAGCATCTACTAGACACCTCCCCGACAACGACGCCAAAAAGTGGTGAGCCCTAGTATTGCACCAAGAGTGCTACAACTCCCAGGGGCTACCCTACTTTAATTTATCAACCCAGGGTTCATACAAACTTGGAGGTGACAGTGCTATATACACAACATATGTACTCTCTTCATGTCATCCTCTCTTGCATTACGAAAGGGTGCTATTTCTTAAACTATGACAAAAACTGAAACTAAATATCTGAAAAGAAATGACAAGAATGAAACTAATTTAATTTGAAGAAAAGAAATGACACAAAGGAAACTAATTTAACTTTATGGAAATAAATTGCAGAAAGGAAACTAATTCTAAACCACACTTAACTTGGCCAAACGGCTAAAAGCACTCTACTTGTCCTGTGGTCTATATATCATGCTTCTACTCATGCGACTAAACTATCCATGACTTAATTATAATTAAAAAGAGTGATTTGCAGCTTGGAGGAGATACAAAGGGATAAAGAGGTTAATGGAGGGCTTAACACATGAAATGAGGCTTAGGAGTGGAAAGCAGGGTTTACATCGGATTAAAGCTTTGTTGAAGCATAAAGATGCCTTAGAGTGGAATAATTCAAAAAGTGCAATGGCAGAGTGTGACAGAGGACAAAGGTTGCGATATGCAATGTCGCAATCGCAATATCGCAAAAGTAAAGGGGTGGTGGAAAGGTCGTCCGAGAGCAGGAGCGAAGTGCGATGAGGTAAGTCTTGTGAAGTGCGATGCAGAGTGGTGACGTGGAGGTGGGGCTGATATCGTAATCACAATATCGCAAAGTTGGAGCGGTAAGTGTTAAAGAAAAAAACAAAAAAAAATGTGATGAGCGATTTGCGATGTGACGACAATATCACATCGGAGTTCAAAAGCAGTAAGTGTTAAGGAGAAAAGGTAAAAGTTGCGATCTACAGTTGCGTGAAAAGGAAATGCGATTGTGTTTGTGGTAAGTCTCGAAGGAAAAAGGGAAAAGGCGCGATCTGAGATATACGAGATCACAATATCGTAATCAACAGAACCAAGCAGTAAGTGTTAAAAGAAGAGGGAAAGATTTGTGGGTTGCGATTTGCGATGTATGATAGTGGGGGTTTCGAGGAGGAAAGGCGGAAGTCGTGTTTCAATGGTTTTTGAACGTTTTTTATGTGTTTTTCCTTAAAAAAAAAGGTAAGGTAACCGTGAATGAAGGAAACAAAGGAATAAGGCGGGATGAAGGGCTTGAGTGCGTTTAGGGAAAAAGGTAGGGTGTAGCAGTAAAAAGAAGCAGAAAACAAGAGGGAATGGAGGCGCACCAGCAGTGCTCAGAAGTGTAACACACCTATGGATTCATGCACAGAAAGCAGACAAAAATGCGTGATAACAATAGTGAAAGAGAGACTTGGACTTGGTAATGCATTTTCTTCCCTAAAATCAAACATAAAGAAATTTTTGGCCTGTAGGAAGGTCTACCTTGCTCGAACTCTATTGACAGAGATGAGAGGGGGGCCTTTGGAGATTTTCCTCTATTATGCTACTCACAAGCAAATGAAAAAATACAATAGCAAACTGAGAGAAAAGACTAAGCTACAATGAAACTATCAGAAGCAGATGTAGCTAAATGGCGGAAGCAAAACTAACTAAATGACAGAAAGGAAAGAATGAAAACAACATAGAAGATGAGGCACATGGATTGGGCCCTAACCCACGAGCCTAGCTCTCTGAAACTTAAATTAGTGGAATGAAATCAATTTGCTCATTTCATAAAAGAATAACTGTATATATCTATGAAAGTTTGTTCACTGAGTAAAATAAGAAGCTTAATATCTTACAACAAAGTTTCAACTGAAATTGATCCAATGACTAACTCTTCCTACTAGCTCTATCTCTGCTCTATTTCTTCTACATGGCAGCTACCAAAAAGTCCCTGGAAAATAGTGATTGAGTCCACTTGACTCCAAGTGAAGAAAGATTGAGTTCTTGGCTACTCCTAGAATTCGAATTGCTGGAGAGAATCCTTGGGGATCCTTTGGCTGCCTTTGGAATTTGAATTTCATGGAGAGAATCTTTGGGATACTTTGGCTGAATTTGAGAGTTAAGGATGGTGGAAAATCCTCCAATAATTTCTCCTTGCTCTCTCCTCCAAGTCTTTAGGATAAAATCCTTATAAAAATTCTTAATAAATCATGATTTTCTGCACTCAACCTCATATTAGGCACTTAGAGTATGTTAGCCTTAATCACCACCTATACTAGCATCATAAAACCAAATAATAATAAAAATGAAAGAAAAAGAGATCTAAGAAGGAAAAAAGGTGACCATTAACCCCTCCAAATATGTCTAATGATGGAGCTCATCACCACCTTGATACTACATACAATACCTCTTACGATGATCCTTGCTACATATCCAACACTGCAATGGTGCTCTACCATCACCTCTAGTCTGATGGTGTCTAGGTCCTTTCCCAGTTGGATTGAACTTCTTGTAAGGAATCACATTTTATTTGTCACCTGCATCTTGCTATCTTTCCCGCTTTGGTGGCCATGTAACCTTAAATTTATCTTTTCCTTTCAAATAACGCTTAGGCTCAACTTTTCATTTTTACTGTTCATAAGAATGATTCAAATTTTGAATGGCATCCTCCAACGATTTAAGCTCATCTAACTCAATCCAACCTCTATATGCTACTGGAAATCCACTGATGAATCTATGGATCTTATCCATTTCCTCATTGAGGTAAGGCACATGTCTCAACAACTCGAAAAACTTGCTAGTATACTCAGCATTTGTCATGGAACCCATCTGCAACTCATAAAACCCCTTATCTCTAGCATCATAGTACCTCTTTGATAGATAATTCTGCCAAAATAACCTCTCGAACTCACTCCAAGTTAGCTTTTCCTCATAAATACCCCTGAAATTCTTCACATCCTCCCACCAAATGTCTACTTTACCTTTGAGATTCAATGTGAATACCTTAGCTTTCATTTTTTCTGAGTAGTCATGCAACCTAAAGAATTTTCTCATACCAAGCAACCATGCCTCTGCATCATATGGTTTCTTCATCTTGTCGTAAAAGGTAGGTGGCCTTGCTTTCTTAAACTGATCTAGAAAATACCCCTGTCACTCCTCTTATAATGATGATAGTGATGATGATCATGATGCCTATCATAACTAGAACTAGAATGGTACCTGTGTCTGTCACATCTCCTATCTCGAGTGTCAAAGAATCTACCATTTCTAATCGTGTCATCTTTACTGTACCTGTAACCACCAGGAGACCTACTACCATATGCACCATTAGTTCCACCCCCTCCCGTCCACAATTGATCCAGAGTGGCCCCTTTTGCTGTAAATATGAAAAAATCTGAAGGATTGCCACATTTACTTCTACTTGTATTTCTTGTAACTGTATGATTCTGTTATTTTCCACCTTACAAATTCTTATATCTTCCTTCAAATTTCTTAGTGTATCTGCTAAATCAGATGAATGCCCAATACCATGCTTCTCATTTGATTCATAAGGGGAATCCTTGTAGCCTACCATATTGCTAGCCATCTTTGATTTCTTCTTGCAAGGAATCTCATGTTAGCTTAAACCAAATCACAATAAACCAATGTACCTTGGCATAATTCAGGGAGGAATCATCCCACAAGATCAACTGATCAATGTAATGCATATATATACATAATCATAACATCATATAGAATTTTTGAACAAATGGTATATCATCACATAAACATCATTCTAGTTAGAGTCCAGTCATCAATGCATGACCATACCAATGCAAACTTGACCACATGTAACCACTTGACATGTATAACCAATCATATTCTCATGAAAAAATATTGACAACAACACCATAAACCCTCCCATGACACCCCTGCCACCATGGCCAACACAACACGGATACAACAAGTACATAAACCATAACATGAGAAACACATACACGACCGACATGAATACATGACGATGGAAATCTTGACAACATTAGAATTTTCCCAAGGAGAGTGCAACCACGCTCTAACACCACCTATCACGTACCACTCCCCTCAAGCCTACCAAGCAACCGAATAACCGAGGTAAATATGAGATGAGGGGAAACTAATACAGACTCAACCTCCTTGGTGACTTTAAGGAAGTGGAATCAATTCGGAAAACCATAACACAGATCTCTGCCACCTGTTACAGGACCCCCAGAGGCAATCCCAGTCATCCACTTGACCTGTCCCTGGGTCCCACTGAGAATTCATAGAGAAAACCCCCTGGACGCATGCACAGGCATGCATCCATGTGTTTGGGAGGCTCTATACGCACACATGATCTTGCATGCCAGCGTCGAGGAACTAAATTTCCCAGAAATTTGCCCGCGTCTGCGGGATTTAAGGCACTTTTTAAGCCCATAATCCTGAATAATGCCCATAACTCCCTGTAAGTTTCAAGAATCATTAAATACATAGTGAAAACAGTAATAAACCAAAAATTGACTCCAGGACTAAGCCTGACCATCCCCAACCATGACAGAAATTCTGTCAAACACTTGGCATAAATGTAATCTATAGGTATAGGATACAAGACAAAGCATTAATGTCTGAAAGAAATTATGAAACATTACATGAATGATCACCACATTCTTCCTTAACCATATATGGAATCAATTGGGTCTTTCATCCATCATTTTAACAATTACAAGTAAATACATGAAATAACCATGACATGAACCAATCATTTAAACATGCATATAACCAACATAAAACAATGGAAATAAAAATGAGATAAAAACCATTAAATCCACAAATTAATAGGTAAAAAATCAAGAGAAATTAATTTCCATTAAACATACCCAAATACAAACCAGGTTCGAGACTTCCATGTTCCACCCAACCATAGACATGGCTGAACCAAATCTCTCTTCAGCCAATCACCCCCATGCCATATTCCAACAATGAATGTGGGATATCATGGATAAAATCATCCAAAACATAGCCAAGGGAATTCAGAGGTTAAACCACCTCCACCCTCACCATACCGTGATCACACCAAACTGGTGATTCGATCACGAAACCGAGCAGAACAAGGAATTACATCCAAAATCTATCGTTATCCTTGATGAATTTTCTGTCTACCTGTCTCCCAGGATTTACCATAATCCAATCCTAGATCACTAGGCCCTAAACCGAGACACCTCCCTCAAGCTTTACCACTTATCCCGCTAAATCTGGTCAAGGGATTCCTAGGACTTTGGGAATGAACCTTGAGACCACCTCCACCCCAGATTATGAATCCATCTAGAAAATCCATAGCTCAAAACCAAGATAAAATTCCCAACACACCATGGCATCTGGAAAAGGAAACGAAAGGCTAAAAACCATTGTCATAACCCGACAAAACCATGCCACCAATAACAAAATAACCAAATACCAACATCTATAAGCCATGCATGTGCAAACCAACTAGGAAATCACACATGAAATATGTTGCATGCAAGTATTCCTGTTGAAGCTACTGGATCCTGCTTTTCCTTGCTTGATCTTTGATTTATTTTCCTTTCTTGTCCTTTTTTTTCTTGCTTCCTCCTCCTTGTCACAATGATGAATTTCTCCGGGAAAACTATAAGTATCCAAGAGAGAGAGAGAGAGAGAGAGAGAGAGAGAGAGAATAATGAGAGAGCTCCAAAACTGAACTGACCATAAGCCATGGATTGATCCTCAAAATCCTTTTTATTGATGAGATCTCTATTTTCTTCATTTTGCATTATTTTCCTTCATTTTCCTCCTCACATGAAACCTGCAACCTTTTAACTTCCTTTTCTCATATTATCCTTTATTTTCATAGATAAATGTGCCAAAAATACTTTTTACCTCTTTAAGCCTTTTCTTTTTCCTTTGCCATTTTCCTTAGCCATAACCACATATCCAGTGATGCCCACTAGTATATTTTTCCCAACATTCAGCTTGGAATACATGTCCCTTGAACTGTGGTCTTATTTGTGTCTTTATTAACTTTTTATTACATGAAATTTTTCCTGGGCCTACTACGTAACATGTTTTATATCCTCTCAAACCTACTATCATAATATTTCAGGTGTCTAAGATGTGATCCAAGGAATGTAACAGGTCCACTTGAGACTCGTGGTGATCTAACAAAGTGCTTTCCAAGAGGAACTTCATCTACCAATACAAATCTATTATCTGCATATACTATTTAAATATTCCTCATGTATGTCTCGTATCAAGGATCCATTCTTTACACTCTATCAAAACTTTCGGATTTGAGAGGGAAGTTCTTTGGGAAGAAACTCCCCCTTCAGACTAGGCCAATTCTTCCTGCATTGGATCTTCTCCTTGTACCTTATAGAAAATCCTGCTACTTTGTGATGCAGATGAGAATTTCCTCTACGAATGTGCTCATAATAGGCAACCCTTCTCCTCACTCATGATCTATGTCTAGGCATGGTGAGGAGAGCACCCTAGGTCTGGGCTGTAAAATATAAAATTTGTGGATAAACAATGAACCCCTCCTAGATCCTCCTCACCTTTGAATGGAAAAAAAATACACAATAAGTGGCCTAATATTCCACAAGAAAGGCACCCTTTCCAACTAGGTGGACACTAGCTGATGCAACTTCCAAACTCCACCCCCTGTTATCTCCCTGAATCCATGCAACAATAATATCACACAACCAATAGCTAAACCATGTTGGCCCTAGACCAAGGTCCTTAGATAAAAGACACAACCACCACCGAACCCACACATAGGCTTGAGATAAAAGACATAGCCACCACCCAGCCTAAACAAAGGTTTGAGAGCTAGTGGCCCAACCAAGAAGTAGGGAGTCCCATGGTAAAACATACCATCATCTACTAGGGAAGCTCATAGAGCATGATCAGTGACGCTAAGTCTCGGTTAAATTATCAGCACCAACACCCAAGAAAAACATAATCTCGTTAAACTTCAGGAAATAAATAACAAAAGCCATACCCAGTCCCTACACTCCCCACCAAAGGATCACATGGCCAAATTACCCTTAGTGTTTCTATCCTTCTCCACTTCCTACCCAACAAAGGATAAACAAAAAATCATAATTTCCATCTACCCATATAAACTAGGCAAGAGGGAAGGAGGTCTCATGAATTGATTTGAAAAATAACCGATAACAAACATAACAAAAGGAGGATACCATAAAACAAAATAATTGTTACCTAGAGGAATAATAAGAAAATTCTACCTTAATTACCTAAGATGAACAATAAAAGTCATTTGGATTCTAGTTTCCTTGTTTAAGAGCATGGTGATCTACATTCCAAGAATATGAGGTGGTGACTCTCAAATTCGACCCACCCTCTAGAATCAAAATAAACTGAAATCAAACTTGCCAACTGGCAGTACAAACAATTTTTCCTTGGCTTAGCAAACCTGGGTGTGGAGTGATGTTGCACTCTACAATTTTTCTCAGATTTTTTCTCCCCCTCTCACTTATATCCTCGTATCCAACCTCATTCTATATTGCAGGCCAGACAATCTACCTCTTGTTATGGCATCTGAAATCCCACACATGAATTAACATAAGCATGATAAACATGATTTCCACCCTCATATACGTAGTGTTGCCTTTGCCATAATCACTACATCCTTTCATCTGTCCATATGTTGTGAGAGTCACATGTCCATATGTTGTGAGAGTCGCATCTTCATTACATTTGTCAGAGGCGTGTTGCTATGTCCCTCGGCCTATTCGTCAGGTAGGGAAATGTCGATCCACAACACCTCCCCCCTTGTTCTATTAGAATAAAAAATTATTATTATAATCATAACTTTTCCTAATAAAAAATATTGTTTTAAATATATTATTTTAAATTTGTTTAAAATCATTAAAAGAATAATTTACTTTTTAAATATTGAAAATGTAATATTATATGTTTAGAAATTAAAAAAATATATTGTATTCATTATGAAAAACAATGTACTTTTTTCCTTGTAAATAAAAAACTATAATAACTAAACATTGAATATTTTACTTTACATATGACTTCAGAACAAGGCGATAACCAATTGAGGTACACCCAGTGGGAAAGATTGTATTATTATTAAATATGTTTATATCATTATTAAATAATTGTATCGTAATTAAAATAATAATTAAATATTTTTGAATTAAAAATAATTTTCTAGATATTTTTAAAATTAAAACAATATATTCAAATTAGAAAATTTTAAATATAATATAAATATGTTTTTTAAGATATAATATAAATATATATTAACATATTTTCAAGTAGTGGGAACACTTATCATAACTGAGTGGTCAAACTAGGAGTGAGGATAATTATATTTTGTTGCTATCCCCAAATGTAGGCTCACTCATCACCGTAGGATGACTTGTCCCCGTTATTCATGGAAAACCAGGCCACCTATAATGATGCATTGGTGGTCCTTAAAGGGGCATGATTTTACTTCTATGAGATGCCTCTAGGTCTTGGGCTGTTAAATTATTTCCTTATGCCTGAGGAATTTGAACTCTTAGCCAAACATAATCATTTTTAGGACATATTATTAAGATATTGCATTTACATAATTAAATATAATAAAGTTATTATTGTAGTTATTATAATATATTTATAAGAGAAATATATCACATTGTATAAAGTTAAACTTATGGCTAATGCGGTTTTTTCATACCTATATTCACCTATATTTTATATATTTTTCTAAATTATTTAATCTGTTATAATATATATTTTTTCTAATATTTTGTCAACCGATGTAAGGTTTTGGTGCCTAACTCATGGCATACTTGTGACAAGAAAAATAAATTCATGTTGATAACAAATTTATATTGGAGAATGAAGATGATGTTGGGTTGGGTAATTATGGACTAGAATGACACAAAGGAGGAAATACAGTTGATTTTGGGCAAAGTGGAGCTCCACCAAACGGAAATGGTGATGTGACTCAAGTAGATGGAAACCCATGTTGCTCTTGGTATAGGTTTGAGTGGCTGCAACAGGGAGCATCGACCCCATTGAGGTGGATATATCCACTTCTTAGTTTCATGATGAATTTGGTCTCTTTGTTGTCTATGTTTTTTGTTTTTCCAATGATTTTAAAGGTAGCTTGCATTGTCTAGTTTATATTTATTTTTAAATTTCTTTTAAGTACTAAATTATGTACAATTTGGTTTCTTTAGAACCCTCTTTGGTTTTTGAGACATTTTCTAGACACATGGCTTATTTTTGGAATAATATCCTATTGTTTTTCCAAAGGTCTGGTTTCCGAAGTGGTAGTCCACTGACAAGTAGGGCCATGGGACATATATAATCTTTTTGGATAATAGAAAATTAGCTTACAAAAAAAGTTTTATTTTCTTAAGTTTCACCTATAAACCATTTCATAATTCTCTTAATATATATCTGAAATCACTATAGCCCCAAGGGTTAGCTCACTTGGTTGAGTTCCCATCGTGAAAGATGGATTCAATTCTTTGGACACTCTTGGGGTTAGGCTCCATGGTTGATCTAGTAGGAAGTGGTACTTTGGGGTATATTTGCATGATTATTCCATGGCTGTAGTAGTCACTAATCTCAAGGGACTGTGAGTCACATAGAAAAAATATTTAAAACCACTATTGAAAAGAAAGGAATTTAAAATTTCCATATTATATTCATTATAAAAAATAAAACGCTTTTAAGTGTGCAGGCATTTATAGTTACTAATCATGTTACATGATATTTCTATAAGTAAACAGTGTGAAGTTTTTGAAACTTCCAAGTTTTCAAATGGACACCTCACCCATTATCAAGTTAAATAAAATTGTAATAATGATAAGAGATTTTTGGTAATAAAAAATAAAAAAGCAAATTTGAGAGATAACTATTAAGAAAAATAAATAATAAAATTCAATGTAGTTATGAATTTAGATTAAATTATGTAAAAAAAATATTAAAAAAAAAATCCACCTTAAAGTTAATAAATTCACAAAACCTTAAAATAAGAGCAAAGATTGGATAATGTTTACAATCAAATGGAATCATTAAAAAAGGGAAGAAAATCTAACATAAAGAATTAGAGGACCTCCTTGACACATAGAGTTATAGCCAAGGAAGAGAGTGGTGTGGAGGTTTTGCGAGAAAGTGACTTGATTTCTGCCTATACTATAATCTCAATCACCCTCTCTGGATAGAGAAGAATTCCCTAGCATTTCCACCATGTGTCTCTACCAAAAATGACCAATGCCCCCAAAACCATCACGTCACATATTGTTGATGGATTCACTCAGAGGTGTGAAGATGGGTTTCAACCAGTTGTCCAATTTTTTATTTTTATTTCGTGGCAACCTCAGCATACACCAATCATCCCTGGCTAAGGATTTTCAATAAACCACGTGCGAGGATCCCTTCTCCCTTCTAAGTACAGTAATAGTTGTCAACGACAACCAATATTTAATAGGCCATAGGCCCATTAAAGGGGTTGAGCTGAGCTGTATATGCCCACAACTATATATTGTATTGGTTTAAATTTAACAATGGGAATATATAGTCTGACCACATTAATGTGCCTATGGCCTGGGAAATATGTATCGTCGTTGTCAATTGTATAATTTATCTAGCACTCCCCACCAAAAAGTTGCAAACCTAAGAAGAAGTAGGATAAACCTACCCTCCTAATCACCAATGTCCTATGCAAATACAACGTTCTCCTCACCAACTCCCATCCATCCCCATTAATGATCATACTAGCTAGGATCCTAAGTCATATGACTCCAAAAACCAGAAATTCAAAAATCCCTAGGTAAAATGCCAACCTGCATCATAATACAATGAACCTGGTGCACTGTTTCATATTGAAACCTTAACATAATGTATGACACAATCGCTTCAACTGTGTAACATCGTCCGTGTCACTTTCTAAATTCGAAAACAATCACTACACTCAAAAGGATATAAGGATATGTATTATTAGAATAGACATAAGAGTGTCTAGATTGTCCTCTTACCAAAGAGAATCAAGTAGAGACTAGCAATCCCAACTTCCTTCCTCTGTTAATGATGTTGTTGCGGTCGAAGTGTGGATCCTACTATCCTCTCCGTTGAATTCTATGTTCTAGGATCTAGTCGGCACTATGTCCCCAAACATCGGATGCCTGGAAAAAAAAATTCTTTAACTTCTCTCAGGAGAAGAAAAAATTCCTACTAGATAATAAAACCCTCCTTAGATCAATTCACATAGTATGTATCTTAGCTAGCATGGGTCTTTTCCCACGCGCGAAATGAATCTCCCTGTTTGAATGCTCCTGTATAGTTTTGTCTGTATAAACGAACACATTAGCTTCTCTCGGTAGGAGAGAATTATTTTCTAATTGAAAAGTCACCCTAAAAAGTTTTGTTTGTATAAATGAACATGTTATCTTATCTCAGTAGGAGAGAATTATTTTCTGACTAAAAAGTCACCCTAAGATGTTCTTGTGTCTTCCTGAGCTCCATTCACATACACTATATCTTAGTCCGTCTATTCCAATTCCCGTGCTTTGATGAATCTCCCTGTCCAAGTGCTCCTAGTTTTGTTTTATCTGTAAAAATGAACATGTTTGCTTCTTACGAAAAGGAAAAAGAGAAGTATAAGTCTCTGCCATGAGAGGTGCATATCACAGTCTCCCACATCTCTGAAACACCAACTTGGTACCCTAGTGCCATTGTTATCTTCCGCATCTTGCTTCAATTCCAGCTCAACATGAAAACACTAGACTTCCCAACCCCAAATGATTTAGTTGCAACCTAAAATACACATAATTGAATCTCAATATCAACACAGATACTTAAAAAATCATTATTTATTCAAAATATATTGAAAAATAAACAAAAATATATTTAAAGATAAAATAAAATACAATATTTGTATTTAAAAATAAAATAAAATACAATATTTCAAATATTGTTTCAAATTTTTTTAAAATAATTATATTTAAAATTTTTACTATAAATGAGAAAAATATTTTCTATACATATATAATCTATTTATAATTTATCTAATCCAAATATATTGAGACATATTATCACTTTGTTAATATATTGAGATACTTTGTTAATGGTAATACCAATAAACGAAGGAGAAATTTGAAGTATGTAGAAATCAATGAGATGCCATAAAAAAAAAATACATTTGTCCATTAAAAAAAAGCGTATTAGAATAATCTTATATGACAAAAGACATGTTAAACACCAAATGCATAAAGGAAATGTAGCATTTTTTCATTAAGAATTATCCTTTTACTAATTCCACGTGTTTGCTATTTAAATCATCTAATTTATCGAGTTAAAAAAACAAGATGTTGATTCTAACATTATAAGTTATGGCCTCAAGGCATTAACATCTATATGAAAGAATTAAATATATTCAAATCCACCTATTTTGAAAATATTTTAAGCTTATGAAATTATTATTAAAGAGGAGTATGTATAATGCAATTTGAAGTTGTTTGCGGGGAGGCTTGCATCACAATCCTGCATTTAAAAACAAATCAGATATGGTCACATTAATTAAAAAAATTACATTTCAAATTTAATTTCCAAAATTGAACCACAACAATCACATAACTAATAGTAATAACGATTCCAAAATAACAGATCACGTCGCGTGCAAGTGCATAGAGAACCCCGATTGTATTTGGATACATAACGGACTCCTATATTTATATTGTTTTGCAGGTTACTAATAACATAACTTTTAGTATATAATATTGTCTAGTTGGTATGTGCGTTGTATTTGATCAGTATTATACACCCTTAATGTCATAGGATTAAAACAAGATTTTGGATATTATTTTTGGTTTTGATACAAGGTTTTTGACCCAGCGTCATGGTTTTGGGGCCAAGCAGGTTTCTCCGTACAACAATGGTTTCTGGACTTTAACCTTCTTTCTCTCAAATTTAAATTTATGGCTACTCACATCAAAATAAACAATGAAAGATTGGTTTCTGGTTTCATCACATTTGTTAGTATATGTATTGAATTGGCTCTGAGCTAAGGACTACTAGACAATATTATTTTTAAGTGGATTGCAAAGAAATTTCTTGAATTGTTAGATTATGAAAATACAATTTTCATCTATTGTTTTTTTGGCTTCTCAAGATCAGAGAGACCCAAGCATCAACATAATTGCATAGGCAAATAGCTAGCATAAATGCCCCATGAGTATGTGTTAAAAGATAATGGAGAAAGCTAGCTCTTTGGATAAGATTGAGACTCTAAGATTAGGTCTCAAATCCTAATATCTAGGGAGTGGTTGGAACCACCCTCTTAGTGTGAAAGCCTATATGTTTGAGGCTCATTTGACTCAATAGTCATTGCTTTGTATGGAGTGTTTGTACACTCTCCAGGTACCTAGAAAGCCATTTAATTCATAGATTAATAGAAATAGCAGTTTCTAAGAGTATGACCATTCAAACAATAATAAAAAAATTCCATGTTCACTAGATCCGAGAGAGATGAAGCTCTCGCAAAAGAAAGACGATATGGTTCTTCTAGAGTGTAAATGATAAATCTATAAGTTGAGTAGATTTTCCTAGGAAAAAGGGAAAAAAAGAGATATCCATAAACATTTCTGGAAATGCTATGAAGCTTTTGGAATCATGATATAATTTGTTTTTTTGAGTTAATAGAAATTAATTAATTTATAAAAAAAGATTGGTTCTTATGCATCTTTGATGAGGATACCATATGATTAGAAAAAAAATGGGATGGTCTTTTAGTGTAATGGTTAAGCAAGTTAAATTTTAATTATTATGTTATAGGTTTTTTATATCGGAGAGGGAATACTTTTTTATTATTATCAATAATATGAATAAAAAATAGTTTTTTAATAATTAGTGTTTAATTAAAGGTTGTGATTAAATTTATTAAGTTATTTATAAATTTTGGATATTTATTTGTTTTCTTGTAATTATCAATTTATTTGTTTAATTGTAGTTATATATTAAGTTTAGCAGCACCAACCAATTTATTGGATGGAATAACTATCTACCCACTAACAAGATTCTTCCCTTAACATAGTTTAATTCCCTTAAAAGCCAATTTTATCCTCAACTTTTCCCATAATATTTAAATCTAAAAACTAATAAAAACTAAACCTTATTCAAACTAATTAATCTATATCTCATACATATTTTTTTTTAAGCATGAAAAATGTCTAATTTATGTTTATGTACCAACACAAAATTCCAAAATATTCTTTAATATTCATACAATGTATTCATAATATAAAAATAAAGAGTAATTGTGTGCCCTGCATGAGGTTAGAAGATTATGGTCCAAATTCTCAAATTTTTCCCGTTAATTCAGTGTAGTTCTGCCCTTTTGTTCTCCCTTTATATCTTCAGCAAAAATCTTAAACATTCCAGCATTCATCTAGTCGGTTCTTTCTGTTCTCTATGCTAATGGCATCCACTGTATTGTGCGTCGATATATTTATGCTTTTTCTTTCCAAAAAAATGGTTTCGTCAATTGATCTCCACCTGTATATCTCCTCTTTTACCGTGGGCCTACCTTCGCCTGTATAGATGTATCACTGTTCTTCAAGAGATCATACACAAAAATAACAAAAATCCATACTTGTTGTAGCTTAATAGAGTTTGATCGTGCTCCATTGCCAGATGCATCAAACAACAAAAATCCATACTTTCTGTAGCTTAATAGAGTTTGATCGTGCTCCAGTGCCAGTGCCAGAGCCAGATGCATCAAACAATTTATAATGCATCTCCCCGATGGATCCCTCAAACCCAATTTCGACAAGCTATTAGCAGACAAGTTCTTCTCTCTGTAGATATGGGAAAAAGAAATGATGGAGAATGAGCAGGTCAGTTTAGTGATCTGTTCAATTCATGATGATATTTGTGATATTTGTGATGGAGTCATTTTGATTTTTTTTTTTTATTGTTGAGATGGTAAATTAAAACCTTTGAATCTTCAAATATCCAAATGGAGTCAATCTAAAAATGAAAATGTTTGGTAAACCAGAACAAGCCTCATAAAGTTAGAGTCTCAACTTTAATATTAGATCTCAACCCTCAATACAAATGGAGTTTATAATGGCATAAAGGGTTGAGCATCAACTAGGGGCTACAGCCACATTTTCCATTTTGTACTGCACCATAAAAAAACCAACTGATAATTAATGTGAAATAATCTCAAACTGATCATACATTAGATATCCAATCATTACTAAATAAAATAAAAAAAATATAATAAATACTTCTCATATATTTAATTTAATCTAAGTGATATTCAATTATTACTAATATAAAATTTAATAAATACTTCCAATATAATTAATTTAATTTAAGGTCTAATTTCATAGATAGAAAAATGAAATTTAAGGTCTAATTTCATAGATAGAAAAATGAAAAAAAACATCTAGTCATGTGATATCTTTTCTTTTCCGCAGAAACGGAGGCTCAATATGCACGAGAAAATATAATTTCTAGTTTGAAATTGGAGTATTGCAAGATCAAAATTTAAAATTAACATAAAAATAAGGTATAAATTTATACATGTTTACTTAGTGTAGTTTAATTGGTATGGTATTGTTTAGAAGTAATGTCTAAAGTAATTTTTAGAGTTAAATAATATATATAACATAATTTTGTGATTTATAATTTAAATAAATATTTTTTGAATTAATTACATTGTTAAGATTTTAATGATATGATTAATACGAAAAACATTTATTTAGAATCCATTTCGTTAAGGTCTCTATCAATAATACTGCGATGCTACCTTGTAGCACAACAAATTACAGAATCAATATTGTTACAAGATTTATTTATGCTGCGATGCATGTTACAGAATCCATCTTGTTACACTCTCTATTTATGCTGCTTTGCATATAACAGAATCTATGTTGCAAGTGATATTACAGTCTTTATTAATGCTGCAAGGGATATTACAGAATCATCCCATGCATATATTTTTCTCTTGACAACCCTAATGTATGTATGAAAGGAAAACACAACCCTAAAAAAACCATATATCAGCGGCCCCGACGTTCATAGGATTTCTGCTGATCGTAATAAAAAGATGGCTCATATGCCGCCTCCTCTATTTCGCGATTTCTTTGATAATTTACATGAAGAATCACATCTCCAGCCTTATCTGTATTCATTCATAACAGGGCTCAGACTGAAATTTATGGAGTTAATTGGTGTTAATTGGATAAACAGTACCAACAATATACAGCAGCTACTACTTACCCAAGTTGTAGAGCAGTTTGAATAACTACAGATGTCGGTTGTGTGCTATGATTAATTTCCATTGCAATATTTCCTCCAAAAGCATTCTGCATATAAAGATGAGGAACAGGAACCTCGAGTTGACCTCTTGTGTGACTGGAGCCTTCACATCCTTGTATCTGGAAAATTAACGAGTGTTTAGATCTACTTTTGTGTGAAAATGAAATTTTGCTATCATATAATTGTGAAAGTCTTTACAAAATTTGGGACTTTGTCACTGCAAAATGAATAACACTTCTCGCTTTCTCTCGACATACTCTGCAAACAAAGAAATGTTAAAAAACATAGAGGTAAAATATAACGTATTTTCAAGAAATACATAATTTTATTTATTTTTAAATACAAAATATAGATTTAAAATAATTGTTCATTATTTGTAAAAACAAGAAATAAGTATGGCAATTTCATGTATATTTAATTTTTATTTATTATTTGGATAGGTGTTTTAAAAAAGTTTAGCATGTAAAAGTGATTTTGTGATTTCAGGAAGGCAGAAATCGAAAATCATAAAAAAATTATTTATTTATTATGCTTATTTCTTTAGTGTTTAAAGAAAAATATAGTGAGTAGGTTTTACCTTTATTAGCAATAATAAAGTTTTCACAAAACAATGTTATATTTACATTCTTGTTCAAAGAACCAGAGTGTGTATTGTAACCATTTAGTTCTTAGTGTAGTTTGGAGGATGTAGTTTTCTTTAAGAAAGAGTTTTCTCCATTAAATTGAAATTGTGTTTTTGAATAATAAGTTTTGTGTCGTTTGGAGGATGTAGTTTTTTTTTGAAGAAAGAGTTTTCCTCATTAAATTGAAATTGTGTTGTTAATTATTTGTTGCTTTTGTAAATGGTTTTATTTTTTATTTTTTATTTTTGCACATTTTTCTTTCATGCATGTGTATAAAAATCTCTACTTCTTTTCATTTAGTATTAGAACTTAATGATTTTAAATCCAAAATATTGGGAGGAGATTTTAGGATCTAATTTTTATTTAAATTGGAGCTTGTACAAAAAGAAACCTTGTTGCAATCAAATGTGAAGCAAGATTAGAGTAAATATTATGAAGTTTAATGAGAATAAATTTGAGATATCTAAGTTGAAGATGGAGGATTATGGGTTGTAGTATCTAGAACCAAGGAGATAAAGAAATGAACATTATTAGACTTTGTATGGTCAAATAAATATTATTGGATGTTTATAATGGAATATCATATGATCTTTTTGGAAGAAGTTCAATAATTTGTATCTGGTTAAATCTTTTGTTAATAAATTTTTTCTAGGTAAAATGTTATTTTCCCTAAGGATGGGCGATGGTGATTCTATGGCCAATCATCTAAGTGCATTCAACACGTATTTGGTGAAATCTTTTGTTAATAAACTTCTTCCATGGACAATGTTATTTTCCTTGAGGATGAGTGATGGTGATTCTATGGCCAGTCATCTAAATGCATTCAACATTATTGTGACTCAGTTCATATTACATGGAATGGATAAGGATGAATATGATACATTTTATGTTCTTTTCAAAATTCATTGGGTAGCTTAGTAATGGCCATACCGAGAACCATAAAAAAATTAATGTTTGATAAGGTAGTGGGTGCTTTACTTTGAGAGGAGGTGAGGAAGAATTCTTGTAGATCTACTAATGAGGCCTAAGTTGTTCATCCAAGATTAGAGGAGAAAGGAAAGAAGGAAAGAATAGAGAAAGGGTAGATCTAAATCCTATGGTAGACATAAGTGTTCTTGAAATTTCAAATTAGAATGTTGGAATTACTACAAGGTCAAGCATTTGAGAAGGGACTTCAAGGAGATAAGAATGAGAAGGAAAATAATGAGTTTGAAAATGAGTTTGAAAAATATTCTCAAGAGGATGACATAGATGCTTTTGTTGTAGCTTTAGAAGGTTATGGTGGTAAAACTACAAGGATGATATAGTATGGCGATTCCTTAGGTGTGCTTTCCCATAAAATTTCCTCTAGCCATTGTTAGCCATAGTATAATTTTTATCATATGGCACTATAAAGGGGATCAATGGAGGTTTACACACTTTGGATCTAGTATGAATGATATTGTCACTAATAACACTTAATGATTCAAGTGTGTTGGGATTTTTTATCTCACAAAGAGTGTAATGGTTCTTGATGATGCTATGGTTTTCACCAAGGGTGTTTATGTGGAAACTTCATTCCATTTTGATGCATGCATTGTTGACTTTAATAATATTTCAATTTTTGTAGCACAACGATCTATAGGATCTATAACCATACAATTAGAACCTCCTAAAGAACATATCACTTCATAAATCAAGTTACCTATAGAGAAAACAATGTTATGGCACCAAAAAGGTGGCCACATAGGTGATAAGGGATTATAGGTATTGAAAAAAATTCTCAATGTATTGAATTCTATTATTCTTGAAATTTATTTTTGTGAGATTTTGATATACAAAAAATAGAACCATGTTCAATTTTATTTTAGTTCTTACAAGTCTTTCCTATTTTTGGAATTTTCTAATGTATTTGGTTTGGTAAAGTTTTGTTCAATTTCTAATTCTTCCTATTATATGTCACTCATAGATAATTACTATAGGACATGGGTATATATCCTTAGAACTAAATCTAATGTTTTTGATATATTTATGGAGAATAATGCTCTCTTGGAAAATTACGCTAGTATAGAGATTAAGGTATTGAGGACTAATAATGGTAATGAATTTTGTTCTATAGAGTTTGATAAAAACTATAAAGAGAATGGCATTGAAAGAAATAAGAAAAATCCATATTCTCCTTTTACTCAAATACAGTTGTGGAATGGATAAATAGAATCTTAATTGAGAGAGCTAGGAGTATGCTCAGTGGATCTAACTTAGAGAACAATTTATGAGTAGAATAAATTTCTATTGCATGTTAATTTATCAATAGGTATTCTATATAAACTCTTGTGTATAGGGCCCATATGGTCCTCTTGATAGGAAATAATTCCCCATTTCAACATCCTATGTCTTTGGTTGTGAGGAATATGCGCATGAAGGAGAAGCATTTGAAGTTAGATACAAGTGAAATGTAACTTTATTATCTATGAAACCAGTGTGAAGGGGTAAATTATTTGGAATATTATGGCTAAAAAGGTTTTTGTATGATAGAAATGTAATTTTCAGAGACGCTAGGCCTTCTCCCACATTGGTGTGGCTAGAAGCAGATGAGAATAAGTAGTGATTCTACTACCACCTAAGACCAATAAAATTGAACCAAAAAGTGAAAAATAAGTTCATTATAGACCTATTGATGAGGAGGATTGAGAGAGTTTGGAAGTGAATGAAGAAAATCCTCTTCAAAATTTAAGGAGGCTTTCTTAGTGAAGATGACATAGATAGGTATAATTATAGTATGTATATTTTTAGATGTATATTTTATTTATTTTCCAACTCCATTCAATCTATAACTATGAAAGAGACAATGAAGATGGAAGTAGATATGGAGATTGGACATGGATGAGGAAATGGTTTCACTTAAATATATAATATATTAGACTTAGTTTGGTTCCCTAATGAATGAAACCCATTTCACGTAAATGAGCTTTAAAAAAAAGATTGATTTAGAGAGAAATGTTGATAAGAACAGGGTAATTTTCATTGAAAAAGGATATTCATAGGTTGTGCATATAAAAGTTGCTAATATCCTTTACCTAATTGCGAAGATAACATCTATCTGTTTATAATTACTTATAGTGACAACCTTTAATTTAGAAATATAATAGAGGGATGAGAAAAAAAACATTCATACATGGTTACTTAAAGGAGGAGATATATATGACACTTGACCATAGCCCTATGTTGAAAAAGGTAAAGAGTCATTTCATTTGCTTGCAAGGTAAAAAAATATTTAAATGGTTTCAACAAGTCTCCTAAAATGTGACACCAAAAATTTGATTCTTTTCTCTTTCTATTATTTTTTGGAAATCCAAATCAATTATTGTGACTATTACAAAAAAAATGGTGGTTATTTCCTTTTATCACTCTATATGTAGATGATATTGTATTCATTTGGAACAATGAGGATTTAATTTATCATGTGAGTCTTCGTTTTTAGCATAATTTGATATGAAAGAGCTAGAAATGGGGGTTGCAAAGCATATGTTGGGATCAATATAAAGAGGAATAGAGTGGATAAAATGTTTTATTTGAGCCATAGTGATTATTTAAGGTATATGTTATAGTGGTTTTGCATGGAAAATTGTAGGTCATTTGATGTCTTGATTTCAATGCAAACTAAGCTTTGAGTAGTTCACTACAACACCCAAACAGATGGATGATATGGCTTATGTTCCTTACGCTAGTGCATTCGGTAGTTTGATAAATGTTATGGTATTGGTGAATTTTTTTTGTCATTTATGTCAAATAAAAGGGGAGAATACATATGTCCAAGATAAATATTGAAAATGAAGATGGTTAAAAATATTGTTTCTGGACTTTTTATGCCCAATTTGGGATGCCCTATCTTTTAACAAATTTTGACCCTAAATTCATAGCTGAAATTGGAGCATAGGATATATGGTTGGAAAGCTGGTTCCAAGATAATTCTTATAGAATATGGACCTCCCTCTAGAGAAACATACAGATGAGGACATATGAAACATTTCATCATGATGACCAAACCAAAGTATAAGCCGGCCAACCCAACTAGTTTTATGGGCTAGCCCCATTAGTGAATAGACAAACACTATAAGTAAAGGGAATATGAGTGTATTTAAACACCATTCAAGGAATAAGAGATTTGAAATTTCAAGAAGGGTGAGTAATAACTTTTGGGTAATTCTTGGTGTCTAAATATGAAAGAAAAAATGTGATTTATGGGGTGAATAAGTCGTATTTGAATTTTTTCTATCAAGGAAGACCGTGGATTTGTACTATACACTCAAAAGTACGGAAACCAATGCTACATTGATATTGTATTCTAAAAGCATATGACAGGGGATAAGATACAATTTCTATCTCTAAAGGAGAACAAAAAAGGAAGTTTCACTTTTGAAAACAATGCATCAACTAGAATAATAAGTAAAGGGGCAATTATCCTTGATAATGGAAAAAAAGCTCAAAATGTTTTGTATGTTGATGGTATAAAAGATAATGCCTTAAGTGTTATCTAAATGCGGGATTAAGGATATTTTGTTATATTCCTTCTATAGTATGTGAAATCAAGAAAGTAGATTATGGAAAAGTGGTAGCAAATGCAACTAGAAGCTCAAGCAATGTATATAATGGAGAAAATGAAAATTTTTACTTTGGAAATTGGATGAAAATTGGCTATGGAATAAAAGGCTCGGCCATATTAGCTTTGACCATCTTGCTAAAATCAACAAGAGTGAGAGAAACCATTTGATGTCAAAATAATTAAGTTGTGTTGCATGGTGTTCAAATACCAAAAAGAAGAAGTAAAAGGATGTTCAAGCATAGGGAGAGTAGTATTAAGAGAAAATATAAAAAAGAGGAAGTGTTGCACGTAGGGAAATATAAAGATAAGGTTTACAGGGGGAGCCTAGTTGCAAGAAAATAAGAATTATGAAATCAAAGGAAGTAATCATTTCATTGTTAAGATATTAGGGGGAGAAATTGTAGCCATAATTAAAAATAATCCTTCCAAATTGATGTCAAAGGGAGAGAATATGCATAGTAAGAAAGTGAGAAGTTTTAGTCACTAAGAGAAGTTGAAAATAGAGGAAGAGTTGCAGACACTAAGAAATTTTGCATAAAGAATAAGAGCTCCAGATAAGGAGAAGCACAAGTTTAGGAGGAGCATTTCCTTTTCCATGATGTCAAAGGGGGGGAAGTTGCAGGAACAAGGAAAATTGGAAACATGCAGAGTTATTAAATATTATTGCAGAGTTGACTAAGGGTTTCCATCAATAAAAAGGGGGAGATTATTGCAAATACTTTTATCATTGATGTCAAATATAAGGGGAGACTACTTATGTCCAAGATAAAGATTGAAAATGAAGACTGTAATAAACATTTTTTTAGGACTTTTGATGGCTAATTTAGATACCCCATATTTGAGGGAATTTTAAATCTAATCTAATAGCTTAATTGGAACATATGACATATGGTTGGAATGGTTATTTAGATACCTTTCAATTGGTATATGGAAATCCCTCTAACTCCATAAGAATGAGGAGATAAGAAAGATTTCATTGATACGACCCAATCAAAGTACAAGTAGGTTGACCCAAATAGTTTTACAAGTTAAACCCATAAGTGAACATAAAATTACTATAAATAAAGGAAATATGAGTGGATTTGAAAACCACGTAAGGAATAATATATATGAGGTCACAAGAGGAGTTTTGGAATCAATTTTGGTGAATCTTGGAGTCTAAGGGTAAAAGAAAAAATGTGATTTATAGGGTGAGAAAGACATTTTGGTATTTTCACTATAAATTTTTTCCTGAAATGGTTTAAAACTTGAAATAGAGAGAATATATTCATGTACCTATCATTAAAATTTTATACGTTGGTTGTTATCATTTTAGAGATATGCTACAAGGAAGTTAAGCCTCTTGTATGCTCCTGAAATATTCTTCAAATAAATCATCCTGGAATTTTCATTATAAATTTTATTTTATGATGTTTTGGAATGTGAAACTGGGAGCATACATATAGAATATATTCATGTACCTATGGTTAAAATTTTAAACTCGAGTTTGTTAACATTTCAAGGATATGGCCTAAGGAAGTTAGGCTTCTTGAATTATCATAAAGTCTACTTCAAACATGTCAGCTTGGTATTTTCATTGTATATTTCCTTCTTCATAATACAAAATATGGTGGAGATAGAGAACATATTTCTAGTTACCTAGAGTAGAAGTTTTAGAATATGTTTCACTATAATTTTAGAGATATGATCTAAGGAACCCAATGTTCATGAATGCTCCTAAAACATGCTTCAAAAAGTTCAACTTCAAATTTTTCCATAATTTTTTTTTTGAGATGTTTCAAACTATGAAATATAGAGGGGACAAAGAAGATATATCTAAGTAATTGTAGTAGAAATTTAAGAACCATATTTTTAAAATTAGATATGTGGCATGTTGTAAGATTTCATTCTTTGGAATAATCTGGAGGAAACAAGTTTTTGAATAAGAAGACTCGATGAAGGAAGAAATAATAGGTAGAATTTTTCAAGGGAAGGGAAACTAACATAACTAATGAAGATATAAGCAATAACCAAACTTGGTAAAAGCATAGGTAGCTAACAAACATTGTGAAGAAGCAATCAGATTCAGTGAAGTAGGTTAATGCCTCCGAATATTTGCAGTAGTGGGGATTGGTATCTTTTGTAGGTCGATGCCTACAAATGTTGTAATATTGAGGATAGGAGTCTCTTATATGTTAGTGCGTACAAAACAAAAAAGGGGATAGGTATCTCCTATAGGTTGGTGTCAGCAAAGAAATAGATGGGATCCGTGTATCTTGTAGGTTGGTGACTACAAAGTAGAAAAGGGAATTGGTGTCTCCTTTAGGTTGGTTCCTAGAAAGAAAGATTGGGCATTAAGGTTCTTGAGAGTGTAGACTTATGTGATCCATATATATTATATCAAGTGATATTCCAGAGAAATCACATTATAATTTTAAGAACAACATGTTTTGAACTACTCAGTGTAGTTCATCTTCAGGAGAATAATGATTGTGTTGATAAAAAAACTTCTATATATACTGCTAAGATGCATAACGGTTAATCAGAGCCAAAAAATTGAATGTTATGATTGAGGTTCTTGTAGTTTATCACTTGAAAATTTATGTAATAGTAGGTTGGTGCCTACAAGATCTTCGATATAAATATTTTTTATGGCTTTCTCCCATAAGGTGTTCCATGTATATCTTTTGTTACTTGTTCAATTTATGAGATTTATGTTTTATGATGTATGAATATTTAAATAAGTAAGACGTGTCATTATATTGATGCATTCCCCCTCAATATTAGTATAATTTTAAATCCAATAGTTATGTACAATACCAAACTTTCACTAAGTTGTGGGAATATTTCACCAATCCATGGCTAATCTAGATGTGAACATTGTGATATAGTGAAGTGTATGTTGATTTGAAAGGTACTTATGAATATTTAATTTTAATCAAAATGGTTTTTCAGGGGACCCACACTTCATGGATAATGGTTATGTGGATTTTGATAGTATAGTTGATGCAGATAGAAGAAGATATATGAGTGGATATATGTTTTGAATATTTAGTGGATTAATAATTTGGATGAGGAAGTGATAAGTTAAATGGCCTGTTTTTTGACAAGTATATGGTAACCATACATGGTTTTAAGATTCCATTTGTCTTATAAAACTATGTTCAAATGTAGGCATAAACCAAAAGGTTACCACAGTTTAATATGATAGAAACAATTCCATTTGTTTAACTAAGAACCTAACCTTTCATGTGAGAGAAGGCATATAGATATCCATTTCCATTTCACTAGGGACATGGTAGAGGATGGAAAGGTGATACTAGAGAAAGTTAACACCTTTTAGAATGTTGTAGATGCATTCACAAAACCAGTGAGAAAAAGTAAATTCAAGTGGTGATGTGAAACTATGGGCCTTATGAACCTTGAAAAGTATCTCATTTTCAATGTATTCTCCCCTTTTCTCTTGAAAGGTATACAAGAAGCAGGATAATGTTAAGAAATGTGTGTCATAGACCTTGTTTTCTTGTAGTGGAGAAGAGAATAAATGGAGAGCTATAATAAGGACTAAATGTAGAAAAATGGTAGAGAATAAATATAGAGTAGTAATAGGCTATAATTGTCAAGTAGTGACAAGGAATAAGTGTAAAACAATTGTATGGAATTAACCATTGGTGGTTTCTAGTATGTACAAATAAAAAACTATATATGGCGTATGGTTTATTATTCCTATTTATTTAGTGTTAGGGATAGAGGAAAATATATTGTGTAGGTTTCATATTACCATTATGTTTTTGAAATTTTCTTAGAATTATGCTTACTCTTTAAATTGTAATTTAACTTCTGTCCATCATAATTGTGATTTGGATTTCACATGTATTTCCAAACTATTTTATTGGATATTGATAGTGTCACATAATCCTAGTAACCAACAACAACACATTTTGTCTCTAAACTAAACAAGGAAATAACACATTGCCTCTTGCTTAGCCAACTAATTTCACATCTCAATCAAATAAATAAACATGCAAGTATGGTTTTTCTCTTTTTCATGTCTCCTAACTAATATACATCAATAAAACGATGCAAATAAAATATATCATTACCAAGATCTCGTCAACATGAGGCATCCTATTTTTTTCTTGCAAATAACTAATTTTTTTTTAATAGACATTTAATGTTCCTTTCGGGTTAGCCAAAAATTTCCTCACTGCCCTTATTGGATGTACTAAGTCTTGTCTTATGCATACCATGGGTACATACAATATTTTACAACTCTAGCATATGGAATACTAGTTGTGTATTCCTTTTTCTTATGTATTTTATTAAATAATTTAGTAGAAAACTTAACTCTCACTTGGAAGGCGACATCTTCATTCTAACCTCATTAATAATGTTCTAAATCTACTTATTTTTACTAAGCTATGTATTTTTGTTTTGTCTATATATTTTTATCTCTATGCCTACATGACAATGCATTGCTCTATGAGGCTTCAGATCAAATGTGTTGAATATCAAGGACATTGGTGTCTCTTACTAACCCATATTGTAACCAATCACTAATATATCATTACATATAAGTATACAATTAAAAAATCACTAACCACTTCTTTATAGGAAACCCAATGATTAACAATGTTTCTAACATATCCTTTTTTCTAGCACATAATTTTCAAACATGTTGCACCATTCCCTTAGGGCCTATATAAAATTATACAGTTATATCTTGAGTTTAAGTATCCATCAATAAATGTTGTTTTGATTTCCATTTACTCAATTCTAGATGATAGGTTGTTGTTTAAACCCAACAACATCCTAATAGAAGTCACTTTTTCTATGGTCGAAAGAGTATCTCTCTAATATAGTCCTCAAACCTAATAATATCCTTTCGCGACCAATCTTACTTTATATCTCTTCATTGTTTTATTTTATGTATTCATTGTTAAATCAATTTAATATTTTCATAAGGATTCCTATTGAGGTATAAAATTGGAATCCAAAGGAAATAATTAAAATAACATTTAAAATAATAAAATAAGAGTTATGAAATTTTAAATGAAAATAAAGAAAATTACATTTTTAATTGTTTTTTCATCTTATCTCCATATAGGTTTACTCAAATGTCAAGTGTAGCCACCCATTGCATGAAAAATTAAATGTTGAGTGTAGGAATCCATTAGAAGTAGAATTAAACTCTGCATCCAATGGGTTCCTACACTTGACATGTAAGTAAACTTATAAGGAGGAAAGTCAATATACAATTATAGAAAGTAGTTTTCTTCTTTTCCCTCGAAAATTATTTACCCCTAATGGTGAAATCATAATATTGAATCTTATTGGTTCTTTTAAAGCTGATTAGTATATATTTTGTCTTGAAGCCCATTTTTTACTTCAAAGTTCTCCTAATGATACTGTATTTTGAACACCCATTTGTAGTTAGTAGTTTCCTTGACTTTTCGCAACTCTTCTAAAACCCATTCATAGTTATGCTATAAAGATTATATTCCTTCCTTCATTTTCTCTTTCCACTGCATAACTTCAAGAAAATGTAGAGCCACTTCAACATTTTTATGCCCCTCACTAATTGGATGTTGGAAACAACAAATTAAGAATGATAATTAGAGATAAGCTTATGTTATTTTCATTCATTAATATGAAACACATAATATTTGATCATGTAAATTTTAGATCCATCTTACAAGATGTCTCTTAGACTCCTAATGACTCTTAATATGCCCTTGAGACTATCTACATTTATTTCCAATTGAATGATACAACTTATCATAATCAATAAGGATTAGGATTATAAGATTAATCACCCTAATTTGAAGGAGTTTATGTAAGTCAAAGAAAAGATCTCAAATATAGAAGTGGATAACTTTTAATGGTTGATAGTTCTCTCTAAATAAGGTGATTTTGACATGACCACAAACTATGTGACTTGTCTTAAAGGCATAACAATTGGAAAATTTCCTAATTTTTCTAGAATTTGATGTTATTTGTGAAATGTAAGTGTTCATAAATGATCGTTTAAAGAAGACAATAAACTCATTTCTTGCAAAATATGTAAGTTTTATAGGCCATGGCCGTTTCAGGAAAACCAAAAACTTAATGGTGGTATTTGGATGACCAAAAACTAAATCGCACTAATGGAATATGGCTCCAACTACGGCTTTAGCTAACTCTTGCTTGAGGCTTCGATTGTTGTCTTTTTTTCTGGTTATGGCTCGAGTGCACTTGTTTCTCCTAAATTGATAGGACTTCAAAACTTGAAGATACCTGCCAATTATTGCTATTATCATCCCATTTCATACACAAATTTACAAGGAAAATATATGTGCATTACAAGATCTATCAACAATCAAGAATGGATGTTGTGGCATGACCCATATATCTTCTTAGTCATGGATGATCATTTCGAATAAGTGACTGAACCATAATCAATATTTACTCTTACATGTTTCTTATGTCTAGAAAATATTTCTTATTATGCTTTTCAAAATTCTCACAAGAATGAAGATCAAAACACTCATCCTCCGTGTGGTCAGCTACATGTAAATGTTGGTATTCATGGCTTTATATAGTTTAAGAGGAATATATTTAAAACTAGCACTCTGGAACTAGATTGGTTTGGAATAGTCTGAAATATGAAGGGTCACTTCCCTTTTGTGTCCGAAACTGATTTTATGCTTATTGTTGACGATGGGCTTAGAAAGTGTAATTAGAAAATGTTTATCACAAACTTCATCTTCACTTGAATTTTCTTCTAAAGAAGCACCGCTGATGTAATAATGTGTTGGATAATGATATAAATATTTCTCAAACTTAGAATGAGAATTGTTTCAATCAAATAATAATGTAGAATGTTAATTATTTTTTTTGTAGTTCATCTTTCTAGAGATATGACTCAAACTGGAGAAATTGGATTTTATCATCCTTATCTTATAAATATATTCAAACATGGGGATTTTTCAACTATGATCATGTTATTGATAATTATAGTAGTATTCAATAAATTTAACAATTCATCATTTTGAGTAATTTTATCAACAATTTAAACTCAACAAATGAACATATGAAAGATGTTGGATTCTACCTAAAATTAACCCATTTACAATGCAATTCATCTTACTTTCACAATAGTACAAGTAAAATTACAACATTTCTATTTACATGCTACCACTTTTCTATTATTTCATTTCCACCTTACATGTTCCATCTTGTTCTATTTTGAATTCAATTGTACTCTATCTTCAAACAGATGTTCTCTAACAACCTTGATGCCAATATCATATACTTACATGAAACAAAAAGTTGATATAAAATTGATTTTGTTTCGATGCATCTCACCATAATCTCTAAGGATTAGGTTTCCAACATCAACCCCCCTAATTTTAAGGAGTTTATGTGAGTCCAAGATGAGAGCTCAAATATATAAGTGGACACATCTAATGGTTGAATGTTCTCTCTACATATGGAGAGTTTGGGATAACCACAAACCAAATTTTTAATGAAAGACAAAGTCTTTTACTAAATGGTGTTTTAAGGATCACCACAAAATATGTAACTTGGCTTAAAGAATTAAACGTTCTTAGAAAAGTTCCTAATTTTTCTAGAAGTTGATGTATTTTTTGAAATGTAAGTGTTCATTGATTATGGTTTAAATTTGATGACAAAATAATGTCTAGTAGAATATTTATTTTTTCTACTAAATAGTGGCTTAAGTAAAAACAAAAACTAATTGATGGTTTTGGGGAGACCATAAACCAAATTGCACTCATTGAATATTCCTCTAACTATAGATTTGGCTAGCTCATGCTTCAGGTTTTGGTTGTTGGATCAAGCTCACTTGTTTACCTTCAATTGAAAGGACTTCAAAACTTGGAGCTAATTTCTAATTACTGATGTTATCCCACTTTTCATATACAATTTTACAAGAAAAAGATATATGCACCGTAAGATGTGTCAACACCAAAGAATGAATGCTCTGGCATGGTTAATATATCTTCTTTCTCATATATGACCATTCCCAAGAAGTGATTGACCCATAGTCAGTCATTACTCTTGAAAGTTTCTTATGTCTTGAACATATTTTTTATTATGCTTCCACAATGATCACAAGGGTGAAATAAATCCTTTTTTAGTAAACTCTTCTACAACCAAGCAACATATCCTTTTCTAAGCACTTGATATAAATGAATATATGATATTTAGAAGCTTCCAAGGTTTTGATGTGTATCATTTTGTCTATCAAGATAGAATTGTGGCTTGGCTAAAGAAATCTTTCCTGGCAAGTTTTATGGCTAGCAGGCATGACCTTTTCTCTTTTTTTCAAATTACACAAGTAAATATCCATTCATTTTCACATGGTTTTATAAAGATACTAATAATAAACACATTTTTGTTTGCAAGTTAGGAACAAATTTGATGGTTACATTGGAAGTTTGACTTCACATAATTGTGATCTCCTTGTTAGTTAGATTGACGTTTAAGTGTATTTTTAGTTGTTTTCTTACTACAATAGTTATGCACACATATTATTTTGTAGTTTGTTTCATGCTCTCATTTTTCCCATTCAGATTAAGTTATCTCCATTTCATTTCTCTGCATTGAATTATTATTCATACTACATCACATTTATCTTTTATATTGGATTTAGTTTAGTATTTGTTGCATGGATCATTTTCTTCTTAGCCAAACTTCTTTTCTTGCATATCTCTTTTCAAGCCTACATATAAAATAAATGATAGAAGATATTATTTACCCATATTTCCCTATGTTGATATCTCAGTAAATAGTTGTACACAATTTTTTTTTTCACTCCATGAGACAGTCACTATAGGCCCTAGCATCGAGTCTAACATCATGGGTTTTTGTTTATGGGTCCAATATTTAACGAGGAAAATTTAAATGGGTACTCATGGGAAACCTTAAATAGTTCACATGATATATATATTTAATTGCAACTCTATTTTCAGTATGTTCCTAAATACTTATTATGTGCTTTCACTGTCCACTTGTGAGTCGAAGATGAGATGTAGAAATATGGCATGAGGGACAATCTAAGTCGTAAAATATTTTAGTTTCTACAAAAAAATAAATAACCTATCTTTCTTGTAAAATAAGTCAAGATCCCTCATCCACCTTGATGTAATGAATGCCCTAATAAATAATTTCAATGTGCATGCAAAAGAAATAATTAAATAAAAAAGGGTAAAGGCATGAGAAACACTTCCTTCATAGATAGGTGATGCAAGCAAATTTGTTAGGGCTATGGATGCTCAATGGAAAAAAAACAATGCTTGTGATTTTTTTAGTGACTCCGTTGGGGCTATGGACGCTTGTTGGAAATGGAGCAGCACTAGAAACTCACTTTAAATTTTTGAACACAATAATCCCTCTATCATGTTATCTATATCATTGTTATAATCTTGCATGTGTAAAATCTTGGTTTAACATATGAAGTTTAAAAAGACCTAACTACAAGAGATAAGGATGGCACATTAGTAAGTGGTCAAGTAACTCAAAGTGGTACCCTCAGTAACAGTTCAATGTTTTAATTATTATTTTCAAATTTTTGTTTTTTGAAGGGACTAAGGTAGAGATGTTGGATTCTACCATTTCTTCTCCAATCATTATAGCCACTACATCACCCCCAAAAAATTTCATCTTGTACACTTGAATTTTGGGTTCCCCTATGCTTTTAAGGGTTTTAATAGGTATCCCTATGTATTTAATTGATCGAATCCTTAGATGAACTAGCCATCATTGAGGGCTATGGTTGCTCATGTTTTCACAAGGAACATTTCCTATTCCCACCTTGTTTCATATTGGTTCTCATTCTTTTGAATGCATTATGATTCTTGTAATTTCTTCTTCATTCATTCTCTTTTAAGGCTTTATAATACCATAGTGTGTATTGCAATTTATAGGCATAGGTTTAGTTTTGCGTGATTGCAAATTATAGTCATACTTCACCTGGATTCTTCCCTCCATAATTTGCATCTTTAGGCTTGAGTTATCATGAGAATTTCATGGTGATTTTAGTCACAGTAATAGCATTGTCATGGTGGAAATTTCCTTGCATGTCAATGCCATTTTCTGTGATATGCTTGAGAATTTTTAATTTGTTGGAGGAAAAGGTCGGTTTACGCATTCAATATTGAATATTCAAAATACACATTTTTCTTTGAACTTATTTTCAATAAAATACATTGGGTTAAGATGATACCCCCCCTAATTCTCCCCCTTTACACTTTGGTGCTTAATCCATAATATTCTAAAGAAAGAGGCCAAATGTAGAAAAGGGTCTCTCCTCATTAACAACCTACGCCTTCATTTTGTTCAAATGAGGTGACTAAAATTTATTTTTTTTATCATGAACCTTAGGCCGCATTGGAATTGTGATTTGATTTGTATCTTAATGTACTTAAACTAATTTTCTTTGATTCATAAAGATCTAACTTATCAAACATTGAAACGAAAGCCACTGTCCTCATGAAAAATAAATCTCTTAATGATATGGATTTTCACACCCATACAATAAATTATTCTAAAAGTGTTTCCTTACACCCATTTGTGGTTTCAGTGTAATATCCACACACTTTCTATTTAACTTGCAAGTCAATGAGTAGTTTGTTTACGTAGGCACATTCAACCCAAATGCTAATACACCATGCCATAATGTCAATCCTCTAGTAGGTTTCCTCTTGAATGTGGAAAGTGATTTCTATGACACTTAAGAAAATAAGTATTCTGGTGATCGAGAATTATTCCCTTTGGTTGCAATTTTCATTTTCATCATTATAATAGTGTAAGCATCAAGGCATCACAACTTATAAGGCATAGTTTTTATTATTATTTATTTTTTATACTTTACAAATTCATTTCTCCTGCTTAGCACCATCCAACCACCATCCTCCTGTAGGCATCTTTAGATCTGACATTTAAATTGACCCGCATCACCAAAAAATTCACATTAGATACATTTTATTAAAAGTGGTAATTATATACGTTTTGGGAATATGCTTGTTTAGGTTGTGTTATCACCCTAGTAATTTTTAGGTCGTGGGCTTTTCGTTTATAGTTAAAGAAAACCAGGGGTAACCTAGAACCTCTTTTGAAATCTAGGATCTAGCCTTCCTAAATTCCGGAGAGGGATCTCTCCTCAAGATTTAGCTTGATTTTTGTTATAAGATTTTAGGCTAGGTATGATTGGACAATGGATTTGTTTTCAAAGTTTGGTGGGAATAAAAGGTACTTCAAGGTAAACCACAGAGGGATCTACGAGACCATTGGGCTATGGAGTCAACTTCTTGGCAAGCAGAACTAGGAAATAAGGTCTAAAGAGAAAATGTACTAAGTGCAAGGTAGATGACCTTCAAAGGGTTTTGAATAGGATTTTTGATGAAATGACAAGATCTGAACAAAAGGGAAATTAAGAATCCTTAAGGTAAAGAAATGAAGATGAAAGAAAGGGGTCAAACAGAGACTAAGAGCATTTAAGAATTCCTAAGTCTGGTTATCAGCAGAAAACATATCAATGAATAACTAGTAAAAAACAGGGAGATTTTTAACACTAATCCTGTTTAAGCTTTCCTAGTTAATCATTTAAGACAGAAAACATTTAAATGTATGTATGGAACTTTGAAAGATAAACAATGAAAACTAGAAAATACTTGACTTATCTGATTAGCACAAGAATCCTGAGTTATGATGTCTTTTAGTCTTAGTTCCAGTCTGCTGCTTTACAAATTGATTCACACAAACTTCAATATATCCAACAAAATGTCTATAGTAGTCTTGAAAAATTTTATTCCACACAAAATACTTCAAAGAGTGAAGTATTTATATAAATTCTAAACTAGAATATCTTGAAAAAATATCAAGATTGGTTCACAAATATCTCCAACTGTTTTACATAAATAGAACTTAAGTAAAGGACACTCAAGACTAATGCATCTATTTGGCACTATTTTTTATGGATAGGTGATGATAAAGAGGAGAGTTCAAATTTTATCCAACTCTTAGTTGATGATTAGGAATCCAAGTCACTAACTATTTCCTTTCTTTATGCATTTTGGTCCAGCAATTCTGCAAACTTGGGGTCCAATGATATATTTTTATTTCTCCATTAGAAATAGATATGTACAAAGTGAAAGAGGTTATTGTATATTACTACATTGGTGAGATAAACCTCTTTCAGTTTCCTAAAATTCCTCTCCATATATTCACAATAGGCTTTGCAAAACGATGTGTAAAACAGAGTTTTACAGAGTCTGAAAAATAGCTTGTAAAGATGTGTATGTATCTCTCATTCTGAAATAAATGTGCAAAAAGAGAGATAGGTTTTTATATATCGGTCTCTTAGGAACAAAAAATTCCTTCAGTTTTGTATGATGTATTTTTTATTGGCCACAATCTTCTTTGCAAAATGATGACTTAAAAGGAATTTTCTACAAAAAATGCTCTCCAATATTGTTTAATATTTCCCAATCCATAATGGTTGTTAGAAAAGTGAGAGAGGTTTTTGTAGATGGCCCTATTAAGAACATAAACCTCCTTCATTTTTTGAAATTTCATCTTGGATTGGTCACAATATGTTCTGCCAAACAATGACTTAAACAGGAAATTTGTGCAAAAAATGTCCCTTCTTTCTCTCTTTTTCATCTTTTCACCTGTTCGTTCTTTTAACTGCTTTACTTTCACTTTAGATAAAATTCATTGTTGGTGAAAGTGTTTTCATCTCTTTTTACCATTTTACTGCCTCTCTATTTACTTTTACTGTTTACCTTTGACTGCTCTTGTAACTTTGTTTTAACTTTCACTCTGACTTTTACCTGATATACTTTAACCACTGATACTCTTTAACTGTTATGTTTTCAATGTCATTGTGAATTATGATTTCACTTTTACCATTCACTGTGAAAATTTCATTATTTTTATCTCTCTCTGACTTGATTTTATTTTTTCTTTGTATACAAACTGTTTGTTGAATGAAGCTTTTGATTTAAGATCTGAGAATTTAGAGCAAACAATTTTGTCAACTATTATTGAAACTGTTGGCCCAAATCCATATTCTGATAATAACCTACAAAAATCAAACAATTTTTTAATGAAATCCAGGTCCGCAGGGAGGTGATTGAAGGCTTTTTGAAAGACCTGTGGAATGAGATCAGTATGTGGAGGTTTAACTCTTTTTTTTAGACATTTTGGGTAGCTACTGCAAGATTAGACTGTTTTCAGGAGTTATTCACTTTAACAGAGATGAAAATGAGAAATTTAGGCTAAGTATGGCTTCTTTTGGGCTTTTTTGCTCAAATTAGGCTTCTGAGAGATGAAAACTAGGCTAAGACAGGAAACATGGTTTTCATGAATGGCATAAATGTGGAAAAGAAGTATTTTAATCAATCTGTGTTTAGAATTTGTTTTCAAAAAGAGACTACAAAATGAGGATTTTGGCTTTAAAGGGGTTTACAGATGAATTCAAGCTTCCTTAATTCGCAGGTATTTTGATGCTTTGGCAGGGTTTCTGAAGCTTCTGTGGTCAAATTTGGACTTCTGTTGATTGGTTGGAGCCGAAACAATGTGTTTTGTTATGTCGATAGGGTATCTTCAGTTTAAACTGGATCTTTGACAGTGGTAAAGTTCAACTTCGGGGTTTATACATTGGTCAACTTAGGCTCGAAATTATTTTAAACCAGTCGGGGCGGGAGTTAAATCAGCAGGGAATGCAACAAACTGATATAATAATGATATCTTAAAGTTTAACCTTAAAAAATCATCATATTCGGCTTTAATTACAAGTTTATTAAAGGAGGGAGGCGGATTTGGTATTTGAAAGCGAAACCATTAGTGGTTATCGCATTGCTCATGAGTAGTAAATGGTTTTTCACTTTTGCATTGCGATCCAGTATAATTTCGACACGTAGAGTATGGTGGTTTCGGGAAACAACTTTTATCGCGAAATTTTTGACACACTTCGCCCGATCACTTTTGTTGTGTGATATGAGATCCGCATCGTCGGATTTGATTGAGTGATGTGAATAGCTGAGATGCATCGAGAAGCTGCGGGGGAAACAAGGTGGGACCGGGTTTTTTGATATGCGCCGTTGATTTAGTAAGTGATGATCAACGGTCATGTTTTAATGCGATGGGGAATGGTGGGGCAAGAGGCCAGTTGATTTTTCTCAATGCAGATCGTTGGATTAGGATTATAAAAATGATGGGAGGGTTGAGGATGAGCACGAGGGCGCTAGGTTATTTGATGAAGCTTATGTATAAAAGGAGTTCATACATAGAATGGGGCGGGTTTAAATGATTAACCAAAGTTTAGTCTCTGGTACAAAATGTGAAATTTCATACAATGTGAAAGAGGGGTAAGGTCAAACTTTAACCTCGAGTAAAGCTTATGCGGGAGGGAAGGTGAATGTATTATGCAGAGGTTTTGGTTTAAAAGACAATACATAAAGCATCGGTAAAGGCTTTTTTTTAAAATTTTTCTTTTGATACATCACATTCCGATAATTTTTTCTTTGTATTTTATTATATTATATAGTTTTAGATTTATTTCAAGTTCTAAATCTATAGGTGAGTGGGAATATTTTTTATGGGTAGTTTTGTGTCAAAGGGGTAATTTCGGGATGTTATTTCAACATGTGATTAATATCTTTGACACAAAAGCATATAATAAGGGGGTTTTGGGTTATTAAATAAAAGGGAGTTATATTAATAGGACTAGGATATTTGATAGGGAGTTAATAAAATATGTTAAGTGTTAATATAAAAAGGGACAATGAATACTCAAAATTTCATAAATAAAACTAAGGAAAGAGAAAATTAGAGTAAAGCTTTATTTTCATAACTCATTTAATTTTTACTTAGTATATCATGTTTTTGAGGGTTTTATGCCTTGTAAAAATGGAGGAAGTTAATCAAATGGGCCTTTGTGTAAAATTTAAGTAAGAAAAGAATTCTCACTTATGAAGTTAAATGGTGATGAGTGCATGAAAGGGTAAATGATGAAAAATTCTGGGATTAATATAGAAACTTAACATTTTCAACTAATCAGTCATTGAGCCTTGGGTCCGGTCCCAACAAAATTCAAGGAAATACCTTTAGCCTCTTTGACTGACAGTCTAGAATATCAAATTGCTATGGGGAGGGGAAATTAGTTATTTGTAGCCCGGTGAAATATATTTACAATGATGTCTCCCACCTTCTTCTACCTACCCAATCATATCTTCTAACATTTTTTCCTCCTATTTTAATCAGGTGCATTTGAACTAGCAACCTTACAACCTTTTATTCTTTTTTGAAAGCAGTAAACTATCTCATTCTAGACTTATTTCCTCCAAGAATCCTGATTAAACTGTTGGATTCCTTTATTCTCTACCTAACTACTGAATTTTCATGATTAAACTATATGAAAATTATTTATTCTCTATCTACAACATTTGAAATTGAAAGATGATGAGTCAAGATTAAATTGTTCAACTCATCACAGATTATGGCATTTATTGACACTCTGCCATAATCAACTGCAAAAAGTAAAAGTAGTGGCATTTAGACTTGCACACTTTCATGTTTTATTCATCTTTTTTCTTTTGGGGTATATTATGTTTTCTAAGTCCTTTGATTTTTCTTTTAGGACTTTTACTCTCTTTTTGATTTTTTTCTTTTTTCTTTTTATTTTTTACAAAATATGGGAATACAATTTGCAGAAGGCAACGTATGTACATATTTACAAGACTATCATCAGTAAAGTCAAAATTATGAATCCTATATTTATAGGTTGCTAACATCGGCTTCACTTGGGGATGGCATTTCCTGGTGAAATGTCAAGAACTTTGAGATTAGTAGCCTTCATCTTTGACCTTTGATGATCTTAGTAAGTGTCTTCTGTCTTCTTCAAACTGAATTCTGATTTGAAATTAAAACAACACACAACAATTTTCGAACCAACTTATAGTTCTTAAAGATCTTTAGGACCTTCTCCTTAGCTTTAAACCTTAATGACTTATTCCAAAACTAGCTGAAAACTGAATACTGAAATAAGCTGAAATAGCCAATGAAACCATTCAAGCATTATATACTTTGATAGATTTTGTTGCATTTTCTTGTTGATTATCAAAATTGTACTTCTGCAACCTATTAGAAACTTGTCAACAAATGAGAGGATAAGAAAACACTTGATTTCCTTTGTTGACTCTAGAAACTTTACAAAAGGATCTTCCAAACTATATACGCTAATGTTTAACTGATCTGAACAACTAGACATCTGTTCTGGATGGCCTCCATACCATGAATATGAAATGCTATTTTCATCTTTATCTCCCTGTAAACTTTCAGATAAGATTTGTGATGATATTCCTACTGATTGTAATGTTTGACTATTGAAATCATTATCATCTTGATTATGAAAATCATAGTTAATTAATAGATGAATGCTTTGAATGCCTTCAATATTCAACAAATCTGCTATTGGATCCTGAAAAACTTGGGAAAATGGCTGCATCCTATGGCATATAGGTTTTCGTGAGACTTCATAAACTTCAACAAGTTTCTCATCATTTTCTTTAAATATGTTATACCACATTTCCTTTAAAAGCTGAAATGGTTCAAAACATAGTGGTATGGAAATTTCATGTGTCATTTGATCATTTATTTCAATGGGAACTGATAGCTGCAATTGTGAAACTGAAAAATCTTGATCAATAGTTTCATTATCTTCTTTGTTGTCAATCACAATTCCTAAAGATTTCTGATTATTGATGGCATGAAAGTTGTCTCTAATGAACTGAAATGAAGCAAAACAAAGAGGTAAAGAATCTTTACTTATTTCCACATTTTCTTCTCTTTCTTCCTCACTCTCATGGCTGATCAGTATTAGCTGATCACTGTCTTCAACCTGCTGAAACTGCATTTCTTCATCCTCCAAACTAGCTTTTGATTTCTCTGTAAAGTTAGCTTGATTTTGGAGAACATAACTATCATCATAATGATCATACTTAGGAAAATCATCGAAAGAAGGAATGTCATCAAACATACATATTAAATCAGTAGATTCCTCTTCCACATATTGATCTGTAAATTCATTTTATGATCTATGATAATTGGAATTAGCAGGAATTTGTTCATGGCTATCAACCTCTTCTATTTCTTCATGGTGATTTTGAATAAAAAATTCATCTTTCATAGTGATCTCCTATGTTCTTTCATATAGTTTTCTTACCAAAAGGATAAGTTTTACCTCTGCAATGTTTTTCTTTTCCTCTTCTTCTGCTTTCAACTTTTCCTCTCTGATTTGCAGATTAACTTCTACATCAACTACAATGTTTTGCATCTGTACAAGTGTTTTTGGATCTGTTTCTCTTAACCGAAATTCTATTTCTGGGTCAAAGGCACTTGGATAATGCAAGAGAGCTAAATTATGAAGAGGTCTAATATTTTCTGGCATTGAATAATAAACTTGATTAAACTTGTCAGAAAATTCTTGTATTGTTTCATTTGGATTTCTTTTTAACTAATTATATTCTTCCATGATCACAAAAGGATTAACTTTGATTATCCATCTATCAAGGAAAAGTTTGATAAACTGCTGGAAATTTGAGATGCTAGCATTAGGGAGATTTTTGAACCAACTCTTTATTCTATTTTGCAAAGAAAGAGCAAAAAGTCTGATTTTAACATCATCTTCATCAATATCAAATAAATCCACATAATTCTCAAAACCTTAATATGTTTTTGGGCAGTGATACCATTATCTCCATCAAATATAGGAAGATGTTTGTAGTAGTTTTTAGGAAAATCATGGAGTATAGGAGGTAAAATAAGGGGCTTATATCTATCTGGAACTTTATATGGTACATGAATATGTACAAGGATTGTAAAATCAGTCTTGATTATTTGATGCTTCTTAATTGGAAAATTATCATCATTAGATTCAGAAGAAAGCTCCTCAAAGAGATTAGAAGAATTATTATTTACAATGTTTAAAGGAAAATAACAAAAAATTAATCTAAGATCTTCTATAAAATACAATATACATTGAAAAAATTTCTTAATGAGAAAGAACATGATGTCTTGGATTAAGATCCAAGTTGAAAGCCTGATCTTTCCATATTGTTCTTTGAGGTTCATTCCTCCAGTGGAGTCTTGATTGTGAAATTGAGTTGGAGTCGCCAGGTGGATGATTTTAACCTTTGTGTACATGATCACTGTCCACCATCATAGATCAGATCTGAACCTGTAAAATATTTCTAAAGAAAAGGTTGGTCTTCACCAGTGGAGTTGCCAGTATGTTATAACCCTAGTAATTCTTAGGTCATGGGATTTTGGTTTATAGTTAAAGAAAACCAGGGGTAACCAAGAACCTCTTTTGAAATCTAGGATCTAGCCTTCCTAAATTCCGGAGAGGGATCTCTCCTCAAGATTTAGCTTGATTTTTGTTATAAGATTTTAGGCTAGGTATGATTGGACAATGGATTTGTTTTGAAATTTTGGTGGGAATAAAAGGTACTTCAAGGTAAACCACAAAGGGATCTACCAGACCATTGGGCTATGGAGTCAACTTATTGGCAAGCAGAACTAGGAAATAAGGTCTAAAGAGCAAATGTACTAAGGGCAGGGTAGATGACCTTCAAAGGGTTTTGAATAGGCTTTTTGATGAAATGAAAAGATCTGAACAAAAGGGCAATTAAGAATCCTTAAGTTACAAAAATGAAGATGAAAGAAAGGGGTCAAACAGGGACTAAGAGCATTTAAGAATTCTTAAGTTCGGTTATCAGCAGAAAACATATCAATGAATAACTAGTAAAAAATAGGGAGATTTTTAACACTAATCCTGTTTAAGCTTTCCTAGTTAATCATTTAAGACAGAAAAAATTTAAATGTATGTATGGAACTTTGAAAGATAAACAGTGAAAACTAGAAAATACTTGACTTATCTGATCAGCACAAGAATCCTGAGTTATGATGTCTTTTAGTCTTAGTTCCAGTCTGCTGCTTTACAAATCGACTCACACAAACTTCAATACATCTAGCCAAATGTCTATATTAGTCTTGAAAAATTTTATTCCACACAAAATAATTCATAGAGTGAAGTATTTATACAAATTCTAAACTAGAATATCTTGAAAAGATATCAAGATTGGTTCAATAATATCTCCAACTGTTTTACATAAATAGAACTTAAGTAAAGGACACTCAAGACTAATGCATATATTTGAAACTATTTTTTATGGATAGGTGATGAAAAATAGGATAATTCGAATTTGATCCAACTCTTAGTTGATGATTAGGCATCCAAGTCACTAACTGTTTCCTTTCTTTGTGCATTCTGCTCCAACAATTCTGCAAACTTAGGGTCCAATGATATCTTTTTATTTCTCAGTCCAAAATATATGTGTAAAACATGAAAGAGGTTATTGTATATTACTACGTTGGTGAGATAAAACTCTTTCATTTTCCTAAAATTCCTCTCCATCTGTTCACAATAGGCTTTGCAAAAAGATGTGTAAAATAGAGTTTTAAATAGTCTGAAAAATATCCTGTAAAGATGTGCATGTATCTCTCATTCTGAAATAATTGTACAAAATGTGAGATAGGTTTTTGTATATGGGTCTCTTAGGAAAAAAAACCTCATTCATTTTTGTATGATGTATTTCTGATTGGCCACAAGCTTCTCTGAAAAACGATGACTTAACAGAAATTTTCTGCAAAAAGTGCTCTCCAATATTGTTTAATATTTCCCAATCCATAATGGCTGTTAGAAAAGTGAGAGAGGTTTTTGTAGATGGCCCTATTAAGAACATAAAAATCCTTCAGTTTTACAACATTCATCTTGGATTGGTCACAATATGTTCTGCAAAAAAATGACTTAAACAGGAAATATGTGCAAAAAAAGTCCCTTCTTGCTCTCTTTTTCATCTTTTCACTTTTTTGTTCTTTTAACTGTTTTACTTTCACTTTAGATAAAATTCATTGTTGGTGAAAGTATTTTCATTTCTTTTTACCATTTTACTGCCTCTGTATTTACTTTTACTGTTTTTGTAACTTTGTTTTAACTTTCACTCTGACTTTTACCTGATACACTTTAACCACTGATACTCTTTAAATGTTATGTTTTCAATGTAATTGTGAATTCTAATTTCACTTTTACCATTCACTGTGCAAATTTCATCATTTTGATCTCTCTCTATCTTGATTTTATTTTTTCTTTGTATACAAACTGTTTTTTGAATGAAGCTTTTGATTTAAGATCTGAGAATTTGGAGCAAACAATTTTATCAACTAGTATTGAAACTGTTGGCCCAAATCCATATTCTGATAATAACCTACAAAAATAAAAAATTTGTTAATGAAATCCAGGTTTGCAGGGAGGTGATTGAAGGCTTTTTGAAGTACCTGTGGAATGAGATCAGTCTGTGGAGGTTTAACTCTATGTTTTAGGCATTTTGGGTAGCTACTGCAAGATTAGATTGTTTGCAGGATTTATTCACTTTAACAGAGATGAAACTGAGCAATTTAGGCTAAGGATGGCTTATTTTGGGCTTTTTTGCTCAAATTAGGCTTCTGAGACATGAAAACTAGGCTAAGACAGGAAACATGGTTTTCATGAATGGCATAAATGTGGAAAATAAGTCTTTTAATCAATCTGTGTTCATAATTTGTTTTCAAAAAGAGACTACAAAATGAGGATTTTGGCTTTAAAGGGGTTTACAGATGAATTCAAGCTTCCTTAATTCGTAGGTATTTTGATGCTTTGACAGGGTTTCTGAAGTTTCTGTGGTCAAATTTGAACTTCTGTTGATTGGTTGGAGCCGAAACAATGTGTATTGTTATGTCAGTAGGGTATCTTCAGTTTAAACTGGATCTTTGACAATGGTAAAGTTCAGCTTTGAGGTTTATACATTGGTCAAAATAGGCTCGAAATTCTTTTAAAATAGTCAGGGCGAGAGTTAAATCAGTAGGGAATGCAACAAACTAATATAATAATGATATCTTAAAGTTTAACCTTAAAAAATCATCATATTCGGCTTTAATTACAAGTTTATTAAAGGGGGGAGGCAGATTTGGTATTTGAAAGCAAAACCATTAGTGGTTATCTCATTGCTCATGAGCGGTAAATGGTTTTTCACTTTTGCAATGCGATGCAGTATAATTTCGACACATAGAGTATGGTGGTTTCGGGAAACAAATTTATCACAAATTTTTGACACACTTCGCCTGATCACTTTTGTTGTGCGATATGAGATCCGCACCGTCAGATTTGATTGAGTGATGTGAACGACTGAGATGCATCGGGAAGCTGCAGGGGAAACAAAGTGGGACTGGGTTTTTTGATATGCGCCATTGATTTAGTAAGTGATGATCAACAGTTATGTTTTAATGCGATGGGGAATGGTGGGGCAAGAGGCCGGTTGATCGCGCTCAATGCAGATCGTTGGATTAGGATTATAAAAATGATGGGAGGGTTGAGGATGAGCACGAGGGCACTGGGTGATTTGATGAAGCTTATGTATAAAAGAAGTTTATACATAGAATGGGGCGGGTTTAAATGATTAACCAAGGTTTATTCTGTGGTACAAAATTTGAAATTTCATACAACGGGAAAGAGGGGCAAGGTCAAACTTTAACCTCGGTTAAAGCTTCTGCGGGAGGGAAGGTGAATGTATTATGCGAAGGTTTTGGTTTAAAAGCCAATACATAAAGCATCGGTAAAGGCTTTTTTTATTTTTCTTTTGATACATCACATTCTGATAATTTTTCTTTTGTATTTTATTATATTATATAGTTTTATATTTATTTCAAATTCTAAATCTATAGGGGAGCGGGAATATTTTTTATGGGTAGTTTTGTGTCAAAGGGGTAATTTCGGGATGTTATTTCAACATGTGATCAATATCTTTGACACAAAAGCATATAATAAGGGGGTTTTGGGTTATTAAATAAAATGGAGTTATATTAATAGGACTAGGATATTTGATAGGGAGTTAATAAAATATGTTAAGTGTTAATATAAAAAGGGACAATGAATACTCAAAATTTCATAAATAAAACTAAGGAAAGAGAAAATTAGAGTAAAGCTTTATTTTCATAACTCATTCACTTTTTACTTAGTATATCATGTTTTTGAGGGTTTTATGCCTTGTAAAAATGGAGGAAGTTAATCAAATGGGCCTTTATGTAACATTTAAGTGATCAGAGCCTGCACTGTGCGGTCGTAAACACTATTTTCACAAGGCAGATGGATCGTAGGGGCATTCACTGGACATGTCACCTCTAAAGAGAGGATGAGTTCCAGAGGCTACCTGGCCCTCTACAGACTCTGTCTAAGGAAATAATATATAAGCACAAACAACAAGATCAATGAAAGTCTTATGTTTTTGAATTCAAAGTGTTCATTGATCTGTTTTAAATGTGAATAAGCAAGAGTATATATTCTGCAACTCATGTGTAGAGGTTTGATGAGAAAATAACAAGTTTTGATTCCTGTATAAGCTTGTTTTGGAAAAGCATGCTTGCGAAATTTTACTGTTTAAACTATCAGAATCTAGAAATAAACAGCCATAATACACACATGAACAGCAGAAATTTGTTTAAGCGGTTCACCCCTCTCTTGGGCTACTTCCGCTGGTCCAAAAGCCTCTAATTAGGCTCAGTCCTCTTTTGATTAAATGGTGCAAATGAGATTACATCTGTATAAACTCCTCTAATGAGAAAATAGACTGCTAAAAATACTGCACATCCAACCGCAGGAAATGTAATTCACTCTCCATCGAGGAAGCAGAAGCACAAAAGAATCTTCAGCGGAGTCACCAATGCCAGCGCTCGTACTCGGGTCATTGGAATGCTCGAGCTGGTTTCGTTGCACTTCCAATAGTTTGTGAATGCCTCTCTGCACTAAAATAAATAAAAAATTGCCTTCAAAGTGTTTTCCAGCGTTGCAGTTATGGCTGTGGAATGCTTCCCCCCCCTTGGAGTTTCCACTTTGTGAGTTTCATGGCATGTTTAGTCTTGCCATAAATTCTGCTAGGAGAGGCTTTTGAAGACGAATTTTTTTTTGATTTTGGGTGTAGAGAGCATTCTAGAGTTGTTGGAGGTGTCTGCAGATCCATCAGGGCATTCTATCTGCGAATTTTACAGCGCTTTTGACAGTGACTCCATCAGAGCTAAAGGGAAAGATTGCTGCATTGGGCTACCTTCCTCCAATGGAGGTGAATTTGTAGTCTATTTCTACTGATTTGGATATTCTGAGTCTGTTTTAGCAGTCTATTTTTCCTTTAGAGGAGTTTATACAGATGTAATCTCATTTGCACCATTTAATCAAAAGAGGACTGAGCCTAATTAGAGGCTTTTGGACCAGCGGAGGTAGCCCAAGAGAGGGGTGAACCGCTTAAACAAATATCTGCTGTTCATGTGTGTATTTTGGTTGTTTATTTCCAGATTCTGATAGTTTAAACAGTTAAATTTCATAAGCAGGCTTTTCTAAAACAAGTTTATACAGGAAGCAAAACTTGTTATTTTCTCATCAAACCTCTACACATGAGTTGCAGAATATATACTCTTGCTTGTTCACACTTAAAACAGATCAATGAACACTTTGAATTTAAAAACAAAAGACTTTCATTGATCTTGATATATGTGTTTACATATTATTTCCTTAGACAGAGTCTGTAGAGGGCCAGGTAGCCTCTGGAACTCATCCTCTCTTTAGAGGTGACATGTCTAGTGAATGCCCCTACAGTCCATCTCTGTATGGGAAATAGTTTATTCTCACATTATCAAGAGGTCACTTGGACATATAGCAGTCAATTTGAAATTTTATGAAAATGGATACCTTGCACCCTTGAACAAGTACATTCCATTTTCAGATCATTAAGTAAGAAAAGAATTCTCACTTATGAAGTTAAATGGTGATGAGTGCATGAAGGGGTAAATGATGAAAATTTCTGGGATTAATATAGAAGCTTAACATTTTCAACTAATCATTCATTAAGCCTTGGGTCCAGTCCCAACAGAAGTCAAGGAAATGCCTTGAGCCTCTTTGACTGACAGTCTAGAATATCAAATTGCTATGGGGAGGGGAAATTAGTTATTTGTAGCCCAGTGAAGTATATTTACAATGATGTCTCCCACCTTCTTCTACCTACCCAATCATATCTTCTAACATTTTTTCCTTCTATTTTAATCAGGTGCATTTGACCTAGCAACCTTACAACATTTTATTCTTTTTTGAAAGCGGTAAACTATCTAATTCTAGACTTATTTCCTCCAAGAATCGTGATTAAACTGTTGTATTCCTTTATTCTCTACCTAACTACTGAATTGTCATGATTAAACTATATGACAATTCTTTATTCTCTATCTACAACATTTGAAATTGAAAAATGATAAGTCAAGATTAAATTGTTCAACTCATCACAAATTATGGCATTTATTGACACTCTGCCATAATCAACTGCAAAAAGTAAAAGTAGTGGCATTTAGACATGCACACTTTCATGTTTTATGTAAATGCAGAAGTGTCCTCAGACACACAACTTTATTGATCATGCAAAAATATTACATAGCAAATTACAGGAGTTCACACACATAAACTCACACTCTCACATTCTCTCATTACACACTACAATGAAAATAGGAAACTAACCTATTTATAAGCTCTATATTCTAACTTAATCTAGTTATGGATCACTTGGAAAATAAACAAGTGTCCATTTACAATAAATGAGCTTCTAACCATTCTTCTAACTTCATTCCTAACTTAGAGCCTAGGAAACAACTCATTTCTAGAGTCCTAATTTTTAATAACAAATTTCTATTTCTAAATATCTCAAATATTTATTAAATATTCTAGAATAATAATTATTAATTTAATATATTAAATTAATAATTATTTTATTCAAACATTATAACCTATGATAAAAATTATTTTGGATCATCTAACATTCCCCCCTATGATCGAAAGATTCATTACAACAGATACCAAGTTCATCCCTGAACTTAGTAAACTTTATTCTACCAAGAGGTTTTGTGAAAATGTCGGAGGTCTGATCTTCTAAATGGAAAAACATTGGCTTGATGACGTCCTTTGCAATGAGAGATCTGATATGATGATACTTGGGTGTCCACATGCTTTGTCTTTGAATGGAAAACTGGATTCTTGGCAAGCTTTATTGCTAATTGATTGTCAATGAATAATGAAGTAGCTTTTGCTGGAGGAATTCCCAAGTCCTGTAAAACTCGACGTAACCAAACAATCTCACATGCTGAAATGTACTCTACTTCTGCTGAAGAAGTGGCCACTGTAGTTTGCTTCTTACAACTCCAGGAAACTGCAGCTGACCCCATGTTCATTAAGTAACCTGAGGTTGATGCCCTGTCATCAATACTGCCAGCAAAGTCGGCATCTGAAAATCCACCAAGTAAAATTTTTTTAGTCTTTTTATAAAGAAGACCAAAATCTTTTGTTCCTTGGATATATTGAAGAACTCGTTTGGTTGCATTCCAGTGGCTGTCTAGTGGTTCCTGCATAAAACGTGAAATAATACTGACTACATAAGATAGATCAGGATGAGTGGTTGTCAAATAAATCAAGCTGCCAATCAACTGTCGGTAAGTCGTGTTGTCCACTTCCCCCCCCCTTCAAATTTTGAAAGTTTTAAGTTTTGTTCCATAGGGGTAAGGACAGGCTTACAATCCTGCATTCCAAATCACTGAAGAATTTCTGCTGCATATTTACTCTGGGAAATGAAGATCTATGTGGACGTTGGAATACTTCAACTCCAAGATAGTAGTGAAGTAGTCCCAAATCTGTCATCTTAAAACCTGCATGTAACTCCTTTTTCACCTGTTCAATTTTATCATCATTGTTGCCTATGATGATCAGATCATCGACATACATAATGAGTGTTGATCATAGCAGCCCCCTTTAAACCATTCGAAACCCCTCAGTTTGGCCTAAAAATCCATTTTCCGCTTATCGTTACTTTCTCCCCAGTCTCAAAATTGCATAAAGGGCCAAAAAACCCACATTTGAAAATATATTAGGCCTTAGCCCCTTTCCCACCAGCCCCTTTCAACCACTTCCCCACGTAACCATTACCCAAGACCAAGCGCTTAATGCCTTGGGGGCTAGTCGCAATCACGGTTTGCAAACAAGCGCAAACCTTTGCTAACTCTGAAAACTTTGATGTGATCGTTTTATTATATAAGTCCTCCGTTGTATTCTGCACCGTTGATCTACACGAAGATCGGACGGCCCGCGCTAATCGCAAAACTTTGCAATCACAACTTTTATGTTAAGCCTCTCGATCGATCATCGGAAACATTTGCGATGCGATTGATCGCGTCGCATCTCCCCCCGATCATCGCAATCACAAGTTTCTATGTGTCACCCCGCTAACCTCTCTGATTGCAATCCCCTGATCGCTCCGATCCCCCGATCGCCTTCCCCTCCGATCAATTGCATCGCGCATTCCCTAATGCGATTGCGATTACTCCCCGCTCCCGATTTCCGATTGCGATTGCAACCTCGGTCCCACCATTCGATCCCTCCGTTATTCATGTCAAAAGCCCCTTTTTTGTTAAACCTGAATTTTGGTTGTATTTCATTTATACAAAGGTTTGTTCCAATCGCATTGGAAAATGTTTGTCATATGTGTATCCCACCGTCCCGCTCCGATTTCCGATTGCGATTCCATAGGGGTCCCACCTCATACACACTTCCATTATATTTCATGCATTTCCTTTGTATTTCCTCTGCAGCCGAAATCTTCATATTTTTCATTAAAGTCTTATGTTTCATATGTATTCCCCTAAGGTTCATAATTCATTCCACGGGTCAATCTCCACCGTCGCACTATCATTCCTTCGCCCTCCATAGCCATTCTCCCTATGCATAGCTTTCATAACCAAGTTTGCGGGTTTTGTAGGATTACAACGACAGAAAATTGCCATTATTCATAGCCTCCATTTCAGAAGTTGAGAATGCATTAAAGGACCATCTTTCAGAGGAAAAATTTATGAGGGAAAATCCGAGAAGCTGTTACGGCACGACTTTTATTAAAGAAGCCAGGATTAAAATTTGTCAAACCCCCCAGAGCCATTCAAAGCACAGATTTTTGTAGATGGAGACATTAATGTCACGGAAAAGAGTATCAGTGGAAGATCGAGGATTTCAACATTTAGCATTAAAGATTCTAAGCCCTAATCCATGGCTTAGAAGACAAAGGTACCAGATCAAAGATATCCTGGATCACACAGAGGGTACAATGCACAAGAAACAAAACCCTCCAGGTTTCATTTCAGCCGAATTTTCTTTCAAGAAAGGATGGAATGTTCATGTGGTTTTACTCTCATACCGTGTTCCTGAAGAGACCTCCATCCGAGCACATTTATTTCAGAAAGCAGGCAGCACAGTACATACAACACAACATAATCATTCAGCAGTTTGGGTGCGAATGTTTCTGCCATTTTGTCTTAATGAGGCAAATTAAATGCTCATCACCTACTTCTTTTGCTAGGTTTTCGGTTTCTCCTATAAAACTCTAGGAAAAGGAATGATTTAGGGTTCCAGATTTATCAGAAAATGGTGCAGTAAGGAGAATTTTTTGTATACATTTTGTAAGAACTCTTGTATGAAGGCTCAGAGCCTGTTGGGTCTTAGTGAGGAGGAGTTCCATCTGTTAAAGAGGGTTCTGGTCTTTGGTATTTCACAGTCTATACCTTCCTCTTATGTGTTATTTTAATATATCATTTCATTTCATCCATCTTTCTTGTATCATGTTTTGGAATGCGAGTGGCTCACTAATTTTTGGTATGGATTTATCCTAGTTGACACCCATGCTCGGATTAGTCAAGTGCTTTAAATATGGCTGATGCATGATATTTGTTCCGCTATTCATCTAAACCATGTTTCTTCTATATTAGTTTCTTTAGGAGGGTGTTTTTAAAACGCTACTGTTATGTATGGATTCTTAGATTGGTAAGCCCATGCGTGATGGTATTGTGTATCTGGATATCAACTCAATGTTAACTAATATCTCCTCTACATTTCATTCACTACATACACCTTCTGATAACTTATTTCTGTGAAGTATTTCTGAATCGTCCCTCTTTACAGTAAGCTGTCTCTGAATTGTCTGTTGCTTTTATATTGGAGTTTTGCATGTTGCCTCTACAATATCCCTGTCTTTGTGTCAGTTTCTGAGGGTCTTGGTCCCATTCTAGTTTATTTCCCTGTTTACAGGAGATAGCATGAGAGCTGTTTGTTGACAACTTCACATATTATATTATATGCTCCTTACTATGATAAGATGTCCTAGGCACTAGTCTATCACAACTCTAGGCTGTCTCTAGGAGTGACAACAATGAGAATGACCAGATATTTTCCTTGTTGGCGCACATACAAAGTATCATCAGATTCACTGCGATGAAAACCAACTTTGCGAAGGTATTCATCCATTTTTGCATACCAAGCACGGGGAGTTTGTTTTAATCCATATAAAGCCTTGATTAATTTGCAGACTTTATGTTCTTGCCCTTCAACTTCAAACCCTGGTGGTTGTGTCATATATACATCTTCCTGTAAGTCCCCATTGAGAAAAGCGCTTTTGACATCCATTTGATGAACTTTCCACCCTTTCTGAGCTACTAAGGCAAGTGTAAGGTGGATGGTGTTCCATATAGCGATGGGAGCAAACGTTTCATCATAATCAATTCCTTCCTGTTGTGCAAAACCTTTAGCAACAAGTCATGCTTTATACTTTTCAATATCACCATTTTGCTTGTACTTAATTCGATAAACCCATTTGCATCCAATAGGTTTAACATGCTGAGGACAATCAACAAGTTGCCAAGTGTTGTTGCCTTGAACTGCCTGATATTCATCAACCATTTCTTGTTGCCATGCTTTATGTTTTACTGCCTTTTGAAAATAAGAAGGTTCAATAAAATAATTTGCTATCAAAGCAAAATTGCCTTCATTTCGTTTTGATCCCCTTGTTCTTGTTTTGTTTTGTTCATTAGGCCTTACATCTTTCAAAAGTTGAACTGCCCATTTTGGAAGTTTTTGTTCACTTGTTTGAGGTTCTGAGAAGTCTCCATCATTGTAAAGGGGATTAATGTAAACTGATGTTCATCGTTTAGGTGGTGAATTTGGAGAATCACTTTCAGAAGAACTGCTGCTGCTTGGAGATGCTGATGAACTGCTAGAAGATCCAGATGATTTTGTGGAAGTAGATGGACTGGATGACTCATCTTCAGAGGAAGGAAAATTAAGTTCATACCAATTTGGTGAAGTTGGTTGACTTTGCATATTTCCTTTCCTTTTACTGCCCTTAGTTTCTAACTTGTGAAGAATAATTTCGATTTCTTCAGCACTCTTACTCTCTGTTTCATAAAAAATGACATCCTTGCTCACAATAAATTTTCCATTTGTCAAAATACGATACCCTTTATTTTCATCTGAATAGCCAATAGTGGTGTATTTCAAACTTCTTGAATCAAGCTTAGTTCTCTTTTCTTTGGGAACTAAGGCATAACATATGGATCCAAAAACTCGAATATGTTTAACTTTAGGTTTGAAACCAAACCAACCTTCATAAGGGGTAATTACGTCTAATGAAGCAGTTTGAGATCTATTTCTTAGATAGACAGTTATATGGATTGCTTCTGCCCAATATGTTGGACTTAACCCTTTGACAGTTAACATGGATCTCGCCATGCCTAACAACGTGCGATTCATCCTTTCTATGACTCCATTTTGCCGTGGAGTGTAAAAATTTGTAAGATGCCTTCTGATGCCATTTTCATTGCAATAAGTTTTGAATTCATTTGAATTGAATTCTCCCCCATTATCTGTCCTGAGAGTACCTATCTTTTCTTTGGCTTCATTTTCAACAAGTTGTCGAAAAATTTTAAACTTCTCAAATGCTTATGACTTGTTTTTCAAGAAGTAAACCCAAGTCATTCTGCTGAAATCATCAATAAATAGCAAGAAATATTTGCTACCACCAAATGAAGTTTGTAGTGGACCACACACATCACTGTGAACTAGTTGCAGCAGCCTATTTGCGCGCCATGTACTTGTTGGAAAAATTTCTCGACTCTGTTTGCCATAAATGCAGGCTTCACATTTAGCATTTTCCTTGTTGAAAGTTGGAAGTCCTTTAAACATCCCTTATTTCTGCAATTGAGAAAGAATTTCAAAATTCAAATGTCCATATCTTACCTGCCATAATCTTATAGGTGAAATTCCTGTAGTAACTGCCCTTGCAAAATCATAATGCCTTGGAATAACTGTCCCTTTCATCCTTAACAGTTTTCCGTCTTCATATCCTGTCATCACTGTTTGGAAGTTATGTTTAACTGAATTAATCTTAACGAAGCCATCTTCCATAATTATTTGATGTCCTGCTTGTTGAATCATGACCAAAGACAACAATTTTTTCTTAAAGGTGGGTACATACCACACATTGGAAATCAATTTTTCTCCAATGTTAGGGAGAAAAACTTTGACTGCACCTTTTCCATAAGGCATATGTTTTGTATCATCTGCTAGAAAGATGGAATTAAGATGGCACTCTTGAAAATTCCAAAAGAAATCTCGTCTACAGGTCATGTGCTGAGTCGCTCCTGAATCCAAAATCCAAGCATCTTCATAATCACTCTTAATATAGGAGGAAAGTTGGATTGCTGGTGAAGAAGTGAAGACATATTCTGAGTCATTATCATCTTGATCTTGATCATTTGAAAACTGTGTTGATGGCTGTTGAAACTTAGAAATTTTATTGATAGATGTGCGACAATCTGAAGCATAGTGACCAACTCTGTTACATCGCCTGCAAACAATTTGACTCAAATCAGTGCCTCTTCCTTGAGACTGTCCTCTGCCTTGAGACTATCCTAGACCTCTGCTTTGTCCTCTGTTTTGAGATTGTCCTCTCCCTGGATTCTGTCTTGTGCCTTGCTGATATCCTCTATTTTGATTGTTGCCTCTGCCTTGAGAATTGTTTCTGCCTGAATTGGAGCATCTGTTGGAGTTGTTTCCTCTGTGTTGACTGCGACCACGACCTTGCGCTGCTTGATTTTGACTAACATTACCTTTTCCTTTGTTTCTGGAATTATCAGCTGAAGAGTTGCTAGTACTGGCCTCTGTGAGAAAAACATCTTCACCAACTTTCTTTTTCTTCCCAAAAGTTTTATCATGTTGAGTCAACATTTCGTAGAGCTCATCAAACTTTAGCTTTTCTAACTTTCCAGTTAGCTATAGAGTTTCCAAAAAATGTGTGTAGGAATAAGGAAGGCTAGCAATTAAAATTGTGACCATAAAACTATCATCAACTGCTTGAAAACCAGCATTAACAATTTCCTGCTTAATATTCTTAATTCTGGAGATGTATTCAAGAATATCTCCTTCTTCAGTCAATTTTTGATGCAAAAATTTTAATTGTAGGTCAACTCTTTTTGATTGAGGCTGAGTATCAAACAACTCTTTAAAAGTTCTCAAAGCAGACCAAGCATCTTTAGCGTTTTTGATATGGACATACATTTCATCATTGATAGAGGATTTAATGAGAGCTAATGCTTTGGCATTTTTAACTTCCCATTTTGCTAGCACAGTTGCATCTGTAGGTTTATTTGGCTTTACATCTCCATCACAAATATCATGCCATAGTTCATTATAAAAAAGAGTGCTTTCGATGAGGCGTTGCCATGTTTTGTAAGATTTTGAGCCTTCAAGTTTGTCGGAATCAGAAAAGAAATTAATCAACTTAGAAATTCTAGTGTTAAGACTTCACACCATGAATCAAGCTCCAAAAAATATCAAGATGCACAACACAACAGCAACACACGACGCAAAAAATGAATTTTCGGGGCTTGGCCTTGACCCTCGAATAGTCATTGAAATAGGAGAAAATTGACTAAGCTTTGCACTTGGCTATAGTCAATTTCTCAAATATTTACAAGGAAACTTTCAAAATTTGACTTTTACAATAGTGCTCTTGCACAATCTGGTAAAAAAAAGTTACCCCCCCTCAAAGTAAAATTACTTTGAGTTACAATATCAACCCATAAACAAGTTACAAAGCAAAAAATATCCTTATTACTCCAAAAAATTAAAATACCCTTATTACTCCAATAAAAAACATTACAATTTCTACTTATTCCTCCAAATAAATTCAACTTATTCCTCCAAATACAAGGTTTCACCTTATTGCTCCAATTATGATTTCAATTACAAATCACAATTAACTCCAATTACAATGTGAATTACAAAAAAGCAAATAATCTCCAATGAAACAAATCATACTTTTATCTCCACTCCACGATCAGCTGGTTCACGCTTTGACAACAGAAGGTTCAGCTTGCTAACACCACTCAACGCGATTGTGTTTGAGATTTTCTTTGGTCAAGCAAGAAACTGGCGAAAATGAAACCCCCTGCTTTCGTTCAACCAAACGCTGTGAAAATGCAACCCCCGAATTTCGTTCAACCAAACGCTGCGACATTACCTTAAAACACTGGCATTTACCTTTTAAAAATTCAACGATGGCTGCAAGCGCTGGAAATTACCTTTTAAACGTTGCTATTTATGCTGAAGAAGTAATTAGAGCCAAACATTGAAAACGTTGGTTTTTAAACGTTGCTTTCAATGTTAAAAAACAACAAAAAGAAAACTTCAACGCTGCTTTAAAGCCTACTTCAACGCTGCTTCAAAGCCTACTTCAACGCAACTTAAAATTAAACAACAAAAGAAATTTCAACGCTGCTATTCAAATGTCAAACTAGAATTTCTGTTCCTTTTTTTTTGTTTAAACGTTGTCACAAGCAGGGAAATCCGCAATTTGAATGAATGCTATCCAGAGTACAACTCGACACAACATGTGCAGGTTATCAACAACCGCTCTTTAAATTTCTGCGCATGCTTATAAATATTGTTTAAGAAGTCTAACACATTCCAAAGAGATTAAATACAAGCCACTGTAGATCAGTGAGAATCTTGAATTTAAGTCCAAGGGTGTGTAATTTTCTGAGCTTTACCAAGACCGAACTGCATAGACTCACACAAGTAACTGTAACTTCGGATATGAGCTACTTCAAAAAATCCAAGACACGCAGTCACTGTAATTTTAGAAAAGTCCGATCATCTGTAGGACTGTAAAAATACTAAGGTCAATAGCGCACTCCAAACAAATCTTCAGTGTAGATGCGCTATGTCAATAACGCTCTACCCTTTTTTTTGTTTATTTTATTGCAACAACAGTCTTACAAATACAGTCACCTCTTAACAATTTGAAACAACAAAATTCACACAAATTTTGCATTTTCTCTTAAAAAATGATTTTAGAATTTACAAATCTAAAATCAATAAAAAAATTTACAAATTTCATACCAATCTTTTGCTAATCACTTCAACGGAGTTGAGTTTTCCAAGAACTGGGAGTGCTGGAATCTTCCTCCTCATATCCACTGCAACATTACCGTGGCTCTGATACCACATGTAAATGCAAAAGTGTCCTCAGACACATAACTTTATTGATCATGCAAAAAGATTACATAGCAAATTACAGGAGTTTACACACGTAAACTCACACTCTCACATTCTCTCATTACACACTCTCACATTCTCTCATTACACACTACAATGAGAATAGGAAACTGACCTATTTATAAGCTCTATGTTCTAACTTAATCTAGTTATGGATCACTTAGAAAATAAACAAGTGTCCATTTACAATAAATGAGCTTCTAACCATTCTACTAACTTCACTCCTAACTTAGAGCCTAGGAAACAACTCTTTTCTAGAGTCCTAATTTTTAATAACAAATTTCTATTTCTAAATATCTCAAAGATTTATTAAATATTCTAGAATAATAATTATTAATTTAATATCTTAAATTAATAATTATTTTATTCAAACATTATAACCCATGATAAAATTTATTTTGGATCATCTAACATTTTATTCATCTTTTTTCTTTTGGGGCATATTATTTTTTCTAAGTCCTTTGATTTTTCTTTTAGGACTTTTACCCTCTTTTTGATTTTTTTTCTTTTTTATTTTTATTTTTTACAAAATATGGGAATACAATTTGTAGAAGGAAGTGTGTACATATTTACAAGACTATCATCAATCATGTCAAAATTATGAATCGTATATTTATAGGTTGCTAACAGGTTGTTTTTTATAAGTTGAATAACCAAGGTTAATATGCCTTGAGGCTCATGGTGTCCTTTTTTCATTGTTTACTGGTGTGGCCATATAATATTGATGATGGATCTTGATGGAATATTGGTGGCTCTATTAGATTTGAAGATGTTTCCAAAAATAACTTTGAAGTTGTGTCAGGAATGCTAGCTAATGATTGAAAATAATGATCAGATTAAACTTCTTAGTAAGTAAGATAACAATTTGAACACAAATATAAAGGGTACAAAGGATATGATAGCTATTTTTGTTGAAGCATCAGAAGAAAGGGATTACCTAAATGGTGATAGAGAATTGGTTTACACAAAAGAAATTCTTATATATTTGTCATACCTTGATGAAAAAGTGGAGTTTTTTTTAGATATAGCCTCTTCCCACAAGGAAGAGGGTGGAAAACCTAGAGAGTAATTTGCAACTGAAGTTTAGGGAGAAAATCACAATTAAGAGGTTTAGTCCAAGAGCCAATGAATGGCTAGGGAAGATTTAATGAATGTCCATGGAGAGTGCTACAAAGAAAAATGCTATGAGGAGGTAGGCTTTGACAATTTTCTCTCAAATATTTCTTTGAGGTTTTGAAGGCTGCATTAGAGGAGGCGTGCATGGTTGTAGAGGAGCTCACCGATATCTATGAATTTGTCCCAACCACTTTTCCTCCAATATTTCAAATTATAATGTAGCTTTATGTTGAGACATTCATTTGAATGCTAGGTTGTTGAGTGAAAAAGAAAATGAGTTTCCAAATTTTGAGATTTTGATGGTGATAAGATGGGTTGTTAAGTACCAATATATCCTTGTAGGTTTGGGTTTGTACAATTATTTAGCTCAAGCATGTGCCAAAAGTGGTGTAATGGATCATCTTATGAAAGCTTGTGGTGAGCATATGCAAGCTACAATGAAAAAATTGTATACAAACATATTGAAAGTAGATACATGACACCTACACAAGAAACCATAAGATGATAAGCTATACACCCCAACAATAGTTGATTTATTTGGAATTCTTCATGAAAAAAGTGTAGATTGGTGCAATAAAATAATACCTATTGCACTTACAAAATGTGTCTTTTTTTATATTCAGAATATTGTAAATTTTCATAAAGTTGAGAGGTAAATTCTTGTGGAGCCAAACACCTAAATTGGGTTGGAATCATCATGTGTAATGGTTTATTTTGAAGACACTTGCAAGGCATTTATTGAAGTATTAGAAGTCATGTTGGAAGTTGCAACTCACAAATCATAAACATACAATGCATTTACAAAGTGTGAATGTGACTATAAAGTGTAAATGCAATTACAAAGTGTGACTGCAACTATAAAGTGAGAATGTGACTACAAAGTGCAACCATGAATACAAAGTGCGATTGTGACTACAACTTGCGACTATGACTACAAAGTGCGGTTGTTATAACAAAATGAGTCTACTACTGCAAAGTGCACCTGTGGATACAAAGTGTGACTGCAACTACAAAGTGTGACTACAACTAGTATCTACAATTGTTATTTGTGACGATGAATGCAACTAAAATATCTAATTTTGATAATCATAGTCTTCCCTCATTGCATTGTAGATTAGATTTGGAGGTGGTTTGACTCCCCCCTCACGATTTAGCTCAAAGAATATGTTATTGTAAATATATTTTGTCATTTTTACTAAAATAATAAATGTAAACCCATGTAAAATGAAATATGAGGAATACAAAAGGTCATAAGGAATACGAAAGGTCACAAGGAACATGAAAAACCAACTCCCTATTTTGTATAATTATATCCTCATTCTTTATTTAGAGGGTACTTTGAACACTGAATCACTGCTAGCATTTAGATAGATATTGTGCTTAGGTAGCTGGAACATTCTCTGCTCATGCCAACTTTTAGGGTAAGTGGTGATGAGACTAGGGTTTTGTACTAGAGGTGATATGAGAAACCCTAATTCCACTATTGTATTTTGATGGGATTGTTGCATGTGTACTTGGATTTACAACATTATTAATTAGAAGTTCTTCATTTTGGCATAGATTCTCATGCATTCATGTGTTGGTTGTAATGGCTAACAAATACTCCAATTAGGTGTGTGTGTATGTGATTTCATGTTGGTTGTATGTTAATGAACTAATTTGTGGCATGTGGCTTATATATTTTCTTTGGATCTATACTCACTTATTGCACACTATGCTAGCAACTTACTGTGAAGTAATTTTTAATTAATTTATAGTCATTTTCTTTTCTAGTATGATTTAGATAGTATTATCCGAATAATTCCTCTTGAGGCATGCTTTTATTATTCTTTTGTTTCTTTGTTTATGTACATTATTTGCAAGTCTGTTAATCATAGGTTGATTTCATGCTCAATCTCTAGTAATTTCACACTTGCTCTTGTGCTAAACTCTCTCCATTTGAACATTGAAGAGTAAGACTATCATGGTGGAAATTGGGCCCACATACCTGATGGGGATTCTATCCCAAAGAATGTGAGTTCTAATCGGGACTTTACACTATAACAACTCCTTAGCTATTGGAGATACATTTTTTCATGTCAAGAAGTTCCTATAACATTTCATAATTTTGTTGAAAGTTGATGTCTTTCGTGAAATGTAAGTCTTCAAAGGTGATGGTTCAAAGATGATGACAAACTCATGTTTAAAAAATATGTAAGTTTTCTACTAAATGGTAGTTAAAGGAAAACAAAAAAAATAATGGTGCTTTTGGGATGACAAAAAACCAAATCACACTCAAGGAATATGGCTCTAGCTATGTCTTTGGATAACTCTTGCTTAACGCTCTTATTGTTAGCTTTGGTTATAGATATGGCTCCGTTACTCCTTTACTCCTCAATTGGTAGGACTTGAAAACTTGAAGCTAAATGTCAATTGGTATTATCCCCACTTTTCATATACAAGTTTAGAAGACAAAGATATATGCATTTCAATATGTGTCAACACTCAAGAATGGATGCTCACACGACCAATATATATTCTTAGTCATTGATGATCATTTCCAAGAAGTTATCAACCCATAATCAATTCCTTAGTCTTACATGTTTCTTATGTCTAGAACATTTTTCTGATTATGCTTTCCATAATGCTCACACGCTGAATGTTATAACCAAAAAGATCACTCAGCATTTCTAACTAGGTGGATCGAAATATATCATGTAGGATTATTTTACCATAGTAAAGTCATCTTTCACCATGGGAAATAATTCGGCGTAAAACCATTTTTATTAAATTATTTCTCGATTAAAATTAAAAATAAACCTCATGAGAATAATTAAATAAATAATTATTTATTTAATTTTCTCTAGGAATAATTATTAAATCATTATTTGAAAATTATTCCTTGTCGCATTTGACTAAATCACCTAGGAATAATTAAATAAATCACTATTCATTTATTATGCCTTAATTTCATTTTTTGGAATAACTGTTAAAACACTATTTAATAATTATTTAATTTTCACACCTTTCTTAATCTTCACGAAATAATTAATAAAAAAAATTATTTGTTAATTATTTCTAAATAAAGATATTTGACCATTTTGAATCTCTCTCGCCAAAAAAATATAATAAAGTATTCCTAATAGTTAGATCTTGATTTTGGTCAATAATATTTATTATTCCTCATTTTCAATATTAAGTTAATACTTTACTATAAATAAGAGGGTTTTCCATTCATTCTTCACCGTGATCATTATCATTGTCACCAATATAGTCTTCATACTTTTGAGCTCCCATTAGAGTGCTACACATTTTTTGGGTTTTTAACATATTGAGAGAGGAATATTTATTACTGAAATGTTAGGAACATCAAAGGACTCATCCCATGGAGGGGGATTTACGACCCTTTTGTAATCTCCTTTACTAGGTGTTATTAATAAAAGTTCTATTCATTCAAATGTCTTTCCATAATTGGGTTATTATATCATATTTATTTTGTTGTTTGTTATTTTAGATCGCATGCACTTTTTCCGCAAAAAGGTTTTTCTCACATGATTATTGTAGATATGAAATATGTGTTAGCCACAAATGTGGTTATTAGGGTCACTTGTCACCTATGACTTAAGTGATATCTTGTTGGTACGCGATCCAAGAAATTTCATACTAACAAATGGAGCCTACACTCGGGTTTTAAGTTACATTTGTGGTCAACAAATGATGACTCCACTAGTGTAAAAATTCGCAGTTTCTAGGTGATTGCAATTTCAAGAATTTTTCTTTTTCACAACTATTAATAGCTTCTACCCCTATTTATATCTTTTCTTTCTGTCAAATTTTTAGATTCGTGGTTTTCTAATTCTTCTTACATGTCACATGTACTAGGTGAGAAGGAGATGAAAAAAAATCTCGTGAGATCCGCTCGATTGAGAGTCCCAAGAGAAAAAAGAAACAATTTTCAACCCCAAATCTACGTCTAGAATGTACATTTTGGCCCAAATAACGTGTTTTCCAACTCCGCTTTAGGTTAGTACCGTGTTTTGGTATTTTTCCGATATTTTTTTAGGTTTTTTCCTGCACTGTCGAGAGTGTTGTGTGTGTACTGGGAAGGGGTTTTTGCCTATATTTAAGTCTACCTTAGGCATGTATTCTTTTATTTTTTCTCTTTCAAGTAGAAAAAACACCCTTAGGTTTAAGAGTACACCTCCACCTTATTAGGAAGAGATTGGTTGGTTGAGGAGTCTACGGTTTTTAACATTTTCTCAACCATTGGATTTCAGTGGTTTGATCCACTTTGTTACAACCTTTTAGGATAGGTTATTTCACCATTTTAACTATGTTTTTGAGTTTTGTCCCCGCTCTCCTTTAGACCCCTTGAGTGTCCTAGGTTGTTGAGCTTATGTCCTATCCCTTTGCACAATTTTCACCTCTAATTTTTATTTTTTGTCTACACCATTTTTAGCATATTAGAGCCTTTAGATATTAGTCCCTTTGACATTAGATATTGTATGCCTTTTGTGTGTTTTTTGTTATCTTTTTTTCCTCTCCTTTTTTAGTTGTTTGAAAGCATTTTTGTGTGGGGTTTGTACGCCTGATCGGGTCGTTTATTTTCTATCAATTTACAACAAACATTTACATTTTTTTCAGCGCACTTTATTTCAGCAACACTTGGTATCATCAAATATGCTCAATTAACTCATACACCAAATACACTTTTCACACACATTTGCACACGCCAAGTGAACATGAGCTTGGTTAACACCTCCAAGAAAATACTGAAACAAGTCATATAAGAATAATCTAACACACATAGATTAAACCCACTTGGGCACTAGGGCCAAACAATTTTAATAGTTAGGGCGTAGGACCCGTGGGATAGGCTTCCAATACCCATCGATAATTTATATTAAGACATAGAATTTGACGTTGTAGGGAGCTGAAAATCCTTCACCATACCACGGTCCAAAGCCAGAGTGTGTGGGTGAAGGCCTCGAATTTGAGGTCATTGTGCGAGAATTTATCCTCGTGGCTACCCAACCTATGGTAGGAAATTTCATGCAGTGGTTGATCAAAAATAAGCTCAAGAATTAACCACCACTATGGGACGAATGCAACCGTAGTGAACAATCATAGGAAAACACCCTATAGGACCGGGTTGTAGAAGCCAGCTGGTTCTCTATCCTACCTTTATCTAGACAACTCTACTTGCGGGGATGAGATTTCGTCAAGTAATAAGTTATTTGAAGGACATATAAAATAATAAATTTAGGATTGTTTGAGGATTTAATTCACCTATAGGATAGAGCTCATTTTCACAGATAGACTTTGCTTGCTTGTATTAGAATAACATCTCAATATAGGTATTTTACACTTAGCACCACCGCACTAGGTGTATGCTTGTTTTTTTGCTACTCTTATGCTCCTATAACCCTTCGTACTTAGTGTCATAATTTTCTTGACACATCATCAAGAACCACTAAGTGTTTGTTGTGGAGAATTTGAGGCCTTCACCCCGCCTCGTTAGGAAATATTACTCGTCCCCTTGGAGTTAGATTTCATCCTCCCGTCCTCCATTGAGTACTCATTATGACTCTGTTTTACCGATTATTCTAGTTCTTCCTTTTATTTGCCTCTTCTCAACCTCGTACCTCCACCATGTCGCACCAACGGAAGGTGGGAAACCTGTGGGATAACTCCGGGTAACACCATCATCGTAACTCCTTTCCGGCATGGTCACTCCTACCTCCATTACTAACCTTCATGGATGGTTTAAATCTCCCCCGATTTTAACTAGTTGATCAACAATCCTCTTCTCCACATAACCTCAATTAATAGCTATGCCTACCAAAAAATTCCTTCCAAAATACCCAAGTTTGAAGGAAATCTCGGAGATGATCCAAAAAATCATGTTCGCTCATTCCATATGTGGTGTTCATGGTAATTCTATCATCAGGACTCCATATATTTCTTCTTGTTCTAGCTCACACTTCCATCGGAGCTACTACTAAGTCGATTGATCAAATTTGCAGAGCCACTCATTCCACTTTCGCAACTATTGCCAAAGAATTTATATCGTATTTCCACTACCTCTCTATTATGAACCTGTACCAAACTCTTGAATTCTTTTTTTCAAAACTTCTCGCTTACCGCCTATCTAACCATGTTGAAGAATGGTGTAGAAGGAGGAGCATGTGTAGTGGTTCTAATTTGAAGGTCGTATTTACATGGACTTGTTCAGATTGATTTTCACCCCCATAGGTAAATATGTCGCTTTTCACTTCAGCGTATGAGGAATATTATATCCAAGTAGCTTTGAAATATGAAATGATCTATGCTTAGTAAGGTTATGTTTATATTATTCTTCCCGACTCCGCCTCGACTCGATGGTGTTAATGCACCGTAGGCATCTCATGTCGCCGACGCATCGTTGGATCCATTTTACACCCTTAACCTCAATCATATACTCCACCTCCGATGAGTTATGGTAAATAATATGGGGAATTGGTTCCTCTTACACCTATCCCCCCTCCCAATCCTTCATAATTAAAACTTCATCCAAGTCCTAACACGTCATATGCATATTACCATACGCATCAACAAATGTCAATGCTAGTCGTTGCTCCACCTATTTATCCCAATGTTGGTGCTCCTCCTTATTATATGTATTCACCGCCTTGCACTCCAACCCCCTCGAGAACTAGTTCCCCGGCCCTCCATGTTATAAAATTATATAATAGAGAGTACGGCAAATACAAATATGCAGAAACATAAACACAGAAAACATATAAAACAAGAGAGACACATATATGCCAGCTCACCCAATTTGGGCTATGTCCACCTCGAACAACCAATCCTTCCTTTCTATTATCCAGAAATGAAGAGACGCAACCTATAACAAATCCGATGTAATATCCCTTCCGTTCCGTATCAAAATATCCCTATTTGTTTCTCTCTCTCGATAATACACACATATGATACCCGCCGCAATTACAATGCCCTCATAAGAAACGAGGGGTTTCCTTCTAGGGAAAAAACCTAAATTAAACATAACTTCTACCATCATATCATCCGCCTAATGAATGACCCATATTGACTAGAAATTACAATACTTTTAGAAGTGAAATTTTTACATAGCTTCGGGGCACTTCCCCGAAACCATTCATCGGGGGGGACCGCCGGTCCTCGACTACCCGCCTGAGAGGGATAGCGCACCCACCCCGCGCGTGGAGGGGTGTACAATATTCCGGGGTATATACATATGGTCAAGAAAAATATCTCTCGAATTAGATGAAAATCAGTTCCACACCCAACACTCCATGCCTCCTCAACCTCTCGCCACAATAACAACCTCCTCCATGGTAAAGTATGCTCATGAGAGCGCAACTTCAATGCCCCTAACCCAATTAAAAGTAATAAGGGAAAAGGTAATCCGGAACCACCAATCTCAAGGTAATGAGGGTAACGCAGGGTCCACTCACATATTGCACCTCGCAGGAACTTAAATTAATCCCCCAACCCAATGGGGCCAGGCGGAAAAAATCCAGATCTCTTTCGTATGAAAACTTCGTGCATGTTGCAACGTATATGGCCATTATATCATGTGAATGTCCCTTTTTACCTCATATGCATAAAGCATGTGAAGTCAAGCAACTTCTCTAGAGGAAACAATCTATGGCCCCACATCGTCATGCTCCCCGCTTCATCTCAACCGACACATGCTTACCAATCCTTTTTCCTCACCAAGGATATCTAGCTTCCCAAAATACACAAGCTCAGTAGCCCCCAACTCGCACAATATGGTCACCATGATTATCGCATCCTCATGATGAATTTCGATGAATTCAACACCAAACAAGTCAACCTTCGTGCTTTGATCACACCAATATGACAAGCCACTTGCTAAGTCAATGATTGAGTCCCAACCTCAAGCTTCCACCAAGATCTTATTGTAATCAAATGGTACCTTATATATCCCCTCATCCCAAGGTCAAGGTCATCCCCAAGATCTCCAAAGTTCCATTATGTCCAAATTTTTCTTGCTAAAAAACACCCATACCTATAACATAGTAGATGACCTTGGGAAATCTCCTACTGCCATGTCAACACTGGAAGTTCTCCAAACATGCCCATCCCAACCAAAAACTCTACTCTCTACTTTGGGTGTCGTGGATCCTTCCGACAATTGTATGATTTTATTTGATGCTAATAAATCAGAACATACCCCCCTACCTTCATTTGTTGAATTTCAAATACCATTCTCCATAAGAAATGACATTGTTCAACGATGTATCATAGACGAAGGCACCTCCACTTATGTGATGACTACTAGTATTTCAAAGAAACTTGGTTCCTGTAACTTGTCCCCATCCACCATTACTCTCCATGCTTGGGTTGATCATCCATCATATCCCCTTGGCTTATATTACACTGTTATATCACTATTGGCCGGAAAGACCTGCTTCTATTGACATTAGGTCATTCATGCCCCCTTAGATTATAACATTCTTTCGGGTCATAGTTACACTTATGCCAGCGCGCTTGTCTCATATGCGGTTTTCTCGTAAGATTTAATTTCATAATGGAAAGATTGGTTTATCGATCAATTGGCGTACTATGATTCTAATTTTAGAATTCACCTTAGTCCATCTCATCGATGACTATAAATAAGACTATCTTTTCCTCACTCAATGTCCTTCCCGGAGTCTACAAAGATTTTTATTTTCTTGATGCTTATTATGGTCCACTTCCTACCCCTTTCCGAGCCTATCTCATCCATGGTTTAAAATGTTGAAAGAGTCACGGGCTGCTCACAAATGGCTCGATACACCTTCAATAGCAAACGCCTCTACAACCCTTTGCTCCCAACTCAATCTATACTTAAGGTATAATTCATGAAAACATACTCCATGCGTCGAACTACATGAAAATATTAGAGTTTATGAATTTAAGTAGCTCAAGTGAATTTACTTCAAAGAATATAGCATTGTAGAACTACATTGGCTTGAAGAGCCTAAAATGTGAAGTTTCACTTCCCTTTGTGTCCAAGGCTTATTCTATGTAATATGGGTTTGGAAAGTGTGATGTAACATGTTAATAAATAACTTTACTTTTTATTATTATGAGAAAATGGTATACTCTTTGTACAAAATAGAAAGCGCTCACAAATAAGAAGAAACATGTATAGAGAATATATTTCTAATGGAAAGTATTGTGAAAATAAATGCAAATCGAAGGTTTTCTCTCAAGGTTGAATTAAAAAATCAACCCTTGTGGGTGCTCCAAAGGAAGTTATTCACTACCTCACAACTTTATCTTCAATAGCTGCAAGCTATTGAGGGTCTCTAGAAGCACAATCAACACCTCGAGATGAAAACTTGCTTGAAAAACACTCAAGTTCTTGATATTATGGGCTAACCATTCAATCCTTCAGCCCCAAGAATCCTTAATTGCAAGAGGATCGTAGCTCTCATCTCATTTATGAGGCAAAAAACCTCATTGATGAGCCAAAGGATGGAAGGAACATTCAAAATTTCCATAAATGCAAGATCATGGAGAGACAAAAACAAAAGGAAGTTGTGCATTATTATGTTTCCAAGATTGCTTCGAAGCAATATAGCATAGCATTGTGAGGAGAATTCCACCTTTTCGAGAGGGTTATCTTCGCTTTCTTTGAGAGAGAAAGATCTTGCAAAAGATATTGAAAAGGAAAAATCCTTGTTGAGAGATATTGAAAACCATTTCTCAATCAACTTCTTCAAGTGTATTTGATATTCATTTGAAACTCTTCCACTACTAGCAATCAATAAACAGTGGTCATTTTTCCTACTAATTTGTTGATTTGTTTTTCTTCATAAGCTTGTTTTATTGTCTCATTTTTAGTTTTTTTAATGCATTGTTTTTAATTAATTAAATTATTTTTTAGTCCATGATTCAAAACTAACACCACTCATTGTTTTTATATTTCCTTGTAGGAATCAACTAGTTACAAGGAAGGTGAATTTGGGACTCATATGTCACCAAACACACCATACAATATTCATTTTAGTTTTCTTCTAAAGCGACATCACCTATTTTATCATGTTTTTTGATGATGAAGTAATATTTCTCCGTTATGCAACCAACTCACATAATATAAGAAAAGATGGATCAATGAATTTGAAATCAATCCCTTCAGTAGGAAACATCCTTTACATTACATAAATGAATACCTCGATGATTCAAATGGGATAAAAAACTAATTTCTATATATAGGAGTCTAAGGGGTCCCAATATAATCATATCCTACATAACAACATCAGTAAGGGCTCAACAATAACAGTGGGCTTTTATGGGGACCACATGGGCACAAAAAATAACAATAAGGGGGCTACACTAACAATAAAAATAAGGGGATACACTAGTATTATAGGGACCTAACATGACGCTCTCCTTCAAAAAGTGTTTTCCTTAACACTTGAGAAGCTATGATTCTTCTATATAAAAATTCTCATCCTCCCATGTGGAATATCTGGAAGGGGTAAGTTCTTCCACTTGATGAGATACCTCGAAATTGATCAATTTCGTAGCTTTTGAGTTCTTATTTCTCAGGACTTGCTTTCCAGTTCCAATATGAGTTTCTTCTTCCTCGTTAAGTTCTCGTCAATAATGTTTGAACTAGGAGTTCGTCACCTATAACCTTCTTTTAGGCATGAATACGGGAAAACTCGGTGCACTCGGGAATATGCCAGAGCTCCAATTTGTATGTCATAGTACCAATATTTTTGCAACACCTTGTAAGGACCATAGTACTTTGGCGATAATTTACTATCCTTCTTAGCTTGCTTCGAGGGACATTTGTTTGTATGGTTGTATCGTAAAAATTCCCAATTGTCCACATCAAAACTTCTTCGCCGCGATGTTGATTTGACTCTTGTTTCGTTCGATTTTTGCGCCAAAGTTAGGTTATCCTTCAAGAGTTGGAGAACTTGTTGTTGATGCTCGATGTGATCTTCCATCGCTTGAAACTTAGAGTTTTCTCTTAAATATGATGTGATGGACAAAGGATGATATCCATAGAGTGCCATAAATGGGGTCATTTTTGTTGTAGTGTGGAAGGAATTGTTATACCACTATTCATCCAAAGGTATTCACTTGACCCATTGTGTTTGTTTATCGTATACAAATCACCAGAGATATCCTTCCAAACATGTTTTCACGATCTCAAGCCCCATCGCAGTGAGGATGGTAAGATGAGCTATGAGCTAGTTGAGTACCCAGACAAGAAAAATAATTCCATCCAAAAATTCCAAGAAATGGGATCTTTGTCACTTATAATAATCTTTGCGTTTCCATGTAGCTCTTGATTTGTTTCCATAAATGCATTAGCAATTATACTGGCTTGAAATGGATGATATAATGCTCAAAAGTGTGCATACTTGGCAAGTCTATCAACTACCACCATGATGACACTCTTTCATTCAAACTTGGGAAAACATGTGATAAAATCCATTTAAATATCCTCCCAACGTTGAATTGGAATGGATAAAGGTTGTAGCAGGCTTGGGGTCTTAATTGTCTCAACTTTATTTTTTTGGCAGACCAAACATTCTGCCACAAACTTTTGAATATCATATTTAAGGCCATCCCAAAAAAATACTTTCTTGACCCTGTGGTAAGTTTTTAAAAATCCCGAGTGTCATCCTAAGGGAGAGGTGTGCAATTCCAAAAGAATCTTTTGTTTTAGTTGGGAATTCTTACAAATACATAAGTGATCTTTGTACCATATTGAATCATTTTTCCAGCTAAATGTATCAAATATATTGGGATCTTGGTTCAACTTTTGAATGAGTGTCCACACTTCTTCATTCCAATCCCTTGTTTCAATTATCCAATCTTGTTGGATAATAGAAATGGCACAAACCAATGCTTCCACGTCCTCATCCTTTCTTGAGAGTGCACCTGCAAAAACATTTAGCTTCCCTTTTTTGTAGATGATTTCAAAGTCATAACCCAACATCTTTGTGACCCATTTTCGCTGTTGTTCTAAAGATAGTATTTGTTCCAAAAAGTATCTAATAATATCATGATATGTTTTTACCTTAAAGTGCCTTCCCATTAGGTAAGGTCACCATTTTTTTAGTGCATGTAGTATTGCCAACATTTCCATCTCATAAATAGATTTCTATAAATACTTTCCTTTGATTGGATGACTTTCAAAAAAGCAATGGGTATTCCTTCTTACATTAAAAAACAATAATTCCATTTCCGAGGCATAACATTCCACAATAAAGGTTTTTAAGTAAGTTTGTCATAGCTAAGACCGGCTCGGCACATTACCTCTTTAAGATGTTCAAAGGCCTTAGTTTCTTCTGGAGTCCAAGAAAATGATTCTTTATTTAATAATATTGTTAGAGGTGTTGCTATTCTCCCATAATTATTAACAAACTTGCGATAATATCCTGTTAACCTGAGAAATCCTCTTAAATTCTTTAGGGTTGTCGGAATTTTCCATTCCTTAATGGCTTTAATTTTTTTAGGGTCTACCTTAACACCCTCATGAGATACAATATGACCTAGATATTCCACCTCCTATACTCCAAATAAACATTTGGATGTTTTTGCATACAATTGTTTCTACTCCAATAGTTTTAGCACCTTGTCAACATGTTGAACATGATCCTTCCAAGACTTGTTGTAGATTAGTATATCATCAAAAAATAATAGCACAAAATTTCTAAGGAAGGGTTTGAAAATGGAATTCATTGACCCTTGAAATGTAGAAGGTGCATTGGTAAGGCCAAAAGGCATGACAAAAAATTCATAATGAACCTCATGAGTTATAAATGTTTTTTTTCATAATGTCTTCAATATTCATTCTAATTTGATGATAATCTGAACAAAGATCCAACTTGGTGAAGTAAATTAATCCATGTCATTCATCCAATAATTCATCAATGTTGGGAATGGGAAATTCATATTTAATAGTGAGCTTATTGAGCTCCCGATAATCTGGACACATGCTCCATGATCCATCCTATTTGTGCACCAATACTATTGGAGTAGAGAAAGAACTTTGAATAGCTTGAATTATACCAGCCTCTAGCATTTCTGCAATCATATGTTCAATTTCGCTCTTTTGGGAATAAGGATATCTGTAAGGCCTGATGTTTGGAGGAACACTTCCTAGAATCAGATGAATAACATGATGATGATCACGAATAGGTGGGATTCCTTTAGGAGTCTCAAACACCTTGGAATTATTGTCCAATACTTTTTGGATATATGGAGAAATAGAGGATTTCGATGTTTGAACCTGTAGTGAGAATAATTGTCAAATTACGCCTTGTTTTTATTTATTCAAAATATTTGTCATGAAATTATAGCTGATTATCCTTCTAGGTTTCCTTGTGACACCCCATAATTCAAATTTATTTCCTTCCTAAAACAATTTCAAAAAAATTTCTTGAAAATGAAAAGCTATAGTCCCCAAAGATTGTAACCGTTGGACTCCTAGTACAACATTATAACCACCCATTGGAATATAAATAATTGGACTATTCAATATATATTCCCCCATGGTTAGCTTGATATTATGGAAATTTCCAGAGAAATTTATAGTTCCTCCATTTGCAATCGTCACTTGACATTCTGGTGTTGGATATAGGAAGCAATACAATTCCTTGGCTATCGCAAAATGAATAAAATTATGTGTACTACCCGAATTAATCAACAATATTACCTTTTTTTTCTTGATGTATCCTTCTATCTTGAGAGTTTGAGGAGTGGTAATTCATGCCAATGAATTAAAATATATGGTTAGATTCATTTCTTCCTTCTCTGGGGTTGGTTCTTGGTATATATCCTCCTCTTCTGATGTTTCTTTTTCATTTTCTTCTTCCTATTCACAAGCTATGTAAAATAATTTCTTCTCGGCGCACTTATGACCTTTAGTGTATTTTATATCATAACTATAATAAAGCCCTTTTTCTCTTTTTTCCCTCCAATTTTTGTGGTGTCCACCTTGTAGGTTAAGGATGGGTAGGAGAAAAACATTTCCATCTTTATAGTTGGGATTGGTAGACTTCCTTTTTGCCATAATTTTGCTTTCAACTTTTCCCCGCCACCCCGAATGCCTTTTTCCAATGAATCGGTCCCCAAAGGTGAACCTCATGTTGGATGTTATCCTTTAAATTCCCTATGAAGACATCAACCCTATATTCCTCTCGTAATATTATTTACCCTTATATTCAATTTTTTGGAAGTTCTCAATGTGCTCCATCATTGAATCCTTGTTTAAGATTTACCAATTGGCTAAAGAAGGTGTTTCTTCTTTGTATCCCAATAGTGTGTTACCATTTCCTCCGTAAAAACAACATCATGAGCAAGTACACAGAAAGTTGGAAGTCATTTGTATACCATATAAACCGATTTTTGTCTAAATATACCTAATGCATACCTTTTGGAAGATGTTGCACATTATGGAGCTCAAATTATTGCTCCATTTGTAGTATCCATGTTATCGGATCCTTGCCATCAATCTTCCTCATATCGATCTTTGGATAACGGTGAGAATCAAATCCAACTTTATAGTCTCTGAAATCATGATTAACGTTTCTTTTGTTCTCATCATGAGTTTCATCTACTACCCTTTCATCGTTAGGAATAATTTCTTGTAGAAACTTTGTCAAACCTTCCTTCAAACCTTCCATATGTGCTTTTAGACCATTCTTCATGTCTTCCATGTTTCTTTTAGTTTTTATTCTATACCATCGATCTTAGATTCCATGTCATCCATGCCATTATTCAAACCATCCATCTTAGCTTCCATTTCATTTTTGGTTACTTTTTGTGAGAGAGAAATTTGTTGCACTTGGTCTTGTAATTTTGATATATCATGTTGTACTTCTTGCTTTTCATGTGTCATAGTAGAGCTTTATGAGGGCTTAATGGGTAAGGAATTATTTTTGGGAGGAAATATATAACCCAATATAGATATCAATGTTTCAATATTCCCTTTGGAATCACTTCAAACTGATATTTTTAAACAAAAGTTTTACAATTTAAAAAAAAAACACACATTTTTCTTTCTTTTGAGGGAGCTCTGATATTGAAACTAATGTGTCTTTGTGATTTCGCATCCCCAAGGTTTGAACTCCGGTCCCGTATTAGCTATCCGGAAGTCTTCTTTCCAATTCCACAAAATACAACTAATTTGGATTCTTCAAGACAAAGTTATGCTGATCTCCCACAGTGACCTAATTATGGACTGGTTTAATAGAGCTAACTTGTACGTCGTGCCGTGTATCACTGTTTCAACCTTTGGCCTTGAAATTGATAGAAAAGAAACTAAATTCCGTGAAGTTTTGACCACTTATTAAAGAATTCTAGTCCAATTCCGGAAACCAAATTATGACGACTTTACCTAGGTTGCTTGTTTGAGACGAAATTATGGAGCCTGCAAAAACCCTAACTTCCACAGGGAATATATATGAAAATATTGCGAACCAGAGTCTGAAAGGTTTACACCAAGTTCATCAAGCTTTTGGATCGACATGGTACAAATTTTAGCTTCCAAGTCCTTGTAGAAAAAAAATTATAGCGAAAATGCCAAGATGACGTGTTTGAAGAAGCGAAACTCTAGAATCCCAAGCTATGATACCAAATGTTATGCAACCGGCTCAAAAACTAGAAGAAAATATAGATCAAAGACTTAGAAATCAGCCTATTCGACAGGTAAACCTCATTTACATTACATAAATGAACAATTCTTGGATGATTCAAAATGACAAAAAACCTACTTTCTATATATAGGAGTCTAAGGGGTCCCAATATAATCAGAGCCTACATAACAATAAAAATGTAAGGGCACAAAAATAACAATAGTGGGCTTCATGGACACAATGATAACACTATCCGGACTACATGGGCACAAAAATACAAAATAAGGGGGATACACTATCAATAACAATAAGGGGATACACTAAATATTATAGGGAACTAACATTCTCAAATTTAGAAAGAGAATTGTTCAATGTTAAATTAATTTCGAATATTGATTATTGTGATATAGTTAATCTTGCTATAGATATGATTCAGACCAGGAAATCGGATTTTTTTCCTCGGGCTTATCTTGTAAACAAATTAAAACATGAGGAATTTTCAACTATGATGTAAACATTATTGAAAATAAAAAAGTATTAGAATATTCAATAACTTTAATAATTTATTATTTTGTGTCATTTTATGAAGAATTTAAACTCAAAAAATGAAGGATGTTGGATTCTACCTAAAATGCGGCCATTTACAATGTAGTGTATCACACATTCAAAAGAGTGCAAACAAATTTACAACAATGTAATTTACATGTTAGCACTTTTCCATTATATCTTTGTTAGCTTACATGCTCCATATTTTTCTTTTTTGAATTCAATTTCCCTCTATCTTCAAATAGATATGGTCTAATAATCTTATTGGAAATATCATATTGTCACATGAAAAAATAAATCTTATAGAAAGATGATGTTGTTTAGATACAACTTACTATAATACCTAAGAATTATGTTTTTATCATTAACCCCCTAATTTGAACTAGTGTTTGTGAGTCCAAGAAGAGAGTTGAAATATAGAAGTGGAAAAGTTCTAATGGTTGATTGTGCTCTCTAAATATGGCTATTTTGGGATGACCACAAACTAAATGGTTAACAAAATCCAATATTTTACCAAATGATGGTTTAACAATGACTACAAACTATGTAAATTCACTTAAAGATTTAAAGATTCCTAGAAAATTTCCTAATTTTTCTAGAAGTTGATGTCTTTTGACAAATGTAGTGTTCATAGATGACAATTTGAAGATGATGACAAAATCACGTCTAGCAAAAGATGCAAGTTTTCTACTAAATGGTGAATTAAGGAAAACAAAAAACCTAATGGTGTTTTTGTCAATTACAAACCATTTCACACTCATGGAATATGGCTCTAAATATGGCTTTGGCCAACTCTTTATTCAGCCTTTAGTTGTTGGCTTTAGCCTAGCTATGACTTATCCCCCGTCCCATACACAAGTTTTCAAGACCGATATCTGCATTGCAAGATGTGTCAATACTCAGGAATGTTGTGGCATGACCAATATATCTTCTTAGTCATAGATGACCATTTCCAATAAGTGATGAACGCTTAATCAATATTTATTTGTGCACATTTTCTAAAAAATATTTATGATTATCCCTCCCACAGGAAAAAAAAAACACTCATCCTCCATGTTGTCAAGTAGATGAAAATGTTTCCTTTTACGAATTTAAGTAGTTCAAGAGGAATTTCCTTCAAAAAATATATCACTCTAGAACTGGATTGGTATGGAATAGTATGAAATGTGAAGTACCACTTCCCTTTTGTGTCCAAGGTTTATCATATGGTTATTGTTGAATATGGGCTTGGAAAGTGTGATTGGAACATGTTTGTTACAAACTTCACCTTCATTTGAATTTACTTCTAAAGTAGCATAACTGATTTGATTATGTTCTAGATGATGACATGGATTTTTCTCAAACTTAAATTTTTTTAACCAGTACTAATTTAGAATATTGGTTGTTTTGTTATAGTTCATCTTGTTAGAGCTATGTGATGGGACCAACCCTTCTTAAGCTCTATGATTAATCAATAATTAATTTATGATTAATGTGGTGATTGTGATTATCAGATTCTCGGTGATTTTGTAATTGATATTTTTTTTTATTGTTGATTAATTGCTCGTACTTGTGGTTGGTGTGAGGAGGAAACCTATCCTGTCCTCAGAATTCACAATCTCGCCCTTAGCTACGTGCCTAACCTCTGTTCACTATGAGGGTTTTCAAATGCTTCTATGTGATTATGGTGGCTCGTTTTAGTGGCATTTCGACCTCGTATGTGGCCAGTGGCTCCTACTTCCGTTTACTAGGCTCATTTGCAATCTTTAACGATCGTTTTGCTCTCAAGAATGTCGGATTTTGTTGGTGTGATGGCTTTGTTTGTATTTCTTTCTTCGTCAATGAGCTCAAGGGTTTCGAAACTTGGTTCTCTCTCGGCCGTCTCGCAAATGGGCTCCTCTCGGGCCTAAGGTTTTGTGGGTGCTATTTGTGGTTGATATCTCCTAAATGAATTTATTCTTATATTGTTTTATCCTCTTCGACATATGTGTTTTTTTGTTTAACTAGTTATTTTGATTCCGTGGTATGTCAAGTCGTTGTACCATCGTGGAACTTGGCATTTGACCTTAACTTGTCCCGCTTCACAGCGGTAAGTCCTCCTTCTCTCGCTTTAGTTTTTTAGTTGATTTTCCTAGTTATACTAAGGAATTTTCTCCTTCGTGAGCAGTGGTTCCCTTGTTGGTTGGCGACCGCCGGAATCCTTCCTCGAGTTTGACGCCGGCTTCTTTGGTAAGCATGTTTACAAACCTTCACCGTTCATTTCTTTGTCGTCATGGTTTTAACTTTCTTGCAATTCTAAGATCCGGGTTTGCCTTCGTTGTGGTTTGTTACGCTCTGTGTAGTCTTTGGCTCGTTGTTAATAGCCCAAACGGGGGTTAGGGTCTTTTCCCGTAGTCACTTCTAGAAATTAAGGTTTTGAGGGTATGAGCCCCGCTCCCCTATCACTGCCTTCGTGTTGATTTCTCTATTGCCAGCTTGGTATGGATAATTTCTTTGGTTCGTAAGGGGTTTTGGGATCCATACGTGGTCACGGCTCTTAACTTGTCACTTCGTGTTTCTTTTGTCTTCGTCTGTATTCACTACTGGTTGTAGGGTTTTAGTACCGGGGTTTTGAACCCTTTTCCTTAGTCGAACATGCAATATATTTAATCATATCTTCGGATTGCAATGATTTTTTTTGGCATTTGTAATAAACTACTTGGATAATGCTCGAAAGGAAAATGTATTGTTTCGGTTTGAATGATACCTGTGATTTTCCGTACCACAAATGCTCAGCGTGTTTCTATGACCGTAGATATTTTTTGTTAATGGATGTCTCGGTTTTGTCTATAGCCTCGTTCATATGCATAGATGTAGTCACTCCCACTTTCTCTGCTACTTCTTAAATGTATGTAAAAAAATAATTATTCCGCCGCCCACATCAAGTATAGAATGCATTCAATTATGAATATAGAAAGAAATGTATTTTGGTCGCAAATGGATTCGCATGAATTTTCAAAATCTCTTGTATGATCTTTATTCATTTTCTGCTATGATGGAATCCCATCTTACGAATGTCTCATTTTTTTCCTTTTTGCATGATTTTTTGAACAATTTTAGAAACTCGTCAATAGTTACATTTAGTTACATTGGATAACCATTAATTCTCGTTCACCTAAATTCTATACTTAATTTTAAAATGGTAACTAAAAATAAATTATAATGAAATTAAAAACATAACTTGTTGTTAAGTCGTAAATGCTAAAAACCAAGGAACGAAAGAAAAATCGGTGTACAATAACCCGTAAACTCGTGAGACAAACACTTTTGTATTTATTCAATTCTCGAGCCGGATGCTCCCGCATCGTGCTCCCCAAGGTAACAAAAATTCATGGCTCCGTTCCATGAGCTCACGAATATCCCGCATGCCGTATTCATGCCGCGTCAAGCTACAAAATGTCCTCAATGGGTCGATTCTTCCACTTGACAAGGTATTGAAGGTACTCTTTTTCCGTGAGTTCGTTTGGCTACCCGTGTGTCGAGAATTCTCTCGATCTCAAGGGCCGAGCCAAAGGCATTTGCCTCATCCAAGAACCGTCAGCATCTTGGTGTCCCGTTCGGCCATGCTGAACTGCCGGCCTTCAAGGATTGGTAGTGTATGGAAATAGATCCGCCACGTCGAAGACAGGCCATATGCCTATTCCTCGGGGGGTACCGTAATTCAAGGGGGCATTCGTAGAGAATTTACGTGGTAATTTTGCAAGGGCCAATTTTTAAAACTTCAATTTGTTGTACTCACCCTTAGGGAACCTTTCTTTTTACAGTGTGCGAGAATGTCATCTCCCACATTAAACTCGTACCTCCCGCCATTTTAGATATGCTTGTTGTTTATACCTCCGATTGCTGTCCTCACAACTTAGATTTTACTCCGCTCATGTAGGTCATTCATTGCTTTGGCAAAATCTTCCCGCCGCACTCCTTCTTTCCAACCCGTCCCAGATCTCGTAACTCATGCACCCGCAAGGATGCCCGCCATACAAGATCCGAAAAGGATCGTAGTCCTCGTGCTTTGATTTGGAAAATCGTTGTAAGCTAATTTCGCTCGGGAAAGTACACGATCCCACATTTGTGAATTTTCTCCAATCAAACTCCGCGCAGGTTTCCCAAGCTCCTCGTTCACCACCTCCACCGCCCACCGCCGCCCGTGGGTGATAAGCGGAGCCGAAGTTCAAACCGTGTCCAACTTCTTCCATAATGGTGCACCAAAAATGTCCCGTGAACTTCTCAAATCCTCACGGAGACAATGGACTTAGGCAAACCGGGTGCGGGGGCCTCGACAACTTCCGTGAAAAAACAAGGTGCTACGGGTGGCATCACTAGTTTTTCTACAAGGAATGAAATGTGCCATTTTCGAGAATCGGTCCACTACCACCATCGCGTAGTCATAACCGCCTTGCTCTTTTGCAACCCAAGACAAAGTCCAGCCGATCAATCCCAAGGTCTACCCCGGAATAGGCAATGGTGTGTAGAGAGTCCCGTACTCGACCGTGTCCTTTCGCCAACCGACACACTTTATACCCTCGGGTTACAAATCGTCGCACATCCCTTCACATCCTTGGCCGCAATAAAAGCGGACCGAGCTAATCTAAGGTCTTATCAATGCCGAAATGTCCGGCAAGACCTCCACCGTGCTTCTCCCCGACGATGTTCTCCCTCATCGAATACGGGAATACAGAGATGTCCTCCTTTTTAAACAATCGTTTCTCCCGTATGTTATAGTCTAGCCATGGACTATTATTTCTCAACAAAGGGTTCCGGGGCAGCTTCATAAACCTCCTTGAAATCCACATCTGCTTGATACAATTCTTCGTGTGTTCAAATCTCTCTAGTACTTATATCATGTTTCCTACAAGAGCAAAGCTCTTCCGCTCAACGCATCCGCTACCTTGTTGGCCCGTCCACTAATATGCTTCAATACAAACGTGAAACTTTGCAAGTACTCAACCCACTTTGCATGCTTGTGGTTCATCTTATGCCGCCGCATTGCGCATCAGAATATGCGTAATTATCGAAAACAAAACAAATTCATTACCCAACAAATAGCATCTCCAATGCTTCAGTTGCTTGGACGACAACATAGAACTCCTTGTCATAAGATGAGTACTTCTCGCTTGCTTTCATTCAAATTTTCACCGAAATAAGCAACAAAATGTTTATCTTTCCCGGGCTTCTAGTGCACGACCCCAATGGTCACTGCATTTTCCATCGGAATCACAACAAACTGGAACAATTTGTTAAAAATCAGTAACCTCAAAATCGGTCTTTTAGTGATCTTCTCCTTCAAGATCTAAAATCTTTTTCTCGCCGCTTCGCCCAACAGAAAGGCCGATCATTTTTTGTTCCAGGTTCAATATAGGTGTGCAACATCTCTACTAAAATTCCTTATAAACTTACGATAGAAACTTGCCAACCCATGAAAACTACGAACTTCAAACAAGCTCTTTGTGATGGCCAACTAATGATAACTATAACTTTCTATGGGTCCTTTTTCTACCTCATTCTCCGCAATCACAAAGCCCAAATAAACTAATTCCCTCCTCCGAAAAAAAGAACATTTTTTCAAACTTATCAACAACTTGTTTTACAGTTTCGCAACTTCTTCAACACACTTCGAACATGTCGAAAATGCTATTCTTTAGTCTTACTAAAAATCACATCATCAAGATGTACAATCATGAATTTTCCAATAAACTCTTTCAACATTTCGTTCATCAGGCGCATAAAGGTACTAGGGGCGTTACTTAACCCGAATGGCATCACCACCACTCATATAGTCCTTCATTAGTTTTTAAAGTTGTTTTCCATTCATCCCCCTCCTCCCATTCAGACCGGTGGTATCCACTCTTAGATCGATTTTTCGAGAAATACGTCGCCCCACTTAAGCAAATCATGTCATCCATTCGGTGGCAATGGGAACATGTACTCGATAGTAATCTTATTGATGTCTTCGAATATGTGCACATTCGCCACTCTCCTCCTTTCTTGGGAGCTAAAACTCATTAACCGTACAAGGACTTAAACTCTCCCTTATCAACCCTTATCTAGCAATTCTTGTACTTGTTTTCCGATCTCCTCATTCTCCTTAGGGCTCATTCGGTATGCCGCCTTGTTTGGTAAACCAGCTCCGGTATAAAGTCTATGTGATGACTAATAATTCTCTTAGAGGTAATTTATCCGGCAAATCATCCACTACAATGTCACCGAACTCCTACAACATGTCCCCGAATTTCTTTCCGGAAAATCTACAATTTCAAGTGTGTAACAACATTGTTTTTTGCCACCTTACAACAACATATTTTATCTCACTCGTCTTCGATCTCTTCAAAAATTCCTTTCCTCCCACCGCAATGCTTCGACTCACTAAGTCATTGCCTCTTCCTCTCGATGGGTACAAGCGTGTGCTTAATCCCATCCTTGAAAAAACTTGTACGCTTTGTCTTCCCATCATGTACTACCTTTCTATCATACCGCCATGGTCTTCCTACCGCATGTGACACACGTCCATAGGCATAATATCACAAACAACCTTATCCCCGGTATTTTCCAATATGGAACTCAACCTCACATTGTTCATCAACTAATAGTTGATGTCCTTTTTGTAATCACGATACCTTGTAAGGAGTGGGGTGATTCAACCTTTCAATCCCAACTTCTCCACCATCTCCGTGGAAACTATATTATCCGTGCTCCCAATCGTCGATAATCGCCTTGCGCATTTTCCATGTGACTTACAACCGTCCGGAATAATGCCTTCCTTGAGTTGACCGACTCGTCTCCTTTGTTGGTTTCAACAAGACCTTATTCAAAACTAAGGCTTCGTTCGGCACATTCTCTCCGCCTCTTGGGGTGGTACCTCTCGCTCCTTCGTTTGAGCAACACATGCCTCTTGTTCCGCATGTTCTCCTTCAAGACACTCATAGGGAATTGTGATCCCATCAGGGCACCTCCGCAACACCGGATGGCATCTCCTCCTCGCCCCCGCCATTACCTCTTCCGCGCCGGTATGGCTTTCCTCCTCGGGTGCTACTATCCTTCTCCGTTGTCCCCCGAAGCCTTCAAGTCGCCACCTTCATCATTGGGGTTGGATAGTTTACCTCTCGCCAAAGGTTCGTCCTTTCCTCGCTAGATCCTCCTCTATGGCATTCTCGTTTCATGTTTATCTTCTCCTCTCGCCTTCAAGGCACTCGATAAGCCTCATCTATGGTTCTAGGTGAAAGACTACTTATCTCATGCAATATTTTTAGCTCCAAACCATTTACAAACCTCGCCGTTTTTTCCGCTTGCCCTCCACGTAACCCGCCGTTCTTAGGTTCGCCCGATAGAATTCTTTTGGTGTACCTTTACAGCCATTCCTTCGTTTTAGATTCCGTACCGCCCGTACATATAACCGATAGTCTTTGGGTAAAAATTTACCCTTCAACTTGGCTTCCATCCTAGTCCATTTCTGATAGGCCGTTTAATTAACCTCTTCCTCTCTACTTGTACACTATCCTGTCGTTATTGCATGCCCTTTCAACCCTCGTGCGTCGAATTTAACCTCTTATCTTCGTTGATCTCCTCATACCAAAATATTTATTCAACTCACCGAGCTAATCTAGCAAATATATCCGCCGACAAACTTCCATCATAATTCGAAGTTTCAGTTTTGGCTTACTATTAGCCGCAAGACTAATTTCAACAACCTCGATCTTAGGTCCTTCCCCATCCGATCCATCCATCGTTCCCCTCGCAACTTCCTCATCACTATCATCTCCTCCATCAGATCCCCCTCCTTCTTCCCGTTCATCGCCGCCAAAATGTACATTTAGGATCCTAATCTCCTCTCTCCGAGTCCTTCATCCGCTACTCCTCTCGAATAGCTCTCCCACGACCTCGCCTTCCAATTTCCATTTCAATAATACTCAACCCCGCTTTCCGATACCAAAAATTGATGGGACCAACCCTTCTTAAGCTCGCGATTAATCAATAATTAATTTATGATTAATGTGGTGATTGTGATTATCGCATTCTCGGTGATTTTGTAATTGATATTTTTTTTATTGTTGATTAATTGCTCGTACTTGTGGTTGGTGTGAGGGAGACACTTGTCTCGTCCTCTCGAATTCGCGATCTCACCCCTAGCTACGCGCCTAACCTATATTCACTTGGCATTTCACTTTGTTCTTCCGTGACCGTGAGGTTTTCAAACTGTTTCTCTACGATTATGGTGGTTTTTTTTAGTGGCGCTTTGAACTCGTATGTGTGGCCATGGCTCCCGCTTGTTTCATCGGGCTCTATCCGCAATATTTAACCACCGCTCCGCTTCCGCTAGCCGGATTCTCGTTATGTGATGGCTCCGTTTGTATTTCTTGCTCCGTCAATGAGCTCGAGGGTTTCGAGACTTGGTTCTCTATTGTCCGCAAATGGGCTCCTCTCGCTCTCGAAGGTTTTGTGGGTGCTATTTGTGGTCGTTTATCTCCTTAATGCATTTGTTCTTATACTATTTTATCCGCTTGCGTATGCGTTTTTTTTAACTCGGTTATTTGACTATGGTATGTCGTGCTGTACCTATCGTGGAACTCGGCATTCGACCTCAACTCATCGGCTTCACGCGGGTAAGTCCTCCTTCTCTCGCTTTAGTTTTTCGCTGATTTTTCCTAGTTATACTAAGGAAATGTTCCTTCGTGAGCAAGGTTCCTCGTCAAGTTGAGCGGTAATTTGGCCGAATCCTTCCTCTAGTTCGACATCGCTCTTTGGTAAGCATAGGCATACAAACCCTCACCATTCATTCGTCGTGTTTCAACTTTCTCACAATTCTAACATCCGGGTTTTGTCTGTGTGGTTTGTTGGGCGCTCCAGGTGTAGTCTTCGTTCGTCGTTACTAGCCCAAATGTGGTAGGGTCTTTTCTCGTAGTCACTTCTAGCAATTAAGGATTTGAGGGTATGAGCCTCGCTCCCTATCTCGTCGTCTTCGGTGTTGATTTCTTCGTTAGCGCTTGGTATGGATACTCTTCTATATGTAAGTGGTTTTTGGGATCTATATGTGGTCGTGGCTCTTAACTTACCGCCTCGTGTTTCTTTGTCTCCGGGTCTTGGTATTCGCTCGTTGGTTGTAGGGTTTCAATATCGGGGTTTCGAACCTATTTCCTTAGTTGAACATGCAATATATTTAATCATATCTTTGGATTGCAACGATGGTATTTGTAATAAACTACTTGGATAATGCTCGAAAGGAAAATGTATTGTTTTACTTGAATGACTTCGTGATTTTCTTTGCCACAACGCTTAACTTGTTTTTGTATGACCGTAGATCTTTGTCGTTAATGGATGTCTCGCCATTCTGTCCGTAGCCTCGTTCATATGCATCGATGTAGTCACTCCCACTTGCTCCCTTTACTGCTTTCAAATGCCTCGTAAAATGAATTATTCTCGCTAGTTCTTGCCACTATTTATGAATGCATTCAATTATGAATACAGAAAGAAATGTATTTTTGGTCGCGAATGGATTCGTATGACTTTTCAAAATCTCTTGTATGATCTTTATTCGTTTTCTCGCTATGATGGAATCCCATCTTACAAATGTCTCATTTTTTTCCGTTTTCAGAGGATTTGTTTAACAGCTTTTGTGAAATCGGCTGGGTCGCTACATGTAGTAACATTGGATAATTGTTAATGCCCCATTCACCTAAATTCGTACTTAATTTTAAAAACAATAATCAAAAAGAAATTATAATGAAATTAAAAACATAACTTGTTTTAAGTCCTAAATGCTAAAAACTAAGGAAATCCAAAGAAAAACCTGTGTACGATGACTTGTAAACTCCGTGAGACAAACACTTTTGTATTTGTTCACTCCCCGAGCCGGATGCTCCATCACTATGATTCGAACTACAAAAAATAGATACGTCCTCCATATCTCATAAATAAATCCAAGTTAACTATAAATCCAAAAATACATAAATATTTTTTAACTATAACCTCATTATAAACTATAAAAAATATTATAAACATTCAATAACTTTAATACTCACGGATTAAGTCAATTTATTAACAATTTAAATTCAACAAATAAATGATGTTGAATTCCTCCTCAAACACACCCATTGCATTTACCATGTTAAAATGCACCTTTTACAATGTTACTCATCTCAATTTGAAAAAAAGCACTAGTAAACTTGCAACAATAATATTTACATGTCAACATTTTTTTATTTTTTTGTCACCTTACTTGTTTCCTATTCCATTTTATTCTATTTCTGAATTCACACCTTCCTCATCTTCAAATAGATTTAATGCAAAATTAAACGAAAAGATCATAGCAAGATGATCTTGTTTCGATATAATTGACTTTCTTTTCAGGTGGTCATTGAATTTTTAATTGATGGCAAAACCTCGCGCAACCAAAATTGAATAAAAAGTTGGGTTGAGTTCGTTAAATTGACAATGTTTGTGATGTGACATAGTATAAGAGTATGAAGGCGGCAAAAAGATAATTCCATTTCAATATAGAATCTCCACCATGAATGTCGATATCAATTAAATTAAAAATTCAGATAAAATTGAGCTCTCTTTGATGACTTTGACTTTCTAGAATTCATTCAGCTAATAATAAGTTGAGGTAGTGAAAATGCTTCCATATATATATATATATATATATATTCATTTGAATAAATATTAATATAAATCTATAAGATCTAATATGAGCGGAGAGAGTCAAATTTCTTTTGTTACAAATTTATTTTAGAGTGCAAAAAATAATGTACTTTTATGTTTAAATTGCATTTTTGAACATTATAAAGATTACATAACATATGTATTGAGCAATTTTATATTAATTTATGTTAAAATATTTTACTCATAACTCATATTGGATGTTTTATCTCCGTAAAATTATATCTCCGTATTTTTTATCACTTGAAGAGTGAAAGTGAAATATCCACAACTGAGTTAATTGTTTTGTTAATAGAATTTTAATTGTTTATTTATATGATTATTTAATGGCGAATATGAATCATTTTTATTACTTGAATAATGAAAGTGAAATATCAACAACTGAGTTAATTGTTTTGTTAATGAATTTTTTATTGTTTATTTATATGGTTATTTAATTTTTTTAATTTTATTATTTTTAAAACATGACATACTTACACATGTTTCTTATAGTGAATTGTAAAATAAACCTCGACTCAATTAAACTTTATCATCAAAATTAAAAAAACCTTTATAGTCAACCACAAATGAATTAAAACCACTATTTAATTAGACTTCCAAACACTTAGCTCTGTGAATTGATAATGGTGAGCTACGCACCTATCTTTTATCCTCGGCCCATTAGGACAATTGGACAAATAGAACCATGAAAGAAATTGGATGGTTTAATTCTTCTATGTTTTGGATTTTTAATTGAAACTTTGTTAATAATTTTTTAATTAAATTGGTATAAATTAATTTTTTAAATAGATAAATGACTCCATCTAAATTTTCTATATTCTAACCCATTCTCAAAGTTCAATGAATTTAACAATTTACAACCCTCCAAAACATAAATTACAACCTCCAAAACATAAATAACCAACTATGCCATCAGGCTTTGGGTTGGCATATTCCAACATGAAATCCTCCGCCGTCAAACCGATAGTCAAATCATAGTTCCAACTCAACCTCGAAAATTGGGTGCCCATTAATTTCATTGTATACGACGTGTTATAGTTAGTTTTCATTCACTCAAATTAGGCTTTGGGTTGGCATATTCCAACATGAAATCCTCCGCCGTCAAACCGATAGTCAAATCATAGTTCCAACTCAACCTCGAAAATTGGGTGCCCATTAATTTCATTGTATACGACGTGTTATAGTTTTCATTCACTCAAATTAGTTGAGTTTTGGTTGGGATTTTTTCCATATATTTATTTTTATTGTTTTTGTGTGTCTTTTGTAATTTATTTAGTTGTTAATAATGAGAAGTGTAATTTACCTATTGTCAATTTTGAATATATATATAACTTTTTATTTATTTCTACTTCTACAATCTTTGACATGGTATAAGAGCGGGAAGTTTCATAAGATTCTATGGAGAGCAACCTTTGAAATTCATCTGTGCTCACAGAGAAATAACAAAAGGTTGACATAAGCTCGAGGACAAGAGTGAAGTGGCAGCCCAGCAGAAAGAGTAGTCACGTTGCCAGAAAAAGGCAAAACTGAATTTAAAAAAAATGCGAGTTCAAAAAGGTCATGCTTTTTATTGAGAATTCGGCAATGATTTTCAGAAAATCTGGCAAAGATATGCCCAGAATCTTGTTTACAGTTGTTAAACTTTAATATTTTGAGTGCCCTAAAGGTTTTTGAGAGTGCCGAATCCCTTTCCAGCATTAAAAATGGATTCTAAACACTCCAAGCACCTGATTTTTAAAATTTTAGTTGACCAGATTCCTGCAATTTTCTGCCATCCGAGCTATTTCACAGACTCGATAGATAACTTGATAACTTAAAAAAGAAGAGCAAACTGTATTATTGGAGAGGACACCGTCGTACCCCTGCAAAAAGTGAAGATGTTATGAAAATGGGAAACTTACAAAACTAATATTTTCTTCTTCAGTCCTCTGTGTCGAAAGATGCTACGACAGATCAACACCGCAAACGCCTCCACCATGCAGCACAAAAAATCAACAGATGGGTGTTATATTAAAACAAAAAGGGTTGGCAGAGCCCGCAAGTTGCAACCTCGAAGTCTAATTGAAATTCGGAGCAGATGTAATCTCGTCAATGCTCGTGCAGCTAATCAAAAGAGGTACCGCCAATATAGTTTTTTTTAAAGGGGAAAAGACCTTTTAAAATACAGAATAGGTATTCAAAAGTTTTTATTTTTTATTTTTATAAGTTCATTATGTTGTATTAAAGGGCCTTCGTTCAATATATTTTAAAAGTGTTTCATTCAAATTTTTGTTTTAAAAACAGAAGGGTGATCCAATTTGTTAGGGGCTTGATATTTTCTATTGAGAAAAAGGGATTTTGTACAAGTGTTTTGAAAAATGGTACTTTGTATTATTTCAAGAAGATTATCAAAAAAATTGAAAAATGATTTGTAAAGTTGTTTTAGAAAGATTTTGTTAAAATATTGGTTGCATATCTAAATTTTAAGTATGAATTTTTCTAGCGCTTTGCTATAGATACCAATTTTACTTGGAAAAAAATATGAATTTTTGGCTCCTACATATGGAATATCTTTTTGCAAGCTTAAGATTGTTGGGATACAATTCGGTAATGGTATGTAGAGCCAACCCAAGAAGAAATGGCATCCATTACCAATAATCATAGGAATGCAACTATTGAACCGAGAAAGAAAGAGCATCGAGCCAAATGTTGATATAGAATTTTGTCGATGACTATATCTTCCATATGATAACCATCAAGCATCAACAAAAGAAGCTTGGGAAATTGTAAAAGTTGCATATCGGTGGTAATGATACAGTTGAAGATCAAGTAAATTGCGTACATTGCAGCTGAGTTCGAAACCTTGAAGATGAATGACACAGAGAATGTTGATTAGTTCATGATTAGATTTATGGGCATTATAGATCAAATCAAACTTATTGGTGAAAGATAGAAGATCATAAGATCGTTGAATGAAAAAGTCCTTCGAAGTCTTCCAAAGAAATATGATATGGTTGTAACAACGATTCTAAAGTCTAAAGACCTTACAACTCTCTCAATAGAACAATTTATTGGATCAATTTTTCCACACAAAACACAACATAACCTCGCAAAAGATCTCCATGGAACAAGCTACTGCACAAGTCTCTCGATAGAGGTAGAGATATGTAGGCAACAACAAGTGAAGCGTAGGAAAAGGAAGATCTACAAAACATCAACTTCCGCAATAGAGCAAACAAGATATTCACAAAATCATACACATAGAAGTAGAACATGGAGCAAACAAATCTAATGTCCAAAGGTTATTACTGCAAGAAATTTTGGCATTATGAACATGAATGTAGAAAGAAGCATTCATATCAAAAAAGAGGCTATGTCCATATCTCCAACAATGAAGGAGAATTCTATGAATCCATCTTTCTTTTTTTCCATAATCACAACAAGGGCCTTTGTTTCCTGGATAGCAACTACAACAACCATATGACAAGTAACAAAAAATTTCTTTCTTGCATTGATGCTTACATAACATCCTAAAATTACTCTTGGAGACCATTCCCATATAAAAGTTGAAGGGAAATGTATTTTTCCTATTGTTACTAAACAAAATCAATGGAGACATATACCTAATGTTTATTATGTTCCACATCTTAAGAATAATCTCATTAGTGTAGGTCAATTGATAGAACCTAGTTGTGATGTCATATTCCAAGTGACCACATGTTATATTTATGAAAAACCTCCCAATAAAAGGCTGACAAAAAAGGTAGAAGAAACCAAGAATATGATGTTTCCCTAACTCTTAGAATTCAAAAATATCTCACATCCTTTTGCACCAAACGTTTCAAGGATAGATGAGTCACAGTTATGGTACTAGGTATGGGAATATTCCATTCAATAGTCTAAGTCTTCTTAAAAAACATTCTATGGTTATTGGTCTCCCCGTTGTGAATGAAAAATATTGTAAATGTTGAAATTTGTATTATAGCAAAGTATAAAAAGAGACAAATTTCCAACATCTTCCACTAGAGAAAAAGAGATCTTAGGGGTAGTCAACACAAATAAATGTGGCCCAATTCTAAACACAATCCATTGGTGGCGCTTTTTCCGATTTTTATTGATCACTATAGCAGAAAATACGTAGTTATTTTCTAAAAAATAAGTGTGATACTTTCTATATTAAAAGAGTTCAAAGTAGAAGTTTTAAAACAAATTTGGACAACCTTTAAAAAGTACTTAGGTCAAACAGAGGAGGAGAAATGTATCATTCAATGATTTCCAAAGAATTTTGTTAATAACAAGGCATCATTATGCAAAACACAACAAGACATACCCACAAATGAATGGAGTATCAAAAAGAAACTAGTAGATAATGAATATGGCAATATGCATGCTTCATGAAAAGAAGTTTTCCAATGACTATTGGGCTAAAGTTGTTGCTATTGTAGTGTATGTTCTCAATACGTTCCAACAACCAATGTTAAAAGATGCAAAGATCTGCAGCTTGGGACGGTAAGAAGGTGAATGTCTCTCACTTTTGAATTTTTGGTTGTGTAGCATTTGCACATGTTCCTAAGAAAAACCGAGAAATAAATTTAATGAGTGAAAAATGCATATTTGTAGCGGCTATAGTGAACAATCAAAATCCTATATACTCTGCAATCCACTCACCAAGAAATATGATTTAAGTAGAGATGTTAATATTTTTTAAATAATTCTTGGTGTGATCAAATTCATGAATCTTAATATTATTTTTTTTATCCATAAAGGCTTCCGAGATTATAGGTATAAGAAGAGCCACCACACTTTGGAAATGATACTTCTTCTAGTATGGAATCTAGTAGTGACTCATCATCTTCAGAAGACAATAAGAAAACTAGAAGAATTAGGGAAATATATGAGCAAGAGCACGAATTTGATTAACAAAATTAGTTTTCCTTTCTTTCCTATCAACCAAAACCATTTTGAAGAGGTAGTAAAAGAGAAACATTGGGTTTCTACAATGAATCAGAAATTGGGCGATGTAGAGAAGAACGAGACTTGGGAATTGGTTAATCTCCCAAAATAAAAAAACAACATTGGTGTCAAATGGGTCTACAAGACTAAACAAAATGAAAAGGGAGAAATTGAGAAACATAAGGCAAGTTTGGTTGCCAAAGGATTCTCACAAAATTTTGGTGTCAACTATGGTGAAGCCTTTGCTCCAATAACAAGGTTAGACATAGTCAACACTATTCTAGCCACTACAAATCAACACAAATGGCAAGTTTTTCAACTTGATGTAAAACATGCTTTAATGAATGGCATATTTTAGGAAGAGGTTTATATGGATCAACCCCCTAGTTTTGAAGTCCTGGGATAGGAGCATAAGTTATATAATTTTAAGAAATCCTTATATGTCTTGAAACAAGCTCCCCAAGCTTGGTACAATTGAATTGACTCGTACCTCATCAAAAGTGGATTTCATAGAAGTAGCCATGAGCCAACTCTTTATACAAAAACTCATGAAGGTAAAATTCTAATTGTTTTCATTTATCTTGATGATCTTCTTTATATAGTTAATATGATGTTAGAAGAATTCAAATTTTCCAGGAAAATAGTTTGATATGACTGGCCTTGACCTCATGAATTACTTCTCAGAATTGTAATTTAACAATATGCTAATGGTATTTTTGTCCGTCAACAAAAGTATCCCACCGACATCCTCCAAAAGTTCGAATGATCAACCTAAAAAAATACCGAAACGCCAATTTCTCTAGGAACCTAATTGAGCAAACAAGATGAACGACCATCAATAGATTTTGCATTGCATAAAAAAGTCTCGTTGGTAGTCTCTTATATCTCACTACAACTAGACTTGACATCATGTTTACAACTAGTATTGTTTCCATTTATGGAATCACCCAAAAATTTCCATTGAAGGTCAAGTAAAAATAATCTTAAGATATGTTTTAGGACACTCAATTATGGCTTGTTCTACACACATTCTCAAGATTCCTCACTTTCATGCGTGTAGAAGTGACTATGAAAACAACTTTTGCATGATCAAAAAGTACCTCAGTATTATTTTCACTTGGGAACCAATATATCTCATGGGACCGTATGAAAAAAACACATTGTTTTAATATATTATACACACAAAAGTAAGAGTATGTAGTCAGTAACTTTAGTAACTTGTCACAAAGGTGGCTTAGAAGGCTATTGAAGGATCTTTCAAATGTTCAAAATGTTCCAACTCCTATTTTTTGTGATAACAACTCTACCATTTCTTTATCCAAAAATCATGTCTTTCAAAAAAATATCAAGCATATTGACACACTCTTCAACATTTCATTCATGAGCTTGTCAATGATGGAGATATCTTTCTTGATTTGTGTGGAAACATGCAAATATTTGTACAAATCCATTGGGAAAAAATGTATTTGAATTCCAAATATACCACTTGGGAATTATAAGTGTCATTACTTGTAAAATTTTATATTAGGAGCGGGTGTTGAGCGCATTAATCTCAATGTGTACTAGGTGTCATAGTCAATTTTTATTCAGTTCAGTTAGTTGAGTTTAATTGAGTTTTAGTTGGGATTTTCTCTAATTATTTTTTACTATTGTTTCCTTGTCTCCTTTGTAATCTATTTAGTTTTTACTTAATGATGATAAGTGTGGTTCACACCATTGCCAATTTTGAATATATTCTTTGTGTATTTTTGCCTCTCCAATCTTTGACGCTGTTTCTAGTTCAAAGGCTAGCCTCGCTATTGGTTGGAAGAAGATTGATCTGTCTCTTCTTATTGGTTGGAAGAAGGATCATCCCCTGGATGCCCTTGGGAAGCTTAATTCCCCCAAAGTTGCTTCCATTCTTCAACCCATACTCAAGAGGATTGAACTCGTGACCTAGTGGGAGACTAAATCCCATGCAAACCAACTCATCTACACCTCATGGATATTATTTATTTATAATATCATTACCATATCAACGAGGAGCTAGGATTAGAGAAGAAAACCTTGGTTACTCGTACATGACAAGCTAGGATTATAGAAACAATACTTGGTTCCTCATAAACGAATAGGTAAGACAATTGATTAGAACCCAATACAAGTCAAAATTCTATTTTCGACATCTATGTCAATTATTGGATTACACATGGGTAATGGAAGCTCATGCTTCATATGGTTTCAAGAGTTACTCTCAAAAGAACAACCGTAGTATTGGAATATGTGAATTCATGAATCCTAATGAATACCCATATTTCTCAAGGGAAGTAAGGGTATAGTCACCGAGGAATAGAATAAATGATGATAAACAAGAATGGTGAGTGGATGTAGCCATGACATTAGAATGGTGAGAATATTGGGTCGAGCGAGTTCACTATGGTTTCTAGGTTTCTAGCCCAGAAATAGAGGTGAGCCAACTAAACAGACAAAGCAGTAGATATTCTCCAAGTTGTGATTAGATCAAGGAAGGCCACATACCCATGGCTTCAATATTTCTTAGGAAATTATGGGTCCTGGAAACATTATTGGACACACCAAATGAATAATGAAATTTAGAGATAATATACCTTTAATGTCTAATATAATATACATGCTTGTATGAACTTTAGATTTATTTTTTAAAAGATTTATTGGATTTCTCATCACTTTGAAGATTTTTTATTTTTTATTTTAATTTTTTTAAGTGAATGATATAATTCACCATCATTCTTAAAATTAGATTTCATGGAAAATATAACAAATGAATAAAATATTCACTATCATAGTCATACTTTTCCAAGTTAATTCTTAACTCTCATGCTTATCCTAAATTAATGGGCTTTTTTTCTTTTTAATCCCATGCTCTCCAACAAAAATGTTATTAATTTTTACATTATTGGTTCTTTCAATTCAAATATATATTGTATTGTCGCTGAAATAGACATTGTGTCTCCTATGAGATTAGATCGAGTGTTAAGAGTGCTCAGCTTCATTATGTGTCAAACTTGTTTTTGTTCAATGCGAAAAAGATTTTTATTATTCTTCAACCTAATTTAGATCGTGTGTTATGAGTGCCTAGCTTCATTATGTGTCCAAATTTATTTGTTCAATTTAGAAAAACTTTAATAATCTTCAACCTAGATTATTCTCTTGGTGATGAAGCTCAATTCTCCACCACACTTTGTAGCACCGATATTTCATTTTGTTGCTCCTTTTGCTATTTTCTCTCTCTAAATATGAAATAATCTATAAGTACTCCTATCCTTCTATGGAATCTATAACTTATATGGTTTGACCTAGTGAAAAGGACTCTATTCTCTCGACCCATTACTACTATTAGAACTATTGGTTTGTTCCATGGAAGTTAGAAGTGATTCCCTACAAATTCTCAATATATTTCTCCTCGAATTTGAGAGAATATCTTGTATTATAACCCTAATATAAATCTAATTAAGGTTATTTCCAACTAAGAATTATCGATAATGTGCATCGACAATTTATCAAATATGCGCTCATCCACTCGTCTAAATGACATGATCCAACAACAAGCGTGTTAATGATGATAAATGTATGTATGGTCGCTAATACCCGTGCCCAATCCCGGCAGCAACGATGAAGATTTATAGGAAGTCGACACAAATATGCTTGTTACTCGTATGTAACAAGTATCATTTTTGACTAATGATCCTTCGTGAAGACTAAGTTCCGATAGCCTTGTGTCTTATATCCCAATAACAATATCCCTACCCCCGAAAGGCCTCCTTATGTCCCCTTTGGGGTGGGAGAGGTATTTGAACCCCCGACATCATGGTTCGTATCCATGCTCTAACCCTTTAATCTAGAGGCCTCGTCTCCACTAGATTCATTCCTAGAGTCCCTCCAAAAGGAGGGATTCCTCTATTCAAGGTAAGAGGATACATAAACAAATTTATCGTTATGAGTGAGTGTAGGTATTTCATTTAAAATTAAAGTGTGGAGTGGGAAAGAAAAGATGTCAAAAATGGGGTTTCAAAGAAAATAAACTTCTAATGAGAAGAAGAGGCATTAAGATTTTTATTATCTTAGCAATGAACATTTTTCCTACAGTGGCTTCCCCTACAATAGCGTCACCACAATAGATTTTAACCACTTAGTTCGAGATAGGTTGGTGTGGTTCCCTCTACACCCGGACACCAAAAAATTCAAACCATGAATGAAGAAGGGAATAAATGCGAGAAAGGCATGTTGGCTAAATGATTGTGAGGCTCCACCCTAAAAATGACATTGAAGGGGTGTCCCTTCCGTAGAGGACCCACCTCTTCCTTTCTAACCGATGTATAGGGAGGGTAGAGTTTTTGGTTTCATAGTTTCAAACAAATAAAATATTATATGTATGAGGGGGCCATAGTTGCATTATATTATATATCATTTTTTGATTCAATCGCGTTAAGTAAGTCATTCATCTATGACCATTTCCATGAGAGGTAGAAGCTCGAATCGACTAATTTCTCATGAGTAAAGGGAGCTCTACTTGAATGGTTCATGAGGCACAATACTTGCTAAGGTTTTGTAAATGGGGTAGCAAGCTAAGTGGGATTGATTGTGAGCTTGAATGGTTCAGTTATGACTACCTCTCATGGAAATGGTCATAGATGAATGAATTACTTAATGCAGTTGAATCCCAAAAATGATATCTAAAATATTATATGGCTGGTAGCCGATCACATCGATTTGGTCATGTAGGAACAATGTTAAAAATATCTCAAATATTAGATGCCTCGGCGCATACATCACCCAGATTTCCATTTGATACCTATCGTAATGATAAACAACACGTCTCGCCATGACCTTACTTTGGATTCTAAATTCTTTTGTGACTATATATATATAACAATGGAAAATATGATAATCCCACCAATACACATATGGTGTGTGATGAGAGAGAGTTGGCTACCATATTCACGTGCTAGGTATGGATAGAGGGGCATCGAATATATGGTGAGATACAACAATAATTAAAGATCCTAATTTCTAGGTTAATAGGTAATTAATCATGCCATGAGGTAGTTAAGATCGTGTAATGACCTTTATGTCCCTCCCTCATAAATGGACATTTATGAGCATGTAAAATTTCCTTGAGGTTATGGCCAATGTGCCAATTTGTCTTATACATATGACCGGCTATCAAAGAAAAATAATTGCAATAACCAAATGATGACGTGTAGTATCGATCAACCACCGATCCTAGTTACTAGATTTAATCCTCCACAAAAGTCCAAAATTGTAAATATTCGACCAATTCGGTGAAAAATGGGGTCAATCCCTAAAAAAAAGGGATAAATTTCACAGCCAAAATGTCTTGATTCAAAATGAATTCATTAGGAACTGTATCTTTAAGTGATCAACTCCAATGTCTAGAAGTTGGTTAATGGGTATAGAGATATGTGCTTGGTGTTGTGCCCAAGATAAAGACCCAAGTCATAGTAACTCTTCTAAAATGATGGTTCAATATGGATTCTATATGTTGGAACCAAACCAATTTTTAGGTGTACTTAGGATAATGGCACCAACCAACAAAAAACATTAACACTACAAAAAACAATGCACCAATTGCAATGCAAAGAATTTGCATAGTTAGTTATACATATTCAATGACCACATTTTGTATTTTTTTCATTCTATTCGCCTTCCTTTTAAGTATTACATATAAGAATTTTTTAGTGTCTTTTAATCCAAGGTTGAACAACTTAGAAAATTTACCAAGTAAAAATTCTTATAACTTCTTCATCCCATAATCCCTTAATCAATTTTGCATCAAATTTCATGTATCTTGATTTCTCTACTAGAGTTTGATTCATCCTCCTTGCCACTCTAGTTAGCCGACGAGAATATGGCTTAGTTTTCTTCCTTACAACCCTATTCATTTCACAAAACACATCAATTTATTTTGAATAATATTCCACACCATTATACTTCTTATGTAGTTCACCTTTTTTATTAGTTGCCTCTATCCATGCAAGAAATAGAATTCTCGATAAAGTTAGAGATTTGACTTTCTTCATAATAATCACAAAGACACATCCTCCTAAAATTGAAATAATTTGCAACGATAGAAAAATATTGCACACCACTAATAGAGGCCACATTCATAGGGCCACATATGTCTAACTACATTACATATCTCTATCGCAGTTAATAGAAAAAATTAACCCTTTGCATGTTTTCCCAACACACATGATTCACAAAAGTCATAGGATTCCCAAGTTTAAAAAAATTCATTTCTTAACCATTTTCTTTTTTGGATTGGATGTCCTATAGTTTTTTCTCATTCAAGTGGTCCATCCTCATATGTCACATTTCACTTTAACTCCTTGAGATGCTTCCTTGGTATTTTGAGACTCTTTGTAAGTCATTTAGAGATTGGTATTAGCCTCAACATTATTGGTATCATCCAATTTGTAGAGAGTACCAACCGTGATACTCTTAGCCAATATTAATGTACTTCTATTAATCATGCTCATATTCCATGTGAAAATCACATCAACCCTTAGATCATTGAACTATCTAATTGAAAGGAGATCCATTTTTACCCTACGTACATGTCTCACATCAGGAAAATACCTAATTCTTAAATTTCTATATGTTATTGGAATCAATTCTCTACCTACTACACTATGGACTCTCTTAGCTGCTACAAATATCCTCCCTACATAAAAATCTTCAGAGGAATCAACTAAATCCGGCATGTGAAGTTACATGGAATGATGCTATAGAGGCTATAAGTTATGATTCATTATATGCTTCGAGGATAAAAAAAGAGCTTCAAAATACAAAGCCATATTGTTGTAGGCATCCTTACTTGTAGACACCATCATCTTGGAATTATATTTGTCGTTTTCTTGTAGATAGGGGTATCCTCTTATATGCACTTTTTGGCTTCATTTATAACATATCACTTTCGCATTTCTCTTCTTAATATATGACTGATGCTTCGAACTTAAATCTTCCATGAAGTCCATTCTTTTTTCTTTTATATATAAAAGTATCTTGTAAATAATACTAATAAATATAAAGTGTCTACTATAAATCATTTCTTTGTTTTCTCAATAGTATTTATCCCATAATAGTGCTAAACTTTGAATTATCCCCATAGGATCCACTAATAATTATTACCAAATTCTTCCATGAACCTCTCATACTCAGTAATGCGTTGATCCTTCTAATTAGATTGATTTACAATGGATATTAAATACCTCATCACACTCTCGTGCTTACTCTTGTGAGTAAAACCAGATAACCATTCTCAACCCTTCTTTCGTAAATCACTTGGATGTGGATCATAAGCCCACTTTTCAATTTTATAACATGAATGTCTTCTAACATTTGGTTTTCTTCTTTTGCATCTCGCCTCATATTCACTATGAAAGGTCCAACAATCATGTCCTTTCTTCATTGGCACAAAGTGGATCTGGTCCACATTCAAGCTTTGTCTAGTAAATTCTAAAGAAAACATTCTCATGGGGACAAAAGTAGGAAATCTATAAGGTTCAACCCCTACACCATACAATCTGATTTATGAATAATCATCATAGACAAAGCAATCTCCACATTTGCAACTATTACCGAGTTGAAGGAATTCTTGAGCCTTTGCCAGGAAAACATGGGAGGAGCGGGGCCCCATTCACGAGTTTATAGGAAATTAAGTGTAATAAGCACCAAAATAAAATAATCCCCCATCACTAGGTTCATTTCTTATTAGGTCAATCCAAAAACACTATTCGAATGCCTCTTCTTATTTGAATCCATAATATTTATCCCCAAATTCACAATCTCTTCTACATTTTTATACATGAACAAATAAGTAACAATTGAGGGAAACTTGAAAGAACCGTTGAGAACCAAGCTCATAAATTGAGAATTAATATTCTCCTCGCCAAAAGAATGGGATGTCGAGCACTACTTCAAAGTTTCATTATCAAAGAAAACAACCCAAGCACTCAATTGGCCAATCTGGGAAGCATCTTCCTTTCCAAGTATTTTTGATAGAAATTGTAACACAGCTTGACATCCGCATCAAAAATTTCCAGGGGGAAATACCTTTTCATCTAGAGAAAAACGTCCTTGTTCTAGCTTTAGAAAGAATAAAATCTACATGTGTAATCTTGCCCCGCAAGATTGTCATAATATACTATCAATGACTCTTCAAGAAAAATAACATAGGACTCGTACTCCGGCAGCGGTATAAGTTTGACGAATTAGCAAGTATGAAACTCGGGAAGACACTCTCCCCCCAAGTGGTTCATTACAAAACACTACGGGGTATAATGTTGATGCTAGGCTAGTGTATGAATTTCGGGAAAATCTGATTTTTTGGGACAATATGCAGACAAGACTCGGCATCTTACCATAGCTACGAAGACAGGGGAATTTTTTGATTAAGAATGACTTGCTGGTATAGAGGCAAATGTTAGACTATGCAACGAGTGTCCATTACATCTTGCTCTATATCCATGAGAAGAATGTGACTAGAAGAATCGGATAATGATGACTATTTGGCCATGTTTTCACTTAGGGTGGTGACTGAATGGACTTAGAAATGAGGGGCAAGATGATTTGGATTGTTTGGACAACGTGAACCGAAACCTACAAGTGAAAAGAACTCGGGTTTTTGACTCACTATTTATAGGCGCAATAGGACTTTAGGGGGAAAAGGGAAATTAAATGCATGACAAGACAGGGCGGGGAACATGACATGGACAAGGAGTTGGCTCGCTTTGCCGACATTGTCTCCGGCCGCCACGCGACCGCGGGGCACTTCGGTATGACAGTTCTTCAGAGAGGTGTGCCTCTCAGAGGGAACATGAGTCGTTGTTTTGATTCCCACGCTTACATCACGGTGTTAATGAAGAGGCACTCGCAGTTATCCGTTCTGGCCGTTTGTGCCCACAGGTTTCCTTCAATCGTGTCTCACTTTCCCATCCTTTCCTTTATGCTCGGTGAGTTGCACGTTTTTTAAAATAAAGGTTGGACCCACCTTACACATCTTCTCGAAACACACTATTAATGTTTCAACATACAAATAAAATCATTTTCGGCATATGCAATTTTTTTAAGTTCGTAAACATTATATGTTTTTCTTTTTGTATTTTGAGAAACGTTTGAAAATGAAATTTCAAATGAGCCACAAAACCCTCAACAAAAATGAGATAAATTTGAGCCAAAAGGTCACGATTCCAAATGAATTCATGAGGAATTGATATCTCTTTAAGATCCACTCCAACGTCTAGAATTTGGTTAATGGGTAGAGGGACATGTGCTTGGTTTCGTGCTTAAGGTAAAGACCCAAGTCATAGTAACCTTGCTAAATGATGGTTCAACATGGATTCTATATGTTGGAACCAAACCAATTTTGGGGTAGCTTTGTGATAATGGAACCAACCAACAAAAAACATTAACACTACAAAGATGAACGCATCAATTGCAATGCAATAAATTTGTATAGTTAGTTCTACATATTAAATGAACACATTTTGCATTTTTCTTCATGCTATTGATTTTCCTTCAAGTACACGTATATACAAATTTTTTAGTGTCTTATCATGCAAGGTTGAATAAGTTATAAAATTTACCAAGTAACAAATTCTTGTAACTTCTTCATCCCATAATCCTCTAATCAATTTTGCATCACATTTCATGTATGTTGATTTCTCTACTAGAGTTTGATTCATCCTCCTTGCCACTATAGTTCATTGAGGAGAATATGGCTTAGTCAAGTCTTCCTTACAACCCTATTCATTTCACAAAACACATCAATTTATTTCGAATAATATTCCACACCATTATCACTTATGTAGTTCACCTTTTTTATTAGTTGCTTCTTATCCATGCAGAAATAGAATTCTTGATAAACTTAGAGATTTGACTTTTCTTCATAATAATCACAACACATGTCCTCCCAAAATTGAAATCATTTGTAACAATAGAAAAATATTGCACACCACTAATAGAGGCCACATATATAGGGCCACATATGTCTAACCGCATTAGATATCTTTATGAGAGTTTATAGAAAACATTTAACCCTTGCATGTTTTCCCAACACACATGATTCACAAAATTCATAAGATTCAAGTTTAAAAATTCATTTCTTAACCATTTTATTTTTTGGAACGTATGTCTTATATATTTTTTCATTCAAATGGCCCATCCTCATATGTTGAAGCATGCTCCCTTTAGCTCCTTGAGATTCTTCCTTGGTAGTTTGAGACTCTTCTAAGCCATTTAGAGATTGGTATTAGCCTCAACGTTATTGGTATCATCCAATTTGTAGAAAGTACCAACTATGATACTCTTTAACAATATTAATGTACTTCTATTAATCATGCTCATATTCCATGTGAAAATCACATCAACCCCTAAATCATTGAACTAGCTAACTGAAAGGATATTCATTTTCACCCTAGGTACGTGTCTCACATCAAGAAAATACCTAATTCTTCAATTTCTATATCTTATTGGAATGGATTCTCTACCTACTACATTATGGACTCTCTTAGCTACTGCAAAGATCCTCCCTACATAAAACTCTCCATAGGAATCAAGTAACTCCCCGGGGTATGTGAAGTTACATGGAATGTTGTTGTAGAGGCTATAAGCTAGGATTCATTATAGGCTTGAGTGGATAAAAAAAAGCTTAAAAAATACAAAGCCATATTGTTGTAGGCATCCTTACTTGTAGACATCATCATCATGGAATTATATTTGTTGTTTCTTTGTAGATAGGGGTATCCCTCTTTATATGCCCTTTTTGGCTTCATTTATAACAGATCACTTCAAATTTCCTCTTCTTACTATATGATCTATGCTTGAACTTAAATCTTCCATAAAGTCTATTCTTTTTTCCTTTATGTAGAAAAGTATATTGTAAATAATACTAGTAAACATAAAGACTTTACTATAAATCATTTCCTTGTTTTCTCATTTAGTATTTATCCCATAATAGTCCTAAGCTTTGAATTATCCCCATAGGATCCACTAATAATTATTACCAAATTCTTCCATGAAACTTTCAAACTAAGTAATGCTATCCTTATAATTTGATTGATGTACAATGGATATTAAATACCTCATCAACACGTTAAAGTCATTTAAATTCTCAACAAATATTCTCTTTATTTTTAGTGTTCAAACCTTTTTTCTCAATAACATTTTAACGACAAATGACATTAGAAGGTTAGAAAGCATTTAACTTTTTCCACACCTTCAAACCCTTTTTCTCAAATAACATTTTAACAATAAATGACATTAGAAGGTTAAAAAGCATTTAACTTCTTCCACGCTTCCCCGCCTACTTTGTTGATGAGTTAGAAGCATTGATAATCAAGAGTATGTAAAGCAAAAGTGGATTGTAAATCAGGCTCTTTATCCAGTTTAATTTATTCTTCATTATTTATATGGATTGTCTCTTGAAAATAACAATATTCTCTTGAAAATAACAATCCACCATATGTTTTTAGTGACCATATATTTCTTGAACAACACTTATATTGATTGGTCTCATGACAATAACCGTCCACAATCTGTTTTCAATGACTATATATTTCATATTTAGTTTCCAAAGAGTGACTACATATTTCATATTTACTTTCCAGGGAGAATAAAGTTATAATCATGAAACATCTCAATACTCACATTCAAAACCAGTTTTCATCTTTCTTCTAGTTTCTTTTCCTTAATCTCAATTGTTCCACAAACCGAAACACCATTCTTATAAACAACCCACAATACTATCAAACATAACTCTTAAATATGGAAAGCTCCAGGAACATTACAAGCTTCAACTTCACTAGCTAATTTAAAGATTAAAAAACAGCAAAATTAAAGAAGGAAGCAATCTTTAAAAGATAAGATTAAAAAAAAACAAAATTAAAGAAGCAATCAATCTTTAAAAAATAATCTTTAGTCAGTGGCATCACTTTTTTTAATAATTTAATTTAGTTTTCAGTTAGCTTAACATTTTTTTTTAATTAAGTTTAAATTTAACTTTATTTTTTTTGACAAATTCTTAGAAATATTTTAGAATATAATTGATGAAACGAATTCAATATTTGGCTTCACTTTACATTCCCCAAATCTACATTAAAACACAAATAAACTGCAGATTCAGATACAGATACATAATACTAAATATTCAGAGGGAGAGAGCTACCTTACTGCGTAAGAGCTGGTTCTCAGTCATTAATATAAATTCCTGAAACAGCAACATAATGTTGAATCTAAATGTCTGATCAACCTATGGCGATGCAAAATAATGAAAACAACTATAGTTAGGGAAGCTCTCACACACAAAAATATCAAACTTGCAAGTCACCATTCAACATTAGTGTATTAATACCTGTGTTTGCAGATTCTTTATCTCCTCAAGCATCACTTCATTCTGTTTAATAACAATAAAGGAAAGGTAAGTAACTTGCACTTTTCCAAACCAAACATATACATCGTTTTTTTGCAGAAGCTATGGGTATTCATTTACTGTATTTGAGTTACCTTCCTCGACCGTACACGATTGATGCTCTTTTCCATCTGAATTTCAATCTGCTTGAGTTCCTCCATGCCTAATGAGTTAGGAGTTTCACCCATTAATTGCCTGTTAATAAACTATACATTCAGTCACCAATTTTCCTGCCTAAAATAATAACCATCACCTATACTCCATTTTAAGCCCGTTTTATTTAGAGCCCCCACAAAAAAAACAAGGAATGAAAAAAAAATAAAAAAATTCTGTTATGACATGTAACGAAACAAAACATCTGCTCATTAATGTCAATTGAATTTATGCTTGCTAATTATCTTTCTATTATTTTTTTTCTTAATTTAATTTCTATTATCCTTTTTTTCTTAATTTAATTTTAATTAGTTATAAGTTGAATTTATAATTTTGAACCTTGTTATTTTTACAGAGAGAAAACTGAACTGTTTTTCATTATGATTACGTGTTAATCAATGGATATAGCAGAAAATAATTGCAAATAACCAAAACACAATGGTCATGAGAGGAACAGAACAGAGAATCAGTCCAAAAGACTGGATACATAATACACCATAAGTATAATTTTAGGATATCCTAAAGCCAAAATATCCTAAAGACTAAAAGGCTTAGGAAAATGCCATAAGAAAACAGAAAACAGGGTACGTACCAATCTAAAAAATTATTAGAGCATAGAGTTAAAAAATAATTGCCCAAATTTACAAGAATTGAAAAAAATAATTGGAATTGAAAATGAATTTGATTAGACAATATTGATACATAAAACAATTGCTAAGCTTAGTTGTCCATGCAATAACTAAGAATAATTAAAGCTAAGAATCGTTTTAAGTGTGCTTTATGTTTTGTTATTAATGTACATGAATTACATGTAAACACTAGATGCTAACTAAGAGCACACCACATGTATCCACTCGAGTTAACCAACTAAAGCCAAGTGCACATCAAATGCAGAAACTAGAATTGAACTGAAGTTAATTAAGGCTAACTAAGTGCATGTACACCAACACCCAGTATTGAAATCATAACCACTAACTAAAATCAAAGCTCAAGAGAGTCAAACACTCTTTGAGATAACGGAAAATCTCTTAGAAGTTTATGCAGAGGGAAACACTCAACAAATTCAGAATGTCATTCATGGATGGGAAAGAGGGAGTGATCGTAAAGAGGAGGAAATAGAGGTTCAAGAAGAAATTATGGACTTTGTGGTTGATCCTGGGACCACGAGAGGACATCTTTCCCTTTTTCATCAATCAATACATACCTACTAGACACTGAAATTTGTTTTAGCCAAAGATCTCCAAAGCTTACAAATTAATGAAGGAAATCCTTAGGTGCTTTCAATCTTACAGGAAATCAAAACTAATATTCGGGAGATGAGAGTATCACAAAGATCATGTAATTGCTCATATAGGCAGAATTGAAAAACAACTACAACAAATGCAGCAGGTTGATATGATATGCCAAGCTCGACAGCAAAAGACCCGACTCCAGTAGATTCTTCCGATGGTTAATTGACTTTTAGTTAACATGCTTTTTGTGGATAGCTTTTATATTTCATGTTGTTTAATAGGCTTTGTAGTAAACAGTAAACAAGCCATTGCGGCAAAAAGATGAATGAAACAATTTCAATTTTGGATGGCATTCAATGCTTTAAGGTGGCCACTGCATTCGATTTCCTACGGACAAGTTGAGGCCACCATCTATGAATATGTTTGCAACTTGCTCTATATTTTAAGAAATAGAAAATGGTAAGAAACTACTAAATTTAAAAAAAGAAAAAAAGAAAAAAAGAAAGAAAGCAAGCTCTAGAATAGATCGAGCCCCGAGTCCTTGATTGTAGTGGTCGTAATGGATAATCCTAGTGGTGAAGATAAACTCCTCTAGAAAGCGAATATTAGTATTCTTCTCGACCTACAAGGAATAATTTTCTAAGGAGCTCCTCGGATGACTACACTTAATTTGGACATACAAGATGCTAAGTATAGGGAGGCATGGGAAGTTGTTCGTACAAATTCATAATATGGTCCGAGCACATTCAATTTTTCGTGGCATGATTATTCTCTGTGAAAGAAGGCTGGTACACAGTTTTTGATTTTTTTGTATACAATTATGTTAGAGAGTTTATAATTATGTATACCTACATATTTAGACTAGAATGGCATTTGGAATATGTGATGCACATTGTACTTAGATGCAGAGGATGGGAAACTAGTTTTAAACTTATTTCTAAGCTCAAGCACTATGGAACCTTTGTGAACAGATTGACTATAAAACAAACATGAAAATTTTTAAAGCTATACTAGTACACTATATAAACCAAACGTTTTTTTTTTTCCGACTAATACTAAAAGAGGTATGGAAAGGAGGATTTCAATATCCAAATTTACCGCAACCAATAATTTCATCAAGATCAAGCGAGGATGTAGTTTACTTTATGAGCTTGAGTGCTACAAAATATCTTACTGTTACGTGTATCTACTGATTGGAAAGTGAAATACTTTGTTTCAAAATAAAATCCATTGAACAATCACTGCTACTTTCACATTATTGGGTTGACAACATTGCTAACCTGATGGAATTCGTAAGAATATCACATTGTTGCCTGAGTTTTCTTGCTTCCTGCTTATAAATTCCTTAGATTCACCACATATTGCGTACTGCTATTACTTTGACCAAAAACGTTCAAACTTGATCATGTGATTGATCAAGATTGAATCAACTTACATCAAATTCTATAAGAGCTCCTCCTGCTGCATGTTTTTCCCTGTGATTTTATTGTACCTCTCAATTGTTTCCCTAATACTACACAACATACGTACAATTCATGGATCTGCCAGCTAACACGAATCTAAATCAACTATACGGAGATAATTGACATATTTTTATTAGAAAACATAAATTATTTAGTTGCAAGCTAAGATGATACACATAATTCAAAACCAATATCAACGAAAATTAGTTAAAAATTCATATGTATGAAAAAATATAGTTAAATATGTTGGACACCTAATTCTTTAAGGATGGGTTGGTGTGGAAGTTGAATAGTCAAAAGGAGTTTAAGAGACCACTTGGAATATGAAACCAAGGGTCACTAGATTTGTATAAATGTGTATCATTGTGAATAGTAATGAATTCAATGTTTATCCTTCCTATCTTCTATCTTCCTTCCTATCTTCTATCTTCGTCACGGATGTTTTTAACATGGTATCAAAGCCAGATTGGTTCAAAATACCTATGGCATTCTCAACTTGTTAGAAGTGGTGTAACTCCTTTGATTTATGACCGGTTCTTCGCCATATTCTTGATCCTTGAAATGCCTGTGTCTATTGGTGTACATGCAATGTGTACTTGTCTTTAGCTAGTTAACTCAAGTGCTTTGTATGCACATAGTTAGCCTCAATTAGCTTTAGTTCAACTCTAGATATTGCATGTGATGTGCACTTGTTTTAGCTAGTTAACTCGAGTGCTTACATGCGATGTGCACTTGGCTTAGTTAGTTAATTTTAGTGTCGTATGTGGTGCATGTGAACATTAGCAAAACATAAAACACACTTAGCTTCATTTAACTTTAACTATCTATAGTTATTGTATGTACAACTAAGCTTAACTTAGTTGCTTTATATATTGATTTTTTAAAATTAATATTAACAAATCAATTTCATTCTCAATTCTAATTGTTTTTTTCTTTTCAATATGGCAATTTTGTAAAATTATTCTTTAACTAGATCTATATTTGTGCTTCAATTATCATGTGCTTGCAAAACACTTGAGTTAACTAGCTTTAGTTCAACTCTAGAGATTGCATGCAATGTGCACTTGTCTTTAGCTAGTTAACTCTGTTGTACATGCACATAGTTAACCTAGATTAGCTTTAGTTAAACTCCTAGATTACATGTGCATGCACTCGCCTTTAGTTAGTTAACTCAAGTGCTTACATATGGTGTGCATTTGGCTTTAGTTAGTAATTCTAGTGTTTGAATGTGGTGCATGTGTACATTAACAAAACAGCAAAAGCACACTTAGTTTCAATTTGCTTTAACTATTCATAGTTATTGCATGTACAACTAAGTTAAACTTACTGTTTTATATATTGATTCTTAGCGAATATTGATATATCATTTTTCATTCTTAATTCTAATTGTTTTTCTTTTTCAACTTGACAAGTTTATGCAATTATTCTTCAACCAAAAACATATTTATGCTCTAACAATTTTACAAAATCATTTTAGTGATCCTTTGCCACTATAACTTTCTTTCCGCCATTATTCAAACGCGTTGGTCCTGCCTTCAACACCGCTGCCATTGTTTGTGAAAATCATTGCCCTGAGCTTCGGTCAACAATGTTGCCCCTGCTGCTGCATGAACCATTTTTTAATTTGCCTGCCATTCTACATATACGTTTCTCTTTTGACTCCGTACCTCTGACCAATAACGCTCAGTGCACCCGTCTACCAATGGCTCCCCATAACATTTTACTCGTAGGATTTCGTACACAGTCACAGTGATTAGGTTAAAACACAGTATAAGAACTGATCTTTTCGCTTTGTAATTGTTCACCCCATAGTCATCTAGTTTTGATGAGTTTTGCCCATTATAACACTGTTCAAGAATATCTTTGCTCTGTAATTTCTCACTGCAGACTCATAGATTCGTCTCCTTTATTGATGGCCTCTCGAATCTCTAAGTGCCATTTCACTTTTGTATTATTTTCTGCCCCTTTGCCACAAATTCGTCTGATGTACTCCCTGTCTCTCCTTGATTGTTCGTTTACCATACGAATAACGAAGAGCATCTTGGATTTTGGAGGAGCTTGACGTGCTTTGGTATAGTCCTGCGTGGAGGCACCTTTAAAGACTGGGTCCTGGAGGTCCGCGTCTTTTAAAGATTGTTCTTGGAAGTCTGAGTTGCGTGGAAGGCAGACGCAATGATCGTGCCGTGAGTGAAGTAGCTCTGTCCCCTTGCACCAATCAAGGAATACAAAATGTCGATGTCACAACATATGGAGTATATTGAAGTGAACATTCTATGCTTCCATTTCTTATTGGAGCCGATGGTATTGGTTTTAAATCAAATGACAAGCTGCGAATGTATCAACGTCCCCGGCTTCTGTAACCATCGATGTGTGCATTGGAATGTCTTGTTCTGTGCGATGTATGGAGAGGCGAGACAACAATTAACTGTGTATACGTTGGTCTTGGAAAACAAGTGTTTCATTTATGTGCGTTGACTTTTCTTTGTGTTGGTCGTTCTTGTAATGTTCGTTATTCTTTGGTAACTGATAGAACGCAGATCAATTATGCGTTGGACTGTGCATACGTCTGACATTGGACCTTAGTCACCTCTGCTTTGTAGAAGCAGGGGTCAAAGTGAGTCAAAGTGAATTTGACATTGTGCATGAGATTTTGATTACAAGGAAATGGAGATTTTAGCAGTGTTGTTGCAGTTTTATGGTTGGTCTTGCTCAATGGTATAGTATTTTAAAAAAATGTGTTGAACACTGCATTAAAAATGTCATGAAGTGGTATATATATATATATATGTATGTGTTGGGAATATATATATTTGGTGGGTTGTATACATTTGTAAATGAATGTTAGTTAATGTTTTGAAAGCCATATTATATGCATGTTTGATGGTTTCCAAAATACTCTCCAAGACACGACCATTTCCAAACCAAATCCACAAACCCTTGATATGGGAAAAATTATAAAACAAGCCAACATACCAACGTACACATAAAATGGAGTTTTGGAAAACTGATTCAGAGAAGTACCCTAAAAAAAGTGGTCTTTAAGGGCCCAATCACGTATGTACTTTAATTTTATGCCAAGCTAGTTGTCGAAAGCTGTTTTAAAATCCCAATTGGGCTCGACATGCATTAAATTTCCTTTGCTTATACATTGAGCAGTCCAGAAGTATAAGTATTATGATTTATGGAAGTGACATACTGAGAACTTTAAGAGCCCTCTTAATCATCAATAAGATTCTAATAATCAAGAGTTATGATAGTTTGATACATAACTCTATTTTTTATATATTCAATAGTTGGGGTTTATTTATTGTTATTACTTCACTAGGATTATTGAGTTGATGATGCATTAAAGTTATTGAATATCCTAATTCATTCCACTATTTATGAGATGGTAAAAGTCAACAAGGAAACTCTTTTTGACATTCAAATTTTCTTGCAAAATGCACAAGAAAATATTGCTTTTTTGCATCTTGAGACACAGTTTCAACAAGAATAATTAAGCAACAAGTGAGTCATCATTCTAAACATGTTTCTCGTTCGCACGAGATAGACTCCCATGTACGTAGGAATATAAAGTTTAGGGCGATTCACATTTAGTGACTAGCACAAGAGCAAATTTGCATGTAGATGCAGAAACACTGCACTTCCCAAGCCCATAATCATGGCTCTTGGGAAGAGCTTGTCCATAACAAGCACAAAATTGGTTTTGGATATGACAAGGATATGTCCTTTCATATTTGAGATCATTCAAACTCATCCATTTTCATAGTGTTGGATTCCTTCATGATGCCAGCTCACCTTCGTACGTTCTAGATCTTACTCCTCTTCCACAACAACAACATAATTTTATATGCCAACATTGTGATCGATTTGGCCATATACCGCATCATTGTTTTGATCTTCATCCATGTGAGAATTTTCATAAAATCCACTCATTCTTCAAACAGATGCTTCGCAAACAAACCTCCCCGCAAGAATGAAGACTCACCCAGCAATCTGTTTTTTGGAAATGGGCTTCGACAACCAAGAATATCTTTCAGTCATATGTCAGAACTTGTTCTAAATTATTGAACAGTCTTGCAGTTGAGTTTTCTCCATCCTCTCAACTTGTATCTAACAGAGAGGGAAGTGATGGTGATATATAACCTTCAAAGCCACATCAAGTGAGCCTGAGCCGCAACCTTCCATACCAGATTCAGCGTTGTAGCCAAAGACACCGAAGTTTGAGCAAGCTTGAGCCACAACCTGCCATACCAAATTTAGAATTATAGCCCTGAGCATGCCTTTGGTTGGTGGTCAGACTTAAACTATACATGCAGGGTTGAGACCTCCCTTTTCAAGTTGATTTTCTCCCTCTTCAAAGAATTGGGAACACTTTGTCTAGCAGAAGACTTCAAATTCTTGCCATTTTTGGAAGAGTTCCAGGAATTGTATTAAGCATTCCAAAGTTTGTGGTGATCCTTAAACCAATCGCAAGTTGAGACCTCCCTTTTTAGGTCGAGGTTCTCCCTTTTTATGCAGATTGTAGACCTCCCTTCTTCTAGGTTGAAGGTCTCCCTCTTCAAATAATTAAGGAGCCCTTCCTCTAGTAGAAGATCTAACCTTCTTGTCATATTTGGAAGAGTGTGAGGAACTTCACTAAGAATTTCAATGTTGGTGGTCATCCTTAACCACCTCCTTATGCTAACATTTCAGAGAGCATATTCAGCCTAGTGCTGCCATGCATTTTTGCACATTTTATATTACAAGTCTCTTCTTGGATTGATACATACCCCTTGTGATTAAGGGGGGAATGTTGGACACCTAATCCTCTAAGGGTTGGTGTGGAAGTTGAATAGTGAAATGGAGTCCAAGAGACCACTTGAAATATGAAACCAAAATTCACTAGACTTATATAAATATGTACCATTGTGAATAATAATGAATTCAATGGTTATCCTTCATATCTTCTATCTTCGCTGATGCAGGAGCATCAAGGCCATTTTTCATTTGTAAATATGTAATAAAAGGGGGTGTGACATTTTTATTATTTTATTAATTAATTTGTCATTTTAAATAAAATAGGAGAAGTGAAGATTTTGTAAATATTCTTTTATTAATTAAAAGGATATGAGAGAAATAGATTAGGAGCAAAATTTGGGATTAGGAATTCTATGTATGGGACTTTGTTGAGTCCACACCTAAAATATAGATTTAGTTGAGGATTAGGTGGAGAGATTTTGGAGTGAATTAAATGCATTATTTATGTATAAATATGAGTGGTTTTTGTGAGGAAAATACACTTGAATAGTTGATCAGAGTGAGAGTGTGAGTAGTGAGAGGGTTTCTATTTGGAAGCCTTCGGCAATTGTAAAGGGCCATAGATCTTGAATATCTGGCCAAAACAAGAGTTTGTAAGTAATTTTATTTTGATTCAGATTATATATATATTGGTTGAATTACGCACATGTGAATTGGATGATTTGATTCTGTGTGATTTGCAAGTTTTGGGTATTGGATGATTGATAAATTAGTCTTGATTTTGATTGGATCGATGCTATTAAAGTTGTTGGAATTGTACCCATATTTAAAAGCTTATAACTTGCTGTATCGATTATTGAGTGATCGACCTCATATAAGAAAGATTAAATCGAATTTCATATTATGAAATCGAAGTGGTAGATGCCATTGATTGATTGGCATTACAGGGATCGAAGTTAAGAAAGTGCGTTGAGTACATATCTGTGGGACTGGTAGTAAATCTGTGCAAATACCGAATTCAACCGTGAATGAATAGCAGTACACAAGGAGCGATGGAGAATCGATGATTTAATTTTCTATTGCTGGAATGACGTAATGGAATGCATAGTTTGGATGCGTTAGGCACACAAACATCTGTTTATAATTATTGAATACTGTTTTAACACAAATGGATTGCAGCTACAGGTTTAAATGGAGGTTAGAGAACAACAAGTTCTGGAAATTAGATCGCGTCCATAAGTGATTAAGGAATGCGGATTAAGGAGGAAGTGGTGGTCCGATTAAATGAAGGTAAAGCACAGAGTTTGTTTTAAAACGTTATCTATTTTGAATCGATTAACAAATGAATCGATGGTGGAAGAAGTACCATAGCAAAGTCAACGTGGAGTTATAGAAATTGAAGAATGGAACGCATTGAACTGAATAGCGTTGTAAAGAGGTCGCATGGAATAAAAATGGCACTGTACATTGTTTGCAACAGAAACATTGATGAGTCCGGGTTTTAAATTCACATACTCTGTGTGGGAGTTACACAATTTTATGAAGGCAGGTTTTAGAAACTGAATTGAACCAAGGACGTAGAGTTTTGTTAAAGACTCTATTTTGAAATCGACTAATTATTTGACCATGATATTTTAAATGCAAAAAGAAATAATCTGGAATTGTGTAAGTTGATACTGATCTGGTAGCAATTTACAAGTCTCTGCAAGTCTATGGAGGTATTTTCTCAGATCTAAAATAAAACAAAGGGCAGAGTTGTTTAAAACCCAACTGGGTTGTCAAGTCAAAGGCGTTGAGTAAGTGAAACTACTGAACAATGGATCTTGCGCTCATTTGGTTGGAAAGTATGTAATTGAATAACAAATTGTTGTTATTGATCAAAATGTTTATACAAACTGCCATAGCTTTGGTAAGCGGAATTGGAACGGGCGCATTTATATATATTTGATATTTGGTTTGAGTAAAATGAAGGTCGAAGGTACATAATCTTGTGCAGGCCAAATGATACTAAAGTGGTGATGTTTGCCGTTTGAAGTTGGGTTGATTTAAAAATAATGTGAAATTGAATATTAGAACATGGGCGCATTGTTTCATTGAATTTTGGTTATAGAAAATTCAAGTCATATATGAATGATGCTTATTGGGTTTGATATATATGAGCATTCGAATGTTTGAGTCATTGGGTTTGATTGAAAGATTCAAAATTTATGAATTTGCCCTGAAGAGGAGTAGATATTGGAATTGATATAATTCCATATATGATGGCATTTAATTGATGTGTGGAATATATGGTGAATGATTTTGAACCATATGTTGAAAAGCTTCCGCATGTAAATGGTAGTATGTGAAATTTGCCAGACATTGAGGTAATTGATTGGGCAGATACTGAGATGCATGTTTATATGCATGGAAGTAAAGATTCTGGGTATGGTAGGTTAGCCCTGCATCATTTTGGTATCAGAGCAGGAAGGCTCTGTTGATATGGAAGATGTTTGTTTTTCTGAATGAATGCAAGAAAGTTTTTTTTAGAACTGAAGTGTATTTTTGAATGTGTGATGAAGACTAAAAATTTGATATACAAGCTACACAATTGCAGTGAAGAAGATTGCAGAAGTGGAAAGAGGACAAGATCATGCGGGATCTTAAAGGTGAGATGATTTTCTGATTTGAAATTTATGATTGAAGTTTATGGTTGCAGAGAAGATAATGGCAGTGAACCTGACATTCAGCTAAAGGCTGGATAAGGAGGACAATTGCAGTGTCCTGAAGAGGAAGTGAGTGAAGAGATAGCCTACAGAAAGAGCAGAGGAGAGTGCTCAAGAGGTTCCAGAGGTAGTGAACCAGTACTTACCAAAAGACTGAGTGGGGAGAGCTTGGTGAGGTAAGTGGCAGCAGAAGAGATTGCTGTCGTAGAGGCTAGTGCAACTCATGGTGAGTGAGGAACTCATGGAGAAAATGATCATGGAGGATTAGAGAAGAGGTTCAGAGAAATTCCATAGAGGTGAGATGACTGATGAAGTCTGAGAAAGAGAAATTGCAGTAATGAAGGTACAATTGCAGGTACTAGAAGAATGGCTGCAAGAGCAGGAAAATTAGAAAGGAGGATGGATCTTCCCACTGAAGGGAAAGAGAGTGATTTGGCAACCATTGCAGATGAAGTTGAGGCAAAGTGTGATTGCCTTATTGAAGAGGGAGCTTAGAGTTCTTGAGCCAGAGATGGAATTTGAAGATTCCACATGCAGATCTGTTCAAAGGGAAGTGATGGAGGAAGCATTCAAGACTCAAAGGTCTTGTGGTTTTAAAACTAATGAGTTGTGTATGTTTGCAGGTACAGCACAGGGAGATGAGCAAGCTTTAGAGTTTGTTCAAGAAGGATTGAATCTGAAGTCTGTTCAGATCAATGCTGAGATAGCAAGATCTCAGGAGGAAATGAAGACGAAGGAGTCTAATCAGAATATTGGTGCAGAGAGAGAAAGACCAGTTGATGATTGGTCAAGAGCTGATGAAGGTATGGAAAATTGCGTGAAGTTTCCAAGTTCTACTCCTAATGAAATTGTTGAATTGTATAGGAAACTAGATCTTCAAAGAAGAGAATTGGAGAGACAGAGGACTTATGTGCAGGATAATTTGCTGAGGAAGCAAGGCAGGAAAGTTTTCATGAAGGACAGTCATGGAGTAGAGGATGGTAAGAAGGAGAGACTAGCTAACAGTCTCATGATGAATGTAAATCAGCATACTGATGTGCTGATAGAGGAGTCAGAAAGGAACTCAGAGTAGCATACTGAAGTGTTGCCAGAGGAAGCTGAGGAGAAAGCCAGTGAAGATTTTCTAAGTCTTGAAGAAGACTTGGAGCTGCAGAGAGAAAGCTTGGTGACTGAATCAATAAGGGAGACCATTGGGTCTTGTGATTTTGAAGCTAACAATTTGATTGTGTTTACAGGTGATGCAGAAGACAGTCCATCATTTGGAAATGTCTTGGAAGAAGAAGAACTGTTGCAGGTAGAAGATGAGACAATCATGTCTCATATGCAGAAGCTTGTTACCGTGGGTGACAAGAAAGAGTTGGCTTGTCTGTATAGCCAAGAAAGAACTGGTGGACAAAATTTTGGAACTGCTACAGTGTTAGAGGATGAGGCTACAGTGTTGGAAGAACTTGATTTGATTGCCAGAATCAATCAAGGTGATGATGGACAATTACTGAAGATTGTCAAAGGGGAAGATGGAGGTTATGCTGGAGTTAATTTGCAGCATGAGGAGAAATGGTTGAAATTTTTGCTAGAGACATTTGAACCAGAGAAAGAAGTTGCAGATGAAATTGCAAGTGACGAGCAAAAGAATGTTGCAGAGGGACAAGAAGTTTGGGAGGCGACGACATTTATGGTGACAGCTGAAGCAACATTAGCGGTAGCAATAGGAAGTGGAAGCAGCAGCAGTAGACAAAGAAATTTCCAGACAGAGGAAAGGTTGGACATAGAGATTGAAACCATCAGAAGACTGATGATGAAGGTGTCTCAGAGGTAGCAGACAACAACAAGAAAGAAGAGGAATTTCAGCAAGGGAAAGACAAAGGCAGAATATGAAGGCATAGCTGGAGGCAGAATGCAGCATAAAGTGTGGAGACCTGGAGAAGAACAACAGATAGAAGCAGCGACAAGTGGAAAGTTACAGCACAAGATATGGGTTCCAGGCATACACAGATCCGAACACATGATCAGGCGATCATGATTAATTTTAACGTTGGGAGTCTGATGCAGGAGCATCAAGGCCATTTTTCATTTGTAAATATGTAATAAAAGGGGGTGTGACATTTTTATTATTTTATTAATTAATTTGTCATTTTAAATAAAATAGGAGAAGTGAGGATTTTGTAAATATTCTTTTATTAATTAAAAGGATATGAGAGAAATAGATTAGGAGCAAAATTTGGGATTAGGAATTCTATGTATGGGACTTTGTTGAGTCCACACCTAAAATATAGATTTAGTTGAGGATTAGGTGGAGAGATTTTGGAGTGAATTAAATGCATTATTTATGTATAAATATGAGTGGTTTTTGTGAGGAAAATACACTTGAATAGTTGATCAGAGTGAAAGTGTGATTAGTGAGAGGGTTTCTATTTGGAAGCCTTCGGGCAATTGTAAAGGGCCATAGATCTTGAATATCTGGCCAAAACAAGAGTTTGTAAGTAATTTTATTTTGATTCAGATTATATATATATTGGTTGAATTACGCACATGTGAATTGGATGATTTGATTCTGTGTGATTTGCAAGTTTTGGGTATTGGATGATTGATAAATTAGTCTTGATTTTGATTGGATCGATGCTATTAAAGTTGTTGGAATTGTACCCATATTTAAAGAGCTTATAACTTGCAGTATCGATTATTGAGTGATCGACCTCATATAAGAAAGATTAAATCAAATTTCATATTATGAAATCAAAGTGGTAGATGCCATTGATTGATTGGAATTACAGGGATCGAAGTTAAGAAAGTGCGTTGAGTACATATCTGTGGGATCGGCAGTAAATCTGTGCAAATACCGAATTCAACCGTGAATGAATAGCAGTACACAAGGAGCGATGGAGAATCGATGATTTAATTTTCTATTGCTGGAATGACGTAATGGAATGCATAGTTTGGATGCGTTACTGGAACACTGTGGGCACACAAACATCTGTTTATAATTATTGAATATTGTTTTAACACAAATGGATTGCAGCTACAGGTTTAAATGGAGGTTAGAGAACAGCAAGTTCTGGAAATTAGATCGCATCCATAAGTGATTAAGGAATGCGGATTAAGGAGGAAGTGGCGGTCCAATTAAATGAAGGTAAAGCACAGAGTTTGTTTTAAAACATTATCTATTTTGAATCGATTAACAAATGAATCGATGGTGGCAGAAGTACCATAGCAAAGTCAACGTGGAGTTATAGAAATTGAAGAATGGAACGCATTGAACTGAATAGCGTTGTAAAGAGGTCGCATGGCATAAAAATGGCACTGTACATTGTTTGCAACATAAACATTGATGAATCCGGGTTTTAAATTCACATACTCTATGTGGGAGTTACACAGTTTTATGAAGGCGGGTTTTAGAAACTGAATTGAACCAAGGACGTAGAGTTTTGTTAAAGACTCTATTTTGAAATCGACTAATTATTTGACCATGATATTTTAAATGCAAAAAGAAATAATCTGGAATTGTGTAAGTTGATACTGATCTGGTGGCAATTTACAAGTCTCTGCAAGTCTATGGAGGTATTTTCTCAGATCTACAATAAAACAAAGGGCGGAGTTGTTTAAAACCCAACTGGGTTGTCAAGTCAAAGGCGTTGAGTAAGTGAAACTACTGAACAATGGATCCTGCACTCATTTGGTTGGAAGGTATGTAATTGAATAGTAGATTGTTGTTATTGATCAAAATGTTTATACAAACTGCCATAGCTTTGGTAAGCGGAATTGGAACGGGCGCATTTATATATATTTGATATTTGGTTCGAGTAAAATGAAGGTCGAAGGTACATAATATTGTGCAGGCCAAATGATACTAAAGTGGTGATGTTTGTCGTGTGAAGTTGGGTTGATTTAAAAATAATGTGAAATTGAATATTAGAACATGGGCGCATTGTTTCATTGAATTTTGGTTATATAAAATTCAAATCATATATGAATGATGCTTATTGGGTTTGATATATATGAGCATTCGAATGTTTGAGTCATTGGGTTTGATTGAAAGATTCAAAATTTATGAATTTTCCCTGAAGAGGAGTAGATATTGGAATTGATATAATTCCATATATGATGGCATTTAATTAATGTGTGGAATATATGGTGAATGATTTTGAACCATATGTTGAAAAGCTTCCGCATGTAAATGGTAGTATGTGAAATTTGCCAGACATTGAGGTAATTGATTGGGCAGATGCTGAGATGCATGTTTATATGCATGGAAGTAAAGATTTTGTGTATGGCAGGTTAGCCCTGCATCATTCGCCATGATTTTGTTTAACAAAAGAAAAAAAATACAATATTTAAAAATAAATTCATTTAAATTTTTTTGTTGTAAATTTAGAAAAATGCACAACTTTCATAATATATGACATATATAATCTATCTATTTTAACTATCAAATAAAGAGACACCAACAATAAATTTAATAGTTCCACTATTAAGAAAAATATTTAATGAAAAAGAATTTTGAATGAAAGAAAATTGTGGTAATTTTTTTATTTAATTATTTTGTATTCTATGTAAAGAATCATGATACATAGCTATATGATGGTGTGTTTTCTGTTTTGAGAATAGTTAACTCAAAGAAATGGATTGGAATTTGTCTCAAATTATTGGGTTAGTGGAAAAAAAATTAATCTTGTAAGTAGAGATGTCATTTTGTTATTTGTAACTTGAAATCTATGTTGTAAAATATTTGTATTGTCAATTTTATTTATCACAATGTTTTGAAGGATATCTAGGTATATATGTATATATTTTCAGTTTTGACAATCATGGTTATTGATGAATAAACGATAATCCATCCATTGATTTTGTAGTACATTTAATCCACATCTATTCTATAAATTGTAAGTCAAAACATAGGTTTTATATGATGAATGCTAATTTAAATTTCTATGATTTATGTATTGTATTTTTAGTGACAAAATTAACAAGAAAAACCTCGATAATTTCAAAGCCTTGGTTGTTGTGATTATTACTCTTGTTCTTTCTCATTTTTTTTGTCATCTCAACTTTACATTTTGTGTATGGTTTTATGTCCATTGATCTCACTATCCGAACCTCAAGTATTATGAAAAAAATCAAATAATAATGACTTGGATTGGTTACTAAATATTTGAAAATGAGTAAGGATATAACTTTTTTATCAAATCTGACCTTTACCTATATAAGTCTAAAATAAGCATATCTATTGGTTCAATGCATTTTTATAATTCATGATTTTTATTATAAATTGAAAAAATATCATTTAAATTTGCTACTCCAAAAGAGAAAAGGAAAAAAGAAAAGAAGAGAAGAAAAGAAAAGAAAAGAAAGTCAAACTCATAATCATCAACAACTAATAATAATACCAAAAAAATAACATTTAACTCTAATCCACTTGAATTAACCATACCAACTTCATTTAAACTTATTCAAATACTTTACATAATTATGAATATAATTATTATTATTACTTTTAATTTATTTTTATTTTTTTAAATTTAAAAGTTGAACAAGAAACATATTGATCATTAGCTGATCCTATGAAGATATATTGCCTATAATAGTACATTTACCAAATACTCGTAAGTCCTATTAATCTATTTCTATGAAAAATATTAAGATAATATTAATCTACAATCTAAATCCATTAAAAAAATATATGTTTATTTTATATTTTTGTTCTAATTTATTTATTTATATATTCCTTGAAATTACCATTAATAAAGAATAACTATTATATTTAGTTAGTCAAGGATTTTCATAAAGCTTACACATACTAATAGTTGGTTAAATTTAAAAATTGAAAATAATTCGAATAAAGTAAAGCTTACACATACTAATAGTTGGTTAAATTTAAAAATTGAAAATAATTCGAATAAAATATTAGCAACTTGTCTTTAAACATGTAAAGAGTAAAGACAAAAAAAACTTGGTTAGACAACTAGGCTTGTTGAGGTATTTAAGTAAAAATTATTAGTAGAGAGAAAAATAGAAAATCATGTAGGGAAATACTCCTCCTTAAAAAGAGAAAACAATAAAGCAAAATGTGAAGGTAGGAGGATTTAATATGACATTCCAAGGACAATATCATTTATCTCAAAAATTGATTGTAATTAAAGAAAACAAGGTGACTTCCAGAGATTTAGTGAAGATGTTTGCAACTTTTTCTTTTATTGGAAAATAGTCAAAGCTAAAAACATCATATTGGATTAGTTTTCACATGAAGTGCATATGAATTTCAATGTGTTTTTTCCTTTGATGCTTCACTAGGTTGATGGAAATGTGTATGGTACTATGATTGGCGCACCAAATAGTAGAAATATAGTATTGTTGAATTCCAATGATGCAACGTTGGTCATCATATCCCACAACTGCGAGCTCCAAACTACAAACCCCAAACTTTGTAGTATGGTTGAAATATCGCAGTAACTGTGACCTCCAAATTACCACATTGTGGTTAAATCTTATGGGGGTTGTGAACTCCACATTATTGATGAACTGCGAACGTCAATTTACTAAGGTTAGAAAAGTGAATAGGATAGAGGGAGTCCTCAAGAGAAGTGAAGAGAACAAGAGAATTTCTCAAGAGGTGAGAAAAGTGCAGAAGCCATGAGAGTAGAGGAAGCTTGTGAGGTTCCAAAGGAGAGAACCCATGATACTAAAAGGCCAAGTCTAGAGGAGTGAAGCTTGGTGAGATGTCTCTTGGAGGCTTGCTTGTAGTTCATAGTGAGCGTGGAGAGTTTTATGGAGAAGGGGAAGGATATGAATAAGAATAGTCATGATGAGGGTTCAAAGGGGAGCCACTAAATATGAGTGATGGGTTTAACAAAGAGATGGTTGAGTTAAAAGAAATACCTAGTGTGTTAAGTATGTTGCTATAAGAGATGGAGAATGAAAAACATATATATGGATGGGATCTGGAAAAAATAATTAAGTGGCCTATTAGGGAATTGTATTCCAGGAAATTGAGGAAGAAACGTAGGCACGTATTGAATGCTCGGTTGAAAGATGAAAATATAAGAGTATTTGAGTGTAAGGAAGAGATAATTTACTATTGTGAACTAAAACAAGGAGCATTTCTTGCAGAGGAGTATGAGGAATATGCTGCGGGGAGAATTATAAAGAGTCTCATGGACTATGTGAAAAGTTCAGATCAAGATGCATATTTGAAATGAGAGACATTATATGAGGCTAATGATTTTAAAACTAATATTTTGTGTATGGTTGTAGGTCAGTAGAATAATGAAGATCAATAGTCACCTACAATTGTCATACATATTGAAGATAATGAAGCTATTGTGTAGAGACCTAATGAGAGTCTCATAAGTTCATAAGAACATGAGGATGCTGAAGAAACCTTATGTTTTTCAAGCTAATAAATTATGTGTGATTGCAAGTTCTACAAGACATGTGGATGGGAAAATTGTCCAAAAGGATGAGGAAAAGGAAAATATTCCTCCAGGATACCATGAGGAAAGGAGCTCAATAGATGCGAGATAAACCTTAACTATTGTACCAAAGGAAGAAGAAAGTGTAGGATTTTTTTTTCCAGAAGCTAAGGCAAGTAGAAAAAAAATTGTATCTTGAGAGAAATCGAAAGGAGCCCTGCAAAAAAATGACAAAAGCATCCATGAAAGCACACAAGAACGAGGTGGAAGCTAAAGGATAACTATTAAAAGTTTTTATAAAAAGAGGGAAGCTAGGGAGTTCTAATATAAAGTACCAAGCCAAGAAATAGGACATGTTACTGCTCAAAATAACATGGGTCTTAGGAGGGGATCCTATAAAGAAAATATTATGTTAAGGGAAAACAATGGATCAATAACCCACTGTCACCTCATCTATGTCTCCCTACTATTTATGGACTTTGATGGATGTGAGGAGACCTCATATAAGAGGAAACAAAATATGGAGAGGTAGTGGATGCTACTATCTACCGACAGTTAGTGGGTTCGCTAATGTATCTAGTGAACATGAGACTGGACATTTTCTACATAGTTAACCAGCTAAGTCAAGCTATGGTTAAGCCTACCAATCTCTTTTGGAAGGCGGGGAAGCATGTCCTGATATACCTGAGGGGCACATCAGAGTATGTTCTGTGGTACATACGGACAAAGCGAGTGAAGTTGCATGGCTTCATGGATGTATATTGGATTGGCAGTTGATCGGATAGAAATAGTACATTAGGGGGGGTCTTTAGCATTGGATCGACAAAAGTTTCCTGGTACAACAAGAAGCAACGATCCGTGGCACTTAGTTCAGCGGAAGCAGAATACATGGCAACAAATCAAGCTACACGTGAGGCTATCTGGATGAGAAAAATCTTGGTTGGTTTGTTTGGTTCTTAGATGGATCCGACAGTGATTCGTTGTGATAATCAGAGTTGCATTAAACTCTCGATTAATCCTGTGTTTCATGATAGGTCCAAGCATATAGATATGCGGTACCATCATTTCAGAGATTGTGTGTAGAGAAGGATAATGTTGCTTCAGTACATTCCCACGAAAGATCAAGATGCAGATATTCTGACGAAGGCGCTCACCAGGAGAAAATTTGAATTCCATAGAGACAAGATCGGGGTGAAGGATAATCCCTTTCTTGTTGAGAGGGAGTATTGAGATTCAACAAGAAAATTCAGCATCCACGCCTATTGCATTAAGCACCTGGTTGCATTAAGCACTTAGACTAAGGTGGGGCCCACAGTGCTATTTTTGGGTGAATGTATATTTTGGTTATCCCTTAATTAAGATGGACATTAAATTGTAATTTATTCTCAATGTGGACTTGAATGAGTTAACTGAAAGTGATAAATTTAGTTAGCTAGTGGATTTCAAGTTAGAGGTAGTTTGTGAGGCATACAGATTAATTCTAGTTGTAACAGAGTTCGAAGTGCAGTGTTGCTTTAGTTAATGCAAGTTGTAAACAGTTTAACTCAGTTAAGTAAGTTAAACTCAGTTGTGCTAGTTGTAACTGAAGATACACTAGTGAGAGATCTATTGAATTAAATATTAATTAATTCACAATCATTGATCTCACATGCAACTGAGGATTTACTATTATTAGTTGCATGCATGTCAGATCCAGCGAAGAGCCAGTAGAGTTCTAGGTGAAAGGGAGGTTGACTATTAGTTGTAGGATTATTGGGTTTAAAACATGCAAACAAACACCCATTGGAGTGCCCATGATACTTGTGCAATCAAGGCAGGCAAGGATTCCTATATTTTAGGGATCTTTACCATCAGGGATTGTGCAAGCAAGGCAGACTGTCTGGAGGCTGAGAATTGGCTATGTGTTGGTTAGTTTTGCATATGACAGTGTGAGACAATTAACTGAGTACTGGAGGGCTCTTGTGAGAAGATTTTTGTATGTAATTGTTTCATGATCCACGCTGAATATACAATAGAAGATAGTGGGGTTTTTAGCTGTAAGCTTTCCCCGGGAAATTATCTGTGTTGTGTGTGATTGATCTTTCTTCATGTTCATGTAATTGACGATTATCTTTTTAATTCCGCAAAATATTTGTAGAAGCGAATGAATATTTAACTTTAGTACATTGTTATATTGGGTGAATCCAAGATATACATGCATGTTGTATAATTTCTACAAATAATTCCTGTTGCTATCATCTTATCAAGCTCTACTTTTAATTTCTCCTTATACTTTGAGTTCAGTCTGTAAGGTATTTGTTTGACTGGCTTTACATCAGGCTTCAGGGGAATCTTCATAACTCCTAGATCTCCTATTATACCCTTCATCTCTAAAAACTTGGTGGGAAACACTTCGTAATATTCATGAAGTAACTATGTAACTTTTATTGATTGTTTCTTCATCCTAGTAATCTCCTATAGTTGCAAACTTGGGATCCTCCTCTGATCCTATTTTTACCTTCTTGGTCCTCAATGGCTTCATTATGTCTGTTGTTAGCACTGCAATTTTTCCAAATATTTTCAGAGTCTGGTCATCATTCTCCAAGGAATCAATCTACCTTTTTAGTTTGATTATAAGATGAAAGTGTCGAGTCAAAGTGTAGTGGTGAGAAAATTTCATTTTCTACCTTCATTCATTTCATTTCCCCTCTTTCAGCATCTCATCTCCATTTTCAAAACCCCTTTTTAACTCATAAAATCCAATTTTTATAGTTAAAAGGCAGCTTCGCACACCCATCTATAGCCAGATCATATGTCCTTTTTAACTTACCATATTTTATTGCAGCTTTTACCCGCACCACAACAAAACCTTGGTTATATCATATATTATATGATATAACTTACCGCACTTAATAAACATCATGGACCCCTTACCTTTCATCACAATCGGCTCTTCGCAGTTTTAATTCCCCTTCACGTTACAATTGATGTCCCTACAAAACCCCCAAAATGCGATTTGCAGTATGGTCTAGGATCCATACTTCTCTTTGATACGCCTCGAATATGTTATAAAGTGGTTCTTATGCTTCGGGCGTCTTTCTATCATATTACCATGACTTAATGAAGTTTTCACTTTCTACTTTGAAAAGTCATTTAAAGGGCCCCACCTACCTTTTCGCATCACATTTTCGCAAATTTCACTTGCATTCACTTCCACTCCCTCAAAACTTCTGATTTACGATTTTCGGGCAGTCCCACCATTTTTTATGCCACGTCACCTCCGCTCTCATTGCACATCACACTTCACAAGTTTTAACATTTAACTCTTTTGTCTCGTAACAAAAATTGCGATGTGCGATCTGCGATCGGTCCCACTTCTTTGCCACGTCATCACCCCATCGAAAATCACATTTTCTCCCGTTTGTTTCTTAATTTTAAATGCTCTGACTCCGATTTGCGGTTGCGATATATGTCTACAATTTTTTCTCCTCCCGCTTACCATTCATTCCACTCCATGTCTCCCCTATCAATTAAACCTTTTTCAAAGGGTTTCTTTGTAATTTCTCATAAAAAGAACCTCCTTCGTTATATCCAAAAGTTTCAAGTTTTCGGCCATTATAAAGGGTTTTCAACCAAAAAAAGGGAAAGGAACAACAGAACAACGATAGAGTTTCTCTCAAACAGTTTTCTACCACTACTCTCAGAATCAACACGTTTTTCACCAGTCACCGGGAAGCATTCAAGGAACAGCCACACCATTTTCAATACTATTTTGCACATTTATTAAAAGACAACCACATGTCATTCCCACTATTGTTACTCTTTTTACTGAATATTGGTTGCACTAAAACAGAAGAGTGGTATTTGAATAGACTGCCACCTTACAACACCATTTCAAACTGACATACTTCATGATGCCTTCATGATGTTTATCTTGTTTTTAATATAGCACTTTGTAATTAAGACTAAGGGATAAGCCTCACCTCTTGCATGAGGTTGTAATTACTTTTGAAATATATTTTCCTTTTTCTGTGGAAGATGACAATATCATATTTTGTATATATATGCCAAACTGATATGAAGTCGAGGTTGGTTGGTGATTATAGAATTTTAACTTATATGAACTGTAATTGTTTTTGTGAATGAAATGGAATAATACTACTAAGGAATTATTACCAATTTACTATGTGTATTGTCTACTTTACTTGTGTTTCCATATCTCCTTTCTTCCAGTTCCAGTTTTCAAATCATCATATTGTTATGTGTTTTTATTAGTATCTTAAGCTTGTTATGTGTTTTATTGGTTTTTGTTAGTCTCACAAAGTGACCATTCCTGATAAAATCTATATTATAACAGTGGAAGAGAATCACTCATGATAGTTAATCTTCATGATATTTTAGTGAGAATCTTGTAAGACTAGAAATAGCTTTCTCTCAATGGAATATTGTCAAACTGCTACTTTTGTGAATTTTTACTAAATCAGTAGACTTCTTTTTTACAGACCTACTAATTCTTCTCTCATCTTACCGTTTCCTCTCCTCATAGACTACAAACTTACACCTTGCTACCACATCAAGTTACAATACCCTCATTAGTAGAACTGTGGATTTGACCGAAATCTCTCTTCAGTGAATCAGAGTTTATACCATCTTCCAATCCTATAAAACAAAACATTAAAATTTCCTTATAGTTTAAGATGTGTCTGTTCAGGTGCTTGCTGCAGTCCAAGTGCTTATTCCAGCACCAACATCTTTTGGAATGTCTACTGGGAGACGAAGGCCTTGTAACGAAGTGTTCTCCTGAGTCTATAGCTATGAATTGTTGATAATTAGTTCTTGATGGTGAACAAGAATTGGTGACCTAAAGAAGACTGAAAATTTGTTCACCTGGCGACTCCACGAAGAGGAAGAGGGGTTTCAAGACCTCCTTCTACAATGAGGAATCATAGATCTCCAACTGCTACTCTAGTTGCTGACCCAAATAAAATCATCAAAGATGCTAAAGGAAAACGAAGATCAGTTGAAGCCACATCTCATTTAGTGAAGAAGGTACACAAACAGTACGTTCTAAAGCAAAAGGTACTTTCATCTACTTTAGAATCTAAAGAGGTTTTAGTTTCAAAATATTCTGCTGAAAAATATCAAGTTGAAGCTACTCCTCTAGAAAATAAAGTGGATGTCGTTAACCTATGTTCAGCTAAAGGTTTTTCTTACTCATCACCTAGTAAATCTGAAATAAGTATTATTCTAGTCAAAGAAGGAGAAACTAAATTTCTAAGTGTTGATAAGAAATCAGAAGAGTTTGTGCTGAATGAAGGGGAATTAGAAAAAGTGTTGCCTATTGCACCTTTTCTTGATAGGGATATTTTGACTGAAGAAGACTTCAAGACTATTTTAAATTTCCTTCAAAATCATCCTGAATACCAGTCTCTTGTCACTCCTCAATAATAATATTTTCCTTTCTCTCCAAACCCAGTTGTTGGGTCATATTCCTCTCATCCAATTAAAGAGACTGTACCTGAAGGTCTTACTTTTAGTTTATCTGATTTCCTTGCTCAGCAAAATAAGGCTGAATTAACTCCATCGCCTCAAGAGACAATTTTAGATTTTTATTCTTCTACTGAAGGAGGAGTCAAGACATCATCTGTTCATATTTTTGAAAACCCACTCTTCTCAGTTCCAAAGCCTGAAAAATTAGCTCAAGACCCCCAATTTTATGTTGTCCAAAATCAGAATCAGAATTCACCAATTTTAATTCCTATTTCCCAAACAGCTACATCAATTGTACATTAGCAAAATATGGCTCAGCCTACCCTTATAAGGATGCAACAGATAGTGGTTGAGAGATATGCGCCACTTGTTCTCCCTCAACACATGCATGCACTTCCCCAAGGATATTACTTGAAATATCTTCCATAATACACTGGGAGGGAGAAGGAGTTTCTGCTGAGGAACATTTAGTGGTTTTCTATAGTTATGATGATAATCAAAATATTGAACATGAAGATGTCTGGTCAAGACTCTTCGTTCAGAGTTTGGATGGTGAAGCTCGAAAATGGTTTAGAATTTTAACTCCAAATTTAATAATAGGAATTGATGAATTAGAGATATTTGTGAAGCATTAGGGTGATAGGAAAGACTATGTCTATTATCTTACAGAATTTGGAATTCTGAAGAAGAAGGCAGATGAGTCATTAGTTAATTTTACTAAGAGGTTTAATAAGATTTATCAGAAAATTCCTGAAGAAATTAAACCTACTGAAACCACAGCTATGATAAATTTTGCAAATGCTTTAGATTCTGAGTTTGCTTTATGGTTGACAGCTGAAAAATCAAAGACACTGACAACTATGAAAGAGGCTGCAATTGGACTACCATCTAATCTCATGACTTCTAATAAATTAAAAATGGAGGAAGAAAATGCAGCAAAAGGAAAAAAGAAGGTGAAATAAGAAAAGCCTTCTTCTTCTAAGTCTCTTTCATCATAAGAAAATATCGATCAAATGTCTTATTTGATCAAGGAACTTGCCTCTAAGATGTCAAAATTAGAGGTAGAAAATAAACCAGCTGCTAAAGCCAATAAAAACAAAGCTAATAGAAATCAGGCTCCCTTCAGGAGGCCTTTTCAGCCTCAACAAATCTTACAATGCCCAAGGAGGAATGCCGATGATCAAAATGTTCAGCCTGCTTTGAATAATTTTGTTGAAAAATAACAAAAAGGAAATGAGGAAGAAAATGAAGAAATGAATCATGTGGGAGAAACTTCACATTCAACATGTTTGACATTGTAGGAATATGAAGATATATCAAGAATTTGTATGTTTTCTGATGATATGAATGTTGAAATTTATGCATGGAATGATAAAAAACAGCAAGAAGTTCAAAACAGAAATTACCCTTTGAGGTCAAAAGGTCCTATTCAGCAGCCTCAACAAAAATCATATTTAGATAAACAAGCTGCTAAACAGAAGGCCAAGGTAAATGAGGTTCCTCCACCTCAAAATTATGCTCCAATTGTCAAAATTACAACAGAAAATAAGGAATTAGTTCCAATTTATTTTAGTTTCAAATATGAATTAAATAAAATCAAAATTCCAGTTCAACTCCTGGAATTATTGAAAAATACAGCATATAAAGAGTCTTTTAAGAGTTTGATGCAGCCTCCTCTCGCCCTTGATTCAGTCAACTTTGAAGATGAGCATCCTACCATTTATCTAGGCTGTCATGTCCAAGACCAAAATGATGATAACTCACCTCCTTTCTACATGTCACTCAATATACATGACAAATTGCTGCATAATTTTATGTTAGATTCTGGAGCTTCCCACAATCTCATGTCAAATAAAGTGATGGATGAATTGGGGTTAGAGATCACCAAGAAATACCATGACCTTTACACCTTTGACTCTATTATCCTCGTGTATTCTACAGAGTTCACTAGGTGACTATTGAATTTCTACAAGCAACTAAAGATAGCATTATTGGCCTATTAGCTATCTTTAGAAATCTTACTACCTTCATTATCCTAAATAAACGTATTTCACTATATTTCATCTCTGCCCCTTTCAAAAAAACACCTTACTGCTCTTAAAATAATTCATTTTGGGCTTGTTTTTCTCATTTTCACTCCCCTTCCCTACCCAAACTCTCATTCACTCATTTTCCCCTCTAAATATCCATTTCCCCTTTAAAAACCATCCATAAAGCCCCTTTCCTTCATCCTTTTCCTCTATTTTTTCAAAACAATGTAAAAGACCCTCTTTATACATTGTTTTAAGCCTAAACTTAACCTGTCGAGACCCCACCTATTATAAATGAAACTTTGTTTTTAAATATAAAACTCGACTTTATGTTTTAAACCCAACCCTTTAAGTTTTTAAGCCCCCTTCTTTAAAAACCTGCACTCCCTTGCGCTCATATGTCCCTAACACCGCCTCTTATATAGCCCTTGCTTTTAATTATTAAGCCCCCCCCTGCCTTTGATTAAAAAACCTTCATAAACCCTCTTTTTGCTTTATAAACGAGCACATCCACTTGGTTTATTAAGACTCTGGGCCCTACCTTCCACCTAAAACTTGCGCTTCAATAAAACTTCGCCACATATCCATGGGCCCCACCCTGTGAACTTGCCTGTCGCTCCTAGTTCTTGTGACCACCGTTGATCTCATCCCGCGAGATCCAATGGTTGATCGACCGTATCGCAAATATAATTGCACCTACATTAAATAATATCCGACTGTGTGATGTGGGCAGTATTCCTCCACCACGTGGCATGCTCTGAATGGTATCGCATGCCCCCTCTTAAAACCACTACCGCTTCCTCGTTTGTGCGAAAACCACCTCCCGGTTTTTGAAAACCACTTTTCCTCCGCGCCAAAATTTAAATACCTCCGCCCTCCATTCAAATTCCTGTCGGTTCCGCCTATGGAACCAAGCCCAGAACACCATTATCAGCCCTCCGACAGCCCGAAAACCCCTATAAAATGTAGAAAACCCTCCCCGCAGGTTTTAAAAGCTAATTAGTTGTTTTTTGTGCAGGTTTAATGATAGAAAATGCATAAGATGCATTCCAATGGTCCAAGAACATTCAACTAAATACCTGGGTGACGATCCAGAGATTTGAGTTAAATTTAAAGGGACCAGAGGCCATATTTCAAGCTTAATCATCAATAAAACATGTTTATTTATGGTTATTAAAACCCTCCTTCAACGAAGAATGCATCCCTGCACCAAAAAAAATACAAGAAAAAACACAGTGAAGAGATAAAGCGATCAAAGGACTGTGACAGAGCGTTGAAGGTTAAAAGGGTTAATCATAGATCAAAGACAAATCATGAGGGTTAGCCACAAAAGTAGAGATTAAAGATAACGAAGATAGACAGAGGAAAGAGTAAAAGATTAAAGGTTATTCAAAAGGATCAAAGTCCTAAAAAACAGAGTTAAAGGCAGAATAAAGAAAAAGATAGTGAAACAGACAGTGAAAGGATAAATCGGAGTTTAAAGGCCAAATACAAGGATTAAAGATAAAATAGAGGCAGATTGGCATAGAAACACATTCGAATGAATCACACAAAGGAAATTACTTCTTCAAAGGATATTTTGCCACCTACAACATGTTTTCTTTAAATAAAACATCAAACAGTTATTACAAATAATCAGAGATATTTTTTCATCTACCAGCAGTTATTGTAAAGTTATTGAAAAAGCCTTAAAGTCAAACATTTCCAGAAATCAGTTCAAACAATGAAGTTAAGAGTTACTATTACAGATAGATAGCGAGTCTTATCTTGCCTTGGGCCTTGCATGGTCTCGAAGGTCAAGAATTCATTTAATCTGTAATAACTATAATCAAAAGCCCTAGAATAGGATCACCTTTTTATTCTGCAGTTAAATACTTCTTGTATGATCCTTCTCTATTGTTGGTTACTTGGTGGTTGTTTGACTAATTTCTGCTGCTAAGCTAGTTGAGGATTGCTAGGCTAGATTAGAGAAAGCTCTGAGTTGCAGAGATCTATTTGTACCGGAGTAATGTAACTAGTTTGATCATCAATAATACAAGCACATTCACATGATTCTTTATCTATGTTAATGGTGAAGTTTTCCTTCTTTATCATTGTTTTTATTCAGTTTTCCATGTCGTCCATTAGTTCTCTGATAAAATAATAGAAATTTTGGAGTAGGGTATGTTGTCTTGGCACCCTATTTCTTTGTGCATTCTTTATCTTTATGTTTTCTTCTGTAAGGTCTGATTGGAGAATTCTTAATTGCTCTCCAATCTCATCTAGCTTGTTGTCTTAGAAATGATTCAATAGATTCAAGCCAAATAAGTCTATGGTAATCCATGTCCTTTGGTGTAGCTTGAGATATTTTTTTTAAGGCCTTTCTTTGAAGTACACTTAGTAGAGTCTAAACCAGGGAAGTCTATGGTATGCCCTGTCCTCTGATCTGCCTAAAAATGTTGCTTTGAAGGTCTTTTGAGTGTTCAGTTAAAGAAGATAGGCTTCAGTTTTCTCTTTAGATGCTCTCACTGTTATCTTAAATGTTTTCTTTTGTCTGAAAGTAGTCCTAGGATTGTTGGATTGTTTTCTTAAAGGTTTTCTCATTAAAGTTTGGCCAAAGAAGTCTATGGTATGCCCTGTCCTTTGGTTTGCCTCAAACAGTTACCTTACAAGGATTTTCTTGTTTAAGTAGAGCTAGAAGATTCTTAACTGACTATAGCCTTACTTCCTTCACAACTTATTATTTTTCATATCACAACTAATCTAAGAGATCAACTTGATATAGTTAGCTTGCCCTATGAAAACCCTTGTAGAGTTGATGAGAAATTAAATCCTTTTATCACTCCATATCCCAATGGATCAATGTTTTCTTATATTCTATATGTTCAGCTGAAACATCCCTTCAATTAGTCACACCACGGATCTTTCAACCTATCAATTAATCAACCAAAACAATCAAGTCCTTAGAACTTCATAACTAGCCTAATATCATAGACAAGAGCACAAAGACATATCATTTATAAACACTTAGATAGAGAGATCCCTCTCTGAATCTAGGAAGGCTAGGTCCTAGGATTCCAAAGTGGTTCTGATGTGGCCCTTGTAGTGTTTGTTCTTGCCAATCTTGCAAATCACAAGGAGCCAACATAGTGGCGACCATACTAGGGATTACTGAGTAATAAACTACAAAACATAGTGGTGACCATACTTGGGAATATTGAGTAATAAAGATCTTAAAGTCACTCAAAACTCAGAAAACATAATTTTAAAACTTATATGAATCAAGTGTTAGCTAAGAATCGTACCTGGTTGCTGATGATGAACAACAACCAACCATAAAACAAGTAAAAATCCTTCACCTGGTGACTCCACAAATCTCAGTAAGCCTAAAGACTCCACTGGCAAAAGAATCCAGATTGATTGTAAGAAGATGAATAGCCCTTATTTTGACTAATCAAAAATGGATCCAAGGATACAGTGTAGATATGCTCCAATGAACAAAGATCACATACCTGGATTCCCACACAAAATGCCTCTGATAAATTGGGATTCAAACCTGCTTAGGTTTCAGGATGAAAATTTTGATGACCCCTTGTTACATCTCATCAAATTTCATATACACACATGGAGGTTAAAAGTTGAATGGCATGAGGATTGCCTCATGAAGATGTTCATGCAAAAATTAGAAGGGGAAGCAAGGCAATGGTATAAAGGTTTGCAACCTGGTTGTTTGTTTTCTTTAAAATATTTCCACAAGGTATTTTATGAGCATTATAAAGAAAATTTTCCATCTTTATCATTAGATGAAAATTTTTGTGATCATTCTGAAGATCTCATACAATGCCTTCTAAATATTGATAAAGACTTAGGAAATAGGCATCCTGAAGATATATTAGAGGAAATTCATGCATTTCATACTCAATTTAACTACCATGACAACCAAGAGAAGTTGGTTGAGGATGAGATCAATCAAGAAATAAAGGAAGATCCACAAGATCTCTCTAAAAGAACAAGTGATGATTCTTCCTCTCTTTTGTGTAAGGCTCGAGAAAACATTCAGCCTTATGATCAGTCATAAAAGGAAAAGAAACATCATAGTCTTGTCCAAGGAAAAAGGAAAATTCCGCCTCCTTTAACTGATGAAGAAATCAATCAGACTCTAAACATGCAGCCAACAACTTTCGTGTAAAGAAAATCTTTCTATTTTTTCCATTGCTGACCTATCCATTCATGCATTTTCTCATGCATAAACTATAGAACATGGTGATACTGATACTGATTTTCCTTCTCAAGAAGACATTCAGCCTCATGACCATTCACAAGAGGAAGAAAACCATAATGTTTCAATCCTAAAAAAAGAAGAAGCTATTGGCCATAAACACTCTCCTTCTTATCTCAATTACCATAGATCAGAAAATAGACTTATAGATCAACATATGGTGGAGAAATATGTTGATCTAGTGTGCATATTGGATAACATTCATTCTACGAATAAGATACCCAATTATGATCAATATGATGATGATTATGTTCTCCAGACTCAAGTTAACACTACAGAAAAATTAGTAATTAGTTTGTGGGACAAAGACAATCATTTTCAGCAGTGCAAATATAGTGATCAGCAAATACAGATTAGCTATGAGAGTGAAGGAGAGAGTGTAGAAAGTTTGGAAGAAAGGGAAGGAACTTTATCTCTTTGTTGTGCTTCATTTCAGTTCATCAAAGAAAACCTTAATACAATTAAAAATCAGTAGTCTTTGGGTATTGTTATTAACAACAAAGTAGAACAAGGAGTAGCCCTGGACGAAGCTTATTGTTTAAATCCTCAGGGCCAGGTATTATTCGAAGATCCCTTTGATGGTTTCTTAGAAAAATATAAAGGAGGAGTGTATTATGCCATGAATAGTTTGTTGCAGAGTATAAAGAAGAGTTTGAGCATTGTTGATCAGAAGCAGATAAGGTGGGAGTGGCATTTTTATTTTCTCATCACACTCAAAGAGCTGAACAAAAATCACTCATGTAGTCACTTACTTGATTGGTTGTATTGGAAAAGAGATTTCACCTAATGTATATATCATATATAAGTTAGATTAGGATAGATAGGTATGCAAATAAGTTCAACAGTGTGAGCATATTTCTCGTTTTTAGTTTCAGATTGTTTTGACAAAAGGAAGAAAAGAGGGCAGATAAAAGAAAAGGTAAAGCCCCATACCAAAAAATAATATGTCTGAAAGTGAACAAGTCTAAATGCCACTACTTTGAAAAAAGAAGTTTTGTTCAGTCATACAGCCTAATCATGATTAAACAAATTTTAAATTTCTGCTGATAGGTTAGTGAATAAAGTTTTTCCAAACTGTTCAAACTTGGCTTATCAGTAGATTAGGAAAAGATATTGGTTCCAATGTTTAAATCTAAACCAAAGATAGAAAGAGAGGGGTGAATGACAAATTCCAAATTACAACCCTCAAGTTTTTGTTTTACTTTTTGCAAAATAAAATCTATGTGCAGTTTGTACAAAATTCCACAGCCCATGACAAATCAAACTGTTTAATCTTGTTCAATCTTGACAGATAAGTAGACTAGGTAGAGAATAAAAGAGCTCATCAGTTTAATCTGAGCCTTAGATGATATAAGTGTAGAAGTAGATAGCTTCCTGTTTTCAAAAGAAAAATGATGTCAAGGGTTGCCAATCTAAATGTAACCACTGAAGAAAAATGCTAGGAAAGTATGATGGGTAGGTAGATTTTGAGTGAAGCAATCATGTGTTTCAGATTTTACAAATCATAGCTTCAAAAGAACAACAGCAAATCAACAATTAAAAAAAGAGCACTTTGTCAAGTGAAAATCAAGGCACTGGTCTGCTTATTCCAGAGATTTGATCTCTGAGGTTCTTGACACCTCCTAAAGGAGTTTCCCTCCCCAGCTGGAGCCACTATTATCCCCCTGTATTCTATAGAGTTCACTAGGTGACTATTTATTTTCCACAAGAAGCTAAAGATAGCATTATTGGCTTATCAGTTATCTTTAGAAATCTCACCGCTTTCATTATCCTAAATAAACCTATTTCACTATATTTCATCTCTGCCCCTTTCAAAAAAACACCTTACTGTTGTTGGGGTCATACAGG